>CM055096.1:15293640-16493640 GCA_029204225.1 Diphasiastrum complanatum
TAGAGTGTGATATCATCATCATCAGATAGCGAATCATGTCATGATAAGTATGGGAGTGTTCGATAACCTTGTAGCATATGAGGCTATTGTTTTAACTCATAAAGCTCTTGGTGCTTTCACAACAACCGCACTGGGTAATTGACTTGAGAGAGAGGTGAATGCACTACACTTCATATTTTGCTGAAATGAAAGGATAGACCAAAATGCAGGGTTGGGAAAAAAATTTGTAACCTCATAACAATTGTGTCCTAATCTTATTTCTGAGGACTTTTAACACTGGGAAAGAGTATTACAACCCTTGTATTTAGGTGATAACGTGTACTGAGGAAGGACAAGGCACTTAAAAGCAGAGGATGGAATGCATAGTTCTGGTCCTGGGTATATCTTGTAGGTAAGTCGCAAGATGATTATATGCTGTACCCATAGAAGATTTGTGTGGGACGTGGGGCAGTGGTGCTATGGAATTATCTTCATAGCAAGTTAGAAGGAACATATTCCTGGTTCAAGGTTTACTCAGTAATGTATAGGATCTCCAGACCCTTCTAACCCACCGTATTCTAACACTATGCCCCCATAATCATTGGATCACACTATGATATGTCGGTTAATGTACAGTGATTATGCCCATTCAGTGATGGCAAACATAAGAATTCTATGAGTCTGGATCAGAATCGTAAAGGTCATGATCATATGAGGATCACTTAGGTATGGATTTGAGGAAGTTGGCAACATCTACATATACGTCTGTGTGAGCATTGGTGCCCCAAACAAAATCTGCATGCCCACGCCTGAATACGTGTGTCACATTGCAATTAACGAAATTGTCCAGGAGACGCTGCACATCTGGCACATCAGCAAGCCCATCTTTGCCTCCAGTAACCAGAAGCAAAGGCAAGTCTGGAGGATAGATTGAGAAATCAATGGTAGGAGGAGTGGTATGATTGTAGTACTTCATGTTGTCAGCTGGACTTCCATAGTCGTACCAGTCGAATCCACCACTGCGAATCACTACAATGCAGCAAAGTAGGGGTTGCACAGAATTAGTTGATGGAGATCATCAGTTAAAGGAAAGCATGATCTTATTATGTCAGATGAGATCGGTAAGCTGCATGCATAGTGTCATTATATATAATCTTTGCGAAGCTGGAGGGTAGTCCTTAGAAGGTTAACTGCGCATTCTGTGATGCTTAATCAAAGTTGAGTACTAGAGTGTTGCAATAGTTCAAAAAAAGCATTCTACCCAAGTTAAACATGCAGTTACTGTTAAGAGGTCATGATGATGAATCTGCATTAAGCTACACACGATTGGATCTGATTGAGTACGTACTCTGAGTGTACAGTACACATGGCCACCTCGAGAACATTAGAACAGTCTATTCCTTGAAATCTTACAGACTTCTTTTAACTCAACAGCAACTACTCCTCTGCAGGATATGATGTCGAATTAATAGTTTATAAAAACTATGTAATCATTTACGTTACTAAAAATTTCAATATGAGTTGTATCTAAGACTAGACTGCAGGTAGGGAGAAAGCAAATGACAAGGTATCTGTCTCAGTACTTACTTTGCCGGATTGAATTCGTTTATGCCCATAGAAAATAGAAACTGTTTTTACAGCACAACAGTGATTGTATCATAATTGGCACTCCATATTGTGGGGGCCAGAAGGGATTACAGAAAAAGCAGTGACTGCGAACAGAAAAAAATAGAACTCTTCCAGTAAGCATCACCTTTTCTAGGTAGCTATGGGCAAGAGCGATGGTAAATGGGGGGGTGATGTTCTTGAGGAAGGCAACAGGATTAAGAAGCACGACTGAAGAAAGCAGGCTAGTCACTTTAGGTTGCGTGAGTCCAACTAAACCAATGGTGGTTCCCTGTTGTCACAATATCAAAACCTTAGAGGGGCAAGAACCCATGTTCATCAAACTCTATTATAAGACTGCATCAAAGAGGAAAGCCATTACTCCTATGATCTAAAACGTTTTCAGTAGATATGAGGCGATGATTTTTGAGTACAGTAGCAGCTAGCTTTTGCATACAATGTTCTAACCGAAAGTTTATCATGAACTAGTACTGATTGAGAGCAAGGTAAAAAGAAAATCTGATACCATTATATATAAGCAAGTCTAAGTCAGAAATCGTAGAATAAACTTGCATAATTAAGCTAGAAACAATTCTCCCGAGTCCCGGCAGCACAGAATTAGTGTGAGAAAATGAGCTTTGGGCTATATATGTATTACAAGTGAGATCTTCATGAAACAAAAAATTGGCTTAAATTTGTCGACAGACTCAAAATCTTCATCTAAAAGTGAAAAAATACTGGACCTTATTACTTACTGATTTCATCTTAGCAAGGTCTTTCACTTCTTTAATCTAATTTTGTTCAATCAATAAATGACAAATCTCGAACAATTTCAAACTTTTGACGGGACTTTAAAAAATTTACGTTTATGAGACTTTTGAACTTTGTTCGATATGGACCCAAATTGTGAAAATCAATTTCTAGCATCGACTCATCAGCTCCACATTTGTCATCTCATTTCAAACTGATTCCAAAACTTCCAGCATGCGTCAGACATGACATGCAATGATTTATTCAAAAAAATCAAAAACTTTATGTAAATTGCCTACCAACTGAAAATCAATATTTAACTAGCTTCTTTAGAAACTGTATTCATGCATGAAATTTCACTGATCAACCTACTACACACTCAGTACCCACGTACACCTGACATGCATACTGATTCCAACGATGTCGATAAAGAATCATAAGTATTAGACCCCTCATTTTTTTTGTATTATCTTTATCTTTCAACTTTTTGGATTGCATCATCATTTCTTGAACTGTTTCCTTCCTTTCTCTCTTATTTGTCTTATTTCTAGTGACTGCCATATTTGTATAGTGTGCTCTAGTGGTGTTGAGAACTCTGTTTGCAAGTTTATGTTGAACTTTGTTCAGTTCATGTTCTATGGTGTGAACCTCTAATCTTATGTCAAATAATGACATTATTCAAGTCTTCTAGTATATATATCCTTAGATAAGAAAGCTCTTATTTTAGGCTTCAAGCTTAAAATATATTGCACTATAGTAAATTTCTCTACTGAGTAACCATATCTACTCATTATCTAATGAAAATCATTGTAATAGCTCTCAACAGTACATGTCTATTGGGTAGAATGCCATAATTGGCCATCTACAAAGGTCAAATTCTTCGATCTACTTTTGTACAAAAATTGGCCATTTCCAATGGCAATTTGAGGTTCTTCACACTCGCATCCAATATTGGCTCCGAATTTTTGCAGATCCATCAAGATACGTTCTTGCAAATAGAACCTTGTCATGGTTACTACTTAGATGTGACTGAAAATACATGTCAAAGTTGTCTAACCATGTTCTCACATCCATGTGAGCAATTCTACCATCAGCCTTATGGAAGACATATTGTCTTTGCAACATCACTGTCTCTACAACAGGTTGAAAAGATTGACCAAATGTAGATATTGGTAGTGATGACGTTTTGATTGTTGACATGAATTTGGCTTATCATTGCTATCTCTACTATAGAAAGAACCACTTGTAATAGCTTGATTAGACTAGTTCAACTCATGATATGTATAATGATCATAATGGCTTTAATAATATCCCCATGTTGCTCATCTTGATCTGATTCATTATTGTTGTGCTCTTGATATTGATCTTCACAGTTACTATTTGATTTGATTCTCATAATCAAACTGACTATCATATCAATAATCAGAATCAACATCCATTCTGTGAATCGAAGGAAGATTAGATTTGATCTGTGGGTTATGGGTCCACAAGGTGAAGTTTATACATAATGAAATTTGATGAGCTGCTTAAATGATCTTCTCCACCTACCTAAAAGTTTCGAGTCCTTCAAGAACGAATTGATTAGTTGTGTTCAACTTGTCACCCTGAGCAATTTGTGCTTTTTACCACGTCAAAATCCGAAGTCACATTGAAAAGTTATGAAAGTTGGAAGTTGCTAAGAAAAATTGACAAAAGCAGTAACTTAAAAAAAAAAGGGTACATCAAAATAATAAAAAAATAAATTAAGTAGTTGTGACAAAAATATTGATAACAGTATTCAACTCGACAAATTGATCACATTTTGTTTTTGTCGTACTTAATTCTGAGATTGAAATAAAAAGTTATAAAGGTCTAAAGAATGGTAAGAAACTAAAATTTAGCAAACTTAGAAAGTAGGGTTCCAAGAAAAAAATTTGAGGCTCTTCACACACTGCATCCAATATTGGCTCCGAATTTTTGCAGATCCATCAAGATACGTTCTTGCAAATAGAACCTTGTCATGGTTACTACTTAGATGTGACTGAAAATACATGTCAAAGTTGTCTAACCATGTTCTCACATCCATGTGAGCAATTCTACCATCAGCCTTATGGAAGACATATTGTCTTTGCAACATCACTGTCTCTACAACAGGTTGAAAAGATTGACCAAATGTAGATATTGGTAGTGATGACGTTTTGATTGTTGACATGAATTTGGCTTATCATTGCTATCACTACTATAGAAAGCACCACTTGTAATAGCTTGATTAGACTAGTTCAACTCATGATATGTATAATGATCATAATGGCTTTAATAATATCCCCATGTTGCTCATATTGGTCTGATTCATTATTGTTGTGCTCTTGATATTGATCTTCATAGTTACTATTTGATTTGATTCTCATAATCATATTGACTATCATATCAATGGTCTGAATCAGAATCAACATCCATTTTGTGAATCGAAGGAAGATACGATTTGATCTATGGGTTATGGGTCCAACAAGGTGAACTTTATACATAATGAAATTTAAAGAGCTCTCAAAAGTATCTTGTAAAATACAAGCAAAGGTCACATGTCTTGAAAAACAAAATAACTATATTTGAATAAAAATCTCATTAAGATAAAACCAGATTTACCTACCAGATCACGCTCATCAGCTTCAATAAGTGCAGCAGTATGTAGATCATGACCATCAACAATGGTCGTCGAAGCACTGGATGGACTAGTTTCCGAAGACCGTGACACATATCTGCTCTGGATTTTTAGAAATTCCTCCTCACCGGGCAAATTTGCCTGGTATGCCCTGCTTTCAGACATGATTGATTGCAATGCTTCAATCCCATCCATCCATTCATCTCCATCTTTGTAATCAATAGAGGCACGTAGATCATCATCATCGTCGAGATCTATGAAGTCCCCGAAGTCTTTGATGAAATTAGACAAAATTGATAATATTTCGTCCTCCCTCAGATCAAGAACATCTCCAACATCATTCAATGAGAGGTATGCGACACTTTTCATGTAATACACTGGCAAATTGAGGAGAGTCTTGGTTTTGTCATATGGATTCATGTCAGATAAGGAAGAAATGGACAATGCACGAGACTCGGCTAGGTCGTACATTGATGCCAATCTTGCCTCCTCGTTAGCACCCAAGGCGTCATCAACAATAGCTAACTCTGATATCACAGAAATAGTTGATGATGAGGCACCCTCCATGCTAAGCCTCGAAGTTCATGCCTCCTCAGAAATAAGAGCAGAAAGATAAAACACAAAGCCCATGCCTTTCTGCAAAAAATGACATGATAAAAAGTGAGAAACACAACAGACCACACATTTAAAATCACTCACGATTTTCGTGAATCGTCAGTTGTGGCTTTGCTTTGAAGATGGTTGGGCAAGTACTAGGTCATGGAAATGGATGAATCGTAGATTATCCATTATCAACATAGACTGATTCACTTGCACTAGCCCTTTTGGATTGAGGTTGTCTCATATGCAAGCAAGGTCTCTATGAAGATCTTTGACTCTCAAAACATAATTTGAGGCACTCTCATCACTCCTTTGGAAGCTTTGAAAAAATTGATTCCTTAGTGTGAGCAACCTGGATGTGTTCCTTGCCTCATAGATGGACTTCAATGTGTCCCAAGCCTCCTTGGATGTGGTACGTGAGAAAATCTCCCTCAATACTTCATTGGAAACATTCATCTTTATGATATGTAGGGTCATCCTAGTCCTCTTCTTGTACTTTTGGACCTCTTGGAGCACTTGAGGCTCCTCCTCAAGTCCTAGCACAATCTCCATCACATCTTGGAGCACCAAAATGGATCCATCCTCACCCTCCGAGTAGAATAATTGGAGATGTTCAATCTCTCACCATGCTCCAACAAAATGGAACCTAAAGAAGTCATATTTCTTGAGAAATTGTCTTGCAATGGATCAAAACGTGTTTCTCTCTCTCTCAATAATGGATCCTTAAAAGGTGTACTACCAGCTCCAATATGAGATCTTGCAACTTGGTGTGAGACCTATCTCACTAGCTCTACCAATCTCTCTCAAACTAGATCAAACTCTCATCCCAAGATGGATGAAGGACAAAGTTTGGGTCAAATTGACTCAAGTACACAAAAGCACTCAAAAACATCCACAAATGACTCAAATACAATTACATGAAACTACGTGGCTATGACCTCAAAAAAACTGTCTAGATCTCAAATAGACAAGATTGTTAAGCTTTTTTTATAAGTTTTTGGTTCAAACAAGCAAGATATGGATCAAACCAAAAGTGTCCCACCAGGTCTAGGTGCCCTACCTACCCTTATTCAAAAGGATATAGCTTTTGATTGGCTCATCCAATTGGTTTGAAACAAATTGCATCATAAACTAGATTTTTTTGGCTTTCTAACAAGCTACCTAGCATAGATTTTGGATCTAACTAGGAGGAGAACCAAACCATCAAAGTTGGTTGTATCTCACATGTGTCTGAGTATTGAATTCCGTATAGTACCAGGCCAGGTCTATTCATACTGATTATGACCCTTCTTGATCCTAAAATCGCAAAGATAGACAAGGAGATGCATCTACACTCACAAAATCTTGATTTTAAGGCAAATTTTCACATCAAACTTGATAGATGCATGGATATCTTAGGCTGGTTCTGATGCCATGTTCTATTCAATCGTTATCGTTCCTCTGGCCCGTGTGGCACTGATTTTGCCAACGTCAGATACTCTTTCCAAGTTTTTAGTATCTTCCTTCTTTAACAATTCTTTCTCTGTGTCAGCTAATATGCCAAGGTATTTCAGCAATGTAACTCAGTTGTGCTCCCAACAACCTCGCAAACTGCAGCTTCTTCATAGCTTTTAAGAATAATTGATAAGAAACTTTTGCTAAATTTATTTCAACACCTTCAGAGATCTATAACAAGTACTATAAATTCGAAGGTGAAATAGTGGGTTTCTTATCTATGTCATATACCATATCAGTAATCCACTTTATAAATGCTAGACAACCGAAATCTTTAAAGTAGTAAGCTTGTAGCCCTTTGTATCCTGGTAACTGCTGATTCGCCATGCGCTAAATTGAACCAATGGGCCAACTTCTGGGTATTAGTAATTTTTTACCTTTATGTGCACTCCCAATCGAGGGTAGTTTAAAGCAATTCGCATACATTTCCTTTGCTAGATCCAAGGCCTAATTCATCATTGTGAAAAAACAAGATCCTCCTCTAACGCGAATACCATCCATTTGTTTGTAACACACATCAGTCAGCAAAATGGAATTGTCCATATATCTTATAATATCCAACTTGAATACTTCCGCTCCTACGCGCCATTCTTCATAAGGGATCTTCGTCCTTGTTTTTCAAACTCTTTCAAAAGCCATTGTTCCAACGATCAATCGCACAACAAGGAATGAGCACAAAAAAGCTGGAAGCATGTTGTACTGGCATAAAGGAATGCGCTAGAAGAATAGCTGAGAAAGTGTTTGTTACAAATGAAGGACAACTTACAAAGTGTTCATTTTTCATGGATCGAAAATACCAAGTGACAACAAAAGAGAGTGTCACTTTATGACATTAAACTACCAAAGTTTGTATCAACTAGGAGATGACAACTCAATGGACCAATCAAATTTAGAGGTGCTATGTAAGAGATCCAATCATTTGACTTGCTTACTACTCTTGGATCTCGAACTACTATTAGAGAGTGAGAGAGCTCATTTGTACTTAGTTTTCTGAAGAGATTTGAGAGCATCTACACTTACTTTTATTTCCATCTTCTCTCTCTACTTGAGAGCCTCATGTCCATTCTCTCTCTACTCAAGAGCAAGCTAATTTCACACTTATTTTTTTCTTCAAAAGTGGTCTCTCATAGTGAATGATACATGTTGAATGAGTGATGCATGTTTTGTGTGCTCTTGCCTTAGAATTGTCAAAAAAAATCAACCCTGTGTAGAGAGAAAAATTTGGCAATGAAATCTCACAACAAGAATGAGAGTAGGGCGAATTTCTCCTAGAGGAATATCCCTTGCTTTACCTGTGCATGTGCCCATGCAAGCATAAAGTATTCCCATACATGCAAGTCATTACTATTGATACTCTACACCTTGCCAATAGTCATCCTAACACATCCAATAGCTCCACATGTCATTTGATGTGTGATTGGGTCCTCACAAGGTTATTAATAACATCTTTGGCCTAGTTCGGAATAAGGAGGCGTAACCAATAATCTCGAGTATTGGAGTACAATGTATCCAAGTCTAGGACCATGCCAAATCTTATATACATGATGTGGATGTGGCACTAAGATTCGATGGAGGTGGAGACTACATCTCAAAAGCTTCAAAGTGTATCATAAGAAAGATGGCATCAAGAAGGAGAGCTCATGCCTCTAGACACTTCAACAACATGGGGTGGCGGAGAGGAAAAAATATACCCCTTGTGAAGTGAAAAAGCATCAAGGTTGGATGCTTCTCTTTTCAAGTGATTTTGATGTGAAGCTATTTCGTGCTAATCACCTCTGTAATATATTTTTCCTAGTATTGCTATTGATGGAAAAACACAATATGAGATGTTATTCAAGAAAAAAACAATGTAAGCCATTTGAGGATCATTGGATCCATTTACTTTGTGGACACTCCTTTGATTGTAAAACAAAAGACTGTGATGTGCCAAATCCAAGCAAATAGCAATAAGAATGAAAGTATTGCTAAGTTAAAGAAAAGTACAAAGCTTGTTCATCATCTGTTGAAATGTAGTAGGTGCATTCGCCGACCCAAAAAAAAAACTAAAATTCAGAATGAGTGAATCTCATCTGAAAACTAGTCTTTTGCACATCGTTTGGATGAATTCTGATCTAATGCTTATTGAAGATAGCCTCAAGTTGGTTCAATGAATTTCTGGAATGATAAAGCTTCGGTTATTTGATACCTCTTAGTGCACAATTCTCCAACGTTTGGTATCAAAGAGCCTATACGTAAGTTCATTTAACCACAAAGACACTGGTAATCTCTAATGATTTTCTGCAATTTGTCAATTGCATTGGTACAAATTCATCACAGCTTTTTTTGAAATGATTGATGAGCCAATGAACACTACTAATTTCAAACAAAGTTTTGCTAAAGTTTGAATTCGTAATTTTCTATCATATATGTTAGGTGTGGTTTCCTAACTTAGTATTGGGGCATTACATGTTGTAGGAACATGAGCCATGGATACAAGAGTGCAAATATCAATGACACAAAGTATTTAAGATTGCAAAGAACACGATATTAATTGATCACACATGTAAAAGGATACCCTAAAAAGATTTATAGTATGCCATAAAATAGAACAAGTTGAAAACTTCAACTTCAACTTATTGGTGACTTGGTAAAAGGAAGTTAAATGTGAGGAAGGTGTGTTTTTAACTTATATGCTTGAAGAAAAATCTTGAACTAAACTATTGTTTGGTCCACAAAGGATGTCAAAGAAAAGAATTGACAATAGGAAATGCCAACCAATAAATTTCAATAGTGAGTCCTCATACTTATTGAAATCAATTCAATTTTTTCACATCAATTTTTGAAATTGGCATTGTCCATATTAATCTCAAACTTCTATTTAAATTTTAACTAGTTTCAATTTTGAATTTTACAATACTATATTTTATCCTAGTGTTTTGTCCCTTTCATTGATGCTTAGTAGGTTTCTAATAGAGTTGGGCTTGAGAATAGTTTAAGAGCAATAGCCTAAAGTGATTCATATTGTGAAAAAGACAAACTGGATATGCATGGAATGCATTTCGAGCACCCAACTTAGATTATTGAGGGTGGTGGACCCATGGCATGCAATAAATCATGGAGTAGTGTATTTTGGACCACCACTACAATGACATTGGAGCCATCTACTAGAGATGGGGAATGATGCTAGTATCTTTCCAAAACAGCGGTATCATTTCTCACCCTTGTATCTGTTGCCACAACAGTGGTGGTGCAGAATACGCTCGCCCACAAATCACTACCTCTTCTAATTGCATGGAGAGGAGAGTATTTTGAGGGAATAGGCATGACCCCACTTTCATCCAATGTTGCAAAAAGGTTCAAAAATGTGATCATGATCTTGTTCTGAGGGTCGGCCCGACCATGCAAAATACGTTCGTCCAATTGATCTTATTCCTTGTCATTATCTTCTCGTGCAAACATTTGTGCCAATATTGTTCACTATAAATTCACACTCAATATCTCACTCTCTCTAGGAAAAACATACTCCATACAACAGGGGTTAGAGTGAGATAGATGCAGGTGCTACCTAATTATTAGTAATATTCTATGACCATAATTTGATTCTAACCTTCATTCCAGTTATCGTATGCAACTTTGTGCTTTTAGCCAGTGGCATAGCTACAAGCAGCAGCTCAGTGTGGAACTAAAAATAATCAAAATGACAATGTTGCAACTGGTGATTGCATTTTTGCTTGCTATAGAGCTCGCAGCTGGCTCCAGGTTGCTAAAAAGTACTTCAAACCCCAGTATTTGTGAAACAATCGTGCAGGGATATGGCTATCCATGTCTACAAGACACTGTAAGCTTAGATACTTAAGAACATCATCATGTTGTACAGTGTCAGCACTACTACAATTCTCACTTGATACAACATGTGTGTAGCAATGTAGATTCCAAGCACAAGCTTTGAAGCCTACCGGATTATTGGGAAAGGCTATCTTCGATTAGAGAAGGATTCATTTCTAACAATCAAATTATAGGGTCACTACATGTGTTTGTAGCATAATTTTGCTATGATCTGAATCTCTTGTAGGTGACGACGGAAGATGGATTTGTGCTTGGAATGCAGCGCATACCTCATGGCATAAACAACAATACGGATAACAATGAGAGGGATCCAGTACTTCTCCTGCATGGACTTCTCCAGGTTTAGATCAGATACTTGAATTGACTTTCAATCTACTTTTATATTGCGATAAATGCTATGGCTACATCATAATATTAGGCCTAGACATATTTATACATCAACCAAATGACTAGTGGGTTTCACCTTCTGGATAGGGAGCAGCAACTTTCGTGATGAATACACCTTCACAATCTCTAGCTTTTATACTAGCAGATCAAGGATATGACGTTTGGCTCGGGAATACTCGAGGTTCTGATGCAAGCCTGGGGCATATTTCCCTCTCAAACCAAGATAAAGTACTCTCTCTCTCTCTCTCTCTCTCTCTCTCTCTCTCTCTCTCTCTCTCTCTCTCTCTCTCTCTCTCTCTCTCTCTCTCTCTCTCAAATGATAGTCTCTCTAGAGTTTGTATTTAGATCCTAATTGAAATATTTACCGAATAGTAGTTTCATAAAGTGTAATGCCAAATCTTGACTTTTTCTTTGTAGTTTCGTTGTACCTGTAGAGGCAAAATTTGCCTACGAGTGAAATAATTACTCTTTATGTCCAAAATTGCAATAAGGGATTCTGAGATTATGAGATTCTATCCATAGATATTGTCTGCCATTCAGCGATTCAGTATTTTGGGGAATTTGTCCAAAGAGAAAAAAGAATTCGTGAAGGTCAGGGCCCTCCGCGCGGGCTAGGTAGGCCCTCGATCGGGGCCTTCCACCACACATGACGAGACCTAGGGGTTAGGGATCCAGTTTAGGGGATTTCAGGTAAGGCATCTAGGGTTTACAAATTGATTGCTTGGACTTTGTAGACACATGGCCAAAACATGTCAACAATAAGTAAAGTGTGATCAAGATAAGTCAATGGTCAAAATAAGTCCCTATTTGACTTGTGGTCAAGAGAAGTCAACAGACTAATTTAGAACACATGAATGAAAATGAGAATCCTATTTTAACCATCATAGCCTACATTCTCTCTCTCTCTCTTTCTCTCTCTCTCTCTCTCTCTCTCTCTCTCTCTCTCTCTCTCTCTCTCTCTCTCTCTCTCTCTCTCTCTCTCTCTCTCACTCAAGTCCGAATTGATATCTTACAGGAATTTTGGAACTGGTCTTTGGAAGAACATGGTAAATACGACCTTCTTGCCATGCTGCAGTTGATCTACAATACTACAGGATCTCGATCTCACTTTATTGGATACTCACAGGTAAGTTAGAGCTCTAACCATAATTTGCAAGCGTCAGTTAATAACGGACATTTTGATTTTAAAAGTAACAAGAATGCAAAGAACCAGTACTACTTTCACGAAGATCTCACTTGTAATACATACATAGCCCAAAGCTCATTTTGTCACACTAATTATGTGCTGTCGGGACTCGGGAGAATTGTTTCTAGCTTAATTAGCAAGTTTATTCTACAATTCTTGACATAGACTTGCTTATATATAACCGTATCAGATTTTCTTTTACCTTGCTCTCAATCAGTACTAGTTCATGATAAACTTTCGGCTAGAACATTGTATGCAAAAGCTAGCTGCTACTGTACTCGAAAATCATCGCCTCAGATCTACTGAAAACATTTAGATCATAGGAGTAAAGGCTTTCCTCTTTGATGCAGTCTTATAATAGAGTTTGATGAACGTGGGTTCTTGCTCTTCTAAGGTTTTGATATTGTGACAACAGGGAACCACCATTGGTTTAGTTGGACTCACGCAACCTAAAGTGACTAGCCTGCTTTCTTCAGTCGTGCTTCTTAATCCTGTTGCCTTCCTCAAGAACATCACCCCCCCATTTACCATCGCTCTTGCCCATAGCTACCTAGAAAAGGTGATGCTTACTGAAAGGTTCTATTTTTTTCTATTTGCAGTCAGTGCTTTTTCTATAATCCCTTCTGGCCCCTACAACATGGAGTGCTAATTATGATACAATCACTGTTGTGCTGTGAAAACAGTTTCTATTTTCTGTGGGCATAAACGAATTCAATCCGGCAAAGTAAGTACTAAGACAGATAACCTTGTCATTTGCTTTCTCCCTACTTGCAATCTAGTGTGAGATACAACTCGTATTGAATTTTTTAGTAACTTAGGTAAATGATTACATAGTTTTTATAAACTTTTAATTCGACATCCTATCCTGCAGAGGAGTAGTTGCTGGTGAGTTAAAAGAAGTCTGTAAGATTCAGGGAATAGACTGCTCTAATGTTCTCGAGGTGGCCATGGGTATGTATCTTAAACAATGTCATCTGTCCAATTAATAAATCAAACCATGGTTTCCAATATTAACATTAGCAAATAATCAAGAGGAACATATACCTCCACCAGTTGTCACAATAATTGCTGCTAGCTGAACACAAACGCATCTGATATTTCTTGTCTGCTTTGTGACACCATATCAAATCAATGCATGCTAAAATAGTACAGCTGATAATTAAATACACATTTTCAAAGCTAAATGATTTTCTTCGTCTGATGATGGCAGGCAATAATGCTTACATAAACCGTACAAGGTTTCCTTATTACTTGCAATTTCTTCCACAGTCGACTTCCACTAAGAACTTGGCACTGTACACTCAGAGTACGTACTCAATCAGATCCAATCGTGTGTAGCTTAATGCAGATTCATCATCATGACCTCTTAATAGTAATTGCATGTTTAACTTGGGTAGAATGCTTTTGCGGAGTTAACCTTCTAAGACTACCCTCCAGCTTCCCAAACATTATATATAATGACACTATGCATGCAGCTTACTGATCTCATCTGACATAATTAGATCATGCTGTCCTTTAACTGATGATCTCCATCAACTAATTCTGTGCAACCCCTACTTTACTGCATTGTAGTGATTCGTAGTGGTGGATTCGACCGGTACGACTATGGAAGTCCAGCTGACAACATGAAGTACTACAATCAGACCACTCCTCCTGCCATTGATTTCTCAACCTATCCTCCAAACTTGCCTTTGCTTCTGGTTACTGGAGGCGAAGATGGGCTGGCTGATGTGCCAGATGTGCAGCGTCTCCTGGACAGTTTGGTTAATTGCAATGTGACACACGTATTCAGGCCTGAGTGTGGGCATGCAGATTTTGTTTGGGGCACCAACGCTCACACAGACGTATATGTAGATGTTGCCAACTTTCTCAAATCCATACCTAAGTGATCCTCATATGATCATGACCTTTACGATTCTGATCCAGACTCATAGAATTCTTATGTTTGCCATCACTTAATGTGCATAATCAGTGTACATTAACCGACATATCATAGTGTGATCCATATGATTATCGGGCATAGTGTGAGAATACATTAATGATCCTCTTCAAAATGGACTTTTTTTAATTGTGAAACCTAGGAATGATATCTCAATTCATTGGTTCTAGTAAATCATTATGTGCCATAATTTTCCTGATTCTGTTGTTTACACAAAATCACCCATGGGCTTGCTTGGAGCATAAACCACTACATAAATTAAATGGCAACTGTCCATAAAAAGGTCCACAAGAAAATTTCTCTAACATTCTAATACTTGCAAAAACCTACAAATAGTTGGGCTTTACACTTTTTGGGAACCCCTGATCTCAAGACTACGTCCACCCTCAAGTTAAAAGTATAGAACCACCAGGCTCCTCACAACTTCCCTTTTCTCCTCACTTTATTTTATATAGTAAGGATGTATTTGCTCTTCATACCACCTAAACATGACTCAAGACAATTTATGATATTTGTGCATATATTCTTTTGGATTTAAATTCTCCACTATTTTCATCTAAGTACCTCCTTCATGTAGTAAAAAGTCCATTTCCATATCATCTCCACATTTAGATATCTACAATTAATTCAGATATCTTGGACTTCTCATCGAGCTTTTGTCTCAAACGAAGATAGATTCTATTGACATTTAAATACAATTCTTGTCTGGACCATTGAGAATCTCATCTTTTCAATTGACACCAAAAAATTATGGAATAGACAAATCATCCTCTGCAATTCGGACCTTTGTACTACCCCTTCTATACTAGCCTTATCTACAACAGTTGTTGACCTAACCCTCATCTTTTCACATCCTTTTTTTTAGAATAATCCATCAAACTAGAAAACACCTCAACCTTGAAGGTAACTGTTTCATAATTGTCTCATATCCAACAACTCCTCCTCAAGTGCTCTAGAACTAGTCATATGAGAACTAGATCCACTATCTATCCACCATGAATTTTCAACTTTAAAACTAGAAGATGAGTACATAGACATCATGAGAGAACCTTCTTCATAATTCCATTCTATCTCACCCTCCTCTTGGGTAGAGAGAGAATCCAATCAAGAAAACTCAAGTAGAGAGAGAAAAACAATTTGATTCAAAATAGTGTAGAAATCCCATAACTCCAAAAACTTACAATACAAATGGATTGATGCCTCTATATGTAGCTACTCGAGATAGAGGGGAGTGAAACATCATTGGACCCCTTCTTTTCCTCTTCAAAACCCTATTGGTTGAGTGACATATGAGCTCTTAATCTTGATTGGACCATTTTGATAAATTCTAGCTTTTTGATTGGTCACTAACTCTCATGCCAACACATGTGTATATACTGGACAAATGTCATAAGCATAACTTGGCTCGAGCTACATCACAACCTACTTTTGGCCTAGTCACAACTTGCCATGTGTACTTGCCTATTTTGCCTCTAATGACAAAAATGGCCTAATCAACGTCAAACACTTGGCTAAATCTCTACTAAAAACTTGAGTACCCCTAACTCAACATAACTAAGATATTTTTGTCTATTTTTCACACGTGGGAACATGCTCCACATGTGTGAGTTTCTCTCACAAAGAAGAATTGCAAAATAACAAAGCTAGATTTTGCCATACTTTCACACTTATGTATATCTACGTCCTCTTGTTCCACATTTTTAGGGTTTGAGAAATTTTCCTCTGGTGTTTGAAACTATTGGGCCTCATCCGTTTTCATCATCGGCTTGATTGTCTTCCCAATTATCATCCAGAAGATGTATTGTTATTGCAGTATCACTTGTGTCCATAACTAGATCTTCTTACTTTTCTAGTTCTTACAAAAGGTGATCAATTAGCGAGGTGGTAGGAGTAACCGTATCATCTAACTGATCCTACTTCGCGTCGAATTCTGTTCTATCGTTATCGTTCCTCTGGCTCGTGTTGGCACTGGTTTCGCCAACGTCATATACTGTTTCCAAGTTTTTAGTATCCTCCTCCTTTAACAATTCTTTTTCCGTGTCAGTTAATATGCCAAGGTATTTCACAATGTAACTTTGTTGTGCTCCCCACAACCTTGCTAACTGCAGCTTCTTCATAGCTTTTAAGAATAATTGATAAGAAACTTTTGCTAAATTTATTTCAACACCTTCAGAGATCTATAAAGTACTATAAATTTGAAGGTGAAATGGTGGAGTTCTTATCTATGTCATATACCATATCTAATCCACTTTATAAATGCCAGACAACCGAAATCTTTAAAGTAGTAAGCTTGTATCCCTTTGTATCCTAGTAAACTGCTGATTCGCCATGCGATAAATCGAACCAATCGGCCAACTTCTGGGTATTAGTAATTTTTTACCTTTACGTACACTCCCAATCGAGGGTAGTTTAAAGCAATTCCGTACATTTCCTTTGTTAGCTCCAAGGTCTAATTCCTCATTGTGAAAAAACAAGATCCTCCTCTAACGGGAATACCATCCATTAGTTTGTTGCACACATTGGTCAGCAAAACGGAATTGTCCATATATCTTATAATATCCAGCTTGAATACTTCTGCTCCTACGCACCATTCTTCATAAGGGATCGTCGTCCTTGTTTTTCAAACTCTTTCAAATGCCATTGTTCCAACAATCAGGCACACAACAAGAAATGAGCACAAAAAAGCTGGAAGCACGTTGTATCGGCGTAAAGGAATGCACTAGAAGAATAGCTGAGAAAGTGTTCATTACAAATGAAGGACAACTTACAAAGTGTTCATTTTTCATGGATCGAAAAGACCAGGGGACAACAAAAGAGATGTCATTTTATGACATTAAACTCCCAAAGTTTGTATTACGTAGGAGATGACAGCTCAATGGACCAATCAAATTTAGAGGTGCTATGTAAGAGATCCAATCATTTAACTTGCTTACTAGTCTTGGATCTTGAACTACTATTAGAGAGTGAGAGAGCTCATTTGTACTTAGTTTTTTGAAGAGATTTGAGAGCATCTACACTTAGTTTTCCTTCCATCTTCTCTCTCTACCTGAGAGCCTCATGTCCATTCTCTCTCTACTCGAGAGCAAGCTAATTTCACACTTATTTTTTTCCTCAAAAGTGGTCTCTCATAGTGAATGATACATGTTGAATGAGTGATGCATGTTTTGTGTGCTCTTGCCTTAGAATTGTCAAAAAAAATCAACCTTGTGTAGAGAGAAGAACTTGGCAATGAAATCTCACAACAAGAATGAGAGTAGGTAGAATTTCTCCTAGAGGAAATATCCCCTGCTTTACCTGTGCATGTGCCCATGCAAGCATAAAGTATTCCCATACATGCAAGTCATTACTATTGATACTCTTCACCGTGCCAATAGTCATCCTAACACATCCAACAGCTCCACATGTCATTTGATGTGTGATTGGGTCCTCACAACATTATTAATAACATCTTTGGCCTAGTGTGGAATAACGACGCGTAACCAATAATCTCGAGTATTGGAGTACAATGTATCCAAGTCTAGGACCATGCCAAATCTTATATACATGATGTGGATGTAGCACTAAGATTCGATGGAGGTGGAGACTACATCTAAAAAGCTTCAAAGGGTATCATAAGAAAGATGGCATCAAGAAGGAGAGCTCATGCCTCTAGAAACTTCAACAAAATGGGGTGGTGGACTGGAAAAAATATACCCCTTGTGAAGTGAAAAAGCATCAAAGTTGGATGCTTCTCTTTTCAATAATTTTTGTGCGAAGCTATTTCGTGCTAATTACCTATGTAATATATTTTTCATAGTAATGCTATTGATGGAAAAACACAGTATGAGATGTTATTTAAGAAAAAAAAAAATGTAAGCCATTTGAGGATCATTGGATCCATTTACTTTGTGGACACTCCTTTGACTGTAAAACAAAAGAATGTCATGTGCCAAATCCAAGCAAATAGCAATAACAATGAAAGTATTGCTAAGAGAAAGAAAAGTACAAAGCTTGTTCATCAACTGTTGAAATGTCGTAGGTGCATTCGTCGACCTAAAAAAAGTACTAAACTCATAATGAGTAATTCTCATCTGAAAACTAGTCTTTTGCACATCGTTTGGATGAATTCTAATCTAATGATAATTTTCAATTTGATTTGAAATATATCCCTTCTTTCTTAAAAAATTGATTGTCTAGAGATACGGTGACTACCTAGAATTAACTCAATCTTGTGGTCTACCGACCTAGAAGGTGGTATACCATGAGGCAATTCAGTTACACCATAAGTTGACTCATCCAATTGACCATTATCTGTCCTTGGAATTTGTTCTCCCAATTGATCATCCTTCACTTTGACAATATCATCTCCATGATTATAGGCTCCTTCAAATGAAGAACCATGATCTTCTGTATCTTGAAGTTAGGAATCAGTTTTAATCTGATTCATTAGTGTAAGCTCTAAATGTGATAATGTAAGTATTACACAATTACTCAGATTGTTGTATTTGCTAGTAATCGAGACGTGACCCGTTATGGATATATCGATCGGGCATTGATCTCGTGGCCAGCTACTTGGGTTAGTTGAATAGCCACACATAGGAAAAAATAGTCTATACATAGTTATTTGTAGTACTTGCTACATGGGGGCATGTCTCGAGTTTTTCGGTTGAATTTTTCCATATTGATCTGACCTTAGTTTGGCAGGTGATAAGCCAATTTTAGGACACCTTTTCCTTTAGGAAGTTTGTGAATACTCTATACGTACAGTTTCTTTGTTAATACAATCAGATTTTGGTGTGCCATCTTTGAGAGCTTGTGAGGACTAGCTATGGTAATTGATTGATGTGATCTGTATATTGCACTATATCCTATTAGAATTTTAACTTGGTATTAAAGCTGCATGTATGCACGATCCGGTGGAGCCATCGTCAACATCTTTCACTAAGCAAAATGACACTCAAAGTATCTCAGGAGAAAGGACACCGTACGGGGGTTGCGGGTGGTCCGGATGGCGGGAAGCGGCAAATTTTTTTTGATCGGAGCTTCGGGGAAGATCAGATTGTAGGTGAATTCTTGGAAGAATTTTGAAAAATTGCTCATAAACGGTGAGTTGCTTTGAAAAATTGGTTGAGATGGAAAGTTGACAAGAACTTCTTTAGTAATTCGTCAATTACTAAGAGGAGCCTATCAAAAGGTGGAGCAGGGTAGTGGTATCTCAAAGTTGAGAGGATTTTGAAAACCATTTACAATGAGAAGAAAAAAAAGCAGTTCGAGGAACTAGTCTAGTTTTCAAAATAATAAAAAAACCACGAATCTTTTTGTACAATTGACGGAATTGGGCCCAACATCATTCTACTAAGGCCAAGCTAATTCCAGAAGGCTGGAGCTAGCCATGAAGCATTCAAGGAGCAATTGATTCTTTGCCAGCTTGGGTTTATAGTTGAAAAACAAATAACTTTCTCTGTAGAAAGCCTCTTGTGGATCAAAAAGCAGTTAAAAAATGGGTGTGTTTAGAGGAGAGCCAGCCGGCAAATGGCTGTGGACAGCCATGGAAAAATGGAGGCACAATTGTTAGCAATTTGAGGGAACCATATTCAATGACTAGGGTTTCTAGTAGGAAAGTGATGGATCTTCCATTGTAGAAGACCATTACAACATTTCTGAAGACTATTGTTCTTTATCTTACCTAAACAACCATCCAACGATGTTGATAAAGAATCATAAGAATTAGACCCCTCATTTTTTTGCATTATCTTTATCTTTCAACTTTTGTAATTGCGTCATCATTTTCTTGAACTGTTTCCTTCCTTTCTCTCTTATTTGTCTTATTTCTAGTGATTGCCATATTTGTATAGTGTGCTCTAGTGGTGTTGAGAACTCTGTTGCAAGTTTATGTTGACCTTCATGTTCTATGTTGTGAACTTCTAATCAAATAATGACATTATCCAAGTCTTCTAGTATATATATCCTTAGAAAATAAAGCTCCTATTTTAGGCTTCAAGCTTAAAATATATTGCAGTATAGTAAATTTCTCCACTGAGTAACCAAATCTACTCATTATCTAATGAAAATCATTGTAATAGCTCTCAACAGTACATGTCTATTGGGTAGAATGCCATAATTGGCCATCTACAAAATTCAAATTCTTTGATCTACTTTTGTACAAAAATTGGCCATTTACCAATGGCAATTTGAGGTTCTTCACACTGCATCCAATACTGTTGTAGGCTGATATTCCAAGGAATATTCTAGCCATCATGCGGAACATCTTTAAAAATACAAGCATGATAGGATTTAACGTACAACTTGCCCATCATCGGCACTGCACATAGATATGTAATTTCAAGTTATGTAAAAGTTAGTCACAAAGGCCTATTGGGGGTTTGTCCCATGGCACTAGTGTGATTCAAAGTTAAGTTAGTCTTTGTGGCTTACTTGTCCCACAGTGCATTTCTGTAAGTCACCACCACTCCAAGTATATATAGGAGTGGAAGAGTCCATTTTAAAATAGAACCTCATTTGCAATACATGCCTATCTTTCTCTCTGAGTGTTCTCCCTTGTGTGGTTTCATGTACTTAACAACGACAACTTCTTGAAAGATATCTTTTTTACAAGTCGAATTCTCTCTCTACGAAAACAACGTGATACTTCACATTGTATTGTACAGTATTGATCTTGCAACAAGTTAAGTTAATCCAGGCCCTCCATTCTCTAGTAGGGTAAGCCTTAGAGGAGGAGATTTAGTTTAGGGTTTTATCTTTTAGGTTAAGCTGTCATTTGGGTTTAGTTGCTAAGTAGAGAAAAGAGATTCAGAAGAGTGGATCTTACCCATCAGAATACTCACCACTATGCTCATGGCTATCTTCATATTTGAATCACATCCCATCACATCGCTGGCTGTGCGAATGAGTTCCATCGTTGCCTCTGTTATCTTGGCCGTCATTATTTTAACCATTGTCTTCTGTGCGAGTACTTCCTATGCAAGTCATTCCCACGGGTTCTAGCTCCACGGGTACAGGTTTGCACGAGTCATTTTCTTGCGAGTCATTTGCGAGTCGTCTGTTTCCGTCCACGAGTCATTTTTTTGCGAGTCATCTTCTATACGAGTCATCTGCGATTCGTCCGTTTCTGTCCACGAGTCATTTTTTTGCATGAGCCATCTTCTGTGCGAGTCTTGTGCGAATCATCTGTTTCCGTCCATGAGTCATTTTTTTGTGTGAGTCATCTTCTGTGCGGGTCCTGTGCGAGTCATCCGTTTCCGTCCATGAGTCGTTTTTTGCGCGAGTCCTCTGCAAGTCGTCCGTTTCGATCCACGAGTCATTTTTTTGCATGAGTCATCTTCTGTGCGAGTCATCTGTTTTCGTCCACGAGTCTTTTTTTTACGTGAGTCATATTCTATACGATTCCTGTGCGAGTCATCCGTTTTCGTCCACGAGTCATTTTTTTGCACGAGTCCTCTATGAGTAGTACGTTTCCATCCACAAGTCATCTCCTATACGAGTCATCTGTGAGTAGTACGTTTCCATCCACGAGTCATCTCCCACCCTTGCACGCGTCATTTTTTGCACTGAACATGTCTGTGCGAGTCGTAAATTTTTGTCAATGAGTCATTTTTCATTGTGTGCGAGTAAGTCCCCGTGTTTGTGAGAGTCATTCCCTGATTCTCGTCAACTACAACAACCCTAGAGGTGAGTAATTTCAAAAAAAGAAAAAAAAAACTCCCAAATAAGGTAAGAAAACCCAAAACAAACTTGTAGAAATACTTCTAAGTGCAAAATCTTTGATCTCTCCTAAAATAGAACTATCTAGTACTCGCATAGTCTGTTTTTTGGCAAGATCTGGACTTGTGCGAGTTCAACATCATATGGTTCCACTCAGAAAAATCCAAGCTCTTGCAGATACACTTTGCATAGAATTTTGACATAGAGAGAGCTTGTTTTGTAACAAATCTCGTAAGGAGTTCAATGGTATGTTAAGAGCGTTCAGATGGCAAGGAGCATATGGACTGTCATAATCTCAAGCTAACAAACGTTGAGTTTTCTGAGTGAAAGTTTTGTATCCTGAATTACTACTGACCGATGGAAATCATTCCATTGCCTTCAAATCTCGAGACCGCCGATGAAGAGGCCTATCCAGGTACTACCACTCTCAAGTGGTAATATGAGAATAGGAGACTCTAGTGAGGCAAATGACAGTGGCATGTCAACAATGCCAAACATGTCAAACCAGGATCAGATTTCATTGGAATAACTCGAAAACATTATGAGACTCTATGTTATCACCAGTGGTAAGATACAGAGCAAAAATGGCTATTTTTTGCATATTTCATCATAGTAAGTATTCGCACAGAGGCAAAATATCTCTAAATGATTCTTTGCAAATACTCTACTTACATCTCTTGACCAAGAACTCAAAAAAGGCCCCCTAAAATTATCAAACAAGGCCTATGCGAATAGGTTCAAGGTCCTTTTGCCCTAAGGACCAGAGGTTCTAAAAACATCAGGAAAGTCCAAAAAAGCTGAGAGAAACATGCCAACCTCCTCCAAATCATCTAACGATACAAATTTTTGATCTTTCCTCAAATAGTACTCACATGGTACTCGTTTTGGCAAGCTTGGCCTTTGTGGGAACCTCTTCACTTGTGTACGAATTCTCCAGAGCTAAAAGTAGCAGAGTCATATCCCAGTACCTCTCGAAAGATCAAAACTTGGAAACTTCGCATCATCAATCCAAGCGTGAAAATGAGATTTGTCACCGCCAAAAGTGAAATAGTGAGATATCTTTATACTTAGGCCGGTACATATTAACAATTACCATCAACATCTCGGTCACATATTCTTACCTCGTCTAGTTGGGAGAAGCCTTAGGTATATTTAGTAGGGATTGCCTTGGATATAACCTGGTAGGGAGCCATAGATAAGCGAGTAGGATATCACACTCATCATCCACCATCCATCACCTAAGTATTGATTTTCTGCTACAACACCATGAGTGGGAAGTCAGATCAACCTCCTCCCAAAGTGGAAAGGAGATTTCCATGGATTGATGCACCAAATATGATGGAGAAACCAACCTCGTACGATTTCTTCACTTGTACGTTCTACGACGATACTTCTGAAGCCGAAAAGCTCAGACTATTCCCCATGATCCTACTTGGTGACACAAAGGAATGGTATGAGAATATTGAAAAGTCAGACACGACCATGTGGATTGCACTCACGGCGGCCTCAGTTCCTCATCAACCTAGGCCAACCAAGGCCAATAGGCCCAATTTTTCATCAACCTTGATCCTCTGGTTCTATGAACCATCCTACACCACTTTTACATTCTCAACCAGAGTCTTCTTATCCAAGGCCGATCGCTCCACATCCAACACAACAACCTTTTGTAGAGAGTCAACATATTGCTACATCGTCTATCACCCAAGTTGATTCCGACTACATAGACCCAACGATGTATTATCTAGAAGATACCAATGTGCCTGCTCATCAAGTTGATCCATTTGCACCTTACTAAAATTAGTAGTATAAGATGTGTCTAGGCTCGTCTAGTCTTACTGATTCTTTTGTCATCCACGAATACATAGTTGCTTTTGATCCAAATAGAGTCCATCCTATCTAGCAACCATGTAAGGTCTATCTCAAACACCATCCATAGATAAGAGACCGAGAATGTACCACTTCAGATCTGTGTCTTCATTATGTCTCTATGACCAAGCAATTGATATCATACCCTGGAGCCAAATTTTGAGCTACCGTCTGATGAATCATTAGTTTTGTGTCTAGATGACAACCCTTATTTTTTTTATCTAAGTGAAAGTAATCTAAGATATATCTGTCTTATTGCATGCTATGTAAATGTAATATGTTATGAATTTACTTTTTCTTTTGTAACACTGTAGCTATGGCCTTGTGCCAAGTTCGATACTGGATTGCAAGAGTTTGGTCTAAGAGTGTCATGCAAATCGTTCTATAGAGTTATCTGCTACAATTTTTCATTTTTTTTCTCTTATTTCAAATTTTGTCCTGTCAACTATGTCGTTTGTTGCTACCTGTTTGTTTGTTCTATTGTCGTATGGTTTGGTGTGTTTTCCTTTGCAGCAGCACTATAGGTGATATTTCATCAGCAATTTTATTCTACCTCTACAGTTGCAGTATCACACGAATTTTCATTGGGATATATCTCTACATCTTTACCAATGATTTCAACAACTTTCAATATGAACAAAAAGAGCAGTCAAGGACTTCAACAACAAATGCTCAGTTTGGCAACAAAAGGAGCATCTTATCATACTGCAACCATGATCTAGCAAAAGATCCATCTTCCCAACAAGCTGGAATATTTGCGGCAACACCACCACCGCCATCATCAATAAGCAGTTGGTTTTACGTAAGTGCTACAATATCCATGCTTTTCCAATTGCCTCACCATGGCCATCAAATCATCAATAAAGTGATAGCTTGTACCAGTGAAGGGCTCTCAAGTCAAATTAAAGGAAAACACTATGTGCAAACCAACGCAGACGACGCGTGTTCCTACCAACGCCAACAACGATGCTCCATTGGACGAACATACATTGAGCAGTGGTCAAAATCGTGTCTCACGGATATACTACCATTGTTCTACATCATTCATTATATCATCTGTGGAGGCCACAAGAAGCACAAGTCATCAACAAGCAACATCCCATAGCCTACGCAAACTAAAGGAATCTCAAGTCAATCAGAGATTGAAGCTATGAGCACACAACCTCAATGACAAAGCTATTTTCAAAGATGAGCAATGATGATTCTATGGAGAATTGTACAAAGAGCATTGGTTATATTATGGACAATATGCAAATCCACACAAGACCCATCTCATTCCTTTTTTCCATCCATTCATTCTCTCATGTTCCACCATATAATACATCTTGCAGCTTCATCTCACTTCCCCCATCCTTGTCTCAAGTCTTCATTCCTCCCCGATGGATCAATCTGCACTGCTCTAGTTTGTCAACTACAGTTCTTCATGAAGCAGACAAATCTACGACATGTGCAACATACCATTGATAAAGTTCGCAGCGCTTGAAGCAACAAACTCAAGGATGTTAGAGGTTCTCAACAATGATAATGAGCCATGTCTTAAATCCAAAAAAAAAAACAAAACAAGGCCATACACGCCTCTACACATTCGTGACCGCTTGAAGACTTCTTGAACTCTGTGAAGAATTCAAATAGCTGCAAGAAACGTCAAATGGGAAACCTCTGTTGTCAAAAGTGCTGCAAAAGACAATAATGAGTAAAGAAATTCTGATCCATCCAGCCACTTCCATATATCCACCTTCACCACTTCCAAGATTTCAACACCCTCTATCACACCCACTCCATCTTAATCTCACTGCCATTCAGTAACCCCTTGTGTGGCATTGACATCATGTCTCACGAAATACTAAGCTCGTGTACATCATCTGTTGAATCATTTGCGTGAGAAATTGGAAGCAAGTCATCAACGAGCCAACTTCAACCTGATTCAATCACAGCTCCAACCATAATTTGCAAGCGTGAGTTAATCACGGACAGTTTGATTTTAAAAGTAACAAGAATGCAAAGAACCAGTACTACTTTCACAAAGATCTCACTTGTAATACATATATAGCCCAAAGCTCATTTTGTCACACTAATTCTGTGCTGCCGGGACTCCGGAGAATTGTTTCTAGCTTAATTAGCAAGTTTATTCTACAATTCTTGACATAGACTTGCTTATATATAACGGTATTAGATTTTCTTTTACCTTGCTCTCAATCAGTACTAGTTCATGATAAACTTTTTGCTAGAACATTGTATGCAAAAGCTAGCTACTACTGTACTCGAAAATCATCGCCTCAAATCTACTGAAAACATTTAGATCATAGGAGTAATGGCTTTCCTCTTTGATGCAGTCTTATAATAGAGTTTCATGAACGTGGGTTCTTGCCCTTCTAAGGTTTTGATATTGTGACAATAGGGAACCACCATTGGTTTAGTTGGACTCACGCAACCTAAAGTGACTAGCCTGCTTTCTTCAGTCGTGCTTCTTAATCCTGTTGCCTTCCTCAAGAACATCACCCCCCCATTTACCATCGCTCTTGCCCATAGCTACCTAGAAAAGGTGATGCTTACTGAAAGAGTTCTATTTTTTTCTGTTTGTAGTCACTGCTTTGTTTGTAATCCCTTCTGGCCCCCACAACATGGAGTGCTAATTATGATACAATCACTTTTGTGCTATGAAAACAGTTTCTATTTTCTGTGGGCATAAACGAATTCAATCCGGCAAAGTAAGTACTAAGACAGATAACCTTGTCATTTGCTTTCTCCCTACTTGCAATCTAGTGTGAGATACAACTCGTATTGAATTTTTTAGTAACTTAGGTAAATGATTACATAGTTTTTACAAACTATTAATTCGACATCATATCCTGCAGAGGAGTAGTTGCTGGTGACTTGAAAGAAGTCTGTAAGATTCAGTGAATAGACTGCTCTAATGTTCTCGTGGTGGCCATGGGTATGTATCTTAAACAATGTCATCTGTCCAATTAATAAATCAAACCATGGTTTCCAATATTAACAGTAGCAAATAATCAAGAGGAACATATACCTCCACCAGTTGTCACAATAACTGCTGCTAGCTGAACACAAACGCATCTGATATTTCTTGCCTACTTTGTGACACCATATCAAATCAATTCATGCTAAAATAGTATAGCTGATAATTAAATACACATTTTCAAAGCTAAACGATTTTCTTCGTCTGATGATGGCAGGCAATAATGCTTACATAAACCGTACAAGGTTTCCTTATTACTTGCAATTTCTTCCACAGTCGACTTCCACTAAGAACTTGGCACTGTACACTCAAAGTACGTACTCAATCAGATCCAATCACGTGTAGCTTAATGCAGATTCATAATCATGACCTCATAACAATAACTGCATGTTTAACTTGGGTAGAATGCTTTTTTTGAACTATTGCAACACTCTAGTACTCAATTTTGATTAAGCATCACAGAATGCGCAGTTAACCTTCTAAGACTACCCTCCAGCTTCACAAAGATTATATATAATGACACTATGCATGCAGCTTACCGATCTCATCTGACATAATAAGATCATGCTTTCCTTTAACTGATGATCTCCATCAACTAATTCTGTGCAACCCCTACTTTGCTGCATTGTAGTGATTCGCAGTGGTGGATTCGACTGGTACGACTATGGAAGTCCAGCTGACAACATGAAGTACTACAATCAAACCACTCCTCCTACCATTGATTTCTCAACCTACCCTCCAGACTTGCCTTTGCTTCTGGTTATTGGAGGCGAAGATGGGCTGGCTGATGTGCCAGATGTGCACTGTCTCCTGGACAATTTGGTTAATAGCAATGTGACACACATATTCAGGCCTGAGTGTGGGCATGCAGATTTTGTTTGGGGCACCAATCCTCACACAGACGTACATGTAGATGTTGCCAACTTTCTCAAATCCATACCTAAGTGATCCTCATATGATCATGACCTTTACGATTCTGATCCAGACTCGTAGAATTCTTATGTTTGCCATCACTTAATGTGCATAATCAATGTACATTAACCGACATATCATAGTGTGATCCATATGATTATCGGGCATAGTGTTAGAATACATTAATGATCCTCTTCAAAATGGACTTTTTTTCATAGTGAAACCTGGGCATGATATCTCAATTCATTGGCTCTAGTAAATCATTATGTGCCATAATTTTCCTGATTCTGTTGTTTACACAAAATCACCCATGGGCTTGCTTGGAGCATAAACCAGTACATAAATTAAATGGCAACTGTCCATAAAAAGGTCCACAAGAAAATTTCTCTAACATTCTAATACTTGCAAAAACCTACAAATAGTTGGGCTTTACACTTTTTGGGAACCCCTGATCTCAAGACTACGTCCACCCTCAAGTAGGGAGGGGTCATTAGAAGTATAGAACCACCAGGCTCCTCACAACTTGTCTTTTCTCCTCACTTTATTTTATATAGTAAGGATGTATTTGCTCTTCATACCACCTATCTGCAATTTTTTGGATCTTAATAGAATTTGTCTCCACATTTACCAAAGATCTAGGTTGAAAACTATACATATGCATAAACGGACTATAAACTATAGCAGAATGTTTTGTACTATTGTAAGAAAAATCAATTAAAAGAATGTAGTCCTCTCACTGAGACTGTCTATGACACACATAAGTCCTCAACATATCCGCCATAGTTAGTGCTTTCAATTTGTCCATCTGATTCTGGATAATCAGTAGAGCTAAAACTAAGTGAGGTCTCAAGCTTATGGAATACAACTGACCAAAAATAGCCTGTGAATTTAGTCTCTATCACTAACAATATCACTTGGTAGTCCATAAAGCCTGAATAATCTTTCCACAAAAATATGAGCTAAATCCGAAGTCTTGGCAGTTGACTTTTTGGTATGAAAGTAGCTAGCTTAGTTAACATGTCCACTACAATAGAATCATTTTGTCATTGGATTTTAGTAAGTCCAACTACAAATCCATAAATATGTTGTCCCATTGCTTCTGAGGGATTTGCAAGGGATATAACAACCCTTCAGCCTTTAAGCGTTCCACTTTGGCTAGCTAAAAAGGTTTACATTTAACCACATGAGACTTGACAAATGGCTTGATTTTTGGCTAACAAAACTCTCTTTTGACCAAGTATAAAAGTCCTGTGTATACCTGCATGTGCTGCACAAGGTACGTCATGACATTCATAAAGAATTATCTTCTCTAACTCATCATCCCCTGGTACACAAACTTTCTCATTCCGAAATAGCAAACCACCTCAAAGTGTGGGAAAGTTAGAATGCAAGTTAGAGTAGATTCAATTTGAATAGTTGGGTACATTGAATCTACACCCAAAATTAGTAGGGTTAGCATTTTGGTGGAAAAGCCAAGTGGCCAAATAGGGTTTGGACCTGGTATAAAAGGATGTAACTTGTGGAGAGAGTGATCTTCTCTATTCTCTATCTCATTTCATGCTTATACATGGTTCTCTTGGGTTCTACTATCCATTGGTGCACTATCTTGGTGATTGCTTGCAATTCTATGTGTAGAATGATCTATACTTGTTATTTTTGGATCCACATGTGTGAAATACAGTAGCTTGCTGGTTTTGTATGGATAGCAATAGTACATAATCATTTCATTCAAGTTTGATCAAGCTCCATTGGTGTTTGCATCTCAATTTGTGTGTAGATGCTGATTTTTCTACATTGGTGAGAATGGTAGTGTATTTATCTTTCTAACCAAAGATCATTCAAGTAGATTGGATCTTAAGGATCTGAAATCTTTCACATGGTATCAGAGCTTGTATTTCAGGTTATGAAGGAGGAAATCAGATCTATCAATGATTTGGTGAAGATATCAAGTCTAGAGCATGCTAGAGAGGATTCTACACCAAAATCAATTTTTTTGCTTTTGTAGATTGGATCTTTTGTAGATCAAAACACTAAATAGGTCAATATACTTGTTCAATTCCGATTTTTGAATTCACATATTGGATTTGGCTGATTTTTGGATCATTGGTTCAGCCTAAGTGGTGGCTTATAGATTGCATATAAATTTTCAGCAATTGCATGTAGGTTTGGAATAGTCAATTTTTTGTGATTTTGTCAAAACTCTAGTTTTGATTGGATCTCTAGATAGTGAGGTTGTTGGACTGCATTTGAGTGTGTTTCAATCTTAGGAAGTGGCAAAAGTCATTAGATTGAGGATAGATCATAGGTTGATCAAGATTCAATGATTATATGTGTTGATTTGCTTGGATAAGTGCTAGAAGAGAATTTGTGAGATAGTTTCAAATCTTGGTGATTTCTTTTGAAAGCATTATTGTTGTTCAAAGGAGTGCTTTGTGCATTGAAGTAGGTTGAAAGAGAAGATCAGGTCATTTCTACATGGCAACCTCAATTGGAGTCATGTTGCAAGCCATTGATAGGCTTACCTCAAGTAAGTATTCATTGTGGAAAGTGAGGATGGAGTCACTTCTTGAGATGAATGATGTTTTGGACATTGTTGTAGGTTTGGAGGAGAGACCAGCAACACAACAAGATCAATTTAGTTATGACAAGAGGGCCAAGAAGGCTTTACACATGATAAAGATGAATGTTACCAATGAACTTCTCAAGGAAGTTGGTAAGTGCACATCATCTTTGGAAGTTTGGAATTCATTGAAGAAGCTCTATGAATCCAAGTCTAATTCTAGAGTGTTGACTCTAAGAAGGCAAAAATTTTCTTATTTGCAAAAGAATGAAGAAAGTCCAAGTACTTTTGTTTTGAGAATGAAAGCATTGAATGATGAGTTAGCTTGCATAGATGAAAGCATTTAGGAAAGAGAGCTTATTCAAGTGATTCTTAATGGCTTGTTGGATGCTCATGCTAACATTGTTCAAAGTATTGCTATTCAAAAGACTTTGCCAAGTTTGATGGATCTTCAAGTGATCTTGATCGATGAGGAATATAGGCTTCAAGCAAGAGGTGGATCTACATCGACACTTCAAGAGGATGCTATGTTCACAAAGGGAAAATTCAAGGGAAAAACCAAAAGTAAGTGGACTAAAGGGCAAGATCAAGTGGATGATTCTTCAAGTGGCAAAAAGAAAGATAGATCAAAGCTCAAGTGCTTCTATTGTGGCATCAAAGGACACTTTGCAAGTGAGTGCTACAAGAAGAAGAGAGATCAAGGAGACAAGCAAGGTAATCTTACTCTTGATGAGGATGGTTTGGATGTTCAGATGCAAATAATGATGCTTTTGTGATGTCTTCATGTATGCTTGCTAATGAGGGAGATCTAGATCCTTGGTGGATTGATAGTGGAGCAAGTTCACACATGACCTTTCACAAAGAGTACTTCACTTCTTTGTTGGCATATGGAGATGACAAGAGGGTGATCTACACGGCCAATGATGGTGAGTGTGCAATCAAAGGGACTGGCACAATTCTTATTTCTCTCTCTACAAATAGGAATGTTCATTTGGAGGATGTCTTGTTCATTTCATCTATTACCAAGAATTTACTTAGTGTGAGCCAAATGCTAAGTAAAGGCCTCAAGGTGGAGTTTAATGGAGATGCTTGTTTGATCAAAAGGAAGGATGTCTTGATTTGAAAAGGTAAAAGGCAAGGGAAATTGGTCAAACTAGATTCTTGTGTTATTGCCAACTAAGTTGGATGTGTTGCAAGGGAGCAAATTTCTATTCAAGAGGTTTGGCACAAAAGGATGAGACACCTCAACTTCAAGTCATTGGAGGTAATGGCAAGGAAGAAGGTTGTGATTGGTCTTCCAAGTTCCTTAAGTAATGTGAAGGATGTTTGTGAGTCTTGTGCTTGTCTAAGTCACATAGACTACCTTATACTAGATCTATTTCTAGATCTACAAAGCCTTTTCAACTTGTGCATTTGGATATTCATGGATTTACTACAATTAGCAATAGTGGAGCTAAGATGTATGTAACATTCATTGATGATTTTAGTAGATTTTTTTGGATCTATCTACTAAAGAGCAAGGATGAAGTGTATGATGTCTTTGTCAAGCTCAAGAATGCAAGGGGGAACCAATTTTTCACAAAGATCAAGTGCTTGAGAGGTGACAATGGTGGTGAGTACATATCTAACAAGTTCAAGGCCTTTTGTGATGAGCATGGGATCAAGAGGGAGTATACAACATCAAGGATCCCACAACAAAATGGAGTGGCTGAAAGGAAGAATAGGACTTTATTTGAAAGTGCTAAAGCTATGAGATTAAGTGCTAATCTTGACAAACCATTTTGGGATCAAGCTTTGTTGTGTGCCAATTTCTTGTGCAATAGGTGGCCGAGTGCTATTTTGGATGGAAGGACACCTTTTGAGATGCTATTCAAGAGGAGGCTGATTGTCAACTTTCTAAGAACCTTTGGATGCACATGCTATTTCAACATTACTCTTGATGATAGGACCAAGGAGGATCCATCTTCAAGAAGAGGTATTTTTGTTGGATATAGTGAGGTGAGTAAAGCCTACAAGATTTACATTCCTTCTACTAACAAAGTGATTGTTGGTAGAGATGTCATTTTTTATGAGGGAACATTCCAAAGGTGTCTTCAAGCATGATTGATGGTAGAGTGGATGGATCTAACATTCTTGATGATGATGAGAAGGATCTTACTTTGGATGGTGGTGATGATGGACCTTCATCAAGTCAAAAGCCAAGGAGAACATCAAGAGAAAGACAAGTACCTTCAAGGCTCACATATGATCAAAAGGGTAAGCAAGTACTTTCTAGAAATTATGTTGCTTTTCTAACCTCTTTGGATGAGCCTACAAATGTAGATCAAGCAAGGAAAGAAGAGGAGTGGATCCAAGCAATGGATCTAGAGTGTCAAGCTCTTATGAAGAATGGAACATGGAGATTGGTGGAGTTGCCTACGGACAAGAAAGCTATTGGATGCAAATGGATCTTCAAGGTGAAGATAAACCAAGATGGATCTATCAACAAGTACAAGGCAAGATTAGTGGCAAAAGGATATGCTCAACAACAAGAAATTGACTATGATGAGACCTTTGCACCCGTGGCAAAGATGGTAAGCATTTGAGTCATCATTTCACTTGCTACACTTTATAGATGGGATCTATGGCAAATGGACATTTCAAATGCATTATTGAATGGCGATCTTGAGGAGGAAGTGTACATGGAGCAACTCGAGAGCTACATTTCATCAACAAAGCCAAATCATGTGTCTTCTACAAAAGAGTTTGTATGGCCTTAAGCAAGCACCAAGGAGTTGGTATGCTAAGCTTAACACTTTTTTACTCTCTCAAGGCTTTGTTATGAGTGAGTATGGTCATTCACTTTATTATAGGTTTGCTAGAAATGATGTTACCATCTTGCTAATCTATGTGGATGATATCATCTTGAGCGGTGGAGACAATCAAGATGTGGAGGATATCAAGAATACTCTTAAGAAGGAGTTTGAGGTGCATGATCTTGGTAATTTGCCTTACATTTGAGGAATAGAAGTCATAAGATCTTCTCAATCTACTTTCATTTGTTAAGAGAAGTATGCTAATTCTATTCTAGAAAGATTTCATATGGTAGATGCAAAAGCTATTGGGTCTCATGTAAAGCTAACTATAAGAGGTAATGAAAGATCCTTTGAGGACATTACTCTCTATAGGAAGCTAGTTGGTTCACTCATCTATCTAACCATTACTAGACCTGATCTAAGCTATTGTGTTGGAAGATTGAGTCAATTCATGCAAGATCCTAGTGAGGAGCATTGGAAGCTAGGAAAGCGAGTTTTGAGGTACATCATTGGAACTCGAGATTTTGGCATATTGTATGAGGGATCATCACCTAATCTTTTTGGATTTTCAGATTAGGACTATGCTGGGGATGTAATGGATAGAAAATCCATTAGTGCTTATTGTATTTTTATAGGTGATGGAGCTATATCGTGGATGTCAAAGAAACAAGCCAGTATCTCATTGTCATCTGGTGAGGCCGAGTACAAAGCTCTTACACATTACACAAAGGAGATGGTATGGATCAAGAGAATGATCAAGGATCTTCACTTGCTGGATTTTTCAGAGAGCCCAATCATCTTTTGTGACAATCAATCAGCCCAAAGAATGGCATAATCCTATCTTTCATGCTAGGAGCAAGCATATTGAGATACAATATCATTTTGTGAGGGAGCGAGTCATTGCAAAGGAGGTGGAGCTTCAACATGTGTCTTCAAGGGAATGTGTAGCTGATATCTTCACCAAAGCATTGGACAAAGACTTGTTCATGAAGCATAGGACTTCACTTGGAGTATTATCAAAGTCTATGCTAAAACTAGTTGAAGAGGGAGTGTGAAAGATTCAACTAGTTTCATCACATTTTGCAATATTTCCATATTTGGCATATTGAGGCCAAAACTTGTTTTAGACTTAAAGGTTGACTTTTCAAAGTACATTAGTCTAAATTTCAGCTGAATAAATACTTTTTGAAAGTGTGAGAAATTTAGAATGCAAGTTTGAGTAAATTCAATTCGAATAGCTGGGTACATTGAATCTAGACCCAAAATTAGTAGGGTTAGCATTTTGGTGGGAAAGCCAAGTGGCCAAATATGGTTTGGACCTGTTATAAAAGGATGTAACTCGTGGAGAGAGTGATCTTCTCTCTTCTCTATCTCATTTCATGCTTATACATGGGTCTCTTGGGTTCTACTATCCATTGGTGCACTGTCTTGGTAATTGCCTGCAATTCTATGTGTAGAATGATCTATATTTGTTATTTTTGGATCCACACGTATAAAATACAGTAGCTTGCTGGTTTTTTACGGACAAAAATAGTACATAATCATTTCATTCAAGTTTGATCAACTTCTATTGGTGTTTGCATATCAATTTCTGTGTAGATGCTGATTTTTCTAGATTGGTGAGATTGGTAGTGTATTTCTCTTTCTAGCCAAAGATCATTCAAGTAGATTGGATCTTAAGGGTCTGAAATCTTTAACACCATTGGCAATTTGAGGTTCTTCACACACTGCATCCAATATTGCCTCCGAATTTTTGCAAATCCATCAAGATACGTTCTTGCAAATAGAACCTTGTCATGGTTACTACTTAGATGTGACTGAAAATACATGTCAAAGTTGTCTAACCATGTTCTCACATCCATGTGAGTAATTCTACCATCAACCTTATGGAAGACATATTGTCTTTGCAACATCATTGTCTCTACAATAGGTTGAAAAGATTGATCCAAATGTAGATATTGGTAGTGATGACGTTTTGATTGTTGTCATGAGTTTGGCTTATCATTGCTATCACTACTGTAGAAAGCACCACTTGTAATAGCTTGATTAGACTAGTTCAACTCATGATATTTATAATGATCATAATTTACTTTGTGGACACTCCTTTGACTGTAAAACAAAAGAATGTCATGTGCCAAATCCAAGCAAATAGCAATAACAATGAAAGTATTGCTAAGAGAAAGAAAAGTACAAAGCTTGTTCATCAACTGTTGAAATGTCGTAGGTGCATTCGCCGACCCAAAAAAAGTACTAAACTCATAATGAGTAATTCTCATCTGAAAACTAGTCTTTTGCACATCGTTTGGATGAATTCTAATCTAGTGATAATTTTCAATTTGATTTGAAATATATCCCTTCTTTCTTAAAAAATTGATTGTCTAGAGATACGGTGACTACCTAGAATTAACTCAATCTTGTTGTCTACCGACCTAGAAGGTGGTATACCATGAGGCAATTCAGTTACACCATAAGTTGACTCATCCAATTGACCATTATTTGTCCTTGGAATTTGTTCTCCCAATTGATCATCCTTCACTTTGACAATATCATCTCCATGCTTGGAGGCTCCTTCAAATGAAGAACCATGATCTTCTTTATCTTGAAGTTAGAAATCAGTTTTGATCTGATTCATTAGTGTAAGCTCTAAGTGTAAGCTCTATACATAGTTATTTGTAGTACTTGCTACATGGGGGCATGTCTCGAGTTTTTCGGTCGAATTTCTCCATATTGATCTGACCTTAGTTTGGCAGGTGATAGGCCAATTTTAGGACACCTTTTCCTTTAGGAAGTTTGTGAATACTCTATACGTACAGTTTCTTTGTTAATACAATCAAATTTTGGTGTGCCATCTTTGAGAGCTTGTGAGGACTAGCTATGGTAATTGATTGATGTGATCTGTATATTGCACTAAATCCTATTAGAATTTTAACTTGGTATCAAAGCTGCATGTATGCACGATCCGGTGGAGCCATCGTCAACATCTTTCATCAAGCAAAACGACACTCAGAGTATCTCAGGAGAAAGGACACCGTACGGGGGTTGCGGGTGGTCCGGATGGCAGGAAGCGGCAAAGTTTCTTCGATCGGAGCTTCGGAGAAGATCAGAACGTAGGTGAATTCTTGGAAGAATTTTGAAAAATTGCTCATAAACGGTGAGTTGCTTTGAAAAATTGGTTGAGACGGAAAGTTGGCAAGAACTTCTTTAGTAATTCATCAATTACTAAGAGGAGCATATCAAAAGGTGGAGTAGGGTAGTGGTATCTCAAAGTTGAGAGGATTTTGAAAACCATTTACAATGAGAAGAAAAAAAAGCAGTTCGAGGAACTAGTCTAGTTTTCAAAATAATAAAAAAACCACGAATCTTTTTGTACAATTGATGGAATTGGGCCCAACATCATTCTACTAAGGCCAAGCTAATTCCAGAAGGCTGGAGCTAGCCATGAAGCATTCAAGGAGCAATTGATTCTTCGCCAGCTTGGGTTTATAGTTGAAAAAACAAAGAACTTTCTCTGTAGAAAGCCTCTTGTGGATCGAAAAGCAGTTAAAAAATGGGTGTGTTTAGAGGAGAGCCAGCCGGCAAACGGCTGGGGACAGCCATGGAAAAATGGAGGCACAATTGTTAGCAATTTGAGGGAACCATATTCAAGGGCTAGGGTTTCTAGTAGGAAAGTGATGGATCTTCATTGTAGAAGACCATTACAACATTTCTGAAGACTATTGTTCTTTATCTTACCTAAAGAACCATCCAACGATGTTGATAAAGAATCATAAGAATTAAACCCCTCATTTTTTCGCATTATCTTTATCTTTCAACTTTTGTAATTGCGTTATCATTTTCTTGAACTGTTTCCTTCCTTTCTCTCTTATTTGGCTTATTTCTAGTGACTGCCATATTTGTATAGTGTGCTCTAGTGGTGTTGAGAACTCTGTTGCAAGTTTATGTTGACCTTCATGTTCTATGTTGTGAACTTCTAATCAAATAATGACATTATCCAAGTCTTCTAGTATATATATCCTTAGAAAAGAAAGCTCTTATTTTAGGCTTCAAGCTTAAAATATATTGCAGTATAGTAAATTTCTCCACTGAGTAACCAAATCTACTCATTATCTAATGAAAATCATTGTAATAGCTCTCAACAGTACATGTCTATTGGGTAGAATGCCATAATTGGCCATCTACAAAATTCAAATTCTTTGATCTACTTTTGTACAAAAATTGGCCATTTACCAATGGCAATTTGAGGTTCTTCACACTGCATCCAATACTGTTGTAGGCTGATATTCCAAGGAATATTCTAGCCATCATGCGGAACATCTTTAAAAATACAAGCATGATAGGATTTAACGTACAATTTGCCCATCATGGGCACTGCACATAGATATGTAATTTCAAGTTATGTAAAAGTTAGTCACAAAGGCCTATTGGGGGTTTGTCCCATGGCACTAGTGTGATTCAAAGTTAAGTTAGTCTTTGTGGCTTACTTGTCCCATAGTACATTTCTGTAAGTGACCACCACTCCAAGTATATATAGGAGTGGAAGAGTCCATTTTCAAATAGAACCTCATTTGCAATACATGCCTATCTTTCTCTCTGAGTGTTCTCCCTTGTGTGGTTTCATGTACTTAACAACGACAACTTCTTGAAAGATATCTTTTTTACAAGTCAAATTCTCTCTCTACGAAAACAACGTGTTACTTCACATTGTATTGTACAGTATTGATCTTGCAACAAGTTAAGTTAATCCAGGCCCTCCATTCTCTAGTAGGGTAAGCCTTAGAGGAGGAGATTTAGTTTAGGGTTTTATCTTTTAGCTTAAGCTGTCATTTGGGTTTAGTTGCTAAGTAGAGAAAATAGATTCAGAAGAGTGGATCTTACCCATCAGAATACTCACCACTATGCTCATGACTTTCTTCATATTTGAATCACATCCCATCACATCGCTGGCTGTGCAAACGAGTTCCATCGTTGCCTCTGTTATCTTGGCCGTCATTATTTTAACCATTGTCTTCTGTGCGAGTACTTCCTGTGCAAGTCATTCCCACGGGTTCTAGCTCCACGGGTACAGGTTTGCACGAGTCATTTTTTTGCGAGTCATCTTCTATACGAGTCATTTGTGAGTGTCCGTTTCCGTCCACGAGTCATTTTTTTGCGAGTCACCTTCTATACGAGTCATCTACGATTCGTCCGTTTCTGTCCACGAGTCATTGTTTTGCGCGAGTCATCTTTTGTGCGAGTCTTCTGCGAATCATCTGTTTCCGTCCACGAGTCATTTTTTTGTGCGAGTCATCTTCTGTATGGGTCCTGTGCAAGTCATCCGTTTCCGTCCATGAGTCGTTTTTTGCGCGAGTCCTCTACAAGTCGTCTATTTCCATCCACGAGTCATTTTTTTGCGTGAGTCATCTTCTGTGCGAGTCATCTGTTTCTGTCCACAAGTCATTTTTTTACGCGAGTCATCTTCTATACGAGTCCTGTGCGAGTCATCCGTTTCCGTCCACGAGTCATTTTTTTGCACGAGTCCTCTATGAGTAGTACGTTTCCATCCACGTGTCATCTCCTATACGAGTCATCTGTGAGTAGTACGTTTCCGTCCACGAGTCATCTCCCACCCTTGCACGCGTCATTTTTTGCACTGAACACGTCTGTGCGAGTCGTAAATTTCTGTCAATGAGTCACTTTTCATTGTGTGCGAGTAAGTCCCCGTGTTTGTGAGAGTCATTCCCCTGTCTCTGCGAGTCATTCCCTGATTCTCGTTAGCTACAACAACCCTAGAGGAGGTGAGTAATTTCAAAAAAAGAAAAAAAAAAGCTCCCAAATAAGGTAAGAAAACCCAGAACAAACTTGTAGAAATACTTCCAAGTGCAAAATCTTTGATCTCTCCTAAAATAGAACTATCTAGTACTTGCATAGTCTATTTTTGGCAAGATCTGGACTTGTGCGAGATCAACATCATATGGTTCCACTCAGAAAAATCCAAGCTCTTGCAGATACACTTTGCATAGAATCTTGACATAGAGAGAGCTTGTTTTGTAACAAATTTGCCTGAGACAGCTGCTTTTCTCGTAAGGAGCTCAATGGTATGTTAAGAGCGTTCAGATGACAAGGAGCATATGGACTGTCATAATCTCAAGCTAACAAACGTTGAGTATTCTGAGTGAAAGTTTTGTATCCTGAGTTACTACTGACCGGTGGAGATCATTCCATTGCCTTCAAATCTCGAGACCACCGATGAAGAGGCCTGTCCAGGTACTACCACCCTCAAGTGGTAATATGAGAACAGGAGACTCTAGTGAGGCAAATGACAGTGGCATGTCAACAATGCCAAACATGTCAAACCAGGATCAGATTTCATTGAAATAACTCGAAAACATTATGAGACTCTATGTTATCACCAGTGGTAAGATACAGAGCAAAAATGGCTATTTTTTGTTTATTTCATCATAGTAAGTATTCGCACAGAGGCAAAATATCTCTAAACGATTCTTTGCAAATACCCTACTTACATCTCTTGACCAAGAATTCAAAAAAGGCCCCCTAAAATTATCAAACAAGGCCTATGCGAATAGGTTCAAGGTCCTTTTGCCCTAAGGACCAGAGGTTCCAGAAACATCAGGAAAGTCCGAAAAAGGTGAGAGAAACATGCCAACCTCCTCCAAATTATCTAACGATACAAATTTTTGATCTTTCCTCAAATAGTACTCACATGGTACTCGTTTTGGCAAGCTTGGCCTTTGTGCGAACCTCTTCACTTGTGTGCGAATTCTCCAGAGCTAAAACTAGCAGAGTCATATCCCAGTACCTCTCGAAAGATCAAAACTTGGAAACTTCGCATCATCAATCCAAGTGTGAAAATGAGATTTGTCACCGCCAAAAGTGAAAGAGTGAGATATCTTTATACTTAGGCCGGTACATATTAACAATTACCATCAACATCTTGGTCACATATTCTTACCTCGTCTAGTTGGGAGAAGCCTTAGGTATATTTAGTAGGGATTGCCTTGGATATAACTTGGTAGGGAGCCATAGATAAGCGAGTAGGATATCACACTCATCATCCACCATCCATCACCTAAGTATTGATTTTCTGCTACAGCACCATGAGTGGGAAGTCAGATCAACCTCCTCCCAAAGTGGAAAGGAGATTTCCACGGATTGATGCACCAAATATGATGGAGAAACCAACCTCGTACGATTTCTTCAATTGTACATTCTACGACGATACTTCTGAAGTCGAAAAGCTCAGACTTACTGATTCTTTTGTCATCCACGGATACATAGTTGCTTTTGATCCAAATAGAGTCCATCCTATCTAGCAACCATGTAAGGTCTATCTCAAACACCATCCATAGATAAGAGATCGAGAATGTACCACTTCAGATCTGTGTCTTCATTACGTCTCAATGACCAAGCAATTGATATCATACCCTGGAGCCAGATTTTGAGCTACCGTCTGATGAATCATTAGTTTTGTGTCTAGATGACAACCCTTATTTTTTTTATCTAAGTGAAAGTAATCTAAGACATATCTATCTTATTGCATGCTATGTAAATGTTATATGTTATGAATTTACTTTTTCTTTTGTAACACTGTAGCTATGGACTTGTGCCAAGTTCGATACTGGATTGCAAAAGTTTGGTCTAAGAGTGTCATGCAAATCCTTCTGTAGAGTTATCTGCTACAATTTTTCATTTTTTTTCTCTTATTTCAAATTTTGTCCTGTCAACTATGTCGTTTGTTGCTACTTGTTTGTTTGTTCTATTGTCGTATGGTTTGGTGTGTTTTCCTTTGCAGCAGCACTATAGGTGATATTTCATCAGCAATTTTATTCTACCTCTACAGTTGCAGAAATACTAAACTCGTGTACATCATCCGTTGACTCATTTGCATGAGAAATTGGAAGCAAGTCATCAACGAGCCAACTTCAACCTGATTCAATCACAGCTCTAACCATAATTTGGAAGCGTGAGTTAATCACGGACATTGTGATTTTAAAAGTAACAAGAATGCAAAGAACCAGTACTACTTTCACGAATATCTCACTTGTAATACATATATAGCCCAAAGCTCATTTTGTCACACTAATTCTGTGCTGCCGGGACTCCGGAGAATTGTTTCTAGCTTAATTAGCAAGTTTATTCTACAATTTTTGACATAGACTTGCTTATATATAACGGTATTAGCTTTTCTTTTACCTTGCTCTCAATCAGTACTAGTTCATGATAAACTTTCTGCTAGAACATTGTATGCAAAAGCTAGCTACTACTGTACTCGAAAATCATCGCCTCAGATCTACTGAAAACATTTAGATCATAGGAGTAATGGCTTTCCTCTCTGATGCAGTCTTATAATAGAGTTTGATGAACGTGGGTTCTTGCCCTTCTAAGGTTTTGATATTGTGACAACACGGAACCACCATTGGTTGCAATTTCTTCCACAGTCGACTTCCACTAAGAACTTGGCACTGTACACTCAGAGTACGTACTCTATCAGATCCAATCACATGTAGCTTAATGCAGATTCATCATCATGACCTCATAACAGTAACTGCATGTTTAACTTGGGTAGAATGCTTTTTTTGAACTATTGCAACACTCTAGTACTCAACTTTGATTAAGCATCATAGAATGCGCAGTTAACCTTCTAAGACTACCCTCCAGCTTCGCAAAGATTATATATAATGCTTCTTGGTTTCCAAGGGGAGGCTCGAACTTGAGACCAAAGAAACTTTGGATGTCAAGCTAACCAATTGATAATGGGTATGTATCTTAAACAATGTCATCTGTCCAATTAATAAATCAAACCATGGTTTCCAATATTAACAGTAGCAAATAATCAAGAGGAACATATACCTCCACCAGTTGTCACAATAACTGCTGCTAGCTGAACACAAACGCATCTGATATTTCTTGCCTACTTTGTGACACCATATCAAATCAATTCATGCTAAAATAGTACAACTGATAATTAAATACACATTTTCAAAGCTAAACGATTTTCTTCGTCTGATGATGGCAAGCAATAATGCTTACATAAACCGTACAAGGTTTTCTTATTACTTGCAATTTCTTCCACAGTCGACTTCCACTAAGAACTTGGCACTGTACACTCAGAGTACGTACTCAATCAGATCCAATCACGTGTAGCTTAATGCAGATTCATCATCATGACCTCATAGCAGTAACTACATGTTTAACTTGTGTAGAATGCTTCTTTTGAACTATTGCAACACTCTAGTACTCAACTTTGATTAAGCATCACAGAATGCGCAGTTAACCTTCTAAGACTACCCTCTAGCTTCGCAAAGATTATATATAATGAAACTATGCATGCAGCTTACCGATCTCATCTGACATAATTAGATCATGCTTTCCTTTAACTGATGATCTCCATCAACTAATTCTGTGCAACCCCTACTTTGCTGCATTGTAGTGATTCGTAGTGGTGGATTTGACTGGTACGACTATGGAAGTCCAGCTGACAACATGAAGTACTACAATCAGACCACTCCTCCTACCATTGATTTCTCAACCTACCCTCCAGACTTTCCTTTGCTTCTGGTTATTGGAGGCGAGGATGGGCTGGCTGATGTGCCAGATGTGCACTGTCTCCTGGACAATTTGGTTAATTGCAATGTGACACACATATTCAGGCATGAGTGTGGGCATGCAGATTTTGTTTGGGGCACCAATCCTCACACAGACGTATATGTAGATGTTGCCAACTTCCTCAAATCCATACCTAAGTGATCCTCATATGATCATGACCTTTACAATTCTGATCCAGACTCATAGAATTCTTATGTTTGCCATCACTTAATGTGCATAATAAGTGTACATTAACCGACATATCATAGTGTGATCCATATGATTATCGGGCATAGTGTTAGAATACATTAATGATCCTCTTCAAAATGGACTTTTTTTCATAGTGAAACCTAGGCATGATATCTCAATTCATTGGTTCTAGTAAATCATTATGTGCCATAATTTTCCTGATTCTGTTGTTTACACAAAATCACCCATAGGCTTGCTTGGAGCATAAACCACTACATAAATTAAATGGCAACTGTCCATAAAAAGGTCCACAAGAAAATTTCTCTAACATTCTAAAACTTGCAAAAACCTACAAATAGCTGGGCTTTACACTTTTTGGGAACCCCTGATCTCAAGACTACGTCCACCCTCAAGTAGGGAGGGGGCGTTAAAAGTATAGAACCACCAGGCTCCTCACAACCTGCCTTTTCTCCTCACTTTATTTTATATAGTAAGGATGTATTTGCTCTTCATACCACCTAAACATGACTCAAGACAATTTATGATATTTGTGCATATATTCTTTTGGATTTAAATTCTCCACTATTTTCATCTAAGTACCTCCTTCATGTAGTAAAAAGTCCATCTCCATATCATCTCCACATTTAGATATCTACAATTAATTCAGATATCTTGGACTTCTCATCGAGCTTTTGTCTCAAATGAAGATAGATTCTATTGACATTTAAATACAATTCTTGTCTGGACCATTGAGAATCTCATCTTTTCAATTGAAACCAAAAAATTATGGAATAGACACATCATCCTCTGCAATTTGGACCTTTGTACTACCCCTTCTATACTAGCCTTATCTACAATAGTTGTTGACCTAACTCTCACCTTTTCACATCCTTTTCGTTAGAAGAATCCATCGAACTAGAAAAATCCTCAACTTTGAAAGTAATTGTTTCATAATTGTCTCATATCCAACATCTCATCCTCAAGTGCTCTAGAACTAGTCATATGAGAACTAGATCCACTATCTATCCACCATGAATTTTCAATTTCAAAACCAGAAGAGGAGTACATAGACATCATGAGAGAACCTTCTTCATAATTCCCCTATCTCACCTTCACTCTCTTTGGCTAGATTGGCTTGCTTGAGGAAATCTTTTTTCTTGAAACAATTAGAAACAAAATGCCCCTTCTTACCACAAAAGAAGCACTTCTTGTTGGATTTGAAACTTGTTGATGTGTGTGATGAATCCTCATCTCTCTCCTCCTTTGACTTTTCCTTCTTGAAATGTTGATGTAGCTCTTTACCCCTTCCTCTTGGCTTGTCCTTTGTGAAGTATGCCTTCACCTCTCCATCATCCTTCAACGAAAGTTGATTGATCCTCATAAGCTCATTCTCTTGCCTACACTCCTCGAAAATGAGAACTATTTGTATTGCCTCCAAGATTGGAAGCTCCTCCTTGATTGCATAAGATTGAACAAGATTGTCAAACTCTTCATTTAGGATCACTTGCACTAGCTCTTTTAGATTGAGGTTGTCTCATATGCAAGCAAGGTCTCTATGAAGGTCTTTGACTCTCAAAACATAATTTGAGGCACTCTCATCACTCCTTTGGAAGCTTTGAAAAATTTGATTCCTTAGTGTGAGCAACCTGGATGTGTTCCTTGCCTCATAGATGGACTTTAATGTGTCCCAAGCCTCCTTGGATGTGGTACGTGAGCCAATCTCCCTCACCACTTCATTGGAAACATTCATCTTTATGATATGTAGGGTCATCCTAGTCCTCTTCTTGTACTTTTGGACCTCTTGGAGCACTTGCGGCTCCTCCTCAACTCCTAGCACAATCTCCATCACATCTTGGAGCACCAAAATGGACTCCATCCTCACTTTCCAAATAGCATAATTGGAGGTGTTCAATCTCTCACCATGCTCCAACAAAATGGAACCTAAAGAAGTCATCTTTCTTGAGAAATTGTCTTGCAATGGATCAAAAGCGCTCTCTCTCTCTCTCTCTCTCTCTCTCTCTCAATAATGGATCCTTAAAAGGTGTACTACCAACTCCAATATGAGATCTTGCAACTTGTGTGAGACCTATCTCACTAGCTTACTAGATTTTGCCATACTTTCACACTTATGTATATCTACGTAATCTTGTTTGACATTTTTTGGGTTTGAGAGTCTTCCTCTAGTGTTTAAAACTATTGGGCTTCATCCGTTTTCATCATTTCATTGGCTTGATTGTCTTCCCTATTATCATCCAGAAGATGTATTGTTGTTGCAGTATCAGCTGTGTCCATAACTAGATCTTCTTCTTCTTCTAGTTCTTATAAAAGGTGATCAATCAACGAAGTGGTAGGAGTAACCGTATCATCTAACTGATCCTACTCTGCATCGAATTCTGTTCTATCGTTATCGTTCCTCTGGCCCGTGTTGGCACTGGTTTTGCCAACGTCATATACTCTTTCCAAGTTTTTAGTATCCTCTTTCTTTAACAATTCTTTCTCTGTGTCAATTAATATGCCAAGGTATTTCAGCAATGTAACTCAGTTGTGCTCCCCACAACCTTGCTAACTGCAGCTTCTTCATAGCTTTTAAGAATAATTGATAAGAAACTTTTGCTAAATTTATTTCAACACCTTCAGAGATCTATAACAGGTACTATAAATTTGAAGGTGAAATGGTGGGGTTCTTATCTATGTGATATACCATATCACTAACCCACTTTATTAATGCCAGACAACCGAAATCTTTAAAGTAGCTTGTATTCCTTTGTATCCTAGTAAAAGGCTGATTCGCCATGCGATAAGTCGAACCAATGTGCCAACTTCTGGGTATCAATAATTTTTTACCTTTAGGTACACTCCCAATCGAGGGCAGTTTAAAGCAATTCGCATACATTTGCTTTGTCAGTTCCAAGGTCCCATTCCTCATTGTGAAAAAACAAGATCCTCCTCTAACGCGAATACCATCCATTAGTTTGTTGCTCTCATCGTCAGCAAAACGAAATTGTCCATATATCTTATAATATCCAGCTTGAGTACTTCCGCTCCTACGCGCCATTCTTCAGAAGGGATCTTCGTCTTTGTTCTTCAAACTCTTTCAAAAGCCATTGTTCCCACAATCAAGCACACAACAAGGAATGAGCACAAAAAAGCTGGAAGCGCATTGTACCGGCGTAAAGGAATGCACTAGAAGAATAGCTGAGAAAGTGTTCGTTACAAATGAAGGACAGCTTACAAAGTGTTCGTTTTTCATGGATCGAAAATATCAGGGGACAACAAAAGAGAGTGTCACTTTATGACATTAAACTCCCAAAGTTTGTATTAAGTAGGAGATGACAACTCAATGTACCAATCAAATTTACAGGTGCTATGTAAGAGATCCAATCATTTTACTTGCTTACTACTCTTGGATCTTGAACTACTATTAGAGAGCAGTGAGAGAGCTCATTTGTACTTAGTTTTTTGAAGAGATTTGAGAGCATCTACACTTAGTTTTCCTTCCATCTTCTCTCTCTACTTGAAAGCCTCATGTCCATTCTCTCTCTACGCGAGAGCAAGCTAATTTTACACTTACTTTTTTTCTTCAAAAGTGGTCTCTCATAGTGAATGATACATGTTGAATGAGTGATGCATGTTTTGTGTGCTCTTGCCTTAGAATTGTCAAAAACAATCAACCTTGTGTAGAGAGAAGACTTGGCAATGAAATGTCACAACAAGAATGAGAGTAGGGCAAATTTCTCCTTGAGGAAATATCCCCTGCTTTACCTATGCATGTGCCCATGCAAGCATAAAGTATTCCCATACATGCAAGTACTATTGATACTCTACACCATGCCAATAGTCATCCTAACACATCCAATAGCTCCACATGTCATTTGATGTGTGATCACAAGGTTATTAATAACATCTTTGGCCTAGTTCAGAATAACGAGGCGTAATCAATAATCTCTAGTATTGGAGTACAATGTATCCAAGTCTAGGACCATGCCAAATCTTATATACATGATGTGGATGTAACACTAAGATTCGATGGAGGTGGAGACTCAAAAGCTTCAAATGGTATCATAAGAAAGATGGCATCAAGATGGAGAGCTCATGCCTCTAGACATTTCAACAAAATGGGGTGTCGGAGAGGAAAAAATATACCCCTTGTGAAGTGAAAAAGCATCAAGTTTGGATGCTTCTCTTTTCAAGTAATTTTGGTATGAAGCTATTTAGTGCTAATTACCTATTTAAAAACAATGTAAGCCATTTGAGGATCATTGGGTCCATTTACTTTGTGGACACTCCTTTGACTGTAAAACAAAAGAATGTCATGTGCCATATCCAAGCAAATAGCAATAACAATGAAAGTATTGCTAAGAGAAAGAAAAGTACAAAGCACTCACGATAGCATATCGACAAGAAGCAAAAAACATGAAGATCTCCATGAAATCATATTAGAAATGAGAAAATGATTACAAAGGAAAGGACATGGATTCATGTGGATTGGACACAAGAGAGATAGGAAATGGAAATCCAAAAGCTCACAATCACAAAGAGAAATCTGAGTGCTCTCCTTTGCAAATGAGCCAATAGATTCTCAAAATGATATCTCTTGCCTAGTTATAGACAATCCACTAACTTAGCTAAACATAACTATCATGATGGATAGTATAATGATCTACCTAGGAAATAGATAGTCAAATCCCTAATTGTTTAACCCTTGAGCCACAGTCATTACAGGAGTTTTGAGTTCCAAAAAGACCCTTTAAGAATTCGTGCAAGATGTCTTTTTTATTATTAAAATATTATAACACTAATACTTTTGACTTGCCATAACTTTTTAATCGTAACTCAAAAGTATGTCATCTAACATATCATTGGAAAGCTTTTGTCGAGCGCTTTCCAATGCATTAAACTCTACTAAATTCAAACTTACCACTAAAAAGTTATGCCATTTTTAGTATGGAATCAAAATGTGGACTCAAAAAGTTATGTTACGTAGATCTCAAATTTGAGTGTTTTGATTGGTCCATGTGTAAGAAAAATTTGAGAAAAAAATATAAAAAAAATCTTTACAAAGGGTCTTTTTTGGATTTAGAACTCCTCTAATGAAATGAATGCAAGAGAGAAGAGGATCAGGGCAACTAGACATAGAGAACACAATTGCATTTGACCTCCTATTCTTGCACCAAAAGTAGTCAATCACTAGCACTAGCTCCATAAGTCCAATTAGAGGTCCAATTTTAGTACATATAGTCCTAAAATCTTTTGAAATTCTAAGATATACCTAGGGAGATCTCTTAAGATCTACATAGTTCTTAGCTCTGTCTTGAGCACTATGTATATTGTGACATGCCAATTGCAACCTTTCTTGCATATTATGTAGGAAATCTGCAATTTTTTGGATCTTAATAGAATTTGTCTCCACATTTACCAAAGATCTAGGTTGAAAACTGTACATATGCATAAACGGACTATAAACTATAGCAGAATGTTTTTTACTATTGTAAGAAAAATCAATTAAAAGAATGTAGTCCTCTCACTGAGACTGTCTATGACACACATAAGTCCTCAACATAATTTCCATAGTTAGTGCTTTCAATTTGTCCATCTGATTCCGGATAATCAGTAGAGCTAAAACTAAGTGAGGTCTCAAGCTTATGGAATACAGCTGACCAAAAGTAGCCTGTGAATTTAGTCTCTATCACTAACAATATCACTTGGCAGTCCATAAAGCCTGAATAATCTTTCCACAAAAATATGAGCTAAATCCGAAGTCTTGGCAGTTGACTTTATTGGTATGAAAGTAGCTAGCTTAGTTAACATGTCCACTACAATAGAATCATTTTGTCATTGGATTTTAGTAAGTCCAACTACAAATCCATAAATATGTTGTCCCATTACTTCTGAGGGATTTGCAAGGGATATAACAACCCTTCAGCCTTTAAGCGTTCCACTTTGGCTAGCTAAAAAGGTTTACATTTAACCACATAAGACTTGACAAGTGGCTTGATTTTTGGCTAACAAAACTCTCTTCTGACCAAGTATAAAAGTTCTGTGTATACCTGCATGTGCTGCACAAGGTACGTCATGACATTCATAAAGAATTATCTTCTCTAACTCATCATCCCCTGGTACACAAACTTTCTCATTCCGAAATAGCAAACCACCTCAAAGTGTGGGAAAGTTAGAATGCGAGTTATAGTAGATTCAATTTGAATAGTTGGGTACATTGAATCTAGACCCAAAATTAGTAGGGTTAGCATTTTGGTGGAAAAGCCAAGTGGACAAATAGGGTTTGGACTTGGTATAAAAGGATGTAACTTGTGGAGAGAGTGATCTTCTCTCTTCTCTATCTCATTTCATGCTTATACATGGTTCTCTTGGGTTCTACTATCCATTGGTGCACTATCTTGGTGATTGCTTGCAATTCTATGTGTAGAATGATCTATACTTGCTATTTTTGGATCCACATGTGTGAAATACAGTAGCTTGCTGGTTTTGTACGGATAGCAATAGTACATAATCATTTCATTCAGTGTTATTGCTAACCAAGTTGGATGTGTTGCAAGGGAGCAAATTTCTATTCAAGAGGTTTGGCACAAAAGGATGGGACACCTCAACTTCAAGTCATTCGAGGTAATGGCAAGGAAGAAGGTTGTGATTGGTCTTCCAAGTTCCTTAAGTAATGTGAAGGATGTTTGTGAGTCTTGTGCTTGTCTAAGTCACATAGACTACCTTATACTAGATCTATTTCTAGATCTACAAAGCCTTTTCAACTTGTACATTTGGATATTCATGGATTTACTACAATTAGCAATAGTGGAACTAAGATGTATGTAACATTCATTGATGATTTTAGTAGGTTTTGTTGGATCTATCTACTAAAGAGCAAGGATGAAGTGTATGATGTCTTTGTCAAGCTCAAGAATGCAAGGGAGAACCAATTTTCCACAAAGATCAAGTGCTTGAGAGGTGACAATGGTGGTGAGTACATAGCTAACAAGTTCAAGGCCTTTTGTGATGAGCATGAGATCAAGAGGGAGTATACAACATCAAGGATCCCACAACAAAATGGAGTGGCTGAAAGGAAGAATAGGACTTTATTTGAAAGTGCTAAAGCTATGAGATTAAGTGCTAATCTTGACAAACCATTTTGGGATCAAGCTTTGTTGTGTGCCAATTTCTTGTGCAATAGGTGGCCGAGTGCTATTTTGGATGGAAGGACACCTTTTGAGATGCTATTCAAGAGGAGGCTGATTGTCAACTTTCTAAGAACCTTTGGATGCACATGCTATTTCAACATTACTCTTGATGATAGGACCAAGGAGGATCCATCTTCAAGAAGAGGTATTTTTGTTGGATATAGTGAGGTGAGTAAAGCCTACAAGATTTACATTCCTTCTACTAACAAAGTGATTGTTGGTAGAGATGTCATTTTTTATGAGGGAACATTCCAAAGGTGTCTTCAAGCATGATTGATGGTAGAGTGGATGGATCTAACATTCTTGATGATGATGAGAAGGATCTTACTTTGGATGGTGGTGATGATGGACCTTCATCAAGTCAAAAGCCAAGGAGAACATCAAGAGAAAGACAAGTACCTTCAAGGCTCACATATGATCAAAAGGGTAAGCAAGTACTTTCTAGAAATTATGTTGCTTTCCTAACCTCTTTTGATGAGCCTACAAATGTAGATCAAGCAAGGAAAGAAGAGGAGTGGATCCAAGCAATGGATCTAGAGTGTCAAGCTCTTATGAAGAATGGAACATGGAGATTGGTGGAGTTGCCTACGGACAAGAAAGCTATTGGATGCAAATGGATCTTCAAGGTGAAGATAAACCAAGATGGATCTATCAACAAGTACAAGGCAAGATTAGTGGCAAAAGGATATGCTCAACAACAAGAAATTGACTATGATGAGACCTTTGCACCCGTGGCAAAGATGGTAAGCATTTGAGTCATCATTTCACTTGCTACACTTTATAGATGGGATCTATGGAAAATGGACATTTCAAATGCATTTTTGAATGGCGATCTTGAGGAGGAAGTGTACATGGAGCAACTCGAGAGCTACATTTCATCAACAAAGCCAAATCATGTGTCTTCTACAAAAGAGTTTGTATGGCCTTAAGCAAGCACCAAGGAGTTGGTATGCTAAGCTTAACACTTTTTTACTCTCTCAAGGCTTTGTTATGAGTGAGTATGGTCATTCACTTTATTATAGGTTTGCTGGAAATGATGTTACCATCTTGCTAATCTATGTGGATGATATCATCTTGAGCGGTGGAGACAATCAAGATGTGGAGGATATCAAGAATACTCTTAAGAAGGAGTTTGAGGTGCATGATCTTGGTAATTTGCATTACATTTGAGGAATAGAAGTCATAAGATCTTCTCAATCTACTTTCATTTGTTAAGAGAAGTATGCTAATTCTATTCTAGAAAGATTTCATATGGTAGATGCAAAAGCTATTGGGTCTCATGTAAAGCTAACTATAAGAGGTCATGAAAGATCCTTTGAGGACATTACTCTCTATAGGAAGCTAGTTGGTTCACTCATCTATCTGACCATTACTAGACCTGATCTAAGCTATTGTGTTGGAAGATTGAGTCAATTCATGCAAGATCCTAGTGAGGAGCATTGGAAGCTCGGAAAGCGAGTTTTGAGGTACATCATTGGAACTCGAGATTTTGGCATATTATATGAGGGATCATCACCTAATCTTTTTGGATTTTCAGATTAGGACTATGCTGGAGATGTAATGGATAGAAAATCCATTAGTGCTTATTGTATTTTTATAGGTGATGGAGCTATATCGTGGATGTCAAAGAAACAAGCCAATATCTCATTGTCATCTGGTGAGGCCGAGTACAAAGCTCTTACACATTACACAAAGGAGATGGTATGGATCAAGAGGATGATCAAGGATCTTCACTTGCTGGATTTTTCAGAGAGCCCAATTATCTTTTGTGACAATCAATCAGCCCAAGAATGGAATAATCCTATTTGATTTGTTTCTCATAATCATATTGACTATCATATCAATGGTCTGAATCAGAATCAACATCCATTTTGTGAATCGAAGGAAGATACGATTTGATCTATGGGTTATGGGTCCAACAAGGTGAACTTTATACATAATGAAATTTAAAGAGCTCTCAAGAGTATCTTGTAAACTACGAGCAAAGGTCACATGTCTTGAAAAACAAAATAACTATATTTGAATAAAAATCTCATTAAGATAAAACCAGATTTACCTACCAGATCATGCTCATCAGCTTCAATAAGTGCAGCAGTATGTAGATCATGACCATCAACAATGGTCGTCGAAGCACTGGATGGACTAGTTTCCGAAGATTGTGACACATATCTGCTCTGGATTTTTAGAAATTCCTCTTCACCGAGCAAATTTGCCTGGTATGCCCTGTTTTCAGACATGATTGATTGCAATGCTTCAATCCCATCCATCCATTCATCTCCATCTTTGTAATCAATAGAGGCACGTAGATCATCATCACCGTCGAGATCTATGAAGTCCCCGAATTCTTTGATGAAATTAGACAAAATTGATAATATTTCGTCCTCCCTCAGATCAAGAACATCTCCAACATCATTCAATGAGAGGTATGCGACACTATTCATGTAATACACTGGCAAATTGAGGAGAGTCTTGGTTTTTATATGGATTCATGTCAGATAAGGAAGAAATGGACAATGCACGAGACTCGGCTAGGTCGTACATTGATGCCAATCTTGCCTCCTCGTTAGCACCCAAGGCGTCATCAACAATAGCTGACTCTGATATCACAGAAACATTTGATGATGAGGCACCCTCCATGCTAAGCCTTGAAGTTCTTGCCTCCTCAAAAATAAGAGCAGAAAGATAAAACACAAAGCCCATGCCTTTCTGCAAAAAATGACATGATCGATTGTGCTGGTCACAACGGACCACACATTTAAAATCACTCACGATTTTCGTGAATCGTCAGTTGTGGCTTTGCTTTGAAGATGGTTGGGCAAGTACTAGGTCATGGAACTGGATGAATCGTAGATTATCCATTATCAACATAGATTGATTCAGACTATCATAATACTCTTTATACAACATTGAAAATTAGGATTTATGTTCTGATCCAAACCACTCAATATCAAAAGGCATATTGAAATACGTCTTATAGTGACCTATGTAGTTACCAACACCGGATTCAACGAGGAAGGCGTGCAACGCAGAATCAAAAGTATTAGAGGATGAGACGGCCATCTCGAAAGTCTGAACAGTATGGCCGACTATCGCTACGATGCGGGGTGGCAGGGAGTCAGAAGACAATCAGAAAATCCTTGGGTGATGGCGATATCGGTGAATGACCTGATATCGGAATGACGCGAGGGATCTTAGATCGTCTAGAATCTTTGAAAGATTCTTGTGTGGTAGCGATACTGTAAAGAAATAGTACTGTTCACACACAAAGAGATACAGGGAGTGAAAATCCAAAACTTAGCGAAATGTTTTAATTGATCAAACAACATTATATAGCTAAAACCAATAAAATCCAAGTCGTACACTCGTCGATCCAACAACGGATCAGATCTATGGTGCGTAGTACAACCGTCCACATGTGCGAGACCACACGTGCTACAATACGCATCAATTTGCCATTCGCCCACATGCCCACACGTTCCAGAACACATGTCACCAAACCATTCGACCATGTGACCACACATGCAAGTTTCAGACGTGCAGATACGGAGGTGTAGGTCCCACACGTCAGGTACTGATTGGGCCACGTGACCACACGTGTGAGCCTATACGTGCAAGAACACATGTCACTAATCCATTAGGCCACGTGTCCCCACGTGGGATCCCACACGTGTTGATCCAGACGTGCAGTTTCACACGTGTGTATACAGACGTGTAGTTCCACATGTCAGCTACTGACTGGGCCACTGTCGCTGGTATTCACACGTGCCAATTTTTCTCTCCTATATAAGTCCATTCCCGGGAATTGTATAGGTTTTCGCATAGTTTGCTGTCACGTTTGATTGCATCCATACGAAATGCATTCGTGATATCGCCATCACGTGAGCGACCTCCTCCACATGCCTGTTCCTTACAGCCTCTTGCGTCATAGCGATATCAGCTTGACTTTCCCAGTATCTCCATCACGTGAGCTCCTGCCTCTCCCCGCTTGACTCTACCACTCTCTCACGTCGTAGCAATATTACCATTAGAGTTCTCAGTGTCTCTTTTACTGTGTTTCTGTCCTCGTGTGGTATAGATATCCGGCCTCAATGACTCGGACTAAGCAAACCGCAGGGTTTACCAGTTTCGTTCAATTGTCCCGTCCCCAGACATCTGAACCCATACGTCCGCAAAGACGAGGTAGACCTCGCCGTCCATGGTTGAAGCACATCAGGGCCTTGCAGAGGAGCACCAAACTTCTGATCTCGAAAGCAGCCTTCTATCGAGTTGTGAGGGAGGTTACACGATATATGACCACCCAGCTGCCTTATGCAGTGTGGTGGACTATCACTGCATTGGAGGCCCTCCATACTGCATACGAGGGCTTCCAGACAAAATTGTTTGAGGATTTGATGTTGTGCTCCATTCATGGCAAGAGGGTGACACTGATGCCCAAGGACATGCTTCTTGTCATGAGGCTTCGAAACACCTATGACAACATTTTTAAGTCTGGATTCACACAGAGGCAAGTTCCTCTTGAAAGGGGGCCTGTCCCACCCCGCAAAAAGAGAAAGCAAGCACAGCCCAAGCGTTCACAACCCAATCCCAGGTCTCCTAGCTCTTCACCCTCACCTCCTCCCATTAGAAAAGATCTGGCTAGTACATCTGCAATTCCACTGGTTGAGGGTCCTCCCGTAACCCCTGATCTTCAACTGCACGATTCTCCTTCTATACATGAGGATGACCTAAATACAGTGGTGGACATGATTGTTTCTGATGTTGATGTAGCTGATAAAGAGTTGCACATCACACTTTCGAATGAGTCTAAAGACACATTTTTTGATTTTGAGAGGTACATTGATTTTGACCTGTATATAGCCAAGAAAATAGATGATCTCGGAGGGAAGTTTATGTTTTGTATAGACGATATTAATTTTGCAATGCATATCAAAGAACCGCATTGTAGGGAGCTAAAAGAGAAGACCTCATATATCTCAGACACAGTAGTTGAATCTGCTTGTGCATACTATGTACATAAATATACATATACAGTCACGAAGGAGATTTTTGTTGTATCTCCATTTTTTGGGCATCTGTTGAATAAAGAGTGAAAAGCTAGAAGGCTCTTCAGGCACACTCGCAAGGAGGCATCAATGTTCATCATCCCATATTGTTCAAAGTAAGATAGTTTCTTCTTGTAATATCTGTTTTCTGTAAGATTTGTCTTTTGGAAACTCTTATGAATTCTAGTAATTCATTGCTTCTCTTTCTGGCAGCAAACATTGGAGTGTGCACGTCATATCCATGAAAGTGGATTCGATTGGAAGTTGCACACCTGTGTGCATGATAATGAATTCTTTGCATGCCACCCATTCCATGTTTAAATCCATGTACAAAAGGATGGTGGAGCTATTGCCCAGGCCAGATGGGCTGGTTGTAAATACCAACATAGAGGTTGTTGATGGAAGGTAAAAAGAATCTTTTTATGTATTTTATTTGCATGATGGCATGTAGTTTAGAATTATATTGAATTATTATTTAACAATTTTTCGCTGTGATTTCTCAGTCTTCGCAACAAGACAATGCTTTCAGCTACAGATGGTATTCAATCTAGAATGTTAAATCGTTCTTGGATTGGTATATGGTGCAACCACCAAATGCTAGTATCCTTGAGGTATTTTTTTCAATGTTCTAGTATCCTGATGATATATCGTTAACTTTGTGAATTTATATTTTTTAAAACATTGGCTAATACATACATACACTCGATATTTTTCTTGTAGTTCCAATGTCCTAAGGTATCAACAAATGCGATTCATCTTCATGTAGTAAAAAGTCCATCTCCATATCATCTCCACATTTAGATATCTACAATTAATTCAGATATCTTGGACTTCTCATCGAGCTTTAGTCTCAAATGAAGATAGATTCTATTGACATTTAAATACAATTCTTGTCTGGACCATTGAGAATCTCATCTTTTCAATTGAAACCAAAAAATTATGGAATAGACACATCATCCTCTGCAATTTGGACCTTTGTACTACCCCTTCTATACTAGCCTTATCTACAACAGTTGTTGACCTAACTCTCACCTTTTCACATCCTTTTTGTTAGAAGAATCCATCGAACTAGAAAAAACCTCAACCTTGAAGGTAACTATTTCATAATTATCTCATATCCAACCACTCCTCCTCAAGTGCTCTAGAACTAGTCATATGAGAACTAGATCCACTGTCTATCCACCATAAATTTTCAACTCCAGAACTAGAAGAGGAGTACATAGACATCATGAGAGAACCTTCTTCATAATTCCCTTCTATCTCACCTTCACTCTCTTTGGCAAGATCGGCTTGCTTGAGGAAATCTTTCTTCTTCAAACAATTAGAAACAAAATGCCCCTTCTTACCACAAAAGAAGCACTTCTTGTTGGATTTGAAACTTGTTGATGTGTGTGATAAATCCTCATCACTCTCCTCCTTTGACTTTTCCTTCTTGAAATGTTGATGCAGCTCTTTGCCCCTTCCTCTTGGCTTGTCCTTTGTGAAGTATGCCTTCACCTCTCCATCATCCTTCAACGAAAGCTGATTGAGCCTCATAAGCTTGTTCTCTTGCCTACACTCCTCAAAAATGAGAACTATTTGTAGTGCCTCCAAGATTGGAAGCTCCTCCTTGGTTGCATAAGATTGAACAAGATTGTCAAACTCTTCATTTAGGATCACTTGCACTAGCTCCTTTGGATTGAGGTTGTCTCATGTGCAAGCAAGGTCTCTATGAAGATCTTTGACTCTCAAAACATAATTTGAGGCACTCTCATCACTCCTTTGGAAGCTTTGAAAACATTTTTAGGGTTTGAGAATTCTTCCTCTAGCGTTTGCACTATTAAGCCTCATCCGTTTTCATCATTTCATCGGCTTGATTGTCTTCCCTATTATCATCTGGAAGATGTATTTTTGTTGTAGTATCACCTGTGTCCATAACTGGATCTTCGTATTTTTCTAGTTCTTACAAAAGGTGATCAATCAGCGAGGTGGTAGGACTAACCGTATCATCTAACTGATCCTACTCCGCGTCGAATTCTGTTCAATCGTTATCGTTCCTCTGGCCCGTGTGGCACTGGTTTTGCCAACGTCACATACTCTTTCCAAGTTTTTAGTATCTTCCTTCTTTAACAATTCTTTCTCCGTGTCAGTTAATATGCCAAGGTATTTCAGCAATGTAACTCAGTTGTGCTCCCAACAACCTCGCTAACTGCAGCTTCTTCATAGCTTTTAAGAATAATTGATAAGAAACTTTTGCTAAATTTATTTCAACACCTTTAGAGATCTATAACAAGTACTATAAATTCGAAGGTGAAATAGTGGGTTTCTTATCTATGTCATATACCATATCAGTAATCCACTTTATAAATGCCAGACAACCGAAATCTTTAAAGTAGTAAGCTTGTAGCCCTCTGTATCCTGGTAAAATGCTGATTCGCCATGCGCTAAATCGAACCAATGGGCCAACTTTAGGGTATCAGTAATTTTTTACCTTTACATACACTCCCAATCGAGGGCAGTTTAAAGCAATTCGCGTACATTTCCTTTGTTAGCTCTAAGGCCTAATTCGTCATTGTAAAAAAACAAGATCCTCCTCTAACGCGAATACCATCCATTTGTTTGTTACACACATCGGTCAGCAAAATAGAATTGTCCATATATCTTATAATATCCAGCTTGAATACTTCCGCTCCTACGCGCCATTCTTCATAAGGGATCTTCGTCCTTGTTTTTAAAACTCTTTCAAAATCCATTGTTCCAACGATCAAGCACACAACAAGGAATGAGCACAAAAAAGCTGGAAGCACGTTGTACCGGCATAAAGGAATGCGCTAGAAGAATAGCTGAGAAAGTGTTTGTTACAAATGAAGGTTCGTTTTTCATGGATCGAAAATACCAAGGGACAACAAAAGAGAGTGTCACTTTATGACATTAAACTCCCAAAGTTTGTATTAAGTAGGAGATGACAACTCAATGAGCCAATCAAATTTAGAGGTGCTATGTAAGAGATCCAATCATTTGACTTGCTTACTACTCTTGGATCTTGAACTACTATTAGAGAGTGAGAGAGCTCATTTGTACTTAGTTTTTTGAAGAGATTTGAGAGCATCTACACTTAGTTTTCCTTCCATCTTCTCTCTCTACTTGAGAGCCTCATGTCCATTCTCTCTCTACTCGAGAGCAAGCTAATTTCACACTTATTTTTTTCCTCAAAAGTGGTCTCTCATAGTGAATGATACATGTTGAATGAGTGATGCATGTTTTGTGTGCTCTTGCCTTAGAATTGTCAAAAAAAATCAACCTTGTGTAGAGAGAAAAACTTGGCAATGAAATCTCACAACGAGAATGAGAGTAGGGCAAATTTCTCCTAGAGGAAATATCCCCTGCTTTACTTGTGCATGTGCCCATGCAAGCATAAAGTATTCCCATACATGCAAGTCATTACTATTGATACTCTACACCGTGCCAATAGTCATCCTAACACATCCAATAGCTCCACATGTCATTTGATGTGTGATTGGGTCCTCACAAGGTTATTAATAACATCTTTGGCCTAGTTCGGAATAAGGAGGCGTAACCAATAATCTCGAGTATTGGAGTACAATGTATCCAAGTCTAGGACCATGCCAAATCTTATATACATGATGTGGATGTAGCACTAAGATTGGATGGAGGTGGAGACTACATCTCAAAAGCTTCAAAGGGTATCATAAGAAAGATGGCATCAAGAAGGAGAGCTCATGCCTCTAGACACTTCAACAACATGGGGTGGCGGAGAGGAAAAAATATACCCCTTGTGAAGTGAAAAAGCATCAAGGTTGGATGCTTCTCTTTTCAAGTGATTTTGATGTGAAGCTATTTCGTGCTAATCACCTATGTAATATATTTTTCCTAGTATTGCTATTGATGGAAAAACACAATATGAGATGTTATTCAAGAAAAAAACAATGTAAGCCATTTGAGGATCATTGGATCCATTTACTTTGTGGACACTCCTTTGACTGTAAAACAAAAGACTGTGATGTGCCAAATCCAAGCAAATAGCAATAACAATGAAAGTATTGCTAAGAGAAAGAAAAGTACAAAGCTTGTTCATCATCTGTTGAAATGCAGTAGGTGCATTCGTCGACCCAAAAAAAGTACTAAATGCTCAGAATGAGTAAATCTCATCTGAAAACTAGTCTTTTGCACATCGCTTGGGTGAATTCTGATCTAATGCTTATTGGAGATAGCCTCAAGTTGGTTCAATGAATTTCTGGAATGATAAAGCTTCGGTTATTTGATACCTCTTAGTTCACAATTCTCCAACGTTTGGTATCAAAGATGATACAATCACTGTTGTGCTATGAAAACAGTTTCTATTTTCTGTGGGCATAAACGAATTCAATCCGGCAAAGTAAGTACTAAGACAGATAACCTTGTCATTTGGTTTCTCCTTACCTGCAGTCTAGTGTGAGATACAACTCGTATTGAATTTTTTAGTAACTAACGTAAATGATTACATAGTTTTTATAAACTATTAATTCGACATCATATCCTGCAGAGGAGTAGTTGCTGGTGAGTTAAAAGAAGTCTGTAAGATTCAGGGAATAGACTGCTCTAATGTTCTCGAGGTGGCCATGGGTATGTATCTTAAACAATGTCATCTGCCAATTAATAAATCAAACCATGGTTTCCAATATTAACAGTAGCAAATAATCAAGAGGAACATATACCTCCACCAGTTGTCACAATAACTGCTGCTAGCTGAACACAAACGCATCTGATATTTCTTGCCTGCTTTGTGACACCATATCAAATCAATGCATGCTAAAATAGTACAGCTAATAATTAAATACACATTTTCAAAGCTAAACGATTTTCTTCGTCTGATGATGGCAGGCAATAATGCTTACATAAACCGTACAAGGTTTCCTTATTACTTGCAATTTCTTTCACAGTCAACTTCCACTAAGAACTTGGCACTGTACACTCAGAGTACGTACTCAATCAGATCCAATCGTGTGTAGCTGTGAAGATGTGTATTTATTAAACAACGAATATACATCCGAATGAAGCAATATATATTCACATAAGAAGACAAGAGCTGGATACATATATAATGAAGGGACCTGCCTATATTTTTCGCGACATACTAAATATCACATATAAAGGACAAGTCCTCAGCAATGAAGCGACATCTACAACAACCCTTAAATAAAGACACTTACATGAAACGACTCGATTCGAATCGACAATTCTAACTATAGTAATCTAAACTGAGGGTTAGATACATATTTGCGGTATAATCTACATACGTGTCAGATATATATTGGTTAACCTTATTCAGTAAAGCGACACGCCTCTAATTTATAAAGACGTGATTGTTCACTCTGAAGATGATAAAGAGAAGACACGATTCAGTCTTACTCACCAGGAGATATAGTTTATGTATTCGCTGAGAGATAAAAGTTTATGTACTTGTGAGAGATCTTCTGAAGTACTCTAACAATCTTTCTTATATAAATCTATCTCTGGTCAGACAGTTGCATAAGTACATTACAGTCTATGCTGTATATCCGTAAAAGTGTTCTAACGAACTGTCTTAAAACTAACTTATTCGTTCATTCGAATATTTGTTCGACACTCGAATACTTGTTCGATACCCGAATAACGTTTATCATCAGAAGTCTATCTCAGTCATCGATAGAAAAGTATGTATACAACTGAATTGATAGTCCTTGTCTGAAGAATTGAGATAAGATATCTGTATTCTGAATATCTCCGAACATATGTTTCTAACATATTCGAAGATTATACAAGAGATTTAACTTTGAGGAGAACACTAGTTGTTGAGGACTACTGTTTAACTTTTGTTAATCCAAGAATAAGATTAACTTATGATCATTGATGAACAAATACATCGAAATCAATCCGAATTCTTGCCGACACCTTAATCAGATAGAGTGGAGTACATTCGTACTACTTTGGTAACAATTCTCCTGTAGAACGCCAATTCTTCGATTCGAAAGAGAAGACTGATATTCCAATTTTAAACATTCATTTATCCATTAAGTAATACTGGTTACTTAACCCAAATGTCTGTTTGACAACCAGACTAATTCCCCATTTTATATCATACGAATAAGTCAGAACAATATCAACATTATACCATAAAGAAGCTATCCTCTTGGGGATTCGACATTAAATACTACAAAACTATACCAAATACAATTGGTATACCACGACATAAACCAAATTTTGGTGCCGTTGCCGGGGATAGCCAAAAACAAACATGTTGATATAAAACTGACAAAATCATCGTCATTAATAAGTATATGTCGGACAGAGCTTCCCGACTCAAAAGATATCAAAAGATTCGAGAAGATTTTTTCAAAAATTTATCTGGAAGTTCTGATAGAGCTGAAACTTATTCGGATTTGTTAAAACCAGTTGCCAAACTAAAACCGAATATGGAAGGCCCTGCACCCCGACTTTCTTCAATTTCGAAGATCAGATACGATTATTTCAAAGGAACAACCTCAAATGATGCGGACAGTTATGTTTCGCAGTTCGAATCAATTGCGAACGCGAATAATGAAGGTTCGGAGGCGGACAAACTGAGGATTTTTCCTGGTCTTCTCAGAAAACAAGCACACATATGGTACAGCCAAGTCGAACCAGGACGAGTGGCTACCTGGTTGCTGCTGAAAGATGTGTTTCTACACCAATTCAGAGAAATTGGTTATTCATCCAGAGTACTCGGCAGACTCAACAACATAGAGAAGAAGAGTCGAGAATCTCTGAGAAGGTATACTCGTAAGGTCAAGAATCTTATTGGAAAACTAACTGGAGTATACCCCGTTGCGATGCAGATTGAATGGTTTCTGTCAGGTTTACCACCGAGTATAAATCGATACTGCAGACAAGGTGATACGACTACCTTAGCAACAGTCATTGCAAGTGCTGAAAACTATGAGACTTCTAAGCTTGCTCAGAAGAGAAAATCAACTAGACGAAGTCGAAAGTCTAAGCATGTTTCCAGTGGCAGTGAAGAGGATTCGAAGTCTGAATTCAGTTCTAGTTCCTCCAGTTCAGAATCCGAATTACACGACTCATCCGACTCTGAGACTGATGAGAGAGAACGAAGTAGTAAACGAAAACCCAAACGAAAGGACGATAAAAATTCGGAGATGAAGCCAACAACATCAAAGGTCGAAAAGATTTGGAGGAGAGATCTTGCAGATATTAACAAAAAATTCAACGATCTAAAAGTTCAGATTTCAGAGGTTGCTGACAAGAGACCGAAATCATCTTCTTCTAATTCAGGACTATGGTGTACGAGGTGCGGTACATCAGGACATTAGAAGGAAGATTGCAGAACAGTGAATATATCTTATGTTGAAGATCCAACACAGGAGGTGCTGTTTATTTTTCAGAATAATGATACAACAACCAATTTTGTTCAAGGCACGACTACACCGTTCCAGCAATCCAAACCCAAATTCGGATCGAAAAGATATAATCCACCCGAATTTGTAACATCAACAACAAAGACTTCGAATTTTCCAAGACCAGTTTCGGGCAATTGTTACAATTGTGGAGAACCAGGACATTTTTCACCAGACTGTCCGCAACCACGGAAGCCAATTGGGTATGTACCTCTCTGTTAGAATTGTAAAGAACCAGGCCACAAATATCCTGATTGTCCCCAACCACAGAGGCCAAGACCTAAATACCAGTATGTAGCGACACCTGCTGCAATGGTAGACTCGAAAGGAAAAGTTTCGACAGATGCGGTTGTACAAAAAATTGATCTTGTGGAAAACCAATCAACGAGGACAACTGACCAATCTTGGCCAAGTGATATGGAAACAATATTCAAAGTAAATACGAGGAGTTCTTCGAAAGATGATTCGAAAACCAACTCGAAAGGTTCCTCGAAGAAACGCAGAAAATCATCTAAGAAGAAGGGAACGAATAAATCCCTAACAAAAGAAGATATTAAAGATGATCCCGACTATGATCGAAATGCTAAAAATTTGTTTTCAAAAGATATATCTGCAGAAGCGAAAGAAATAATTGAAGAAGAACTACAAAGAGCAGCTACAGAAAGGAAAGTCACATTCGAAGACTGGAACGAATCAATTCATAAAACCAAACTGTCGGAAGCCATGATTGACAAGCCGATATCGAAGACGAAAGATTACGATATCGTAACTGATATTGGTTCTCTTCGTCCAAATATCACATTCGAACAATTGTTGGCAGACAATACTTACTATCACAGGCAGTTAAAAGGACTTTCTACTCCAAAGAAGAAGAAAAGAAATCCCTTGCCAGAATTAGGAGTATTATCTATTGATTTGGGAGATCTTGGCGCACCGAAAATCGACATTACTATTGAGGGATGCTTAATCGAACATGTGCCGATTGATTCAGGTTCGAGCGTCAATATTATTACTGAAGAAACTGCTCACGCTCTGGGTTTGACAGATATTCGACCAACCAACCGAAATATCAAGTTGGCAGACTCAACACGACGAAAGCCTGTCGGAGAGCTGGAGAACGTTACTGTGTATATACAAGCCAAGCCTTTTACCATGAATTTTATTGTTATCAAACCAATGGGTTTGCCTTCTTACTCTATGCTAATCGGAAGGCCGTGGCTGTATCAGTCAAATGCTAGTGTTCATTGGAAGTCTAGGGAATTAAGATTTCAAACTGGCGAGACCAATAATCGTGGAAAACCAGTAGAGGAGATCATTACCTGGAATAAAGATAGATACGAAGGCGAAACTCCTATGACCGACACTAGCTATACTTCGGAAAATTCTTCTTATGCACTAAATATCTTCTCTAATGTTTCAGATGTCGAAGTTAAATTTTTCAAATGCTATGAGAATGATAACGAATCAGATAATGCAGAAGAATTCATCGATGTTTGCAACACAGAACTAGATGAACTAGTTATTACTGAAGACGAATCAACAGATTCGTACGAATCGGATGACTCGGACGAATCAAACGAAGAAATTGAAAATAAGAATCAGTCTGTCGACACGAACATATCTATGGAGACAGCAATGCGCGAAATTCATGGATATTCAAAGTCTAGTATGACAGAAGGTATGATTTTACCTGATTCAACAGAGCAAATTGAACTTGCACCGGGCAGATGTGTCCATGTTACAAAGTCCTTGGGAGAAACTGAGTTATCTAAATACACTGAATTGCTTAAAGAGTATCAGGACGTCTTTGCATGGTCGCTTGATGACTTAAAAGGAATTCCTGCCGAATATGGTGAACATCGAATTGATGTAAAGGAGAACGCTATTCCTGTTCGTCAGAGACAGTATCGACTTAATCCAAAGTACTCTTTAATGGTAAAAGACGAACTCAACAAATATCTAAAAGCAGGAATTATTTATCCTGTCTTAAGTAGCGAATGGGTGTCACCTATTGTGGTAGTACCAAAGAAGAAGACTGGCAAGATTTGTATATGCCAGGACTTTCGAAAGCTCAATGCAGCTACACAGAAAGATCATCATCCGTTACCATTCACTGATTCTATTCTGGATCAGGTAGCTGGACAAGAACGATATAGTTTCTGTGATGGTTTTTCAGGCTATAATCAAGTTAGAATGCGGAAGGAGGATAAAGTGAAAACCACATTCACCACCTATTGGGGCACTTATGCCTACAATAGAATGCCCTTTGGTCTCTGTAATGCGTCAGCGACTTTTCAACGAATTATGATGCTGATTTTTGCCGCGTTTTTACGATTTTTTCTCGAAATATTTATTGAAGACTTCTGTGTATACAGCGATAGCAAATCTCATATCCAGAAACTGAAGCTAACCTTACACAAGTGTCGAGACACTTGTTTGTCACTCCATCCCGAAAAATGTTTCTTCGGAATGAGAAGGCATTCTTCTAGGACACAGAATATCCAATCGAGGGATCGAGGTCGACAAAGATAAAGTCGAAGTAATACGGAATTTGCTTATACCAACAAATCTTCGCGAACTTCGAGCCTTTTTGGGACATGTCGGTTATTATCGAAGGTTTATCCAGAATCATGCCTCAATATCTGCAGCACTTACTCAATTATTAAAGAAGGAAGTGGTGTATCTTTGGACAGAAGAACACCAAAAAACTTTCGAAAATCTTAAACAGAAACTGATCAATGCACCGATCTTAAGACCACCTAATTGGTCAATTATATTTCATTGTTATGTGGATGTGTCAGCATTCGCTATTGGTGTATGTCTAAGCCAGAAGGACAAACGGAAGAAAGACTATCCAATATATTATGCTAGTCGACAACTCAGTTCTTCGGAGAAGAATTATTCGGCGACAGAACGAGAAGCACTTGGAATGATATTTACAGTTAAGAAATTTCGACATTATTTGCTGGGGTATGCTTTTATTTTTCATGTGGATCACTATGCTCTGAAATATCTAGTAAACAAACCAGATTTATCAGGACGAATAGCTCTCTGGGTTCTGTTATTACAAGAATTCACTTATACAGTTGAACTTCGCCAAGGGAAATACCATACCAATGCGGATTACCTTTCACGAATAAGCACTGGAAAAATTGAAAACCCATTGAATGACGATTTTCCAGATGAAAATTTGTTCGAGTTATCTTCATCGAATTCTTTTTATTCTGATATTATTGATTATCTCAAAGATCAGATATATCCTGATGGATATGACTTGGAGAAGAAAACAATGTTTCAATACAAAGTTGCACCATATACAATTATCAATAATATCCTGTATAAACTTGGTGCTGATAATCAATTAAGAAGGTGTCTTGAAGCCGAACAAATTTCGAGAGTCATCCAAGCATTACATTCGGAAGATGTCGGAGGTCACTTTGCCCTCAAAAACACTGTTAAAAAGATATTAAATGCCAAGTATTGGTGGCCTACTATGTTTAAAGATGTCTCTATCTATATTCGATCTTGTGATCCATGCCAAAGGTCTGGTAAACCAACTAAAGCAATGAATTGGCCATTGACACCAATTTTACCACTCGCACCATTCGAAAAATGGGGGATCGACTTTGTCGGGCCAATCAAACCAGTAACCCGACACACCAAGTGTCGATATATCTTGGTAGCAACGGATTATGCGACAAAGAATGTGGAAGCTGAAGGAACGAAACGAAACGACTCGAAGACTATCGCAGCTTTTCTTTTCAAATCTATTATTACACGATATGGTTGTCCTTTAGAACTTGTCAGTGATCGAGGAACACACTTTCTGAATGAAACAATTCGACACCTGACAAATTATTTCCAGATCAAACATAGGAAGACAACACCTTATAATCCGAAAGCTAATGGGTTAACAGAGAGAGCAAATGGCATATTATGTAAGATCCTTAATAAAATTTCTGTTGCACATGCTTTAGACTGGGATCAAAAGTTACCCTCTGTTCTCTGGGCATAAAGAAACACTGAAAAGATCACTACTCAACAGACTCCTTATTATCTTACGTACGGAATGCATCCAATCCTGCCTATCGAATTTGAAATACCTACCTTCCGAATACAAGCAGAACGGACAGAGGCAGACTGTACCAACGAACGGTTATTGATTATCGAAGAACTTTCGGAAGCTCGAACACGTTCACTCGAACTTACAAAGAAAATTCAGGAGCAACGAAAGATTAAATATGATTTTACACTTAAGATCGCAGATCTTAAGACCAATGACTTTGCCCTTGTTTATGATAGTCGTTACCAAAAGTTTCCGGGAAAACTTCATATGAAATGGTTGGGACCGTACAAAGTAATCGAAGTATTCGAGAATGGTTCGGTACAACTTGAGTCACTCGAAGGAGAACTCCTACCTACACGTATTAACGGCTCCAGACTCAAGAAATATTTTATTTAACGAATATCATCCGATCATTCATTCGAATATCATCTGATCATTCATTCGAATATCATCCGATCATTCATTCGAATATCATCCGATCATTCATTCGAATACCACCCGAACATCCTTCGAATACTATCATCCGAACATCATTCGAGTCTTATTTGCGTATTTATTAATATTTATTTATTTTTATTTTTATTTATTTATTTATATTACTTATTTATTTATTTATTTTTATTTGTTTATTTACTTATTTACTTATCGACTTAATTACTCATTTATTACTCTCTTAAATTCAAACGGTCTTAAGATACTTATCATGTTAACTTTCACCGCCGTCATGAAGATTTTGTTAGATACCGCCTTAAGTATAGGTTTACAGTTGTCAAATCAACTATGCCATGTCACCATTTTCTTCCATCCTTTGTTACCATAAACCCCTTACCTTCTAATTTTTACTCTTACACTTTCAAATTTTCCTTTGTGCTTACTTGCGATCCATTTTCCTCTTCTACGATTGCGATTCTTGCACACAACCATCCGACAAATATGGATACGAGTTCAAGCAGCGCCATATCATGGAAGGTTCACGCCTCTATTCGACTGGCGACGATTCTGTCCTTGTTGGACCGTTGCCGGTTGAGTAACATGAAGGTGGACCCCTCTATTGTGCTAACCAACGTCAGTGAAGAATTCGTGAATTCTATTCACGAAGTCACTGATGTTGATTTCAAGGTCAAACTGCGCAACACCGCCTGCTTGATCAACGAAAGAATTTTCTCTACAGCCCTTGGATTACCGACTGATGGAGTCTGTAATTCAACTTCCAAGGATGCTGTGGAGGAAACAAAATACTTCCTAGCAAACTGCTATGTCCCCAGCAAGGGATACAAAATATCGATGACGAAGGACACTCAGCTGAGGCTGCTTTGTAAGTATGCCAATCAAGTCCTGTTCATCACTGATGCTGATGCAACTATTTCAGTACAGAACTTTGGCTACTTACTGGATGCGCTTGAGGAAAATCCCGTCTGTTTCGGCCTGATTGCCTTCAAAGCTTTTCTGAGTTGGGTCAAGCACAGAAAATTCACAGTAGTCGGAGCTCATATCTCTCGACTCTGTGAATATCTTGGAATTCTAACGGAAGCCGAGCAGAATAGCTTAGTCGGAAGACTGGTTCCGACAACAAAGGTGGATTTCTCAAGCCTTCTGCAGTCAGCTACTCCAAGTATTGCAGCAACAGCCATGGAAATCACAGAGGAAGCAACTCAAAAGGAGCCTAGCACTGGCTCAGAACCAGTAAGATATGAAGCTTCACAAACTGAACCTATGCAGGACGACAGTACTGCACAAGCTCATCCGCAGGAGAGTCCGAGCCCACCATCTCTCGAAATTATTACAGAACCGGGGCAGGACAGAAGCAAAGCTGCGGATGAAGACACCACCGAATCAGAAGAAGACCCTAATGCATTTCAGAATCAAGGGTTGGGTGATCTTTCTGAGGGGGCCAGACAAATCATACAAGAAGTTCGAAGGTATGATATGAATATCCAACGAGGAATGATGCAATTATTCAAAGCATCAGATGAGATGAAAGAGAAAATCGACGAGTCGAAGACTCGAATCGAAACGCTCGAAGCAGACAACGCGAAGTTGCTTGAGCGAAATCAATCATTGGGTCGACAAGTTCAACAGTTGACCCACGAAAATGATTCTTTGAAAGCGACAAACAAGGCGATTGATGCCAAATCTGCAGAAGTGCAGAAATTCTTTCATTCTTTACAGATGGAGCATGAGAAGGTCAAATCTGCTAATGAAAAGTTGCAGATATCACTTCAAGAATCTGCCCTGAAGAAAATAAAGGCAGAAACTGCCTTACAACTATGCAGCACTTCGGGCACTGCACAAATTGATCCTATGAAGCTGAATACACTTCAGGATCAGATGCTCGAAAATTTTCGCATCGATTTTCTGCAACCCCTCGAAGACGACAAAGCTCTACTCGAAGAGGAGTTAGCAGAGCTGAAGGAGTTGTCGGCAATCGAAGGTTGTACCGGGCCAGATGCACATACCGAATATACAAAGGCTCTGGACACAATCGAACAGCTGTCAACCGAACTTAAATCTGTAACAGCTTGTTCGGGAGTTGCTGATCATTTGGAGTATGCACAGGCATTAGTGCAAATATCAGACCTGCAAAAAGAAGTAACAACTTTCAAGCAGCAGCTCGATGATCAGAACTTCGCGATTACACTTCATTCGCATGAAACGACAGAAGTACCACCAAAGGCAAAGCGCACAAAAAGAAATCAGTCGAAGGTATGTGCTGAACGTTTCAAAGTTTTTTCAAAGAAATTTTGGAAATGGACGCCTCATCACCTTAACGTCGAATTGCAATGGCATGTCGATTATTTGATGCTACCAGGCACAGTAGGCATTGCCTTCGACGATTGGAAAATTGAGTGGGAAAAGGACGAATTTCTCTGGTTATGGGACCAGTTAGACATAGAGCAGAAAGGATGCTTATGCTGGGCAATCCTACAGGGCAAGTTTAAAGTCTGTCCATTCGGGTCAGTCGAATTGTATATAGGATCAACCTGTATGTATGCTTTAGAATATATTCGAATCAAAGAACTACAATTTTTGGAGGTCGACGATCGAAAACGACAATTTTGGAGACGACACTGTCAATTCGAACTGTACAAACCAACGGAGCGTGTGAACATAGCAGCATTCGACAATGCGGGTTTGCTGATCAATATAAATATGGCGTATCCTGAACTATATGAGATCTACATTGACTGGGAGCGCAATTTTGCTGAATATTTTGCAGAAATCAAACACAGTCTGCAGGATCGAACGAAGTCCCGTGCTTATAAATTATTTTGTACATATTCTTATCGACAGTTCGGCACATTTGCAGCAAAGACCTTATTTTTTGTACAAAATTTGTATATTAAGTGTAATTATTTACAGCATTCAGCACGATTCTTTCGAGAGATCAGATTAAGGAACGATTCGGAGGAAGATGTCAAATTAGTACAAGAATTATTTGATGGCACTCTTCTTCCGATACAATTAGAAGAATTCGAAAATCTTGCTATTGGCAGATACTCTTGTTCTCGAGAAAAACTATTGTTACTCAAATGTCAAAGGGATTTAGACCTCGCTCAGCAATTATATGACGAGATGTATCAAGACTAAAGAGTTCTTTTCCAAATCCTTTACCTATGTGATGCTGTATCTGATGTTTTCAAATACTTGAAGGCAATAACCATCAATTCGAATAAAGTACCTACTGAAGAAATATCTTTTAAAGACGAATTGATCAACGAACCGAATATATTCTTTTCAAATCAACGACCAAATCTTAAAAAGAATATTGTTTGTTCACGAGGACGTTTCACATTTGAGGAGGGGGATATGTGAAGATGTGTATTTATTAAACAACGAATATACATCCGAATGAAGCAATATATATTCACATAAGAAGACAAGAGCTGGATACATATATAATGAAGGGACCTGCCTATATTTTTCGCGACATACTAAATATCACATATAAAGGACAAGTCCTCAACAATGAAGCAACATCTACAACAACCCTTAAATAAAGACACTTACATGAAACGACTCGATTCGAATCGACAATTCCAACTATAGTAATCTAAACTGAGGGTTAGATACATCTTTGCGGTATAATCTACATACGTGTCAGATATATATTGGTTAACCTTATTCAGTAAAGCGACACGCCTCTAATTTATAAAGACGTGATTGTTCACTCTGAAGATGATAAAGAGAAGACACGATTCAGTCTTACTCACCAGGAGATATAGTTTATGTATTCGCTGAGAGATGAAAGTTTATGTACTTGTGAGAGATCTTCTGAAGTACTCTAACAATCTTTCTTATATAAATCTATCTCTGGTCAGACAGTTGCATAAGTACATTACAGTCTATGCTGTATATCCGTAAAAGTGTTCTAACGAACTGTCTTAAAACTAACTTATTCGTTCATTCGAATATTTGTTCGACACTCGAATACTTGTTCGATACCCGAATAACGTTTATCATCAGAAGTCTATCTCAGTCATCGATAGAAAAGTATGTATACAACTGAATTGATAGTCCTTGTCTGAAGAATTGAGATAAGATATCTATATTCTGAATATCTCCGAACATATGTTTCTAACATATTCGAAGATTATACAAGAGATTTAACTCTGAGGAGAACACTAGTTGTTGAGGACTACTGTTTAACTTTTGTTAATCCAAGAATAAGATTAACTTATGATCACTGATGAACGAATACATCGAAATCAATCCGAATTCTTGCCGACACCTTAATCAGATAGATTGGAGTACATTCGTACTACTCTGATAACAATTCTCCTGTAGAACGCCAATTCTTCGATTCGAAAGAGAAGACTGATATTCCAATTTTAAACATTCATTTATCCATTAAGTAATACTGGTTACTTAACCCAAATGTCTGTTTGACAACCAGACTAATTCCCCATTTTATATCATACGAATAAGTCAGAACAATATCAACATTATACCATAAAGAAGCTATCCTCTTGGGGATTCGACATTAAATAATACAAAACTATACCAAATACAATTGGTATACCACGACAGTAGCTTAATGCAGATTCATCATCATGACCTCTTAACAGTAATTGCATGTTTAACTTGGGTAGAATGCTTTTGCGCAGTTAACCTTCTAAGACTACCCTCCAGCTTCGCAAAGATTATATATAATGACACTATGCATGCAGCTTACTGATCTCATCTGACATAATTAGATCATGCTGTCCTTTAACTGATGATCTCCATCAACTAATTCTGTGCAACCACTACTTTGCTGCATTGTAGTGATTCGCAGTGGTGGATTCGACTGGTACGACTATGGAAGTCCAGCTGACAACATGACGTACTCGAATCAGACCACTCCTCCTGCCATTGATTTCTCAACCTATTCTCCAAACATGCCTTTGCTTCTGGTTACTGGAGGCGAAGATGGGCTGGCTGATGTGCCAGATGTGCAGCGTCTCCTGGACAGTTTGGTTAATTGCAATGTGACACACGTATTCAGGCCTGAGTGTGGGCATGCAGATTTTGTTTGGGGCACCAACGCTCACACAGACGTATATGTAGATGTTGCCAACTTTCTCAAATCCGTACCTAAGTGATCCTCATATGATCATGACCTTTACGATTCTGATCCAGACTCATAGAATTCTTATGTTTGCCATCACTTAATGTGCATAATCAGTGTACATTAACCAACATATCATAGTGTGCTCCATATGATTATCGGGCACAGTGTTAGGATACATTAATGATCCTCTTCAAAATGGACTTTTTTTAATAGTGAAACCTGGGCATGATATCTCAATTCATTGGTTCTAGTATATCATTATGTGCCATAATTTGTTGTTTACACAAAATCACCCATGGGCTTGCTTGGAGCATAAACCACTACATAAATTAAATGGCAACTGTCCATAAAAAGGTCCACAAGAAAATTTCTCTAACATTTTAGTACTTGCAAAAACCTACAAATAGTTGGGCTTTACACTTTTTGGGAACCCCTGATCTCAAGACTACGTCCACCCTCAAGTAGGGAGGGGTCGTTAAAAGTATAGAACCACCAGGCTCCTCACAACTTCCCTTTTCTCCTCACTTTATTTTATATAGTAAGGATGTATTTGCTCTTCATACCACCTAAACATGACTCAAGACAATTTATGATATTTGTGCATATATTCTTTTGGATTTAAATTCTCCACTATTTTCATCTAAGTACCTCCTTCATGTAGTAAAAAGTCCATCTCCATATCATCTCCACATTTAGATATCTACAATTAATTCAGATATCTTGGACTTCTCATCGAGCTTTTGTCTCAAACGAAGATAGATTCTATAGACATTTAGATACAATTCTTGTCTGGACCATGGAGAATCTCATCTTTTCAGTTGACACCAAAAACTTATGGAATAGACAAATCATCCTCTGCAATTCGGACCTTTGTACTACCCCATCTATACTAGCCTTATCTACAAGAGTTGTTGACCTAACCCTCATCTTTTCACATCCTTTTTTTTAGAAGAATCCATCGAACTAGAAAAAAACTCAACCTTGAAGGTAACTGTTTCATAATTGTCTCATATCCAACAACTCCTCCTCAAGTGCTCTAGAACTAGTCATATGAGAACTAGATCCACTATCTATCCACCATGAATTTTCAACTTTAAAACTAGAAGATGAGTACATAGACATCATGAGAGAACCTTCTTCATAATTCCCTTCTATCTCACCCTCCTCTCGGGTAGAGAGAGAATCCAATCAAGAAAACTCAAGTAGAGAGAGAAAAACAATTTGACTCAAAATAGTGTAGAAATCCCATAACTCCAAAAACTTACAATACAAATGGATTGATGCCTCTATATGTAGCTACTCGAGATAGAGGGGAGTGAAACATCGTTGGACCCCTTCTTTTCCTCTTCAAAACCTATTGGTTGTGTGACATATGAGCTCCTAATCTTGATTGGACCATTTTGATAAATTCTAGCTTTTTTATTGGTCACTAACACTCATGCCAACACATGTGTATATACTGGACAAATGTCATAAGCATAACTTGGCTCGAGCTACATCACAACCTACTTTTGGCCTAGTCACAACTTGCCATGTGTACTTGCCTATTTTGCCTCTAATGCCAAAAATGGCCTAATCAACGTCAAACACTTGGCTAAATCTCTACTAAAAACTTGAGTACCCCTAACTCAACATAACTAAGATATTTTTGTCTATTTTTCACACGTGGGAACATGCTCCACATGTGTGAGTTTCTCTCACAAAGAAGAATTGCAAAATAACAAAGCTAGATTTTGCCATACTTTCACACTTATGTATATCTACATCCTCTTGTTCCACATTTTTAGGGTTCGAGAAATTTTCCTCTGGTGTTTGAAACTATTGGGCCTCATCCGTTTTCATCATCGGCTTGATTGTCTTCCCAATTATCATGCGTTTCTGTCCACGAGTCATTGTTTTGCGCGAGTCATCTTCTGTGCGAGTCTTGTGCGAATCATCTGTTTCCGTCCATGAGTCATTTTTTTGTGCGAGTCATCTTCTGTGCGGGTCATCCGTTTCCGTCCATGAGTCGTTTTTTGCGCGAGTCCTTTGCAAGTCGTCCGTTTCCATCCACGAGTCATTTTTTTGCGTGAGTCATCTTCTGTGCGAGTCATCTATTTCCGTCCATGAGTCATTTTTCTACACGAGTCATCTTCTATACGAGTCCTGTCCGAGTCATCCGTTTTCGTCCACGAGTCATTTTTTTGCACGAGTCCTCTATGAGTAGTACGTTTCCATCCACGAGGCATCTCCTATACGAGTCATCTGTGAGTAGTACGTTTCCGTCCACGAGTCATCTCCCACCCTTGCACGCGTCATTTTTTGCACTGAACACGTCTGTGCGAGTCGTAAATTTTTGTCAATGAGTCATTTTTCATTGTGTGCGAGTAAGTCCCCGTGTCTGTGAGAGTCATTCCCCTGTCTCTGCGAGTCATTCCCTGATTCTCGTCAGCTACAACAACCCTAGAGGAGGTGAGTAATTTCAAGAAAAGAAAAAAAAAAACTCCCAAATAAGGTAAGAAAACCCAGAACAAACTTGTAGAAATACTTCCAAGTGCAAAATCTTTGATCTCTTAAAATAGAACTATCTAGTACTCGCATAGTCTGTTTTTTGGCAAGATCTGGACTTGTGCGAGATCAACATCATATGGTTCCACTCAGAAAAATCCAAGCTCTTGCAGATACACTTTGCATAGAATCTTGACATAGAGAGAGCTTGTTTTGTAACAAATTTGCCTGAGATAGCTGCTTTTCTCGTAAGGAGTTCAATAGTATGTTAAGAGCGTTCAGATGACAAGGAGCATATGGACTGTCATAATCTCAAGCTAACAAACGTTGAGTTTTCTGAGTGAAAGTTTTGTATCCTGAGTTACTACTGATCGGTGGAGATCATTCCATTGCCTTCAAATATCGAGACCGCCGATGAAGAGGCCTGTCCAGGTACTACCACCCTCAAGTGGTAATATGAGAACAGGAGACTCTAGTGAGGCAAATGACAGTGGCATGTCAACAATGCCAAACATGTCAAACCAGGATCAGATTTCATTGGAATAATTCGAAAACATTATGAGACTCTATGTTATCACCAGTGGTAAGATACAGAGCAAAAATGGCTATTTTTAACATATTTCATCATAGTAAGTATTCGCACAGAGGCAAAATATCTCTAAACGATTATTTGCAAATACTCTACTTACATCTCTTGACCAAGAATTCAAAAAAGGCCCCCTAAAAGTATCAAACAAGGCCTATGCGAATAGGTTCAAAGTCCTTTTGCCCTAAGGACCAGAGGTTCCAGAAACATCAAGAAAGTCTGAAAAAGGTGAGAGAAACATGCCAACCTCCTCCAAATTATCTAACGATACAAATTTTTGATCTTTCCTCAAATAGTACTCGCATGGTACTCGTTTTGGCAAGCTTGGCCTTTGTGCGAACCTCTTCACTTGTGTGCGAATTCTCCAGTGCTAAAACTAGCAGAGTCATATCCCAGTACCTCTCGAAAGATCAAAACTTGGAAACTTCGCATCATCAATCCAAGCGTGAAAATGAGATTTGTCACCGCCAAAAGTGAAACAGTGAGATATCTTTATACTTAGGTCGGTACATATTAACAATTACCATCAACATCTTGGTCACATATTCTTACCTCGTCTAGTTGGGAGAAGCCTTAGGTATATTTAGTAGGGATTGCCTTGGATATAACTTGGTAGGGAGCCATAGATAAGCGAGTAGGATATCACACTCATCATCCACCATCCATCACCTAAGTATTGATTTTCTGCTACAGCACCATGAGTGGGAAGTCAGATCAACCTCCTCCCAAAGTGGAAATGAGATTTCCACGGATTGATGCACCAAATATGATGGAGAAACCAACCTTGTACGATTTCTTCACTTGTACGTTCTACGACGATACTTCTGAAGCCAAAAAGCTCAGACTATTCCCCATGATCCTACTTGGTGACACAAAGGAATGGTATGAGAATATTGAAAAGTCAGACACAACCATGTGGATTGCACTCACGGCGGCCTCAGTTCCTCATCAACCTAGGCCAACCAAGGCCAATAGGCCCAGTTTTTCATCAACCTTGATCCTCTGGTTCTATGAATCATCCTACACCACTTTTACATTCTCAACCAGAGTCTTCTTATCCAAGGCCGATCGCTCCACATCCAACACAACAACCTTCTGTAGAGAGTCAACATATTGCTACATCGTCTATCACCCAAGTTGATTCCGACTACATAGACCCAACGATTTATTATCTAGAAGATACCAATGTGCCTGCTCATCAAGTTGATCCATTTGCACCTTACTAAAATTAGTAGTATAAGATGTGTCTAGGCTCGTCTAGTCTTACTGATTCTTTTGTCATCCACGGATACATAGTTGCTTTTGATCCAAATAGAGTCCATCCTATCTAGCAACCATGTAAGGTCTATCTCAAACACCATCCATAGATAAGAGACCGAGAATGTACCACTTCAGATCTGTGTCTTCATTACATTTCTATGACCAAGCAATTGATATCATACCCTGGAGCCAAAGTTGAGCTACCATCTGATGAATCATTAGTTTTGTGTCTAGATGACAACCCTTATTTTTTTTATCTAAGTGAAAGTAATCTAAGACATATTTGTCTTATTGCATGCTATGTAGATGTTATATGTTATGAATTTACTTTTTCTTTTGTAACACTGTAGCTATGGCCTTGAGCCAAGTTCGATACTGGATTGCAAGAGTTTGGTCTAAGAGTGTCATGCAAATCCTTCTATAGAGTTATCTGCTACAATTTTTCATTTTTTTTTATCTTATTTCAAATTTTGTCCTATCAACTATGTCGTTTGTTGCTACCTGTTTGTTTGTTCTATTGTCGTATGGTTTGGTGTGTTTTCCTTTGCAGTAGCACTATAGGTGATATTTCATCAGCAATTTTATTCTACCTCTACAGTTGCAGTATCACACGAATTTTCATTGGGATATATCTCTACATCTTTACCAATGATCTCAACAACTTTCAATATGAACAAAAAGAGCAGTCAAGGACTTCAACAACAAATGCTCAGTTTGGCAACAAAAGGAGCATCTTATCATACTGCAACCATGATCTAGCAAAAGATCCATCTTCCCAACAAGCTGAAATATTTGCGGCACGTAAGCGCTACAATATCCATGCTTTTCAAATTGCCTCACCATGGCCATCAAATCATCAATAAAGTGATAGCTTGTACCAGTGAAGGGCTCTCAAGTCAAATTGAAGGAAAACACTATGTGCAAACCAGTGTAGACGACGCGTGTTCCTACCAACGCCAACAACGATGCTTCATTTGACGAACGTACATTGAGCAGTGGTCAAAATCGTGTCTCACGCATATACTACCGTTGTTCTACATCATTCATTAGATCATCTGTGGAGGCCACAAGAAGCACAAGTCATCAACAAGCAACATCCCATAGGCCTACGCAAACTAAAGGAATCTCAAGTCAATCAGAGATTGAAGCTATGAGCACACAACCTCAATGACAAAGCTATTTTCAAAGATGAGCAATGATGATTCCATGGAGAATTGTACAAGGAGCATTGGTTATATTATGGACAGATATGCAAATCCACACAAGACCCATCTCATTCCTTTTTTCCATCCATTCATTCTCTCATGTTCCACCATATAATACATCTTGCAGCTTCATCTCACTTCCCCCATCCTTGTCTCAAGTCTTCATTCCTCTCCGATGGATCAATCTGCACTGCTCTAGTTTGTCAACTACAGTATTTCATGAAGCAGACAAATCTACGACATGTGCAACATACCATTGACAAAGTTCGCAGCGCTTGAAGCAACAAACTCAAGGATGTTAGAGGTTCTCAACAATGATAATGAGCCATGTCTTAAATCCCAAAAAAAAACAAAACAAGGCCATACACGCCTCTACACATTCGTGACCGCTTGAAGACTTCTTGAACTCTGTGAAGAATTCAAATAGCTGCAAGAAACGTCAAATGGGAAACCTCTGTTGTCAAAAGTGCTGCAAAAGACAATAATGAGTAAAGATCTGATCCATCCAGCCACTTCCATATATCCACCTTCACCACTTCCAAGATTTCAACACCCTCTATCACACCCACTCCATCTTAATCTCACTGCCATTCAGTAACCCCTTGTGTGGCATTCACATCATGTCTCAAGAAATACTAAGCTCGTGTACATCATCCGTTGAATCATTTGCATGAGAAATTGGAAGCAAGTCATCAACGAGCCAACTTCAACCTGATTCAATCACAGCTCTAACCATAATTTGCAAGCGTGAGTTAATCACAGACATTTTGATTTTAAAAGTAACAAGAATGCAAAGAACCAGTACTACTTTCACGAAAATCTCACTTGTAATACATATATAGCCCAAAGCTCATTTTTTCACACTAATTCTGTGCTGCCGGGACTCCGGAGAATTGTTTCTAGCTTAATTAGCAAGTTTATTCTACAATTATTGACATAGACTTGCTTATATATAACGGTATCAAATTTTCTTTTACCTTGCTCTCAATCAGTACTAGTTCATGATAAACTTTCTACTAGAACATTGTATGCAAAAGCTAGCTACTATTGTACTCGAAAATCATCACCTCAAATCTACTGAAAACATTTAGATCATGGGAGTAATGGCTTTCCTCTTTGATGCAGTCTTATAATAGAGTTTGATGAACGTGGGTTCTTGCCTTTCTAAGGTTTTGATATTGTGACAACAGGGAACCACCATTGGTTTAGTTGGACTCACGCAACCTAAAGTGACTAGCCTGCTTTCTTCAGTCGTGCTTCTTAATCCTGTTGCCTTCCTCAAGAACATCACCCCCCCATTTACTATCGCTCTTGCCCATAGCTACCTAGAAAAGGTGATGCTTACTGAAAGAGTTCTATTTTTTTCTGTTTGCAGTCACTGCTTTTTTTGTAATCCCTTCTGGCCCCCACAACATGCAGTGCTAATTATGATACAATCACTTTTGTGTTGTGAAAACAGTTTCTATTTTCTGTGGGCATAAACGAATTCAATCCGGCAAAGTAAGTACTAAGACAGATAACCTTGTCATTTGCTTTCTCCCTACTTGCAATCTAGTGTGAGATACAACTCGTATTGAATTTTTTAGTAACTTAGGTAAATGATTACATAGTTTTTATAAACTATTAATTCGACATCATATCCTGCAGAGGAGTAGTTGCTGGTGAGTTGAAAGAAGTCTGTAAGATTCAGGGAATAGACTGCTCTAATGTTCTCGTGGTGGCCATGGGTATGTGTCTTAAACAATGTCATCTGTCCAATTACTAAATCAAACCATGGTTTCCAATATTAACAGTAGCAAATAATCAAGAGGAACATATACCTCCACCAGTTGTCACAATAACTGCTGCTAGCTGAACACAAACGCATCTGATATTTCTTGCCTACTTTGTGACACCATATCAAATCAATTCATGCTAAAATAGTACAATTGATAATTAAACACACATTTTCAAAGCTAAACGATTTTCTTCGTCTGATTATGGCAAGCAATAATGCTTACATAAACCATACAAGGTTTTCTTATTACTTGCAATTTCTTCCACAGTCAACTTCCACTAAGAACTTGGCACTGTACACTCAGAGTACGTACTCAATCAGATCCAATCACGTGTAGCTTAATGCAGATTCATCATCATGACCTCATAGCAGTAACTGCATGTTTAACTTGGGTAGAATGCTTTTTTTGAACTATTGAAACACTCTAGTACTCAACTTTGATTAAGCATCACCAAATGCGCAGTTAACCTTCTAAGACTACCCTCCAGCTTCACAAAGATTATATATAATGACACTATGCATGCAGCTTACCGATCTCATCTGACATAATAAGATCATGCTTTCCTTTAACTGATGATCTCCATCAACTAATTCTGTGCAACCCCTACTTTGCTGCATTGTAGTGATTCGCAGTGGTGGATTTGACTGGTACGACTATGGAAGTCCAGCTGACAACATGAAGTACTACAATCAGACCACTCCTCCTACCATTGATTTCTCAACCTACCCTCCAGACTTGCCTTTGCTTCTGGTTATTGGAGACGAAGATGGGCTGGCTGATGTGCCAGATGTGCACTGTCTCCTGGACAATTTGGTTAATTGCAATGTGACACACGTATTCAGGCCTGAGTGTGGGCATGCAGATTTTGTTTGGGGCACCAACGCTCACATAGACGTATATGTAGATGTTGCCAACTTCCTCATATCCATACCTAAGTGATCCTCATATGATCATGACCTTTACGATTCTGATCCAGACTCATAGAATTCTTATGTTTGCCATCACTTAATGTGCATAATCAGTGTACATTAACCGACATATCATAGTGTGATCCATATGATTATCGGGCATAGTGTTAGAATAAATTAATGATCCTCTTCAAAATGGACTTTTTTTCATAGTGAAACCTGGGCATGATATCTCAATTCATTGGTTCTAGTAAATCATTATGTGCCATAATTTTCCTGATTCTGTTGTTTACACAAAATCACCCATGGGCTTGCTTGGAGCATAAACCACTACATAAATTAAATGGCAATTGTCCATAAAAAGGTCCACAAGAAAATTTCTCTAACATTCTAATACTTGCAAAAACCTACAAATAGCTGGGCTTTACACTTTTTGGGAACCCCTGATCTCAAGACTACGTCCACCCTCAAGTAGGGAGGGGGCGTTAAAAGTATAGAACCACCAGGCTCCTCACAACCTGCCTTTTCTCCTCACTTTATTTTATATAGTAAGGATGTATTTGCTCTTCATACCACCTAAACATGAATCAAGACAATTTATGATATTTGTGCATATATTCTTTTGGATTTAAATTCTCCACTAATTTCATCTAAGTACCTCCTTCATGTAGTAAAAAGTCCATATCCATATCATCTCCACATTTAGATATCTACAATTAATTCAGATATCTTGGACTTCTCATCGAGCTTTTGTATCAAACGAAGATAGATTCTATTGACATTTAAATACAATTCTTGTCTGGACCATTGAGAATCTCATCTTTTTAATTGAAACCAAAAAATTATGGAATAGACACATTATCCTCTGCAATTCGGACCTTTGTACTACCCCTTCTATACTAGCCTTATCTACAATAGTTGTTGACCTAACTCTCACCTTTTCACATCCTTTTCGTTAGAAGAATCCATCGAACTAGAAAAAACCTCAACTTTGAAGGTAATTGTTTCATAATTGTCTCATATCCAACATCTCATCCTCAAGTGTTCTAGAACTAGTCATATGAGAACTAGATCCACTATCTATCCACCATGAATTTTCAATTTCAAAACCAGAAGAGGAGTACATAGACATCATGAGAGAACCTTCTTCATAATTCCCCTATCTCACCTTCACTCTCTTTGGCTAGATTGGCTTGCTTGAGGAAATATTTCTTCTTGAAACAATTAGAAACAAAATGCCTCTTCTTACCACAAAAGAAGCACTTCTTGTTGGATTTGAAACTTGTTGATGTGTGTGATGAATCCTCATCTCTCTCCTCCTTTGACTTTTCCTTCTTGAAATGTTGATGTAGCTCTTTACCCCTTCCTCTTGGCTTGTCCTTTGTGAAGTATGCCTTCACCTCTCCATCATCCTTCAACGAAAGCTGATTGATCCTCATAAGCTTGTTCTCTTGCCTACACTCCTCAAAAATGAGAACTATTTGTAGTGCCTCCAAGATTGGAAGCTCCTCCTTGATTGCATAAGATTGAACAAGATTGTCAAACTCTTCATTTAGGATCACTTGCACTAGCTCTTTTAGATTGAGGTTGTCTCATATGCAAGCAAGGTCTCTATGAAGATCTTTGACTCTCAAAACATAATTTGAGGCACTCTCATCACTCCTTTGGAAGGTTTGAAAAATTTGATTCCTTAATGTGAGCAACCTGGATGTGTTCCTTGCCTCATAGATGGATTTTAATGTGTCCCAAGCCTCCTTGGATGTGGTACATGAGCCAATCTCCCTCAACACTTCATTGGAAACATTCATCTTTATGATATGTAGGGTCATCCTAGTCCTCTTCTTGTACTTTTGGACCTCTTGGAACACTTGCGGCTCCTCCTCAAGTCCTAGCACAATCTCCATCACATCTTGGAGCACCAAAATGGACTCCATCCTCACTTTCCAAATAGCATAATTGGAGGTGTTCAATCTCTCACCATGCTCCAACAAAATGGAACCTAAAGAAGTCATCTTTCTTGAGAAATTGTCTTGCAATGGATCAAAAGCTCTCTCTCTCTCTCTCTCTCTCTCTCTCTCTCTCTCTCTCTCTCTCTCTCTCTCTCTCTCTCTCTCTCTCTCTCTCTCTCTCTCTCTCTCTCTCTCTCTCTCTCTCTCTCTCTCTCTCTCTCTCTCTCTCTCTCTCTCTCTCTCTCTCTCTCTCTCTCTCTCTCTCTCTCTCAATAATGGATCCTTAAAAGGTGTACTACCAACTCCAATATGAGATCTTGCAACTTGGTGTGAGACCTATCTCACTAGCTTACTAGATTTTGCCATACTTTCACACTTATGTATATCTACGTCCTCTTGTTTGACATTTTTTGGGTTTGAGAGTCTTCCTTTGGTGTTTGAAACTATTGGGCCTCATCCGTTTTCATCATTTCACCGGCTTGATTGTCTTCCCTATTATCATCCGGAAGATGTATTGTTGTTGCAATATCAGTTGTGTCCATAACTAGATCTTCTTCTTTTTCTAGTTCTTATAAAAGGTGATCAATCAGCGAGGTGGTAGGAGTAACCGTATCATCTAACTAATCCTACTCCTCATCGAATTCTGTTCTATCGTTATCGTTCCTCTGGCCCGTGTTGGCACTGGTTTTGCCAACGTCATATACTCTTTCCAAGTTTTTAGTATCTTCTTTCTTTAACAATTCTTTCTCTGTGTCAGTTAATATGCCAAGGTATTTCAGCAATGTAACTCAGTTGTGCTCCCCACAACCTTGCTACTGCAGCTTCTTCATAGCTTTTAAGAATAATTGATAAGAAACTTTTGCTAAATTTATTTCAACACCTTCAGAGATCTATAACAGGTACTATAAATTTGAAGGTGAAATGGTGGGGTTCTTATCTATGTGATATACCATATCACTAACCCACTTTATAAATGCCAGACAACCGAAATCTTTAAAGTAGCTTGTATCCCTTTGTATCCTGGTAAAAGGCTGATTCGCCATGCGATAAGTCGAACCAATGGGCCAACTTCTGGGTATCAATAATTTTTTACCTTTAGGTACACTCCCAATCGAGGGCAGTTTAAAGCAATTCGCATACATTTGCTTTGTCAGTTCCAAGGTCCCATTCCTCATTGTGAAAAAACAAGATCCTCCTCTAACGCGAATACCATCCATTAGTTTGTTGCTCTCATCATCAGCAAAACAAAATTGTCCATATATCTTATAATATCCAGCTTGAGTACTTCCGCTCCTACGCGCCATTCTTCATAAGGGATCTTCGTCTTTGTTCTTCAAACTCTTTCAAAAGCCATTGTTCCCACAATCAAGCACACAACAAGGAATGAGCACAAAAAAGCTGGAAGCGCATTGTACCGGCGTAAAGGAATGCACTAGAAGAATAGCCGAGAAAGTGTTCGTTACAAATGAAGGACAGCTTACAAAGTGTTCATTTTTCATGGATCGAAAATATCAGGGGACAACAAAAGAGAGTGTCACTTTATGACATTAAACTCCCAAAGTTTGTATTAAGTAGGAGATGACAACTCAATGTACCAATCAAATTTACAGGTGCTATGTAAGAGATCCAATCATTTTACTTGCTTACTACTCTTGGATCTTGAACTACTATTAGAGAGCAGTGAGAGAGCTCATTTGTACTTAGTTTTTTGAAGAGATTTGAGAGCATCTACACTTAGTTTTGCTTCCATCTTCTCTCTCTACTTGAAAGCCTCATGTCCATTCTCTCTCTACGCGAGAGCAAGCTAATTTTACACTTACTTTTTCTCTTCAAAAGTGGTCTCTCATAGTGAATGATACATGTTGAATGAGTGATGCATGTTTTGTGTGCTCTTGCCTTAGAATTGTCAAAAACAATCAACCTTGTGTAGAGAGAAGACTTGGCAATGAAATGTCACAACAAGAATGACAGTAGGGCAAATTTCTCCTTGAGGAAATATCCCCTGCTTTACCTATGCATGTGCCCATGCAAGCATAAAGTATTCCCATACATGCAAGTACTACTGATACTCAACTAGACATAGAGAATGCAATTGCATTTGACCTCCTATTCTTGCACCAAAAGTAGTCAATCACTAGCACTAGCTCCATAAGTCCAATTAGAGGTCCAATTTTAGTACATATAGTCCTAAAATCTTTTGAAATTCTAAGATATACCTAGGGAGATCTCTTAAGATCTACATAGTTCTTAGCTCTGTCTTGAGCACTATGTATATTGTGACATGCCAATTGCAACCTTTCTTGCATATTATGTAGGAAATCTGCAATTTTTTGGATCTTAATAGAATTTGTCTCCACATTTACCAAAGATCTAGGTTGAAAACTATACATATGCATAAACGGACTATAAACTATAGCAGAATGTTTTGTACTATTGTAAGAAAAATCAATTAAAAGAATGTAGTCCTCTCACTGAGACTGTCTATGACACACATAAGTCCTCAACATATCCTCCATAGTTAGTGCTTTCAATTTGTCCATCTGATTCAGGATAATCAGTAGAGCTAAAACTAAGTGAGGTCTCAAGCTTATGGAATACAGCTGATCAAAAGTAGCCTATGAATTTAGTCTCTATCACTAACAATATCACTTGGCAGTCCATAAAGCCTGAATAATCTTTCCACAAAAATATGAGCTAAATCCGAAGTCTTGGTAGTTGACTTTATTGGTATGAAAGTAGCTAGCTTAGTTAACATGTCCACTACAATGGAATCATTTTGTCATTGGATTTTAGTAAGTCCAACTACAAATCCATAAATATGTTGTCCCATTGCTTCTGAGGGATTTGCAAGGGATATAACAACCCTTCAGCCTTTAAGCGTTCGACTTTGGCTAGCTAAAAAGGTTTACATTTAACCACATAAGATTTGACAAATGGCTTGATTTTTGGCTAACAAAACTCTCTTCTGACCAAGTATAAAAGTCTTGTGTATACTTGCATGTGCTGCACAAGGTACATCATGACATTCATAAAGAATTATCTTCTGTAACTCATCATCCCCTGGTACACAAACTTTCTCATTCCGAAATAGCAAACCACCTCAAAGTGTGGGAAAGTTAGAATGCAAGTTAGAGTAGATTCAATTTGAATAGTTGGGTACATTGAATCTAGACCCAAAATTAGTAGGGTTAGCATTTTGGTGGAAAAGCCAAGTGGCCAAATAGGGTTTGGACCTGGTATAAAAGGATGTAACTTGTGGAGAGAGTGATCTTCTCTCTTCTCTATCTCATTTCATGCTTATACATGGTTCTCTTGGGTTCTACTATCCATTGGTGCACTATCTTGGTGATTGCTTGCAATTCTATGTGTAGAATGATCTATACTTGCTATTTTTGGATCCACATGTGTGAAATACAGTAGCTTGCTGGTTTTGTATGGATAGCAATAGTACATAATCATTTCATTCAAGTTTGATCAATCTCTATTGGTGTTTGCATCTCAATTTGTGTGTAGATGCTGATTTTTCTACATTGGTGAGAATGGTAGTGTATTTATCTTTCTAACCAAAGATCATTCAAGTAGATTGGATCTTAAGGATCTGAAATCTTTCACATGGTATCAGAGCTTGTATTTCAGGTTATGAAGGAGGAAATCAGATCTATCAATGATTTGGTGAAGATATCAAGTCTAGAGCATGCTAGAGAGGATTCTACACCAAAATCAATTTTTTTGCTTTTGTAGATTGGATCTTTTGTAGATCAAAACACTAAATAGGTCAATATACTTGTTCAATTCCGATTTTTGAATTCACATATTGGATTTGGCTGATTTTTGGATCATTGGTTCAGCCTAAGTGGTGGCTTATAGATTGCATATAAATTTTCAGCAATTGCATGTAGGTTTGGAATAGTCAATTTTTTGTGATTTTGTCAAAACTCTAGTTTTGATTGGATCTCTAGATAGTGAGGTTGTTGGACTGCATTTGAGTGTGTTTCAATCTTAGGAAGTGGCAAAAGTCATTAGATTGAGGATAGATCATAGGTTGATCAAGATTCAATGATTATATGTGTTGATTTGCTTGGATAAGTGCTAGAAGAGAATTTGTGAGATAGTTTCAAATCTTGGTGATTTCTTTTGAAAGCATTATTGTTGTTCAAAGGAGTTCTTTGTGCATTGAAGTAGGTTGAAAGAGAAGATCAGGTCATTGCTACATGGCAACCTCAATTGGAGTCATGTTGCAAGCCATTGATAGGCTTACCTCAAGTAAGTATTCATTGTGGAAAGTGAGGATGGAGTCACTTCTTGAGATGAATGATGTTTTGGACATTGTTGTAGGTTTGGAGGAGAGACCAGCAACACAACAAGATCAATTTAGTTATGACAAGAGGGCCAAGAAGGCTTTACACATGATAAAGATGAATGTTACCACTGAACTTCTCAAGGAAGTTGGTAAGTGCACATCATCTTTGGAAGCTTGGAATTCATTGAAGAAGCTTTATGAATCCAAGTCTACTTCTAGAGTGTTGACTCTAAGAAGGAAAATCTTTTCTTATTTGCAAAAGAATTAAGAAAGTCCAAGTACTTTTGTTTTGAGAATGAAAGCATTGAATGATGAGTTAGCTTGCATAGATGAAAGCATTAAGGAAAGAGAGCTTATTCAAGTGATTCTTAATGGCTTGTTGGTTGCTCATGCTAACATTGTTCAAAGTATTGCTATTCAAAAGACTTTGCCAAGTTTGATGGATCTTCAAGAGATCTTGATCGATGAGGAATATAGGCTTCAAGCAAGAGGTGGATCTACATCGACACTTCAAGAGGATGCTATGTTCACAAAGGGAAAATTCAAGGGCAAAACCAAAAGTAAGTGGCCTAAAGGGCAAGATCAAGTGGATGATTCTTCAAGTGGCAAAAAGAAAGATAGATCAAAGCTCAAGTGCTTCTATTGTGGAATCAAAGGACACTTTGCAAGTGAGTGCTACAAGAAGAAGAGAGATCAAGGAGACAAGCAAGGTAATCTTACTCTTGATGAGGATGGTTTGGATGTTCAGATGCAAATGATGATGCTTTTGTGATGTCTTCATGTATGCTTGCTAATGAGGGAGATCTAGATCCTTGGTGGATTGATAGTGGAGCAAGTTCACACATGACCTTTTACAAAGAGTACTTCACTTCTTTGTTGGCATATGGAGATGACAAAAGGGTGATCTACACGGCCAATGATGGTGAGTGTGCAATCAAAGGAACTGGCACAATTCTTATTTCTCTCTCTACAAATAGGAATGTTCATTTGGAGGATGTCTTGTTTATTTCATCTATTACCAAGAATTTACTTAGTGTGAGCCAAATGCTAAGTAAAGGCCTCAAGGTGGAGTCTAATGGAGATGCTTGTTTGATCAAAAGGAAGGATGTCTTGATTGGAAAAGGTAAAAGGCAAGGGAAATTGGTCAAACTAGATTTGTGTGTTATTGCTAACCAAGTTGGATGTGTTGCAAGGGAGCAAATTTCTATTCAAGAGGTTTGGCACAAAAGGATGGGACACCTCAACTTCAATTCATTGGAGGTAATGGCAAGGAAGAAGGTTGTGATTGGTCTTCCAAGTTCCTTAAGTAATGTGAAGGATGTTTGTGAGTCTTGTGCTTGTCTAAGTCACATAGACTACCTTATACTAGATCTATTTCTAGATCTACAAAGCCTTTTCAACTTGTACATTTGGATATTCATGGATTTACTACAATTAGCAATAGTGGAACTAAGATGTATGTAACATTCATTGATGATTTTAGTAGGTTTTGTTGGATCTATCTACTAAAGAGCAAGGATGAAGTGTATGATGTCTTTGTCAAGCTCAAGAATGCAAGGGAGAACCAATTTTCCACAAAGATCAAGTGCTTGAGAGGTGACAATGGTGGTGAGTACATATCTAACAAGTTCAAGGCCTTTTGTGATGGGCATGGGATCAAGAGGGAGTATACAACATCAAGGATCCCACAACAAAATGGAGTGGCTGAAAGGAAGAATAGGACTTTATTTGAAAGTGCTAAAGCTATGAGGTTAAGTGCTAATCTTGACAAACCATTTTGGGATCAAGCTTTGTTGTGTGCCAATTTCTTGTGCAATAGGTGGCCGAGTGCCATTTTGGATGGAAGGACACCTTTTGAGATGCTATTCAAGAGGAGGCTGAGTGTCAACTTTCTAAGAACCTTTGGATGCACATGCTATTTCAACATTACTCTTGATGATAGGACCAAGGAGGATCCATCTTCAAGAAGAGGTATTTTTGTTGGATATAGTGAGGTGAGTAAAGCCTACAAGACTTACATTCCTTCTACTAACAAAGTGATTGTTGGTAGAGATGTCATTTTTTATGAGGGAACATTCCAAAGGTGTCTTCAAGCATGATTGATGGTAGAGTGGATGGATCTAACATTCTTGATGCTGATGAGAAGGATCTTACTTTGGATGGTGGTGATGATGGACCTTCATCAAGTCAAAAGCCAAGGAGAACATCAAGAGAAAGATAAGTACCTTCAAGGCTCACATATGATCAAAAGGGTAAGCAAGTACTTTCTAGAAATTATGTTGCTTTCCTAACTTCTTTGGATGAGCCTACAAATGTAGATCAAGCAAGGAAAGAAGAGGAGTGGATCCAAGCAATGGATCTCGAGTGTCAAGCTCTTATAAAGAATGGAACATGGAGATTGGTGGAGTTACCTAAGGACAAGAAAGCTATTGGATGCAAATGGATCTTCAAGGTGAAGATAAACCAAGATGGATCTATCAACAAGTACAAGGCAAGATTAGTGGCAAAAGGATATGCTCAACAACAAGGAATTGACTATGATGAGACCTTTGCACCCGTGGCAAAGATGGTAAGCATTTGAGTCATCATTTCACTTGCTACACTTTATAGATGGGATCTATGGAAAATGGACATTTCAAATCATTTTTGAATGGCGATCTTGAGGAGGAAGTGTACATGGAGCAACTCGAGAGCTACATTTCATCAACAAAGCCAAATCATGTGTCTTCTACAAAAGAGTTTGTATGGCCTTAAGCAAGCACCAAGGAGTTGGTATGCTAAGCTTAACACTTTTTTACTCTCTCAAGGCTTTGTTATGAGTGAGTATGGTCATTCACTTTATTATAGGTTTGCTGGAAATGATGTTACCATCTTGCTAATCTATGTGGATGATATCATCTTGAGCGGTGGAGACAATCAAGATGTGGAGGATATCAAGAATACTCTTAAGAAGGAGTTTGAGGTGCATGAACTTGGTAATTTGCATTACATTTGAGGAATAGAAGTCATAAGATCTTCTCAATCTACTTTCATTTGTTAAGAGAAGTATGCTAATTCTATTCTAGAAAGATTTCATATGGTAGATGCAAAAGCTATTGGGTCTCATGTAAAGCTAACTATAAGAGGCAATGAAAGACCCTTTGAGGACATTACTCTCTATAGGAAGCTAGTTGGTTCACTCATCTATCTAACCATTACTAGACCTGATCTAAGCTATTGTGTTGGAAGATTGAGTCAATTCATGCAAGATCCTAGTGAGGAGCATTGGAAGCTAGGAAAGCGAGTTTTGAGGTACATCATTGGAACTCGAGATTTTGGCATATTGTATGAGGGATCATCACCTAATCTTTTTGGATTTTCAGATTAGGACTATGCTGGAGATGTAATGGATAGAAAATCCATTAGTGCTTATTGTATTTTTATAGGTGATGGAGCTATATCGTGGATGTCAAAGAAATAAGCCACTATCTCATTGTCATCTGGTGAGGCCGAGTACAAAGCTCTTACACATTACACAAAGGAGATGGTATGGATCAAGAGGATGATCAAGGATCTTCACTTGCTGGATTTTGCAGAGAGCCCAATCATCTTTTGTGACAATCAATCAGCCCAAAGAATGGCATAATCCTATCTTTCATGCTAGGAGCAAGCATATTGAGATACAATATCATTTTGTGAGGGAGCGAGTCATTGCAAAGGAGGTGGAGCTTCAACATGTGTCTTCAAGGGAATGTGTAGCTGATATCTTCACCAAAGCATTGGAAAAAGACTTGTTCATGAAGCATAGGACTTCACTTGGAGTATTATCAAAGTCTATGCTAAAACTAGTTGAAGAGGGAGTGTGAAAGATTCAACTAGTTTCATCACATTTTGCAATATTTTCATATTTGGCATATTGAGGCCAAAACTTGTTTTAGACTTAAAGGTTGACTTTTCAAAGTACATTAGTCTAAATTTCAGTTGAATAAACACTTTTTGAAAGTGTGACAAATTTAGAATGCGAGTTTGAGTAAATTCAATTCAAATAATTGGGTACATTGAATCTAGACCCAAAATTAGTAGGGTTAGCTTTTTGGTGGGAAAGCCAAGTGGCCAAATATGGTTTGGACCTGTTATAAAAGGATGTAACTCATGGAGAGAGTGATCTTCTCTCTTCTCTATCTCATTTCATGCTTATACATGGTTCTCTTGGGTTCTACTATCCATTGGTGCACTGTCTTGGTAATTGCTTGCAATTCTATGTGTACAATGATCTATATTTGTTATTTTTGGATCCACACGTATAAAATACAGTAGCTTGCTGGTTTTTTACGGACAAAAATAGTACATAATCATTTCATTCAAGTTTGATCAAGTTCTATTGGTGTTTGCATATCAATTTCTGTGTAGATGCTGATTTTTCTAGATTGGTGAGATTGGTAGTGTATTTCTCTTTCTAACCAAAGATCATTCAAGTAGATTGGATCTTAAGGGTCTGAAATCTTTCACACCATTGGAAATTTGAGGTTCTTCACACACTGCATCCAATATTGCCTCCGAATTTTTGCAGATCTATCAAGATACGTTCTTGCAAATAGAACCTTGTCATGGTTACTACTTAGATGTGACTGAAAATACATGTCAAAGTTGTCTAACCATGTTCTCACATCCATGTGAGTAATTCTACCATCAACCTTATGGAAGACATATTGTCTTTGCAACATCATTGTCTCTACAACAGGTTGAAAAGATTGATCCAAATGTAGATATTGGTAGTGATGACGTTTTGATTGTTGTCATGAGTTTGGCTTATCATTGCTATCACTACCGTAGAAAGCACCACTTGTAATAGCTTGATTAGACTAGTTCAACTCATGATATCTATAATGATCATAATGGCTTTAATAATATCCCCATGTTGCTCATATTGATCTGATTCATTATTGTTGTGCTCTTGATATTGATCTTCATAGTTACTATTTGATTTGATTCTCATAATCATATTGACTATCATATCAATGGTCTGAATCATAATCAACATCCATTTTGTGAATCGAAGGAAGATACGATTTGATCTATGGGTTATGGGTCCAACAAGGTGAAGTTTATACATAATGAAATTTAAAGAGCTCTCAACAGTATCCTGTAAAATACGAGCAAAGGTCACATGTCTTGAAAAACAGAATAACTATATTTGAATAAAAATCTCATTAAGATAAAACTAGATTTACCTACCAGATCACGCTCATCAGCTTCAATAAGTGCAGCAGTATGTAGATCATGACCATCAACAATGGTCGTCAAAGCACTGGATGGATGTTTCTGAAGACTGTGACACATATCTGCTCTGGATTTTTAGAAATTCCTCCTCACCGGGCAAATTTGTCTGGTATGCCCTGCTTTCAGACATGATTGACTACAATGCTTCAATCCCATCCATCCATTCATCTCCGTCTTTGTAATCAATAGAGGCACGTAGATCATCATCACCGTCGAGATCTATGAAGTCCCCGAATTCTTTGATGAAATTAGACAAAATTGATAATATTTCGTCCTCCCTCAGATCAAGAACATCTCCAACATCATTCAATGAGAGGTATGCGACACTATTCATGTAATACACTGGCAAATTGAGGAGAGTCTTGGTTTTGTCATATGGATTCATGTCAGATAAGGAAGAAATGGACAATGCACGAGACTCGGCTAGGTCGTACATTGATAGCATAGATATCCGGCCTCAATGACTCGGACTAAGCAAACCGCAGGGTTTACCAGTTTTGTTCAACTGTCCCGTCCCCAGACATCTGAACCCGTACGTCCGCAAAGAACGGTAGACCTCGCCGCCCATGGTTGAAGGACATCAGGGCCTTGCAGAGGAGCACCAAATTTCCGATCTCGAAAGCAGCCTTCTATCGAGTTGTGAGGGAGGTTACACGAGATATGACCACCCATCAGCCTTATGTAGTGTGATGGACTATCACTGCATTGGAGGCCCTCCATACTGCATACGAGGGCTTCCAGACAAAATTGTTTGAGGATTCGATGTTGTGCTCCATTCATGGCAAGAGGGTGACACTGATGCCCAAGGACATGCTTCTTGTCATGAGGCTTCGAAACACCTATGACAACATTTTTAAGTCTGGATTCGCACAGAGGCAAGTTCCTCTTGAAAGGGGGCCTATCCCACCCCGCAAAAAGAGAAAGCAAGCACAGCCCAAGCATTCACAACCCAAGCCCAGGTCTCCTAGCTCTTCACCCTCGCCTCCTCCCATTAGAAAAGATCTGGCTAGTACATCCGCAATTCCACTAGTTGAGAGTCCTCCCGTAACCCCTGATCTTCAACTGCACGATTCTCCTTCTATACATGAGGATGACCTAAATACAGTGGTGGACATGATTGTTTCTGATGTTGATGCAGCTGATAAAGAGTAGCACATCACACTTTCGAATGAGTCTAAAGACATATTTTTTGATTTTGAGAGGTACATTGATTTTGACCTGTATATAGCCAGGAAAATAGATGATCTTGGAGGGGAGTTTATGTTTTGTATAGACGATATTAATTTTGCAATGCATATCAAATAACCGCATTGTAGGGAGCTAAAAGAGAAGACCTCATATATCTCAGACACAGTAGTTGAATCTGCTTGTGCATACTATGTACATAAATATACATATACAGTCACGAAGGAGATTTTTGTTGTATCTCCATTTTTTGGGCATCTGTTGAATAAAGAGTGAAAAGCCAGAAGGCTCTTCAGGCACACTCGCAAGGAGGCATCAATGTTCATCATCCCATATTGTTCAAAGTAAGATAGTTTCTTCTTGTAATATCTGTTTTCTGTAAGATTTGTCTTTTGGAAACTCTTATAAATTCTAGTAATTCATTGCTTCTCTTTCTGGCAGCAAACATTGGAGTGTGCACGTCATATCCATGAAAGTGGATTCGACTGGAAGCTGCACACCTGTGTGCATGATAATGAATTCTTTGCATGCCACCCATTCCATGTTTAAATCCATGTACAAAAGGATGGTGGAGCTATTGCCCAGGCCAGATGGGCTGGTTGTAAATACCAACATAGAGGTTGTTGATGGAAGGTAAAAAGAATCTTTTTATGTATTTTATTTGCATGATGGCATGTAGTTTAGAATTATATTGAGTTATAATTTAACAATTTTTCGCTGTGATTTCTCAGTCTTCGCAACAAGACAATGCTTTCAGCTGCAGATGGTATTCAATCTAGAATGTTAAATCGTTCTTGGATTGGTATATGGTGCAACCACCAAATGCTAGTATCCTCGAGGTATTTTTTTCAATGTTCCAGTATCCTGATGATATATCGTTAACTTTGTGAATTTATATTTTTTAAAACATTGGCTAATACATACATACACTCGATATTTTTCTTGCAATTCCAATGTCCTGAGGTATCAACAAATGCGATTCATCTTCATGTAGTAAAAAGTCCATCTCCATATCATCTCCACATTTAGATATCTACAAATAATTTAGATATCTTGGACTTCTCATCGAGCTTTTGTCTCAAACGAAGATAGATTCTATTCATGCTCATCCTCTGACACTGGCTCATCTGCCTCATACAATGGAGGCTCTCTGTCGAATTTCAGCCTAATATAGGTGAGAGAGATGACTCTCTCTCCTCTCTCTAGAACTTAGGACCCAATTTTAGGACACCAGTAACCTAAAATAGCCAATTTTGGCCTATATGTCCAAATAACATGATTTTAGTGTCATTTAGAAGGTCCCGAAGTTTGAGACTTCTTCAACATGAAATATATACTAGAATAAAAGTATCTAGGTCTCTTTCACACGTGTGAAAGGTTAGATCCAAATCTATGTACAAAAATTGCCAATTTAGGCCTCAAACTAGCTAGGAAATGTTGACAATTTTCACACTCCCTCTTCAACTTAACTTGCTAGTTTTACAACACTACTTTGCTCCAACCTAAGAATGATCTCCATCATGATGATAGATCTCTTTTCAAGTGTTCTAATATGTACAATATGAAGTACAACATAATTGATATAGATAATAGTGCCCATATAGGATGCTTCACTATTTCTTACATCAATTTTACATAGAATGGTGAACAAGATACATGTAAAAGAACATAGAATAACAATGAAAGGATTCCTCCATGTATCCACCTTTGAGTTCTCTGTAAAACAGCAGCAAACAAGTTGTAAGTGAAAGTAACCAACAGGTGTTTGCATGCCTCGTCCACATTCCACTATGCCCATAGTGAATGCACCATGTATCTCCATGAATGAACCTCCATCACCACCTTGCCTTTGTAGATCTCCAATCCACGAAAGCCCCGATGTGTTCTCTGTTCCATTTGAATGAGCAAAACCTGAACTTGAAATACTTGAAGTATCTCCACAAGATTTGCATATAACGCTTGATCCTACATTGTCAACAATTTGCCAATTTGCCAACACTAGGATGCTAGATCTTGAACTTTGCTCAAAAGTAAACATATTGACCACTTCCATATCTTTTGAGATTTGAATGAATGCATGTACTTGATCATAAAAACCAGCAATGATAACTATTCCATCTCCAAGATCCAAAAGATGCAAAACTGTGGAACTAGTTTCATTGAATTTTGACAATTCCAACACATTGACATGACAATGTTCATACATGAGATTAAACAAGTAAGGTAGAGTAAAAGGACACTTCCTTGCTGCTCCAAGAACCTTACTTGAACCTTCAAGGACCTGTAAAAACAGATCCAAGATGCTTTGCCCATGTGGCTCCCCTTTCATGCTTTTGACTAGCTTCCAATTGCTACTTGCCTCTTGGTGTTGATGAAGCAATTCAAGATCAACATCTTGATCTTCCAATAAAACATCAAGGACTTTGCATTTATAAACATCTTCAGATCTGAACCTCTGAAGATACTCCCTCTCAAACACATGATTAACATCCCACAAGATCTCATCATTGCTTGATTTCAACCTTTCACTATAGTTAGTGAAAACAATGTCACCATCATAAACCAAAAGATAGATTTCTACACTTCTATCCAACATGAAGTAGAGTAGATGAAGTTGAGTATCAAACCTAATAAAACCAGCCCATTTGAGCTCAAACCAAACCTCAACGAGATCTTCCTTGCCTTGAAGAAATTGCCACTTGAGTTGCTCCATGTAAATATCTTCTTCAAGATCACCATTCAAGAAGGCATTAGTAACATCCATTTGCCACATATCCCAATCATAAAGAGTTGCAAGAGAGATTAGGATTCGAATAGTTACCATCTTTGCCACGGGTGCAAAGGTCTCATCATAGTCAATACCATATTCTTGAGCATACCCCTTTGCCACCAACCTTGCCTTGTACTTGTTGATTGATCCATCTTGATTTGTCTTGATCTTGAAGATCCACTTACAACCAATTGCCTTCTTGTCCTTTGGAAGCTTTACCAACCTCCATGTGTTGCTTTTGATGAGTGCTTGATGCTCATGATCCATGGCTTGGATCCATTCCTTCTTTTGAATTGCTTCACCTACACAAGTTGGTTCATCAAAAGAGGTAAGAAAAGCAAAGTTAGAGTTGTCCACCACTTGCTTTCCTTTTTCATCATAGGTTAGCCTTGATGGCTTAGCCCTTTGCCTTTGAGTCTTCCTTGAAGTTTGCTTTGGAGTGGCATCTCCATCTTCATCCAAGACATCTTGCACATCATGATGATTAGTAGGCACATCAACATCAACATCAACAACATTGGAAACATTCTCTTCATGAAAGATGACATCCCTACTTATGACAACTTTCTTTGTAGAAGGAATGTACACTTTGTAAGCCTTGCTTACTTCACTATAGCCAACAAACACACCCTTCTTTGATGAAGGATCTTCTTTAGTTCTATCATCAAGTGTGATATTGACAAAACATGTACATCCAAAGATCCTACAATGCTTGACACTCGGCCTTCTACCATAAAGAACCTCATGAGGAGTTTTACCATCCAAGGAAGCACTTGTCCATCTATTACATAGATAGTTAGCACATGCTAAAGCTTCCCCCCAAAAAGACTTAGCAAGATTAGCATGTAGTCTCATTGCCTTGGCACATTCACAAAGGGTTCTATTCTTCCTCTCGGCCACTCCATTCTGTTGTGGAGTCCTAGGACTAGACATCTCCCTCTTAATCCCATGTGCTATACAAAAGTCTTTGAACCTATTTGAGGTGTATTCCCCTCCATTATCAGATCTTAAGCATTTGATCTTTGTATTGAATTGGTTTTCCATTTCATTCTTGAACTTGACAAATGCAGCAAACACTTCATCCTTACTTTTAAGAAGATAGATCCAAGTATACCTACTAAAGTCATCAATGAAAGTTGCATACATCTTTGCCCCACCATTGCTAGTTGTACTAGAAGAATGAATATCAGAATGCACAAGTTGAAAAGCTTCTTTAGATCTAGAAGTAGATCTAGAATAAGCAAGTCTATGAGATTTGGACAAGGCACAATGTTCACAAACACTATTGTTTGCAACAAGACTTTTAGGGAGACCAAGAACAGGCTCTTTCTTTGCCATTACCTCCAAAGATTTGAAGTTGGGATGGCCCAACCTCTTGTGCCAAACTTCTTGGTTTGTCAATTGCTCCCTAGCCATACATCCTTCATGATTAGAGATCACACATGCATCAAGCTTGAAAAGTTTACCATGCCTCCTACCTTGAGCAATCAAGGATCCACATTTACTTATCAAACATGCATCTCCAATGAACTCCACATCAAGTCCTTTGCCAATCATTTGACTTACACTAAGCAAATTCTTAGTGATTGAAGGAATGTACAAAACATTTTCAAGATTTGCTTTCCTATTTGTTGAAAGGGAAATAGGAATAGTGCCTATGCCTTTGATGTCACATTGACCATCATTTGCAGTGTAGATGATGTTACCTTCTCCCTTATAAGACAATAAGGATGTAAAGTATTCCTTATGTCTTGTCATGTGAGATGAGGCTCCACTATCAATCCACCAAGGATCATTATCATCTATGTTGGCTAACAAACTTGAAGTCATAACAAGTGATTCACATGTGTTATGTTCTTCCTCATCTATTGTAAGATTTCCTTGCCTCTCTCCTTGCTCTCTTTTCTTCTTATAACATTCATTTGCAAAATGACCTTTTATCCCACAATAAAAGCACTTGAACTTTGACTTATTGTTCTTAGTAGAAGAGGAAGAGGAAGAGTGATCATCATGATCAAAGTTACCACCTTTGGACCATTTCCCTTTGCCTTTACCTTTGCCCTTGAATTTGCCTTTTGTGAAGAAAGCCTCTTCACCTCCACCTTGCAAGGATGCACCATCAAGCTTTGATTGCAACCTATGTTCTTCAGCCAATAAGATTTCTTGCAAGTCAACCACACTTGGCAAGACTCTTTGAATGGCAAAACTTTGCACAAGGTTAGCATGTTCATTTAGCAAACCATTCAACATAACTTGGACTATTTCACCATCTTTTATGTTCTCATCAATGCATGCTAAATCATCACTTAGGGACTTAACTCTCAAGATAAATGCATGAGCACTTTCACCCTCTCTTTGCCTACTAGAAAATATTTGTCTCCTTAGGGTCAATACCCTAGATGTGGACTTTGATTCAAAGACCATTTTGATGTATTTTGGTCATATAAGCCATTTTTAGCTATTTTTCCTATATAGGGAATATCTAGGGTCAAGTACCTTCTAGAGAGAGGAGAGAGAGTCATCTTCCTCATCCATAAATAGTAGGGAAGTCGTGGAGAACAGGTTGGAGAAACCTTTTGTATGCTTCATTGAGATCAATAGATCATTGTCATTGTTTCTTCCTCCATTGAGAGCATTGTTGTGTGTATTGTCTTCAAGCTATTGTGTATGATCTTAGGTGCTTTCCAAAAGTGGTAGGCTGATGTATTATGGACTGTATAATGCTATTTTGGGCCGCACTTCATGTTTATGGAAGTTTCCATTTGTGGTAAATGCTTTTTGATCAAGTTCTTTGCATTCTAGGTAGCATAGAATGTGTTGCCAATTCCTAGCTTATGTAGTTTGGAGTGCAAGCATTCAAGCCAATGATCTTGGAGTTTAGATCCACTTAGGATCTGTATTTTTCACATGGTATCAGAGCTGGTTGGCTTCTATTTACAGTAAGTATTCCATTTTTGGTGATATTTGGATGTTTGATCAAGTTCTAGCATGATTTTGCATTGCTTTGTTGATCAAATCTTACTAACCTTTGTTTTGTGAGTTGAACTTGTGGATCAAAAGCATATTTCAGGTCTATTGAAGATCAGAGGCTGAAAAGAAACTATTTTGGATCAGATCATAACACCTAATCATTTGTTATTGTGAGGCTTGTGCATATTCAATACTAACAATGTTCTTTTCAATCCTATTGTTGACAATCTCCATTCTTGGATGAACACTCTCCTTAAGTGGATGAAACTTCTCCTTAAGTGGATGACAAATGCTCTTTTGAGTGAGTTGTAATTCTCCTAAAGGCTGAGAAAAGCTCCCATTTGGATGAAAGATCCCCTTTTTTGGGTGAACATATTGTAAGCTCCATTGTGAAGAGCATATTGTAAAGATTGTCATCAATTTTGGCATAAATTTTGGTGTACTTTGTTGAGCATGTAAGTAACTCTCCTTATGTAATTTGATTGGAGCATTTGCTGGAAGGTGTTAACCATTATGCAAGTGTGTTTTCAGGTTCTTAACAGGTTGAGGAACATTCTCATGTGAAGTGATCTTAGATCTACATCTAAACACCAAGATTTGACAAGATAGTGAAGCTAGTCTTGTGATTCACTAAGTGTGCTCATTCATTCACCTCTAGATCTTGTATTTATCAATTGCTGGAGCTTATAAACTTTTAGAAGTGTGGTTTACATGTGGTTTTACAGGTTGAATCAATATCTTAGTGTGTTGATCATATGTTGATCAAGTTTGTTCATTACTAGTAATCTTGGCATCCTAGTTTTGGGTATTTTCTAAGAATGCAAGTAACTCTTCACACCATAACTTGATTTGGTCACTTGCTGGAAAGTTTGAGAGCTTAAGCAAGAGTGTGTTCAGGTTGGTTTGATTTTGTAATCCATTCTTAGTGTGTGCAAAGTGTTGCATGTGTTTCAATCTTCCTTTCTATGCTTGGAAACCATCTAGGTTCAAGATAGAAGTGTTTTAGGGTCCTAAATCTTCATAGATCTCTTTATCTATCATTTGTTGAGAGAAAAGTGAGTGCTAAGTGCTTTAGGACAGAACCTAAAAGTTGAAGAAACATTAGAATCATGGCTTCCAATGGTGGGATCATGCTAGAGTCTAGTGAAAGGTTGAGTTCATCAAACTACTCTACTTGGAAAGTGAGGATGGAGTCCTTACTTGAGTTGAATGAACTCATGGACATAGTTGCAGAAATTGAAGAGAGACCTCTCACACTTCAAGAGCAACAAAGGTTTGATAAGAAGGCCAAAAGGGATCTTAATATCATTAAAATGAATGTTACAAATGAACTTCTCAAGGAAGTTGGAAAGTGTCAAAGTGCAAGTGAGGCATGGAATGCCTTAAAGAAGCTCTTTGAATCAAAGTCCACATCTAGGGTAGTGACCCTAAGGAGACAAATATTTTCTAGTAGGCAAAGAGAGGGTGAAAGTGCTCATGCATTTATCTTGAGAGTTAAGTCCCTAAGTGATGATTTAGCATGCATTGATGAGAACATAAAAGATGGTGAAATAGTCCAAGTTATGTTGAATGGTTTGCTAAATGAACATGCTAACCTTGTGCAAAGTTTTGCCATTCAAAGAGTCTTGCCAAGTGTGGTTGACTTGCAAGAAATCTTATTGGCTGAAGAACATAGGTTGCAATCAAAGCTTGATGGTGCATCCTTGCAAGGTGGAGGTGAAGAGGCTTTCTTCACAAAAGGCAAATTCAAGGGCAAAGGTAAAGGCAAAGGGAAATGGTCCAAAGGTGGTAACTTTGATCATGATAATCACTCTTCCTCTTCCTCTTCTACTAAGAACAATAAGTCAAAGTTCAAGTGCTTTTATTGTGGGATAAAAGGTCATTTTGCAAATGAATGTTATAAGAAGAAAAGAGAGCAAGGAGAGAGGCAAGGAAATCTTACAATAGATGAGGAAGAACATAACACATGTGAATCACTTGTTATGACTTCAAGTTTGTTAGCCAACATAGATGATAATGATCCTTGGTGGATTGATAGTGGAGCCTCATCTCACATGACAAGACATAAGGAATACTTTACATCCTTATTGTCTTATAAGGGAGAAGGTAACATCATCTACACTACAAATGATGGTCAATGTGACATCAAAGGCATAGGCACTATTCCTATTTCCCTTTCAACAAATAGGAAAGCAAATCTTGAAAATGTTTTGTACATTCCTTCAATCACTAAGAATTTGCTTAGTGTAAGTCAAATGATTGGCAAAGGACTTGATGTGGAGTTCATTGGAGATGCATGTTTGATAAGTAAATGTGGATCCTTGATTGCTCAAGGTAGGAGGCATGGTAAACTTTTCAAGCTTGATGCATGTGTGATCTCTAATCATGAAGGATGTATGGCTAGGGAGCAATTGACAAACCAAGAAGTTTGGCACAAGAGGTTGGGCCATCCCAACTTCAAATCTTTGGAGGTAATGGCAAAGAAAGAGCCTGTTCTTGGTCTCCCTAAAAGTCTTGTTGCAAACAATAGTGTTTGTGAACATTGTGCCTTGTCCAAATCTCATAGACTTGCTTATTCTAGATCTACTTCTAGATCTAAAGAAGCTTTTCAACTTGTGCATTCTGATATTCATTCTTCTAGTACAACTAGCAATGGTGGGGCAAAGATGTATGCAACTTTCATTGATGACTTTAGTAGGTATACTTGGATCTATCTTCTTAAAAGTAAGGATGAAGTGTTTGCTGCATTTGTCAAGTTCAAGAATGAAATGGAAAACCAATTCAATACAAAGATCAAATGCTTAAGATCTGATAATGGAGGGGAATACACCTCAAATAGGTTCAAAGACTTTTGTATAGCACATGGAATTAAGAGGGAGATGTCTAGTCCTAGGACTCCACAACAGAATGGAGTGGCCGAGAGGAAGAATAGAACCCTTTGTGAATGTGCCAAGGCAATGAGACTACATGCTAATCTTGCTAAGTCTTTTTGGGGGGAAGCTTTAGCATGTGCTAACTATCTATGTAATAGATGGACAAGTGCTTCCTTGGATGGTAAAACTCCTCATGAGGTTCTTTATGGTAGAAGGCCGAGTGTCAAGCATTGTAGGATCTTTGGATGTACATGTTTTGTCAATATCACACTTGATGATAGAACTAAAGAAGATCCTTCATCAAAGAAGGGTGTGTTTGTTGGCTATAGTGAAGTAAGCAAGGCTTACAAAGTGTACATTCCTTCTACAAAGAAAGTTGTCATAAGTAGGGATGTCATCTTTCATGAAGAGAATGTTTCCAATGTTGTTGATGTTGATGTTGATGTGCCTACTAATCATCATGATGTGCAAGATGTCTTGGATGAAGATGGAGATGCCACTCCAAAGCAAACTTCAAGGAAGACTCAAAGGCAAAGGGCTAAGCCATCAAGGCTAACCTATGATGAAAAAGGAAAGCAAGTGGTGGACAACTCTAACTTTGCTTTTCTTACCTCTTTTGATGAACCAACTTGTGTAGGTGAAGCAATTCAAAAGAAGGAATGGATCCAAGCCATGGATCATGAGCATCAAGCACTCATCAAAAGCAACACATGGAGGTTGGTAAAGCTTCCAAAGGACAAGAAGGCAATTGGTTGTAAGTGGATCTTCAAGATCAAGACAAATCAAGATGGATCAATCAACAAGTACAAGGCAAGGTTGGTGGCAAAGGGGTATGCTCAAGAATATGGTATTGACTATGATGAGACCTTTGCACCCGTGGCAAAGATGGTAACTATTCGAATCCTAATCTCTCTTGCAACTCTTTATGATTGGGATATGTGGCAAATGGATGTTACTAATGCCTTCTTGAATGGTGATCTTGAAGAAGATATTTACATGGAGCAACTCAAGTGGCAATTTCTTCAAGGCAAGGAAGATCTCGTTGAGGTTTGGTTTGAGCTCAAATGGGCTGGTTTTATTAGGTTTGATACTCAACTTCATCTACTCTACTTCATGTTGGATAGAAGTGTAGAAATCTATCTTTTGGTTTATGATGGTGACATTGTTTTCACTAACTATAGTGAAAGGTTGAAATCAAGCAATGATGAGATCTTGTGGGATGTTAATCATGTGTTTGAGAGAGAGTATCTTCAGAGGTTCAGATCTGAAGATGTTTATAAATGCAAAGTCCTTGATGTTTTATTGGAAGATCAAGATGTTGATCTTGAATTGCTTCATCAACACCAAGAGGCAAGTAGCAATTGGAAGCTAGTCAAAAGCATGAAAGGGGAGCCACATGGGCAAAGCATCTTGGATCTGTTTTTACAGGTCCTTGAAGGTTCAAGTAAGGTTCTTGGAGCAGCAAGGAAGTGTCCTTTTACTCTACCTTACTTGTTTAATCTCATGTATGAACATTGTCATGTCAATGTGTTGGAATTGTCAAAATTCAATGAAACTAGTTCCACAGTTTTGCATCTTTTGGATCTTGGAGATGGAATAGTTATCATTGCTGGTTTTTATGATCAAGTACATGCATTCATTCAAATCTCAAAAGATATGGAAGTGGTCAATATGTTTACTTTTGAGCAAAGTTCAAGATCTAGCATCCTAGTGTTGGCAAATTGGCAAATTGTTGACAATGTAGGATCAAGTGTTATATGCAAATCTTGTGGAGATACTTCAAGTATTTCAAGTTCAGGTTTTGCTCATTCAAATGGAACAGAGAACACATCATTTTGGCATTCATTCACTCAAGGGCTTTCGTGGATTGGAGATCTACAAAGGCAAGGTGGTGATGGAGGTTCATTCATGGAGATACATGGTGCATTCACTATGGGCATAGTGGAATGTGGACGAGGCATGCAAACACCTGTTGGTTACTTTCACTTACAACTTGTTTGCTGCTGTTTTACAGAGAACTCAAAGGTGGATACATGGAGGAATCCTTTCATTGTTATTCTATGTTCTTTTACATGTATCTTGTTCACCATTCTATGTAAAATTGATGTAAGAAATAGTGAAGCATCCTATATGGGCACTATTATCTATATCAATTATGTTGTACTTCATATTGTACATATTAGAACACTTGAAAAGAGATCTATCATCATGATGGAGATCATTCTTAGGTTGGAGCAAAGTAGTGTTGTAAAACTAGCAAGTTAAGTTGAAGAGGGAGTGTGAAAATTGTCAACATTTCCTAGCTAGTTTGAGGCCTAAATTGGCAATTTTTGTACATAGTTTTGGATCTAACCTTTCACACGTGTGAAAGAGACCTAGATACTTTTATTCTAGTATATATTTCATGTTGAAGAAGTCTCAAACTTCGGGACCTTCTAAATGACACTAAAATCATGTTATTTGGACATATAGGCCAAAATTGGCTATTTTAGGTTACTGGTGTCCTAAAATTGGGTCCTAAGTTCTAGAGAGAGGAGAGAGAGTCATCTCTCTCACCTATATTAGGCTGAAATTCGTGGAGAACAGGTTGGAGAAACCTTTTGTATGCTTCATTGAGATCAATAGATCATTGTCATTGTTTCTTCCTCCATTGAGAGCATTGTTGTGTGTATTGTCTTCAAGCTATTGTGTATGATCTTAGATGCTTTCCAAAAGTGGTAGGCTGATGTATTATGGACTGTATAATGCTATTTTGGGCCGCACTTGATGTTTATGGAAGTTTCCATTTGTGATAAATGCTTTTTGATCAAGTTCTTTGCATTCTAGGTAGCATAGAATGTGTTGCCAATTCCTAGCTTATGTAGTTTGGAGTGCAAGCATTCAAGCAAATGATCTTGGAGTTTAGATCCACTTAGGATCTGTATTTTTCACAAACTGTTGATTCGCCATGCGCTAAATCGAACCAATGGGCCAACTTTTGGGTATCAGTAATTTTTTACCTTTACGTACACTCCCAATCGAGGGCAGTTTAAAGTAATTCGCGTACATTTCCTTTGTTAGCTCCAAGGCCTAATTCATCATTGTGAAAAAACAAGATCCTCCTCTAACGCGAATACCATCCATTTGTTTGTTTCACAGCAAAATAGAATTGTCCATATATATTATAATATCCAGCTTGAATACTTCCGCTCCTACGCGCCATTCTTCATAAGGGATCTTCGTCCTTGTTTTTAAAACTCTTTCAAAAGCCATTGTTCCAATGATCAAGCACACAACAAGGAATGAGCACAAAAAAGCTGGAAGCACGTTGTACCGGCATAAAGGAATGCGCTAGAAGAATTGCTGAGAAAGTGTTCGTTACAAATGAAGGTTCGTTTTTCATGGATCGAAAATACCAAGGGACAACAAAAGAGAGAGTCACTTTATGACATTAAACTACCAAAGTTTGTATTAAGTAGGAGATGACAACTCAATGGGCCAATCAAATTTAGAGGTGCTATGTAAGAGATCCAATCATTTGACTTGCTTACTACTCTTGGATCTTGAACTACTATTAGAGAGTGAGAGAGCTCATTTGTACTTAGTTTTTTGAAGAGATTTGAGAGCATCTACACTTAGTTTTCCTTCCATCTTCTCTCTCTACTTGAGAGCCTCATGTCCATTCTCTCTCTACTCAAGAGCAAGCTAATTTCACACTTATTTTTTTCCTCAAAAGTGGTCTTTCATAGTGAATGATACATGTTGAATGAGTGATGCATGTTTTCTGTGCTCTTGCCTTAGAATTGTCAAAAAAAATCAACCTTGTGTAGAGAGAAGAACTTGGCAATGAAATCTCACAACAAGAATGAGAGTAGGGCAAATTTCTCCTAGAGGAAATATCCCCTGCTTTACTTGTGCATGTGCCCATGCAAGCATAAAGTATTCCCATACATGCAAGTCATTACTATTGATACTCTACACCGTGCCAATAGTCATCCTAACACATCCAATAGCTCCACATGTCATTTGATGTGTGATTGGGTCCTCACAAGGTTATTAATAACATCTTTGGCCTAGTTCGGAATAAGGAGGCGTAACCAATAATCTCGAGTATTGGAGTACAATGTATCCAAGTCTAGGACCATGCCAAATCTTATATACATGATGTGGATGTAGCACTAAGATTGGATGGAGTGGAGACTACATCTTAAAAGCTTCAAAGGGTATCATAAGAAAGATGGCATCAAGAAGGAGAGCTCATGCATCTAGACACTTCAACAACATGGGGTGGCGGAGAGGAAAAAATATACCCCTTGTGAAGTGAAAAAGCATCAAGGTTGGATGCTTCTCTTTTCAAGTGATTTTGATGTGAAGCTATTTCGTGCTAATCACCTATGTAATATATTTTTCCTAGTATTGCTATTGATGGAAAAACACAATATGAGATGTTATTCAAGAAAAAAACAATGTAAGCCATTTGAGGATCATTGGAACCTTTTACTTTGTGGACACTCCTTTGACTGTAAAACAAAAGACTGTGATGTGCCAAATCCAAGCAAATAGCAATAACAATGAAAGTATTGCTTAAGAGAAAGAAAAGTACAAAGCTTGTTCATCATCTGTTGAAATGCAGTAGGTGCATTCGTCGGCCCAAAAAAAGTACTAAAAACTCAGAATGAGTAAATCTCATCTGAAAACTAGTCTCTTGCACATCGCTTGGGTGAATTCTGATCTAATGCTTATTGGAGATAGCCTCAAGTTGGTTTAATGAATTTTTGGAATGATAAAGCTTCGGTTATTTGATACCTCTTAGTTCACAATTCTCCAACGTTTGGTATCAAAGAGCCTCTACGTAAGTTCATTTAACCACAAAGACGCTGGTAATCTCTAATGATTTTCTGCAATTTGTCAATTGCATTGGTACAAATTCATCACAGCTTTTTTTGAAATGATTGATGAGCCAATGAACACTACTAATTTCAAACAAAGTTTTGCTAAAGTTTGAATCCGTAATTTTCTATCATATATCTTAGGTGTGTTTTCCTGACTTAGTATTGGGGCATTACATTTTGTAGGAACATGAGCCATGGATACAAGAGTGCAAATATCAATGACACAAAGTATTTAAGATTGCAGAGAACACGATATTAATTCATCACACATGTAAAAGGATACCCTAAAAAGATTTATAGTATGCCATAAAATAGAACAAGTTAAAAACTTCAACTTCAACTTATTGGTGACTTGGTAAAAGGAAGTTAAATGTGAGGAAGGTGTGTTTTTAACTTATATGCTTGAAGAAAAATCTTGAACTAAACTATTGTTTGGTCCACAAAGGATGTCAAAGAAAAGAATTGACAATAGGAAATGCCAACCAATAAATTTCAATAGTGAGTCCTCATACTTATTGAAATCAATTCAATTTTTTCACATCAATTTTTGAAATTGGCATTGTCCATATTAATCTCAAACTTCTATTTAAATTTTAACTAGTTTCAATTTTGAATTTCACAATACTATATTTTATCCTATTGTTTTGTCCCTTTCATTGATGCTTAGTAGGTTTCTAATAGAGTTGGGCTTGAGAATAGTTTAAGAGCAATAGCCTAAAGTGATTCATATTGTGAAAAAGACAAACTGGATATGCATGGAATGCATTTTGAGCACCCAACTTAGATTATTGAGGGTGGTGGACCCATGGCATGCAATAAATCATGGAGTAGTGTATTTTGGACCACCACTACAATGACATTGGAGCCATCTACTAGAGATGGGGAATGATGCTAGTATCTTTCCAAAACAACGGTATCATTCCTCACCCTTGTATCTGTTGCCACAACAGTGGTGGTGCAGAATACGCTCGTCCACAAATCACTACCTCTTCTAATTGCATGGAGAGGAGAGTATTTTGAGGGAATAGGCATGGCCCGACTTTCATCCAACATTGCAAAAAGGTTCAAATATGTGATCATGATCTTGTTCTGAGGGTCGGCCCGACCATGCAAAATACGTTCGTCCAATTGATCTTATTCCTTGTCATTATCTTCTCATGCAAACATTTGTGCCAATATTGTTCACTATAAATTCACACTCAATATCTCACTCTCTCTAGGAAAAACATACTCCAGACAACAAGGGTTAGAGTGAGATAGATGCAGGTGCTACCTAATTATTAGTAATATTCTATGACCATAATTTGATTCTAACCTTCATTCCAGTTATCGTATGCAACTTTGTGCTTTTTGCCAGTGGCATAGCTACAAGCAGCAGCTCAGTGTGGAACCAAAAATAATCAAAATGACAATGTTGCAACTGGTGATTGCATTTTTGCTTGCTATAGAGCTCGTAGCTGGCTCCAGGTTGCTAAAAAGTACTTCAAACCCAGTATTTGTGAAACAATCATGCAGGGATATGGCTATCCATGTCTACAAGACACTGTAAGCTTAGATACTTAAGAACATCAACATGTTGTACAGTGTCAGCACTACTACAATTCTCACTTGATACAATATGCGTGTAGCAATGTAGATTCCAAGCACAAGCTTTGAAGCCTACCGGATTATTGGGAAAGGCTATCTTCGATTAGAGAATGATTCATTTCTAACAATCAAATTATAGGGCCGCTACATGTGTTTGTAGCATAATTTTGCTATGATCTGAATCTCTTGTAGGTGACGACGGAAGATGGATTTGTTCTTGGAATGCAGCGCATACCTCATGGCATAAACAACAATATGGATAACAATGAGAGGGATCCAATACTTCTCCTGCATGGACTTCTCCAGGTTTAGATCAGATACTTGAATTGTCGTTCAATCTACTTCTATATTGTGATAAATGCTATGGCTACATCATAATATTAGGCCTAGACATATTTATACATCAACCAAATGACTAGTGGGTTTCACCTTCTGGATAGGGAGCAGCAACTTTCGTGATGAATACACCTTCACAATCTCTAGCTTTTATACTAGCAGATCAAGGATATGATGTTTGGCTCGGGAATACTCGAGGTTCTGATGCAAGCCTGGGGCATATTTCCCTCTCAAACCAAGATAAAGTACTCTCTCTCTCTCTCTCTCTCTCTCTCTCTCTCTCTCTCTCTCTCTCTCTCTCTCTCTCTCTCTCTCTCTCTCTCTCTCTCTCTCTCTCTCTCTCTCTCTCTCTCTCTCTCTCTCTCTCTCTCTCTCTCTCTCTCTCTCTCTCTCTCTCTCTCTCTCTCTCAAATGATAGTCTCTCTAGAGTTTGTATTTAGATCCTAATTGAAATATTTACCAAATAGTAGTTTCCTAAAGTGTAATGCCAAATCTTGACTTTTTCTTTGTATTTTAGTTGTACCTTTAAAGGCAAAATTTGCCTACGAGTGAAATAATTACTCTTTATGTCCAAAATTGCAATCAGGGATTCTGAGATTATGAGATTCTATCCATAGATATTGTCTGCCATTCAACGATTCAGTATTTTGGGGAATTTGTCCAAAGAGAAAAAAGAGTTCAAATATTGCATTATGTCATGGAAGTCCCAAGGGACCCGAGACTTTCGTGAACGTCAGGCTAGGTAGGCCCTCGATCGGGGCACCACACATGACGAGACCTAGGGGTTAGGGATCCAGTTTAGGGGATTTAGGGTAAGGCATCTAGGGTTTACAAATTGATTGCATGGACTTTGTAGACACATGGCCAAAACATGTCAACAATAAGTAAAGTGTGATCAAGATAAGTCAAAGGTCAAAATAAGTCACTATTTGACTTGTGGTCAAGAGAAGTCAACAGATTAATTTAGAACACATGAATGAAAATGAGAATCCTATTTTAACCATCATAGCCTACATTCTCTCTCTCTCTCTCTCTCTCTCTCTCTCTCTCTCTCTCTCTCTCTCTCTCTCTCTCTCTCTCTCTCTCTCTCTCTCTCTCTCTCTCTCTCTCTCTCTCTCTCTCTCTCTCTCTCTCTCTCTCTCTCTCTCTCTCTCTCTCTCTCTCTCTCTCTCTCTCTCTCTCTCTCTCTCTCTCTCTCTCTCTCTCTCTCTCTCTCTCTCTCTCTCTCTCTCAAGTCCGAATTGATATCTGACAGGAATTTTGGAACTGGCCTTTCGAAGAACATGGTAAATACGACCTTCTTGCCATGCTGCAGTTGATCTACAATACTACAGGATCTCGATCTCACTTTATTGGATACTCACAGGTAAGTTAGAGCTCTAACCATAATTTGCAAGCGTCAGTTAATAACGGACATTTTGATTTTAAAAGTAACAAGAATGCAAAGAACCAGTACTACTTTCACGAAGATCTCACTTGTAATACATATATAGCCCAAAGCTCATTTTGTCACACTAATTCTGTGCTGTCGGGACTCGGGAGAATTGTTTCTAGCTTAATTAGCAAGTTTATTCTACAATTCTTGACATAGACTTGCTTATATATAACGGTATCAGATTTTCTTTTACCTTGCTCTCAATCAGTACTAGTTCATGATAAACTTTCGGCTAGAACATTGTATGCAAAAGCTAGCTGCTACTGTACTCGAAAATCATCGCCTCAGATCTACTGAAAACATTTAGATCATAGGAGTAATGGCTTTCCTCTTTGATGCAGTCTTATAATAGAGTTTGATGAACATGGGTTCTTGCCCTTCTAAGGTTTTGATATTTTGACAACAGGGAACCACCATTGGTTTAGTTGGACTCACGCAACCTAAAGTGACTAGCCTGCTTTCTTCAGTCGTGCTTCTTAATCCTGTTGCCTTCCTCAAGAACGTCACCCCCCCATTTACCATCGCTCTTGCCCATAGCTACCTAGAAAAGGTGATGCTTACTGAAAGAGTTCTATTTTTTTCTGTTTGCAGTCACTGCTTTTTCTGTAATCCCTTCTGGCCCCCACAACATGGAGTGCTAATTATGATACAATCACTGTTGTGCTGTGAAAACAGTTTCTATTTTCTATGGGCATAAACGAATTCAATCCAGCAAAGTAAGTACTATAACAGATAACCTTGTCATTTGCTTACTCCCGACCTACAGTCTAGTGTGAGATACAACTCATATTGAATTTTTAGTAACTAACGTAAATGATTACATAGTTTTTATAAACTATTAATTCGACATCATATCCTGCAGAGGAGTAGTTGCTGGTGAGTTAAAAGAAGTCTGTAAGATTCAGGGAATAGACTGCTCTAATGTTCTTGAGGTGGCCATGGGTATGTATCTTAAACAATGTCATCTGTCCAATTAATAAATCAAACCATGGTTTCCAATATTAACAGTAGCAAATAATCAAGAGGAACATATACCTCCACCAATTGTCACAATAATTGCTGCTAGCTGAACACAAACGCATCTGATATTTCTTGCCTGCTTTGTGACACCATATCAAATCAATGCATGCTAAAATAGTACAGCTGATAATTAAATACACATTTTCAAAGCTAAACGATTTTCTTCGTCTGATGATGGCAGGCAATAATGCTTACATAAACCGTACAAGATTTCCTTATTACTTGCAATTTCTTCCACAGTCGACTTCCACTAAGAACTTGGCACTGTACACTCAAAGTTCGTACTCAATCAGATCCAATCGTGTGTAGCTTAATGCAGATTCATCATCATGACCTCTTAACAGTAACTGCATGTTTAACTTGGGTAGAATGCTTTTGCGCAGTTAACCTTCTAAGACTACCCTCCAGCTTCGCAAAGATTATATATAATGACACTATGCATGCAGCTTACTGATCTCATCTAACATAATTAGATCATGCTATCCTTTAACTTATGATCTCCATCAACTAATTCTGTGCAACCCCTACTTTGTTGCATTGTAGTGATTCGTAGTGGTGGATTCGACTGGTACGACTATGGAAGTCCAGCTGACAACATGAAGTACTACAATCAGACCACTCCTCCTGCCATTGATTTCTCAACCTATCCTCCAAACTTGCCTTTGCTTCTGGTTACTGGAGGCGATGATGGGCTGGCTGATGTGCCAGATGTGCTGCGTCTCCTAGACAGTTTGGTTAATTGGAATGTGACACACATATTCAGGCCTGAGTGTGGGCATGCACATTTTGTTTGGGGGACCAACGCTCACACAGACATTTATGTAGATGTTGCCAACTTCCTCAAATCCATACCTAAGTGATCCTCATATGATCATGACCTTTACGATTCTGATCCAGACTCATAGAATTCTTATGTTTGCCATCACTTAATGTGCATAATCAGTGTACATTAACCGACATATCATAGTGTGATCCATATGATTATCGGGCATAGTGTTAGAATACATTAATGATCCTCTTCAAAATGGACTTTTTTTCATAGTGAAACCTGGGCATGATATCTCAATTCATTGGTTCTAGTAAATCATTATGTGCCATAATTTTCCTGATTCTGTTGTTTACACAAAATCACCCATGGGCTTGCTTGGAGCATAAACCACTCCATAAATTAAATGGCAACTATCCATAAAAAGGTCCACAAGAAAATTTCCCTAACATTCTAATGCTTGCAAAAATCTACAAATAGTTGGCTTTACACTTTTTGGGAACCCCTGATCTCAAGACTACGTCCACCCTCAAGCAGGGAGGGGTAGTTAAAAGTATAGAACCACCAGGCTCCGCACAACCTGCCTTTTCTCCTCACTTTATGATATTTGTGCATATATTCTTTTGGATTTAAATTCTCCACTATTTTCATCCAAGTACCTCCTTCATGTAGTAAAAAGTCCATCTCCATATCATCTCCACATTTAGATATCTATAATTAATTCAGATATCTTGGACTTCTCATCGAGCTTTTGTCTCAAACGAAGATAGATTCTATTGAAATTTAAATACAATTCATGTCTAGACCATTGAGAATCTCATCTTTTCAATTGACACCGAAAAATTATGGAATAGACACATCATCCTCTTCAATTCGGACCTTTGTACTACCCCTTCTATACTAGCCTTATCTACAACAGTTGTTGACCTAACCCTCATCTTTTCACATCCTTTTTTTTAGAAGAATCCATCGAACTAGAAAAAACCTCAACTTTGAAGGTAATTGTTTCATAATTGTCTCATATCCAACATCTCATCCTCAAGTGCTCTAGAACCAGTCATATGAGAACTAGATCCACTATCTATCCACCATGAATTTTCAACTTTAAAACTAGAAGATGAGTACATAGACATCATGAGAGAACCTTCTTCATAATTCCCTTCTATCTCACCCTCCTCTCGGGTAGAGAGAGAATCCAATCAAGAAAACTCAAGTAGAGAGAGAAAAACAATTTGACTCAAAATAGTGTAGAAATCCCATAACTCCAAAAACTTACAATACAAATGGATTGATGCCTCTATATGTAGCTACTTGAGATAGAGGGGAGTGAAACATCATTGGACCCCTTCTTTTCCTCTTCAAAACCCTATTGGTTGAGTGACATATGAGCTCTTAATCTAGATTGGACCATTTTAATAGATTCTAGCTTTTTGATTGGTCACTAACTCTCATGCCAACACATGTGTATATACTGGACAAATGTCATAAGCATAACTTGGCTCGAGCTACATCACAACCTACTTTTGGCCTAGTCACAACTTGCCGTGTGTACTTGCCTATTTTGCTTCTAATGCCAAAAATGGCCTAATCAACGTCAAAAACTTGGCTAAATCTCTACTAAAAACTTGAGTATCACAAACAACTAAAGAATGGATCTAGATTAGTATACAACAAGGATGGAGAGGATGGAAATCGAACAATCTGGATATGTGAGGATATGATCAATTTTGATGGCTATTAGTGTGATTTTAGCCTCTTTTCGGTGGTTTTCCCTTGATTTATCTCTGATAACTCAACATAACTAAGATATTTTTGTCTATTTTTCACACGTGGGAACATGCTCCACATGTGTGAGTTTCTCTCACAAAGAAGAATTGCAAATTAACAAAGCTAGATTTTTCCATACTTTCACACTTATGTATATCTACGTCCTTTTGTTCCACATTTTTAGGGTTTGAGAAATTTTCCTCTGGCATTTGAAACTATTGGGCCTCATCCGTTTTCATCATCGGCTTGATTGTCTTCCCAATTATCATCCAGAAGATGTATTGTTATTTCAGTATCACCTGTGTCCATAACTAGATCTTCTTATTTTTCTAGTTCTTACAAAAGGAGTAACTGTATCATCTAACTGATCCTACTTCGCGTCGAATTCTGTTCTATCGTTATCGTTCCTTTGGCTCATGTTGGCATTGGTTTCGCCAACGTCATATACTCTTTCCAAGTTTTTAGTGTCCTCCTTCTTTAACAATTTTTTTTCCATGTCAGTTAATATGCCAAGGTATTTCACAATGTAACTTTGTTGTGCTCCCCACAACCTCGCTAACTGCAGCTTCTTCATAGCTTTTAAGAATAATTGATAAGAAACTTTTGCTAAATTTATCTGAACACTTTCAGAGATCTATAACAAGTACTATAAATTCGAAGGTGAAATGGTGGGGTTTTTATCTATGTCATATACCATATCACTAACCCACTTTATAAATGCCAGACAACCAAATTTTTTAAAGTAGTAAGCTTGTATCTCTTTGTATCCTGGTAAGCTGCTGATTCGCCATGCGATAAATCGAACCAATCGGCCAACTTCTGGGTATTGGTAATTTTTTACCTTTAAGTACACTCCCAATCGAGGGCAGTTTAAAGCAATTCCGTACATTTCCTTTGTTAGCTCCAAGGTCTAATTCCTCATTGTGAAAAAACCAGATCCTCCTCTAACGCGAATACCATCCATTAGTTTGTTGCACACATTGGTCAGCAAAACGAAATTGTCCATATATCTTATAATATCCAGCTTGAATACTTCTGCTCCTACGCACCATTCTTCATAAGGGATCGTCGTCCTTGTTTTTCAAACTCTTTCAAATGCCATTGTTCCAACAATCAAGCACACCAAGAAATGAGCACAAAAAAGCTGGAAGCACGTTGTATCGGCGTAAAGGAATGCACTAGAAGAATAGCTGAGAAAGTGTTCGTTACAAATGAAGGACAACTTACAAAGTGTTCACTTTTCATGGATCGAAAAGAGCAGGGGACAACAAAAGAGAGTGTCATTTTATCACATTAAACTCCCAAAGTTTGTATTAAGTGGGAGATGACAGCTCAATGGACCAATCAAATTTAGAGGTGCTATGTAAGAGATCCAATCATTTAACTTGCTTACTACTCTTGGATCTTGAACTACTATTAGAGAGTGAGAGAGCTCATTTGTACTTAGTTTTTTGAAGAGATTTGAGAGCATCTACACTTAGTTTTCCTTCCATCTTCTCTCTCTACCTGAGAGCCTCATGTCCATTCTCTCTCTACTCGAGAGCAAGCTAATTTCACACTTATTTTTTTCCTCAAAAGTGGTCTCTCATAGTGAATGATACATGTTGAATGAGTGATGCATGTTTTCTGTGCTCTTGCCTTAGAATTGTCAAAAAAAATCAACCTTGTGTAGAGAGAAGAACTTGGCAATGAAATCTCACAACAAGAATGAGAGTAGGGCGAATTTCTCCTAGAGGAAATATCCCCTGCTTTACCTATGCATGTGCCCATGCAAGCATAAAGTATTCCCATACATGCAAGTCATTACTATTGATACTCTACACCGTGCCAATAGTCATCCTAACACATCCAATAGCTCCACATGTCATTTGATGTGTGATTGGGTCCTCACAACATTATTAATAACATATTTGGCCTAGTTTGGAATAATGACGCGTAACCAATAATCTTGAGTATTGGAGTACAATGTATCCAAGTCTAGGACCATGCCAAATCTTATATACATGATGTGGATGTAACACTAAGATTCGATGGAGGTGGAGTCTACATCTCAAAAGCTTCAAAGGGTATCATAAGAAAGATGGCACCAAGAAGGAGAGCTCATGCCTCTAGAAAATTCAACAAAATGGGTGGCGGAGAGGAAAAAATATACCCCTTATGAAGTGAAAAAGCATCAAAGTTGGATGCTTCTCTTTTCAATAATTTTTGTGTGAAGCTATTTCGTGCTAATTACCTATGTAATATATTTGTCGTAGTAATGCTATTGATGGAAAAACACAGTATGAGATGTTATTTAAGAAAAAAAAAATGTAAGCCTTCCGAGGATCATTGGATCCATTTACTTTGTGGACACTCCTTTGATTGTAAAACAAAAGAATGTCATGTGCCAAATCCAAGCAAATAGCAATAACAATGAAAGTATTGCTAAGAGAAAGAAAAGTACAAAGCTTGTTCATCATCTGTTGAAATGTCGTAGGTGCATTCGCCGACCCAAAAAAAGTACTAAAAACTCATAATGAGTAAATCTCACCTGAAAACTAGTCTTTTGCACATCGTTTGGATGAATTCTAATCTAATGATATGCTATTCTGAGATCTATTTTTGTGAAGTACTAGCCTCCACCCAATCAATCTACCAGATCATCCATTCGGGGCAATGGATATTTATTCTTAATAGTCATCTTATTCAACCCCTTGTAGTCCACACACATCTGGAATCTTCCATCTTTCTTCGCTTTCAAAAGAACAAGAGCAGTCTAAGGTGACTTATTGGACAATGTATGACCCATCTTAAGATAATTTTCAATTTGATTTGTAATATATATCCCTTCTTTCTTAAAAACCCAGTACGATTTTCTAGAGATAGGGTGACTACCTAGAATTAACTCAATCTTGTGGTCTACCGACCTAGAAGGTGGTATACCATGAGGCAATTCAGTTACCACATGTCCCCATAAGTTGACTCATCCAATTGACCACTATTTGTCCTTGGAATTTGTTCTCCCAATTGATCATCCTTCACTTTGACAATATCATCTCCACAACTGGAGGCTCCTTCAAATGAAGAACCATGATCTTCTGTATCTTGAAGTTAGAAATCAGTTTTAATCTGATTCATTAGTGTAAGATCTAAATGTGATAATGTAAGTATTAGACAATTACTCAGATTGTTGTATTTGCTAGTAATCGAGACGTGACCCGTTATGGATATATCGATCAGGCATTGATCTCGTAGCTAGCTACTTGGGTTAGTTGAGTAGCCACACATAGGAAAAAATAGTCTATACATAGTTATTTGTAGTACTTGCTACATGGGGGCATGTCTCGAGTTTTTCGGTCGAATTTTTCCATATTGATCTGACCTTAGTTTGGCAGGTGATAAGCCAATTTTAGGACACCTTTTCCTTTAGGAAGTTTGTGAATACTCTATACGTACAGTTTCTTTGTTAATACAATCAAATTTCGGTGTGCCATCTTTGAGAGCTTGTGAGGACTAGCTATGGTAATTGATTGATGTGATCTGTATATTGCACTAAATCCTATTAGAATTTTAACTTGGTATCAAAGCTGCATGTATGCATGATCCGGTGGAGCCATCGTCAACATCTTTCACCAAGCAAAATGGCACTCAGAGTATCTCAGGAGAAAGGACACCGTACGCGGGTTGCGGGTGGTCCGGATGGCAAGAAGCGGCAAAGTTTCTTCGATCGGAGCTTCAGGGAAGATCAGAACGTAGGTGAATTCTTGGAAGAATCTTGAAAAATTGCTCATAAACGGTGAGTTGCTTTGAAAAATTGGTTGAGACGGAAAGTTTGCAAGAACTTCTTTAGTAATTCGTCAATTACTAAGAGGAGCGTATCAAAAGGTGGAGCAAGGTAGTGGTATCTCAAAGTTGAGAGGATTTTGAAAACCATTTACAATGAGAAGAAAAAAAAGCAGTTCGAGGAACTAGTCTAGTTTTCAAAATAATCAAAAAACCACGAATCTTTTTGTACAATTGACGGAATTGGGCCCAACATCATTCTACTAAGGCCAAGCTAATTCCAGAAGGGTGGAGCTAGCCATGAAGCATTCAAGGAGCAATTGATTCTTCGCCAGCTTGGGTTTATAGTTGAAAAAACAAAGAACTTTCTCTGTAGGAAGCCTCTTGTGGATCGAAAAGCAATTAAAAAATGGGTGTGTTTAGAGGAGAGCCAGCCGGCAAAAGGCTGTGGACAGCCATGGAAAAATGGAGGCACAATTGTTAGCAATTTGAGGGAACCATATTCAAGGGCTAGGGTTTCTAGTAGGAAAGTGATGGATCTTCCATTGTAGAAGACCATTACAACATTTCTGAAGACTATTGTTCTTTATCTTACCTAAACAACCATCCAACGATGTTGATAAAGAATCATAAGAATTAGACCCCTCATTTTTTCGAATTATCTTTATCTTTCAACTTTTGTAATTGCGTCATCATTTTCTTGAACTGTTTCCTTCCTTTTTCTCTTATTTGTCTTATTTCTAGTGACTGCCATATTTGTATAGTGTGCTCTAGTGGTGTTGAGAACTCTGTTGCAAGTTTATGTTGACCTTCATGTTCTATGTTGTGAATCAAATAATGACATTATCCAAGTCTTCTAGTATATATATCCTTAGATAAGAATGCTCTTATTTTAGGCTTCAAGCTCATAATATATTACACTATAGTAAATTTCTCCACTGAGTAACCAAATCTACTCATTATCTAATGAAAATCATTGTAATAGCTCTCAACAGTACATGTCTATTGGGTAGAATGCCATAATTGGCCATCTACAAAGTTCAAATTCTTTGATCTACTTTTGTACAAAAATTGGCCATTTACCAATGGCAATTTGAGGTTCTTCACACTGCATCCAATACTGTTGTAGGCTGATATTCCAAGGAATATTCTAGCCATCCTGCGGAACATCTTTAAAAATACAAGCAGGATAGGATTTAACATACAACTTGCCCATCATGGGCACTGCACATAGATATGTAATTTCAAGTTATGTAAAAGTTAGTCACAAAGGCCTATTGGGGGTTTGTCCCATGGCACCAGTGTGATTCAAAGTTAAGTTAGTCTTTGTGGCTTACTTGTCCCACAGTGCATTTCTGTAAGTGACCACCACTCCAAGTATATATAGGAGTGGAAGAGTCCATTTTCAAAAAGAACCTCATTTGCAATACATGCCTATTTGCAACAAGTTAAGTTAATCCAGGCCCTCCATTCTCTAGTAGGGTAAGCCTTAGAGGAGGAGATTTAGTTTAGGGTTTTATCTTTTAGGTTAAGCTGTCATTTGGGTTTAGTTGCTAAGTAGAGAAAAGAGATTCAGAAGAGTGGATCTTACCCATCAGAATACTCACCACTATGCTCATGACTGTCTTCTTGCATCCATATCCAAGCTAGTTGAAAAAGCCATAGCGTAGACTAGTTGGGAGACTGCCATAGTTATGCTAGTTGGAGCCATAGTCGGTGTGGATGCCGAAGATACAACATTGGCGCCGTTGCCACTCTTCTTCACCATTTCTCCTCGTTCTTTAGCTTATTAATTATTTTTTAAGCTATTTATTGTTCTTTTTAGTTTAATACTTGTATATTTGTTGTTATTATCTCATTTCAGCTGTCTATTGTTTTGTGGCCTCTTTTTAGTATGGCAGCAGCTTGAGATCAGCCGGACTGATCTACTACTTCAAGGGAGGGGATGAGTTCTAAGAGTTTTTGAGCTCATTTCTTGTGAAATAGGTGTTCAGAGTCGATTTTGTTAGCATTTTTTGTGTTTTGCATGTTGCAAGATCCAGCTTTTCTGAGCGTGCCAGTTTTCTCAGGTGGCAGATTCTTAGCACCCTCAAACAGAAATGTTTAGAAGCGTTTTCTGCTCATTTGGCCGTAGCTTAGGATCACCTCAGATCCATCTTTTGTAGCTGTGCGAATTCTGTCTGACAGGCGAGGCGTTGGTAAGAAAATCCAGAAAATCGTTATTTCCGACACATCTGTGAGGTAAGCATTCGCACAGCCTAAAAAACTACCTAAACTACACTCCAGCAAATACTCCAGCGCAAATCACAATTTGCTTATCAGCGCAACAAAGGCCAATTTCTGACCATTCGCACAGCTTACCAGCCCTCTATAAACACCACATCTGTGCGAATGGGTCCATAGCAAATTCTTCACAAAGCTCTACACGCCATTGGGTGGGTGCATATGTATACTAATCATGAATTCCTGACAGAGAAATACGTTGCCAAATCTGTGTGAAACTTTTGTCCGAGGCATTAAGTTTCCTCACTACTGTTCATATTTGAATCACATCCCATCACATCGCTAGCTGTGCGAACGAGTTCCATCGTTGCCTCTCTTATCTTGGCCGTCATTATTTTAACCATTGTCTTCTGTGCCAGTACTTCCTCTGCGAGTCATTCCCACGGGTTCTAGCTCCACGGGTACAGGTTTGCACGAGTCATTTTTTTGCGAGTCATCTTCTATATGAGTCATTTGCGAGTCGTCTGTTTCCATCCACGAGTCATTTTTTTGCGAGTCATTTTCTCTACGAGTCATCTGCGAGTCGTCCGTTTCTGTCCACGAGTCATCTTCTGTGCGAGTCTTGTGCGAGTCATCTGTTTCCATCCATGAGTCATTTTTTTGTGCGAGTCATCTTCTGTGCGAGTCCTGTGCGAGTCATCCGTTTCCGTCCACGAGTCATTTTTTGCGCGAGTCCTCTGCAAGTCGTCCGTTTCCATCCACGAGTCATTTTTTTGCGCAAGTCATCTTCTGTGCGAGTCATCTGTTTCCGTCCACGAGTCATTTTTTTACGCGAGTCATCTTCTATACGAGTCCTGTGTGAGTCATTCGTTTCCGTCCACGAGTCATTTTTTTGCGCAAGTCCTTTGCGAGTAGTACGTTTCCATCCACGAGTCCCCCTATACGAGTCATCTGCGAGTAGTACGTTTCCGTCCACGAGTCATCTCCCCACCCTTGCACGAGTCATTTTTTGCACTGAACACGTCTGTGCGAGTCGTAAATTTCTTTGAATGAGTCATTTTTCATTGTGTGCGAGTAAGTCCCCGTGTCTGTGAGAGTCATTCCCCTGTCTCTGCGAGTCATTCCCTGATTCTCGTCAACTACAACAATCCTAGAGGAGGTGAGTAATTTCAAAAAAAAAAAAAAAAAACTCCCAAATAAGGTAAGAAAACTCGGAACAAACTTGTAGAAATACTTTCAAGTGCAAACTCTTTGATCTCTTCTAAAATAGAACTATCTAGTACTCGCATAGTCTGTTTTTTGGCAAGATCTGGACTTGTGCGAGATCAACATTATATGGTTCCACTCAGAAAAATCCAAGCTCTTGCAGATACACTTTGCATAGAATCTCGACATAGAGAGAGCTTGTTTTGTAACAAGTTTGCCTGGGACAGCTGCTTTTCTCGTAAGGAGTTCAATGGTATGTTAAGAGCGTTCAGATGGCAAGGAGCATATGGACTGTCATAATCTCAAGCTAACAAACGTTGAGTTTTCTGAGTGAAAGTTTTGTATCTTGAGTTACTACTGACCGGTGGAGATCATTCCATTGTCTTCAAATCTCGAGACCTCCGATGAAGAGGCCTGTCCAGGTACTGCCACCCTCAAGTGGTAATATGAGAACATGAGACTCTAGTGAGGCAAATGAAAGTGGCATGTCAACAATGCCAAACATGTCAAACCAAGATCAGATTTCATTGGAATAACTCGAAAATATTATGAGACTTTATGTTATCACCAGTGGTAAGATACAGAGCAAAAATGGCTATTTTTTGCATATTTCATCATGGTAAGTATTCGCATAGAAGCAAAATATCTCTAAACGATTCCTTGCAAATACTCTACTTACATCTCTTTACCAAGAATTCGAAAAAGGCCCCCTAAAATTATCCAACATGGCCTATGCGAATAGATTCGAGGTCCTTTTGCCCTAAGGACCAGAGGTTCCAGAAACATCAAGAAAGTCCAGAGAAGGTGAGAGAAACATACCAACCTCCTCCAAATTATCTAACGATACAAATTTTTGATCTTTCCTCAAATAGTACTCGCATGGTACTCGTTTTGGCAAGCTTGGCCTTTGTGCGAACCTCTTCACTTGTGTGCGAATTCTCCAGAGCTAAAACTAGCAGAGTCATACCCCAGTACCTCTCGAAAGATCAAAACTTGGAAACTTCGCATCATCAATCCAAGCGTGAAAATGAGATTTGTCACCGCCAACAAAAGTGAAACAGTGAGATATCTTTATACTTAGGCCTGTACATATTAACAATTACCATCAACATCTTGGTCACATATTCTTACCTCGTCTAGTTGGGAGAAGCCTTAGGTATATTCAGTAGGGATTGCCCTGGATATAACCTGGTAGGGAGCCATAGATAAGCGAGTAGGATATCACACTCATCATCCACCATCCATCACCTAAGTATTGATTTTCTGCTACAGCACCATGAGCGGGAAGTCAGATCAGCCTCCTCCCAAAGTGGAAAGGAGATTTCCACATATTGTTGCACCAAATATGATGGAGAAACCAACCTCGTACGATTTCTTCAATACTTCGAAAACACTTGTACGTTCGACGACGATATTTCTGAAGCCGAAAAGCTCAGACTATTCCCCATGATCCTACTTGGCGACGCAAATGAATGGTATCAGAATATTATCTAGCAACCATGTAAGGTCTATCTCAAACACCATCCATAGATAAGACCGAGAATGTACCACTTCAGATCTGTGTCTTCATTACGTCTCTATGACCAAGCAATTGATATCATACCCAGGAGCCAAATTTTGAGCTACAGTCTGATGAATCATTAGTTTTGCGTCTAGATGACAACCCATATTTTTTTTATCTGAGTGAAAGTAATCTAAGACATATTTGTCTTATTGCATGCTATGTAAATGTTATATGTTATGACTTTACTTTTTCTTTTGTAACACTGTAGCTATGGCCTTGTGCCAAGTTCGATACTGGATTGCAAGAGTTTGGTCTAAGAGTGTCATGCAAATCCTTCTATAGAGTTATCTGCTACAATTTTTCATTTTTTTCTCTTATTTCAATTTTTGTCCTGTCAACTATGTCTTTTGTTGCTACCTGTTTGTTTGTTCTATTGTCGTATGGTTTGGTGTGTTTTCTTTTGGAGCAGCACTATAGGTGATATTTCATCAGCAATTTTATTCTACCTCTACAGTTGCAGTATCACACGAATTTTCATTGGGATATATATATCTCTACATCTTTACCAATGATTTCAACAACTTTCAATATGAACAAAAAGAGCAGTCAAGGACTTCAACAACAAATGCTCAGTTTGGCAACAAAAGGAGCATCTTATCATACTGCAACCATGATCTAGCAAAAGATCCATCTTCCCAACAAGCTGGAATATTTGCGACAACACCACCACCGCCATCATCAATAAGCAGTTGGTTTTACGTAAGCGCTACAATATCCATGCTTTTCCAATTGCCTCACCATGGCCATCAAATCATCAATAGAGTGATAGCTTGTACCAGTGAAGGGCTCTCAAGTCAAATCAAAGGAAAACACTGTGCAAACCAACGCAGACGACGCGTGTTCCTACCAACGCCAACAACAATGCTTCATTGGACGAACGTATATTGAGCAGTGGTCAAAATTGTGTTTCACGCATATACTACCGTTGTTCTACATCATTCATTTGATCATCTGTGGAGGCCACAAGAAGCACAAGTCATCAACAAGCAACGTCCCATAGGCCTACGCAAACTAAAGGAATCTCAAGTCAATCAGAGATTGAAGCTATGAGCACACAACCTCAATGACAAAGCTATTTTCAAAGATGAGCAATGATGATTCCATGGAGAATTGTACAAAGAGCATTGGTTATATTATGGACAGATATGCAAATCCACACAAGACCCATCTCTCCTTTTTTCCATCCATTCATTCTCTCATGTTCCACCATATAATACATCTTGCAGCTTCATCTCACTTCCCCCATCCTTGTCTCAAGTCTTCATTCCTCCCCGATGGATCAATCTGCACTGCTCTAGTTTGTCAACTACAGTACTTCGTGAAGCAGACAAATCTACGACATCTGCAACATACCATTGATAAAGTTCGCAGCGCTTGAAGCAACAAACTCAAGGATGTTAGAGGTTCTCAACAATGATAATGAGCCATGTCTTAAATCCAAAAAAATAAAAATAAAAAATAAAAAAAATAAAAACAAGGCCATACACGCCTCTATACGTTCGCGACCGCTTGAAGAGTTCTTGAACTCTATGAAGAATTCAAATAGCTGCAAGAAACGTCAAATGGGAAACCTTTGTTGTCAAAAGTGCTGCAAAAGACAATAATGAGTAAAGAAATTTTGATCCATCCAGCCACTTCCATATATCCACCTTCAACACTTCCAAGATTATATATAATGAAACTATGCATGCAGCTTACCGATCTCATCTGACATAATTAGATCATGCTTTCCTTTAACTGATGATCTCCATCAACTAATTCTGTGCAACCCCTACTTTGCTGCATTGTAGTGATTCGTAGTGGTGGATTTGACTGGTACGACTATGGAAGTCCAGCTTACAACATGAAGTACTACAATCAGACCACTCCTCCTACCATTGATTTCTCAACCTACCCTCCAGACTTGCCTTTGCTTCTGGTTATTGGAGGCGAAGATGGGCTGGCTGATGTGCCAGATGTGCACTGTCTCCTGGACAATTTGGTTAATTGCAATGTGACACACATATTCAGGCATGAGTGTGGGCATGCAGATTTTGTTTGGGGCACCAATCCTCACACAGACATATATGTAGATGTTGCCAACTTCCTCAAATCCATACCTAAGTGATCCTCATATGATCATGACCTTTACAATTCTGATCCAGACTCATAGAATTCTTATGTTTGCCATCACTTAATGTGCATAATCAGTGTACATTAACCGACATATCATAGTGTGATCCATATGATTATCGGGCATAGTGTTAGAATACATTAATGATCCTCTTCAAAATGGACTTTTTTTCATAGTGAAACCTAGGCATGATATCTCAATTCATTGGTTCTAGTAAATCATTATGTGCCATAATTTTCCTGATTCTGTTGTTTACACAAAATCACCCATGGGCTTGCTTGGAGCATAAACCACTACATAAATTAAATGGCAACTGTCCATAAAAAGGTCCACAAGAAAATTTCTCTAACATTCTAAAACTTGCAAAAACCTACAAATAGCTGGGCTTTACACTTTTTGGGAACCCCTGATCTCAAGACTACGTCCACCCTCAAGTAGGGAGGGGGCGTTAAAAGTATAGAACCACCAGGCTCCTCACAACTTGTCTTTTCTCCTCACTTTATTTTATATAGTAAGGATATATTTGCTCTTCATTCCACCTAAACATGACTCAAGACAATTTATGATATTTGTGCATATATTCTTTTGGATTTAAATTCTCCACTATTTTCATATCAGTTTAGAAAGTGGGCTATTACTGAATGCCACAAATATATTATATCGATTTAAAAAACAATGTATTTGATTGTGCTTGATGGATACAAATCTGCACAAATCCATAAAATTATATGTCATTTAAATACTCAGATACACATCTGAATGATTAATGCAAAGCTCAAAGCAAAAAATTCTCCAAAACTTACAATTGCATTTGAGTCTGTCATTTGAACTTACGCCTTCCACTCTAATTTACTTATGCATGTAGACATGTTGAATCAAGACCTCTGATATGGATCAACCACCAGGTGAAACTTTGAAGTCTAAAATTCTACCTTTCCAAAAATTCCTCTAATCCATATTTGATTTTCTCTTTTAACCAAAAACACCTCTTGATGAGGGATGCATGAGAACCCAGTGAAATTTTCTATAGATACGTGGTATCCAAGAGCCATCAGAGTCTTTTTCATTACAAACAGAAACTGAGACAATATTGCTTCGTGGTCTGCGGCTTCCGGAAGCCATTGCAAAGTCAAAAGAAGATGAGCAACAGAGTCTGAAACAAATGTAGTTGAATCAGTATGAAAATAAATAACCAAATTTGTAATAAATGTTGGTGGTCTTTCGTAAATCATATATGTTACTCTAACTACGGTTAGATCAAAATAGACTTACTTTAACAGCAACTGTTAGGTCCCAGGCACTCAGAAAACTCACGGGCAGCAATTATGGTCCAATCACAAGTTAGGACCCTGTCCGGCGGGAGTTTTGAATTGTATAAAAATATGACTGAAAAGTTCCAAAAAAGAAATTGACCAGCAACAACGTTACGGTCTTTCACAGGTGTAAATATATAACTGGGCCAAGTGTATGTCGAATAGTTGAAAAGTCAAAAATAACATCTTGACAAAAGGCCCTTTTGGTGCTCAAAACTTCTCTAATGTGAAAAACAAAAAAAAATAAAAAATCATTTGGATCATGCTTATTGAACTGGCAGAGCGGGCTACCAAAACTTGCATAATCGGCTGCCATTCACAAAAGTATCAAACCGTTTTTCATCCAAGTGCTCAAGAATCACTGCTCCTTAGTTCAGGATTTCCTTTACTTTATACGTGCCTTCATCGGTAAACTTCAATTTTCTCTTGATCAGCTTGGTTTTGTACATCAGTGCGAGATCTCCTGCTTTTAGATCTTTTTTGTGTAATCGACGATCGTGCCATGCCTTACAGCGGGCTTTCTCTGCTGCTAATGCATGAACTACCATCAATCTTGTTTCACACCATTTGTGCAATGCTTCATGATATAGTTGTAAATATTTATCATCATTTAGCCATTCTGTTGCTGCTATGCATAAAGATGGTATTAAAAATTCAATCGGCATGACAACATCTTGACCATAAACCAGTTGACAGGGTGTTTGATTTCTACTACCTTTGTAAGCGGTTCTGAATGCCCATAATTCTGCATGTAGTTTATGTTCCCAATCAGTTTGACTCGCCTCAACTATTTTCGTCATAATACTGCAGAGAATTTTATTGAAAGATTCAGCTTGGCCATTCCCTCTGGGATAATAAGGAGTTCTAAATCTATGTATAACAAAAACAATCTTCCAGTATACACTTTATCGTTTGATTGACAAAGTGTGTACCCTAGTCACTGACAATCTCGATCAGACATCCAAATTTGATAATGATATTTTCGTGGAGAAACTTGGCCGTAGAAATGCGCATCCGCAACTTTGACAGCTTTGGCTTCAACCCACTTGGTCATATAATCAGTTGCTATGATAATATATGTGGCCTGAGATCCTTGCGAGGCAGGATTAATAGGACCAACATAATCCAGTCCCCATTTTTCAAATGGCGCTTGCAATAAAACTAGATGCAAGGGTTCATAGTTCTGTCTAGTAGGTCGTCATGCTCGTTGTCAAACATCACTAAAGCTTGTGATGTCTGCCAATGCACAAAACACTTTCAAAGACAGACTACATGCCTTTACACCCCGTAACCACTGATCAAGCTTTTCAGAAATGGGGAATTGATTATGTCGGACCTATTAGTCCTGTTGCTCGACACACACAATCTCGTTACATCATAGTAGCTATGGACTACTGCACCAAATGGGCCGAAGCAAGAGCTGTTTGCAATGTTGACACTCGTTCTACTGCCAAATTTCTCTATGAACAGTTTATAGTTCGGTTCGGATGTCCTCTAGATCTTATCAGTGATAGGGGTACACATTTCCTTAACTCTGTCATAGCACATCTTCTTTCCAGATTTTTTGTGGTACATCGCAAAAGTTCCCCATACTATCCACGTTGCAATGGCAGGCAAAATCCACCAATAAAATCCTATGTGGAGTTCTCACCAAAACCGTGGAATCCAGCCGATCTGATTGGGAACTCAAACTCCATGCTGCTCTCTGGGCTTATCGCACCACCCCGAAGAGAGCTACAGGCTTAACCCCTTTCCAGCTCACATATGGCCAAGAAGCCGTTATGCCTGTGGAATTCCATATCCCCTCCCTTCGAGTAGCCTATAACCTTGAGCTCGATACTCTTCATAATCTAGCAAAAAAGGTTATTCCATCTGGAGCAACTCTGTGAAACACGACGGATCAGCATCCATGCTCAACAAGTCCACAAACGACGACAAAAATCATGGCATGATCGATCATTGAAACTTAGAGATTTCCAGGTTGGAGATAAGGTCCTGCTCTACCAGGCCAAAGCCTTCAAAGGCAAACTGAAATTTTCTGGCCAAGGACCTTACGTCATTAAAAAAATCTTTGCCTATGGATATGTCCAACTCCAAACCCTTCAAGGTGATATCCTCGACACTGTGGTCAATGGGAGTTGACTGAGAAAGTACAACGAACCCTGCTTTTATCTTGATATGTATTTGCTGTTTTCTTTCCTACTGTATTTTCTTCCTTTTTATTGTCTACATGCCATTTCGACAACATTTTTGCTGAGCTTTCTTGTTCCACCCATCAAGATACTATCAGGTCAGATATACCAATAGTCTTCTCTGAGAAAACCACAAAAGTCATTAGTTTCGGACAAATTTTTTTTCACATCTCAGATAGAATTCGCTTGACCCCTTTTTCACAAAGAACGATTTGTTTTTGGCCTCCGAGAATTCTATCTCAGACACAAAAATGTCTAAAAAATAGAAAAATATAGTATTCTTCATCCGATATCCATTCTCAGAATTCGCAGACAATTCGCTGGAGCTCAAATTGATCCTCACAATTTCTCTATCACCTCCGCGAATTCTGATCAGATACATTTTTGCACTATCAGACGTTTTCTCTCTTTTGGCAATAAAAAAATCACTTACAGGAATTCGCGGGCCCCCAAAACATTGCCTCAAAATTCGCAACCATCATTACCAAATTGTGGACACTGAGGACGATTTCTGGCTGCCCAAAAAAAAAAAAGGTCTATATATAGGCCTCCACCTTCTTTCCATGAGTTCATTTTAGATTGCTGCTCTCGAGTTCATGCCAAATTTTTTCAAAATTTTCAAAATTCTCAGAGCAATCTAAAATCACTGCTACCATGGCTTCCCGTGATTCCTCGCTGAGCTTGCATCGCCGTAAATCCCCTCGACACTTTTTAGGGACTAGCAGAGCGAGAGCCTCATCCTACTCGACCTATTCGGATGAGTTCCAAACTTTCCGGATTACATCCAAGAGTGGCAGCTATTCTATTATCAACGTCTCTCCTGGGAATCTTCAGAGCGTCGGCTTTCCTAATCTCGGAGAGACAACCCATGGAAAGGGCACCAGCTATGATGCCAAGTACTTCACAAAGTTTCTGACAGACGATGGCAAAACCATTGCCCAAACCAACGACGGGATCGATATCCGCCTCATCACGGATCCCCATCTACGGGCCACCTCAGAGATCCTTGTCACCATGGTCGCAGTACATACCACCAAGATGGATCGCATCTCATCGAGTGATCTCTTTTCTCTGACCCTCACCATGGACGACCCCAGTCAAAATCATAAGTGGGTTGAGAAGGTAGCGGAGAAGCTGTGCGGAGCTCTGAAAGCCCACAAATCAACTACCAAATGTGGGTATCTCCTCCACATGTTGGTCACCAAACAATTGGGATCTAGGGCGGCTGTTGCCATCAAGGAGCTGGATGATGTTTATCCAAGCACAAAAAAGTGAGCCACCCCCCAACCGATAGGAGAACCAGTCTCACCAGCCGCACCTACTAAGAAGCAGAAAGGGAAGGCGGTCAGCACAGAAACCGATGTTCCGCATGACATTCTATCCAACGACATCGGGCTGGAATATGCTGAATCCAGAGGGAGCCTTAAACCATCCCAGGTCCCAAAAGAGGTCCTCGAGCAGTAGGTGGCCTAGGCCCAACAATGCCGACAAGCAGTAGTAGCAGCAGCAGGCAGCTCCGGAACGGCAAGCACTTCTGGCTCTGATCTTGTGGGCATGATTTCGTCCACACAGAAAATCCCCTCTCCATCACTTGCTCTCACACTCCCACCACCACCCCCACCATTTACTGCCTCCTCCACAACCTCTCTAACTCTCAACACGGACTTCACTTCCACACTTTCACAAAAGCCCTTCCCTGTACAAATCTCCACCCTACTTGACTCCACAGTCAACATAGTTGATTTTGCATTACAATTACTAACTGCATTACCATCAACCACTGTCACCACTAACCCAATCCCACACTCTCCACCACGTAGTATCTCCCCACCCCTCAATCCACAATCACCTCCACCTGCCTTTCATACACCTTCGTCTAGCCATGTTCCTGATTTTCTACCATTTAACCCCATGCCTATCCTAACTACACATGCACCCTCCCTAACATTGGTCCTTGGGAGCAGCTACCCCTTACAGCCCAAAAAGCAGTATGGTTGGTGAATGAGATCCAATACAATATATTCAGCACCCTAGGGGGACAGTACACTATGCGAAAATTCGACAAGAAATTTTTGTAAATACTCTTTAAATGCCACCTACATAACTTGTTGAAAGGTACTTGGGGCATTGCAAAGTCCAAATGGCATCACTTGTAGGCATAGGTCCCCCAGTCCGTGGCGAATGTTGTCTTGTGTTGATCTTGCAGCGCTATCTTCACCTGATTGTAACTGCTGAAGCCGTCCAAGAAATTGTAGGCTCCAGCTACTCTATCCAGGACACTTTCCATAAATGGTAAGAAAAAAATGGTCCTTCTTGGTGACTGCATTTAATGCTTTAAGATTCACATAGATCCGCATCTTGTTCTTCTTTTTGGTACTATGACTATTGGCAACACCCATTCAGTGTGCTCGATTTCATAGATGAAATCAGTATCTAATGTTTTTGCAACTCTTGCTTGATCAACTCTGTATAGTTTGGGTTGCAGCAATAGTAACGGCTTACCTTGGGGACTACTCCATCCACCAAGGGTATGGTATGCTGGACTACGGTTGGAGGAATACCCTTCTTATCAATATAATTCCAAGCAGAACAGTCCTTGTATTCCACCAATAATCAGCATAATCTTTTGAATTGCGTGGGCGTTAACTGTTCTCCCACATGCACGGTCCTTTCTTCTTCACCTGGCTCCGCTAGATTCATAGGTTGGGTTTGCATAGGTCCTTCACAGACTTGCTCCACTGGTTCTCGATTTTGACCAAGTTCTCTTTGGGCTTGCGACATCATTATTACTACGTCGTCTAAGATATAGTTCTTGAAGGTCTCAGACATCTCGTGAACTGGCGTTCGACGAGATTGCTCCTTTAGCATATTGATCTTAGCCCGACTTGTAATCTCTAGATTATCAGTCATCTATGAAAAAGATGACGATGTGTCTAGGTCCATTCGGACTGACTTCAAGGAATCCAACACCTTCTTTTTTTCTTTTCTGCTCACATAGTTGGGTTCATCCTTGTTGTCTTTCTTCAGAACTGGTGCGACATTTGCTTTATGATTGCAAATATCCACATCCACCGTGGCTATGTCCTCCTCTGGTAGATCGTTCCATTGGATCACTTGGTTATAACGTTGTCTTCTTGTTGGCAAGTGCCTTTGATGGATCTATCTTGGCCATTGCAGGTTTTGGTGGTGGCTGAGCTGGTACTTTCTTCATTCCATAACGATCTGGATCCATATGTTGCAAGACTTGTTCATCTGTCATCTCAGTCTCCTTGTTGTTGGTAAAATCATGTTGCCAAGGGACTAAATCATCGTCCACAAAGTTCTCAATAGCTTCCGTTGATAGCCATGCTACATTAATCATGTTCACCCCGAAGGGTCTTGATGAATTTTTCCTCTTTTTCCTCACTGGGAATCTTCGCATTGGCACTTATACTAGGAACTAACTCTCACAAGCTTCTTTGTGCCCTGGTCTCATAGAGATGGAACTTCAGAGGGCTCTTCAAGAGTTCTTATGAAGATCTGTATTTTTTTTATTTTTTACAAGGGAAATTTCCAAGTTGTGACCATGAAAAACTATATGTAATCAAAAGTCAAGATTAAACCTTGCACCACCTATCTCCCACCTACTTTGCCACATGCATTCTAGGCTATTTGACACCTAGAATGGGGCGCCTCCTACAGTCTCACTTCGTTTGCCAAATCCATAATAACTCTCCCAAGCTAATACACATCATCCATTCACTCTCTCTAACTAATACACCTCACCCCCTCACTCTACTTACCCCTTACACCTCTCACACTTGTACTAACACCTCATCCACTTCCCCAAGCCTTCCCCCTTCCTATAAGAGGAGAAACTCGCCCCCTTCCAAGGCTAATGATCATTCTATCATTTTGGATTTCCTTTTGCTCTTGTTTCTTTGTGTGTAGGTGCTTGGAGAAGGAGTTTTGGAGCTATGGCATAGGGATGCTATGTCAAATTTGGATTCAAAAGCTATTTGGAAGCTTCAACACTCTCTCTCTCTCTCTCTCTCTCTCTCTCTCTCTCTCTCTCTCTCTCTCTCTCTCTCTCTCTCTCTCTCTCTCTCTCTCTCTCTCTCTCTCTCTCTCTCTCTCTCTCTCTCTCTCTCTCTCTCTCTCTCTCTCTCTCTCTCTCCCTCCTTCTCTCTCCTAACCCTCTCTTGAAACCATGGTATGATCTTGAATCTGATATCCATATGTAAGAATGGTTGTTTAGTACCATTGCATGTCATCCCATCTGTGGCCTGTAAAAATTACAGCAAATAAGGATCCTAAAACACTTGAAATGATGAGGGAAACAATAGATTATGATTTCATAAGATTAGCACAAGTTGAACCATCAAAATCCATCAAAAATCTATGCTTGAACCTCACTAAATGGCCCAAATCCTTGAAGAAGGCTTCACACGTGTGAAAGTACGGCCTCCCACAGTCTGAGTACTGTACACCAGACCTACATTCAATCCTATAATCATTAGTAATCACAAGTACTCAAACAATTATGAACATAGAGAGCAATTGCACCATTATGAGAGAAAAATCATGAAATTGCTTAATTGATTTTGGTGAGATATCATCACCTATATATACATGATCCATCACGGTTTTGGGCAGGTATGAGTAGCCCTAAACCTATCCCTAATGCTAATTTTGGTGGATCTTTCATCCCTACCAAGTTAGGGTTGGAATCTTGGAGATCCCTCAACAATGCAAAAATTACCAAAAATAGCTCCTATTTTTTCTCCCTTGTATCTAAGCATAATTTGGACTCATTCCAAAGGTTCTAACACTTAGATCTACTTGAGAACATCCTTATGAATGGAATCCTATGCTATTTGGCACGTGTGACAAGCCACATCATGACCATCTAACTATTTACAAGTCATATGACCAAAACTAGTCAAGCTAGAATTGTGAATTTTTAACACTCCTCCTCACTATCTAGCTTGGTTCAATCATTGCTTTACTAATCACTCCAAGTGATGATCTGAACTTCATAAAAGGTGTCTTTTGAAGTGGTTTAGTAAGTAGATCAGCTACAAATTCATTGCTTGGAACATGCTCCAAAGCAATCTCCTTGGTTTGCACCATTTCTCTCACAAAGTGATGGCATATCTCAATGTGCTTAGATCTTGCATGGAAGATTGGGTTAGATGCAAGGTGTTGGGCTGATATATTGTCATTGTAGATGATTGGTGCCTCCTCTGAATCCATGATCTTTAGTTCCACCAATAATCTCTTGATCCAAAGTACCTCCTTTTTAGTGGTTGTCAAAGCTTTGTACTCGGCCTCGGTTGAAGATAGAGATATAGCTTCTTGCTTTTTTGAAAGCCATGAAACCACACCTTCTCCTATGAAAGTTGAATAGGCACTTGTTGATTTCCTATCCCTCTTGTCCCCTGCAAAATCTGAATCACTAAATTCATGAAGGTTAATCACATCTCTATATAGAATCCCAAAATCCAATGTACCCGAGATGTATCTTAGAATCCTCTTAGCCTTTTTCCAATGGATATTCAATGGCTTTTGCATGGATTGTCTCAACCTACATACACTAAAGCTAAGATCTGGTCTAGTTATAGTGATCCACATTAAGGAACCTATAAGTTGCCTAAACAAAGTGATGTCCATGAAGGATCTTTCATCATCTTCATTTGGCACTTTTACATCTTGCTCCATTGGTGTGTCAACACTTTTGCATACTTCCATCTTAAACTTCTTCAAAAGACTTTGAGCATAGTTTACTTGACTTATAAAGATAAAATCAGACCCTCTAAGTACTTCTATGCCTAAGATGAAGTGAAGACACCCTAGATCTACCATCTTGAACTCTAAGGATAGATCTATCTTGATTTTTTCAATACCATCAACACTATTTCCACTAATGATGATGTCATCTACATAAATGAGTAAAAGTACAATACCAACATCATCAAACTTAATGTAAAGAGTAGGATCATATTCACTTTGAACAAAAGAAAGTGAAATAAGATAGCAATGTAGTCTTGAATTCCAAGATCTCGAGGCTTGCTTCAAGCCATAGATGCTTCTTTGGAGATGGCATACTTTGTTCTCCATTCCATGCTTGATGAACCCTTGTGGCTGCTCCATATAGATATCCTCTTCCAAGAAACCATTCAAGAAAGCATTAGAGACATCCATTTGACATAGAATCCATCCAAAATGTGATGCAAGTGCAATGATTAGTCTTATTGTGACCATCTTGGCCACGGGTGCAAAAGTTTCCTCATAGTCTATCCCTCTCTCTTGAGCATAACCTTTTGCAACTAATCTTGCTTTATGTTTGTTAACACTCCCATTTGCATTCAAATTAAGCTTGAAGACCCATTTGCATCCTATTACATTCCTTTGAGGTCTCTCAACAAGCAACCAAGTTTCATTCTCAATCAAGGCATCATACTCATCCAACATAGCTTTATACCATTCTTTGGAGTTCAATGCATCTTCAACATTAGACAGTTCTTCAAAACTAGATAAAGCATAAGAAGTGGATGAGATACCCTCAACTTGCTGTCCTTTGCCTTGATATGTGAGCCTTGATGGCTCCACTTTTGCCCTTGAAGATCTCCTTGGTGTGATAGGTGGGTTTGGTGCTTGCTCCTCCATGAGCTCCTCCTCAAAACCAAGATCTTGCTCCTCGGCCATCTTCTTCTTGATTGTTGGAGCACTTGAGCCTTCTTCAAGCATATGCATATGATGTTCATCAAAGATGACATCCCTTGAAACAACAAATTTGTTCAAGGATGGGAGATAGACTTTGTAGCCCTTGCTTGAGCTTGCATATCCAAGCATGATCCCTCTTGTGGAAGATGGATCCTCTTTGGTTCTTGTTTCCAATGGCACATGCACATAACATATACACCCAAAAACTTTCAAGTGATTAAGATTGGGTTTCTTTCCATACAACATCTCATAAGGAGTTTTGCCTTCAATTGCTTTGCAAGACACCCTATTCATCAAGTAGTTTGCACATACAAGAGACTCACCCCAAAAGGATTTGGGCAAACAAGCATCTAATCTTAAAGCCTTAGAACATTCACATAATGTTCTATTCCTTCTTTCAGCAACTCCATTTTGTTGAGGAGTGTAAGGACAAGAAGTCTCTTTCTTGATCCCTTCCTCCTCACAAAAGGCCTTGAACTCATTGGAGATGAATTCTCCACCATTGTCACTTCTAAGAATCTTGATGCTATGATTATGATGCTTTTCCACAAACAACTTGAACTTTACAAAAGTATCAAATACTTGAGACTTGAAGGAAAATAAGAACACCCAACAATATCTTGAGTAGTCATCAATGAAGGTTAAAAACATGGATGAACCTCCATTAGATTTGGTGCTAGCAATGTGCACATCCAAGTGTATGAGTTCAAGAGGATGAGATGCCTTTGTGATGGAGTTAGGAAACACCTTCTTATGTGCCTTGGATAAGGCACAAGCTTCACAAACCTTGTCTTCCTTCCCAATAGACCTTGGTAGGCCTAAAGCATACTCCTCCTTGATCATAGCCTCCATGGAACCCGAGTTGACATGTCCAAGTCTTTTGTGCCATAAAGTAAAGGTAGATATCTTGCTCTTCTCGGCCAACATGACAACATTAGTATCCACAAATGCATCCAGCTTATAAAGTTTGCCAAGTCTAGTGCCCTTAGCCACTATCTTACCCTTCTTCTTGATGAAACATTCATTTGAAGCAAAGTCAACATTGAAACCATTGTCTACCATTTGGCCAACACTTAGTAGATTCTTTGTTATTGTAGGAATGTACAAAACACCTTCTATGTTGATCTTTTTGGAAGATCCTAAGCAAAGGGGAATGCTACCAACTCCTTCAATCTTACAAGCTTCATCATTTGATGTATAGATAGACTTTATAGGTCCATCATAAGATAAGAGAGAAGAGAAAAACTCCCTTTTACTAGTCATGTGTGAACTAGCACCCGAGTCAATCCACCAAGGATCTTCTCCTTTGAAGCTTGTTGAAGAAAATATGGACATCATGAGAGAGTCCTCATGTGAACTCTCCTCCTCCTCCTCTTTGCTCATGTTGGCTTGGCTTTGATCTTGCTTCCTCTTGAAGCATTCCGAGGCATAATGCCCCATCTTGCTACAATAGTAGCACTTCACCTTTGATTTGTCCTTCTTGACTTTGGTGGTTGATGGAGATGCCTTTGGGGGTCCTTCTTGATCCTCAAGCTTTGTAGACTTCTTGAATGTTGATCCTTTGCCTTTGGACTTGCCTTTGCCTTTGGTGAAGAGAGCTTGGTCATATCCACCTTGGATGGAAAGCCTATCCATCCTCTCTTGCATTTGGCTCCTTCTTGATTCCTCGGCCATGAGTGTGCCTTGGAGTTCTTCAAGTATGGGTAGCTTACCCATAATTGCATATCCCTGAACCAAATTGTCAAATTCAAAGCTTAGTCCATTCAATATGAGTTGAACAAGCTCTTCATCCTTGATAGGGTCACCTATAAAGGCTAGCTCTTTGTTCAATTCCTTTACTCTTAGGACAAAAGTATGTGCACTCTCTCCTTTCTTTTGATAGCTTCTATAGATTTGATTCTTCAAAGCTAACATTCTAGTTTGGTTCTTGGATTCATAGACCTTTTGCAAAGTCTCCCAAGCATCTTGAGCTGAAGTGCAATCTCCTACCTCTCTTAAGAGTTCATTTGCAACATTCATTTTTATGCAATGTAGTGCAACATTGCACCTCTTGATGTATTTGGCTTTTTCTTGAATAGGTTCACCCTCCTTACCATTTACAATTTCCATCAGATCTTGCATGATCATGATAGATTCCATTCTAACTTTCCATATGGAATAGTTAGTTTTGTTGAGCCTTTCATTAGTATCCAAAAGATATGCATTTATAGATGCCATCTAGTCTCCTAATCAAGGACTTGACACAAATGAAGGTTACTTCTATTGATTTGATTGAAGGTCTACCTTATCACACTTCTTAGGGACCTGAAAAGATCAGTAATAGACTTCCTATAAAGTGTGAAAATTGTCAACATTTCCTAGCTAGTTTGAGGCCTAAATTGGCTAAAATTGTAAATAGTTTTGGTTCTGGAGTTTCGCACGTGTGAACCAGGCCACAATGTTTTTATTTACTATATTTTTTCAGTATGATGAAGTGTCAAACTTCATACCCTTCAAAATGAGACCATTTTGATGTATTTTGGTCATATAAGCCATTTTTAGCTATTTTTCCTATATAGGGAATATCTAGGGTCAAGTACCTTCTAGAGAGAGGAGAGAGAGTCATCTTCCTCATCCATAAATAGTAGGGAAGTCGTGGAGAACAGGTTGGAGAAACCTTTTGTATGCTTCATTGAGATCAATAGATCATTGTCATTGTTTCTTCCTCCATTGAGAGCATTGTTGTGTGTATTGTCTTCAAGCTATTGTGTATGATCTTAGGTGCTTTCCAAAAGTGGTAGGCTGATGTATTATGGACTGTATAATGCTATTTTGGGCCGCACTTGATGTTTATGGAAGTTTCCATTTGTGGTAAATGCTTTTTGATCAAGTTCTTTGCATTCTAGGTAGCATAGAATGTGTTGCCAATTCCTAGCTTATGTAGTTTGGAGTGCAAGCATTCAAGCCAATGATCTTGGAGTTTAGATCCACTTAGGATCTGTATTTTTCACATGGTATCAGAGCTGGTTGGCTTCTATTTACAGTAAGTATTCCATTTTTGGTGATATTTGGATGTTTGATCAAGTTCTAGCATGATTTTGCATTGCTTTGTTGATCAAATCTTACTAACCTTTGTTTTGTGAGTTGAACTTGTGGATCAAAAGCATATTTCAGGTCTATTGAAGATCAGAGGCTGAAAAGAAACTATTTTGGATCAGATCATAACACCTAATCATTTGTTATTGTGAGGCTTGTGCATATTCAATACTAACAATGTTCTTTTCAATCCTATTGTTGACAATCTCCATTCTTGGATGAACACTCTCCTTAAGTGGATGAAACTTCTCCTTAAGTGGATGACAAATGCTCTTTTGAGTGAGTTGTAATTCTCCTAAAGGCTGAGCAAAGCTCCCATTTGGATGAAAGATCCCTTTTTTTGGGTGAACATATTGTAAGCTCCATTGTGAAGAGCATATTGTAAAGATTGTCATCAATTTTGGCATAAATTTTGGTGTACTTTGTTGAGCATGTAAGTAACTATCCTTATGTAATTTGATTGGAGCATTTGCTGGAAGGTGTTAACCATTATGCAAGTGTGTTTTCAGGTTCTTAACAGGTTGAGGAACATTCTCATGTGAAGTGATCTTAGATCTACATCTAAACACCAAGATTTGACAAGATAGTGAAGCTAGTCTTGTGATTCACTAAGTGTGCTCATTCATTCACCTCTAAATCTTGTATTTATCAATTGCTGGAGTTTATAAACTTTTAGAAGTGTGGTTTACATGTGGTTTTACAGGTTGAATCAATATCTTAGTGTGTTGATCATATGTTGATCAAGTTTGTTCATTACTAGGTAATCTTGGCATCCTAGTTTTGGGTATTTTCTAAGAATGCAAGTAACTCTTCACACCATAACTTGATTTGGTCACTTGCTGGAAAGTTTGAGAGCTTAAGCAAGAGTGTGTTCAGGTTGGTTTAATTTTGTAATCCATTCTTAGTGTGTGCAAAGTGTTGCATGTGTTTCAATCTTCCTTTCTATGCTTGGAAACCATCTAGGTTCAAGATAGAAGTGTTTTAGGGTCCTAAATCTTCATAGATCTCTTTATCTATCATTTGTTGAGAGAAAAGTGAGTGCTAAGTGCTTTAGGACAGAACCTAAAAGTTGAAGAAACATTAGAATCATGGCTTCCAATGGTGGGATCATGCTAGAGTCTAGTGAAAGGTTGAGTTCATCAAACTACTCTACTTGGAAAGTGAGGATGGAGTCCTTACTTGAGTTGAATGAACTCATGGACATAGTTGCAGAAATTGAAGAGAGACCTCTCACACTTCAAGAGCAACAAAGGTTTGATAAGAAGGCCAAAAGGGCTCTTAATATCATTAAAATGAATGTTACAAATGAACTTCTCAAGGAAGTTGGAAAGTGTCAAAGTGCAAGTGAGGCATGGAATGCCTTAAAGAAGCTCTTTGAATCAAAGTCCACATCTAGGGTATTGACCCTAAGGAGACAAATATTTTCTAGTAGGCAAAGAGAGGGTGAAAGTGCTCATGCATTTATCTTGAGAGTTAAGTCCCTAAGTGATGATTTAGCATGCATTGATGAGAACATAAAAGATGGTGAAATAGTCCAAGTTATGTTGAATGGTTTGCTAAATGAACATGCTAACCTTGTGCAAAGTTTTGCCATTCAAAGAGTCTTGCCAAGTGTGGTTGACTTGCAAGAAATCTTATTGGCTGAAGAACATAGGTTGCAATCAAAGCTTGATGGTGCATCCTTGCAAGGTGGAGGTGAAGAGGCTTTCTTCACAAAAGGCAAATTCAAGGGCAAAGGTAAAGGCAAAGGGAAATGGTCCAAAGGTGGTAACTTTGATCATGATGATCACTCTTCCTCTTCCTCTTCTACTAAGAACAATAAGTCAAAGTTCAAGTGCTTTTATTGTGGGATAAAAGGTCATTTTGCAAATGAATGTTATAAGAAGAAAAGAGAGCAAGGAGAGAGGCAAGGAAATCTTACAATAGATGAGGAAGAACATAACACATGTGAATCACTTGTTATGACTTCAAGTTTGTTAGCCAACATAGATGATAATGATCCTTGGTGGATTGATAGTGGAGCCTCATCTCACATGACAAGACATAAGGAATACTTTACATCCTTATTGTCTTATAAGGGAGAAGGTAACATCATCTACACTACAAATGATGGTCAATGTGACATCAAAGGCATAGGCACTATTCCTATTTCCCTTTCAACAAATAGGAAAGCAAATCTTGAAAATGTTTTGTACATTCCTTCAATCACTAAGAATTTGCTTAGTGTAAGTCAAATGATTGGCAAAGGACTTGATGTGGAGTTCATTGGAGATGCATGTTTGATAAGTAAATGTGGATCCTTGATTGCTCAAGGTAGGAGGCATGGTAAACTTTTCAAGCTTGATGCATGTGTGATCTCTAATCATGAAGGATGTATGGCTAGGGAGCAATTGACAAACCAAGAAGTTTGGCACAAGAGGTTGGGCCATCCCAACTTCAAATCTTTGGAGGTAATGGCAAAGAAAGAGCCTGTTCTTGGTCTCCCTAAAAGTCTTGTTGCAAACAATAGTGTTTGTGAACATTGTGCCTTGTCCAAATCTCATAGACTTGCTTATTCTAGATCTACTTCTAGATCTAAAGAAGCTTTTCAACTTGTGCATTCTGATATTCATTCTTCTAGTACAACTAGCAATGGTGGGGCAAAGATGTATGCAACTTTCATTGATGACTTTAGTAGGTATACTTGGATCTATCTTCTTAAAAGTAAGGATGAAGTGTTTGCTGCATTTGTCAAGTTCAAGAATGAAATGGAAAACCAATTCAATACAAAGATCAAATGCTTAAGATCTGATAATGGAGGGGAATACACCTCAAATAGGTTCAAAGACTTTTGTATAGCACATGGGATTAAGAGGGAGATGTCTAGTCCTAGGACTCCACAACAGAATGGAGTGGCCGAGAGGAAGAATAGAACCCTTTGTGAATGTGCCAAGGCAATGAGACTACATGCTAATCTTGCTAAGTCTTTTTGGGGGGAAGCTTTAGCATGTGCTAACTATCTATGTAATAGATGGACAAGTGCTTCCTTGGATGGTAAAACTCCTCATGAGGTTCTTTATGGTAGAAGGCCGAGTGTCAAGCATTGTAGGATCTTTGGATGTACATGTTTTGTCAATATCACACTTGATGATAGAACTAAAGAAGATCCTTCATCAAAGAAGGGTGTGTTTGTTGGCTATAGTGAAGTAAGCAAGGCTTACAAAGTGTACATTCCTTCTACAAAGAAAGTTGTCATAAGTAGGGATGTCATCTTTCATGAAGAGAATGTTTTCAATGTTGTTGATGTTGATGTTGATGTGCCTACTAATCATCATGATGTGCAAGATGTCTTGGATGAAGATGGAGATGCCACTCCAAAGCAAACTTCAAGGAAGACTCAAAGGCAAAGGGCTAAGCCATCAAGGCTAACCTATGATGAAAAAGGAAAGCAAGTGGTGGACAACTCTAACTTTGCTTTTCTTACCTCTTTTGATGAACCAACTTGTGTAGGTGAAGCAATTCAAAAGAAGGAATGGATCCAAGCCATGGATCAAGAGCATCAAGCACTCATCAAAAGCAACACATGGAGGTTGGTAAAGCTTCCAAAGGACAAGAAGGCAATTGGTTGTAAGTGGATCTTCAAGATCAAGACAAATCAAGATGGATCAATCAACAAGTACAAGGCAAGGTTGGTGGCAAAGGGGTATGCTCAAGAATATGGTATTGACTATGATGAGACCTTTGCACCCGTGGCAAAGATGGTAACTATTCGAATCCTAATCTCTCTTGCAACTCTTTATGATTGGGATATGTGGCAAATGGATGTTACTAATGCCTTCTTGAATGGTGATCTTGAAGAAGATATTTACATGGAGCAACCCGAGGGCTATGTTTCACATGATGAGCCTAATCATGTGTGCTATCTCCAAAAGAGTTTGTATGGGCTAAAGCAAGCACCAAGGAGTTGGTATGCTAAGCTCAATTCCTTCTTACTTTCTCAAAACTTTGTTATGAGTGAGTATGATCATTCTCTCTGCTTTAGATTGAATGAAAATGATATCACTTTACTTTTGATCTATGTTGATGACATTATCTTAAGTGGTGGTAACAATCTAGATATAGATGAAATCAAGATGGCACTCAAAAGAGAGTTTGAAATTCAAGATCTTGGTAAACTTCATTATATCTTAGGAATAGAGATTATTAGAACTTCTAAATCTACATTCATATGTCAAGAAAAGTATGTTAACTCTATTCTAAAAAGGTTTCATATGGAAGATTGTAAAGTTGTTTCTACTCATATGGAATCAAATGTAAAGCTAACTACAAGAAGTAATGAAAGATCCTTCAAGGACATTACTCTCTATAGAAAGCTAATAGGATCTCTTATATGGTTAACCATCACAAGACCTGATCTAAGCTTTGTGGTTGGTAAACTAAGTCAATTTATGCAAGATCCTAGTGAGGCTCATTGGAAGCTAGGAAAGAGAGTACTTAGATACATCTCGGGATCTAGAGATTTTGGCATCTTGTATGGAGGTACTACACCTAACCTTTGTGGATTTTCAGATTCAGATTTTGTAGGTGATCAAATGGATAGGAAGTCAACAAGTGCCTTTGCAATCTATCTTGGAGATGGAGTGGTCTCATGGCTATCAAAGAAGCAACCAACTATCTCTCTATCTTCCACCGAAGCCGAGTACAAGGCATTAACAACATGCACCAAGGAGATTCTTTGGATCAAGAGGATGTTATTGGATCTTCACTTGCTGGAACCAGAGAAGACTCCAATCATACTTTGTGATAACCTTTCAGCCCAAAGCTTGGCAAGCAATCCTGTTTTTCATGCAAGGAGCAAGCACATTGAGATTGCTCACCATTTTGTGAGAGATCAAGTCATTGCCAAAGAGGTGGAGCTTCAACATGTCTCTTCAAAGGAGTGTGTGGCTGATATCTTCACCAAACCATTGGGAAAGGACCTATATTTAATGCATAGATCTAATCTTGGAATGTGCTCAAAGACTATGTTGAAACTAGCATCCAATGTTGAAGAGGGAGTGTGAAAATTGTCAACATTTCCTAGCTAGTTTGAGGCCTAAATTGGCTAAAATTGTAAATAGTTTTGGTTCTGGAGTTTTGCACGTGTGAACCAGGCCACAATGTTTTTATTTACTGTATTTTTTCAGTATGATGAAGTGTCAAACTTCATACCCTTCAAAATGAGACCATTTTGATGTATTTTGGTCATATAAGCCATTTTTAGCTATTTTTCCTATATAGGGAATATCTAGGGTCAAGTACCTTCTAGAGAGAGGAGAGAGAGTCATCTTTCTCATCCATAAATAGTAGGGAAGTCGTGGAGAACAGGTTGGAGAAACCTTTTGTATGCTTCATTGAGATCAATAGATCATTGTCATTGTTTCTTCCTCCATTGAGAGCATTGTTGTGTGTATTGTCTTCAAGCTATTGTGTATGATCTTAGGTGATTTCCAAAAGTGGTAGGCTGATGTATTATGGACTGTATAATGCTATTTTGGGCCGCACTTGATGTTTATGGAAGTTTCCATTTGTGGTAAATGCTTTTTGATCAAGTTCTTTGCATTCTAGGTAGCATAGAATGTGTTGCCAATTCCTAGCTTATGTAGTTTGGAGTGCAAGCATTCAAGCCAATGATCTTGGAGTTTAGATCCACTTAGGATCTGTATTTTTCACATAAAGATCTAAGAATGATCTCTAACAAAATCAAATCATAGAATACTAGAAACAATGCACTTGCTTGATTGAAGTAGCCAATACTAGTAGAATTGCCCCTCTTTCTATAAAGAACATTAAAGCTTCCAAATGATCTAATCAAGAGTGAATTTCAGCAACCTAATATACTTCCAAAATCACTTGTAAAAGATCTAAATGGAACTTAATGAGGATGCAACACAATCTACTATCCAATCACAAGCAAAAAATGATCAAAATTGATGAAAAATTGATCTAATTTGGTGCATAAGTCAAGCAATGGTTGGATTGAACCTAAATCACTTTAGGAGGTGCCTACTACACCTTAGAACAGCCTTGAAGAGTCCCCAAAACTCTGATCTTCCCTCTCCTTGAATGCTAGAAAGCCTCCTCTATGAAATCACCTCCAAAACTCGCTTAGAAATCAATGCTTGGAGCAAGCAAAACTTGCTATCTTGGTAATGTGAATTGAATTCAACTTTGCCTCTGGTTTTAGACACCTAAACACCTGAAAATGAAGTCACACAACACCAATCTCCAATGTATTTGACTCACTTTGAGTTCTAGAATCAATACTAGATGCTAAGATCCAATCTACACAAGATTTAGATCAAAAATTGTGATCAAATTGAATGAAAACCAAGGATTTAGCTCATTTCAGCCTTTAGGCTCTGATACCATGTAAAAATTACAGCAAATAAGGATCCTAAAACACTTGAAATGATGAGGGAAACAATAGATTATGATTTCATAAGATTAGCACAAGTTGAACCATCAAAATCCATCAAAAATCTATGCTTGAACCTCACTAAATGGCCCAAATCCTTGAAGAAGGCTTCACACGTGTGAAAGTACGGCCTCCCACAGTCTGAGTACTGTACACCAGACCTACATTCAATCCTATAATCATTAGTAATCACAAGTACTCAAACAATTATGAACATAGAGAGCAATTGCTCCATTATGAGAGAAAAATCATGAAATTGCTTAATTGATTTTGGTGAGATATCATCACCTATATATACATGATCCATCACGGTTTTGGGCAGGTATGAGTAGCCCTAAACCTATCCCTAATGCTAATTTTGGTGGATCTTTCATCCCTACCAAGTTAGGGTTGGAATCTTAGAGATCCCTCAACAATGCAAAAATTACCAAAAATAGCTCCTATTTTTTCTCCCTTGTATCTAAGCATAATTTGGACTCATTCCAACGGTTCTAACACTTAGGTCTACTTGAGAACATCCTTATGAATGGAATCCTATGCTATTTGGCACGTGTGACAAGCCACATCATGACCATCTAACTATTTACAAGTCATATGACCAAAACTAGTCAAGCTAGAATTGTGAATTTTTAACATGGCCTAATGTCCATGCATGTTAGTTCAGACCATTGCATGTCATGCCATCTGTGGCCTAATGTCCATGCATGTCAGTTCAGGCCATTGCATGTCATGCCATCTGTGGCCTAATGTCCATGCATGTCAGTTCAGGCCATTGCATGTCATGCCATCTATGGCCTAATGTACTTGCATGTCATGCCATTTGTGGCCTATTGTCTATGCATGTCAGATCTAAAGCTTGCATGTCATATTTGAAGCTTGCATGTCACACCATCCATTACCTAATGACCATGCATGTCACTTTAGACTGTTGCATGTCAAGAATCTAAGATCCATCATGTTTGCATGTCAAGATTGTTGAATGTCAAGAATTTAAGACCCATCATGTTTGCATGTCAAGAATCTAAGATCCATCATGTTTGCATGTCAATTCAGATTGTTGCATGTCAAGAATCTAAGAACCATCATGATTGCATGTCAAGACCTATGATCCGACATGATTGCATGTCGGAAGAATTAAGAATTATGAAGAAATTTTTTTGCTTCTGATAAGCTAGATATGGAATTAAGACCATGGAAAGGAAGTAAGTGATATGTCATATTTTGAGACCCCTATTGGAATCCATTGTATATATAATTGGCATAGGCCAATTGGTTTTGCATAATGACAAGAAACATCCTTCCGGGGGGTTCCCATCTTGACCCCTCAGTGCTTCCGCTATATGTGAATGAATTTATGTGATACATTGTTTTCGGATTTTAATTTTCAAGTCTACTTTGATTTCATTTAAATTGATTCGAGAGCAGCTTTATGTGAATGATAAGTCAATAAATCTATTGGCCTTTAAAGACTTTTAAGATAGGCTTTCACCCTCGAGTTCACAGTTTGGTATCAGAACTTGATGTGAAGACCTTGTATGTTCATGCATGCAGAAGAGCATAAAGCTCCATCCGATGTTTAAGAGGCCTTGTGCTTCAAAAAGCAAGAACTGCATGGAAAGAATCAAGAAGACAAAGACTCCTGCTAGGCATGATGAAGAACCTGACAACAACGAAACACTGGATTCCTACTTGCGGAGAACCAGAAGGTCATGTATATCAGGAACATGCAACCCGAAACTAGTTACGACCATAAAATCGTTAAAGGCCATACTAGTGAAACAAGGGAAGAATTTTCAAAACCATAATGACTGTCTCTTAGGACTACAAGAATGTTTTAAATGTAGATCTCGAAATGATTTAAAGAAAAACATCAAATAGGATGGTAAATCCTAAGTCGTTTCCAAGAATGATTTTGATTTGAATACTATCGAGTGTTCTTTCTTTGAATGTTTCAATCATGCGTGTTATGTGACCTAAACTTTTAGTAGCATAATGCATGTCATGTAGTGTTGATTTAGACTTGTTTGCATACTTTATGCAAAAGTAAACCTTGATGATGTGTTGAATTCAATCAACTATACATGAGAAAGAACTTCTAGTGACTATCCTTAGAGTATAGAAGCATTGCTTCTTAGAAATGATTTCTTGATTAAGATGGACCCAGATTTCAAGCACCTTTTTGAAAATCATGTATAGGGAGCCACAACTTGCTAAGACATTATATAAAAGAATGATTAGTATGCTAACATACTAAGGATGATGGGGATTGAAAAATTCCAAGACCACTTTACCCTTTACCCATTTTTGAACCCCCCAAGAAACCTTTTGCTATGAATTCTATTTCTGGGCTATCTTAAACCCGGAATGGATATGAAATAATTTGGACTATCCTAGATAGATTCAAAAAGAAAGCTAATCTTATTTCATAGCTCAAGAGATCTAAAGTAGATCAAGAAATCGAAGAGATTCTTAACCCAAAAAAGATCTTAATGTATAAAGATCAGATTTGAAAGTAGAAGATTAGCGAAAACACTATATCTCCTCAAGTTAAGGATCATCCGACTACGGATGCAAGATGAATGGAAGAAGAATTCTTCCAAGAATATCCAAAAAAATTTAAAAGATTATTTGAGAAATGTCGGTTGAGGACAACGCTTTATGCGTTGGAGGGGTGTAATTTGTAGAGACAAATTGCCCCAAAGTAATTAATACTTTCCCAGCTTCAAACCTAGATAGACTTTGATGATATAGAATTATCAATGATCAATATTCTTTTAGGATATTGTATGAATTTATTACTTTAATGAATTGAGTAACAAACATTGATACCTGTAGAACTAAGAATTTTCTATGAACCATGTTTGATGGTACTATGAACACTAACCTTTCTTTGAAGGTATGTGTAGGTAGGTACTCACGAAAGTGCCTGAAGAACCAAAACAAGAATAAGAAGCCCTCTAGGCTTAAGGCTGACCTTTCATTTGAGGGTATGTGCAGGTACTCGAGAAAGTGCCCGCATGTCACACCATCCATAGCCTAATGACCATGCATGTCACTTCAGACTGTTTATGTCAAGAATCTAAGATCCATCATGTTTGCATGTCAAGATTGTTGCATGTCAAGAATCTAAGAACCATCATGTTTGCATGTCAAGAATCTAAGATCCATCATGTTTGCATGTCAGTTCAGATTGTTGCATGTCAAGAATCTAGAACCAACATGATTGCATGTCAAGAATCTATGATCCAACATAATTGCATGTCAGAAGAATTAAGAATTATGAAGAAATTTCTATGCTTCTGATAAGCTAGATATGGAATTAAGACCATTGAAAGGAAGTAAGTTGATGTGTCCTATTTTGAGACCCCTATTGGAATCCATTGTATATGTAATTGGCATAGGCCAATTGATTTTGCATAATGACAAGAAACATCCTTCGAGGGGGGGGGGGGCTCAGTGCTTCCGCTGTATGTGAATGAATTTATGTGATACATTGTTTTCGAGTTTTAATTTTCAAGTCTACTTTGATTTCATTTAAGTTGATTCAAGACTAGCTTTATGTGAAGACTTTTAGGACAGGCCTTCACCCTCAAGTTCACAGATTCCTTAGTCATTGTATTGGCGATTTTAGTATAAAAAAATACTGCTCTATCAATCATTGATGCCACCTATGAAAGTAAAGGGTTATTTTTTTCAAGTCTAGCCTTTATATAGAGTGAGTTTGTTGATGGTTATGGAAGAATGGTTGAGAACATGTGTTGATGTCATCATTGCTTCTATTCACAGGTTGAAGAAAAATCCTTGGAATATAACATGCTCCTAGCACTCTCAACTAGAGTCCTGTCATCCCTTTCAATAACAATATTTTGCCTAGGTGTGTAGGAAGCTAAGAACTCATATGGTGCCTTGATTTAGTTTCTCATGCCATAGCTAGATGCTAATCTTTGCAATACCAAAACTTTATCTGTTGATTCTTAGTGAGGGCTTAGCTTTCATCCATAAACTTGCCTACAATTGAAAAAAATACACTAAGTATATATTGTCTTGAATGATGTCCACCCTGGTTTGTAGCTCAATGGAATGCTCTTCTTCCATGCCAATGTGATTTTTTCGTATTTTGGTATAAACACTACTCAAGCTTCCATACTATTATGCAAACTATGCACCATGATGTAGTAGGTTATGTTGCCAATGTAAAAAAAATCTAGTATACAATACATCTAAAATATAAAAAATATATCTTTATGATATACAACATACTTTTCAACATTCTATCATTAATGACTATAAATATTACCATGTGTTGTATAATATGATATTTTTTCCAACATTCTCTTTACATATTTGACAACTGTTGTGCAATGATTTTTAAAATTTTTGATATGTAATATACAATACATCTGAAGTATAAAAATATATATTTATGATATGTAGCTCCCTTCTCATCAAGCCTTGTGTGGCTACAACAATTTCCTTCTAAATCACATATTGGACACTAAATTTTTTTCCTATATGATCAAATAAAATCCTCTAGCTTTAGCACCCCCGATTAATACTTTCTATTGCTTTTTTATTTTTATTTGAAAATGGAGTTTATTCCACATGAAGCACAACATGAAAATAGAACTTCTCTGTTATTTCAAATATGATGCTAGTGAAACAATGGAAGAACATATGAACATATTGAGCAAGCAAAATTCATGTTTAGTAGCATGCACATAGGCAAACAAAAAACATCTAAACATTCCCAAATTTTCTTAGTTTGGTTTTTATATCAAAATAATAATAGATAGATTATTGTTTCAAGTTTACCACCTTAGTTAGATGGCAAACAGAACCAAAAAATGGCATGCAAATGTTATTGATTTTTCTTCTCCCTCTCCATAATCTTTCCATGAAGTCTATTTTTTTATAGGGCCCATTTTGAGCCCAAAATTTCTCTAATGGTAAGTACTTGCACTAGCATTGGGTGATGCAAAATGTAACCAACTTTGCCTCCATTAACATGCCAGGCCAAATATAAAGCATGAGACCTAAAGATAACCTAATCCATAGCCACCGTAGATTGAGCTTGTGTAAATATTATTCAACTCAGATACTAAGTGGGATACTATAATTTTCATTCAATTGACGCTTTGTATATTGTGACCATTCATTCCATTTAACAATGTGAGCCCAAAACCTTATATTCAACTTTTAGGTTTGCTACAATTATTGTACTATTGTAATGATTCGATAAAAGCTAAGGTGTCACTCCAAGGTGAATTTGAGCATGAAAATGAAATCTTCTTCATATTTAGATTCCTCTAAATTTCAACTTTGATTTTCATTGCATATTAATTTGAATGGTTCTTGAGCGTACAAGTACACACATGTTGTGATCTTTCATATAACCTTTTGACATTATGCCAACCATGCCATATTTGAATATGTATTATAATTTATCAAAATGTTGTAAACTAAGAAATCATTGAATGTGCTAAGCAATTGTAGAGAGATTGTTATGATGTGGAATTTGATATATTAGCCTATTCAAAATAGTCAATAGAAACCATGAATATGAAGTCCGTTTTTCTGGCCCAAGATAAAGTGGTATAATTTAGTCTTCTAAAGGAAGTGGGAGTCGTTTTGTTAAAGAACATTCCTACTTAGTGTACACTTTATAGCATCTTGGATGTGTCATAGATTTACATGGTAGGAAATTTCACTGTTGTCATTGTTTGTAATTATGTAAATGCATAGATATCGAGACTCACACAAGTTGAGGAGATAGGATTCATGTTAGTGTTGAAATTTGATGTTCAGGATTGTCCTTTATTCTTTACTTCCATGGTATTGTTTACAATGTTTGTGGCCATCATGTGACATCCTTACATAGAACTTGGCCTTAGATTGTAGCTTTTTTTTTTGTATACAGAGTTACGCCACTAGTGGATTATACACAACATTTACAGCCTGGCAACGCCATCTAGGGAACGCCAAGTGAGGAGCAAGCTCCTAAGATGTCACTACGCAACGGCTGGGATTCGAGCCTGCGCCTTGCCGGACACAGTCAACCACTCTACCCAAGCACCACGTTGCGATGGACTTGTAGCTATTTACATTCTGCATATCAATCTCAAGTAAAGCATTTCACTGAACAAAATGAGAGGCTTCATCTTAGAATCTAAATGGATTATGGTTTGCACCTACAAGTTCTTTCAACTTATGGAAGATGATTAGCATTCATGACAAGAGAAATTTTGAGTGGGTTGGGGAGATCTGGAGCGTGCTGTTGGATCATAGACTCTGATTGTTAGCCTCTTGCTCCTTTGTATTGTTTTAGCTCTTGGAGTTCCCTCTTTACATTGGTTACGTCTCTGGAGCATATGCTCTTCACCAAAAGAGCCTGTGTTGTGTATTCTGCATCCGGTACATCCTTCGGAGGCTTTGCTCAGCTCTTTTTCTAAAGTGCCGAATTTTTGTGTTTTTCAACACATAACTTACCCTTTTCTACCTGCGTTCCTCCCCTGTTGCTTCTCTCTCCACTCTAGCACGGATGTCCATGTTATTTTATTATCTTCTCCCTTCATATTCAAAAATTCCATTATTCTTTTTTTTAAAGTTTGGTAAGGACCTTAATTTGCAGAATGCTGGTTCTATTCTTCTCCTCTCCACCTCTTGCTCCCTTTCTTTTCTACTAGACTCAAATGTCTTCTTTTTTATTTCCTTTCTAGCCTAGGCAAAGTTTTAGACATAGAAGATGACTTTGAGTCTCTTGTCTCATCTCATGTTAAAGTGTGTATCCTTTGGAAATCAGCAAACGACTTCACGTCTTTGTTGAGTATCTTTGATGGTGATGTATATGTTGATCAGGTGGTTCATTTCGATTCTGCTCCTTTCTACAAATCTTGCTCTAGCTTGTTGTAGTGCTCTTGCATGGGAGCGTCATGCTTTTCTCCACTTACAGACTTTCAACAAGTTGTTAACAAGAAAAAAAACTCCTCGCATAGCCTCTCTGGCCTCGCTAAAAGCACCTACTGGAGCCGAAATGCCGCTCTTGGGCAGTTCACGCAGTACAAGCTGATTGGAAAGCTTGTCTAATGAAGACAATTCACCTCCCAGCTCTTACTACGAAGCTGTCATTAGTGACTATTGCAGAAATGAGCCTAGTGATGGAAAGCTCAAAAACAAAGCACCATCTTCAGACTTGGAAAGCCCTTCTATCAGGCAACTTAAGAGTATCGGCTTCCTCACCCAGCCTGAGACTCTACACCTAATTCAAATTTCAAACCCTATCGATTGCCAATCGAGATATGGTACAAAAATAGTTGAAACTACTAAAACTTCAAATGGCAAGCAGATGGACCCTCCAAAGGGAGCTGATCTGAAAATTTCTGAAAAAGAAATGAACGCAATTTCATCATATTTAATAGCTGTTCATGAAGTTTCGATTGGAGACAAAGTTAGAAATAAGATATGCCAAGGACCTAGGAAAAGATCTATTAGCTTTGATATACTTATGGTGGATCTTTAGTCCCTCCATATGTGTTCAATAAGGATAATTAGCCACAAGGGGCTTAGAAAATCATCTTCTGAATCTATAGATAGCTCAATGTAGTCATTTCTTGAATTTTTTTAACTCATTTGAAACTATAAAAAATTGGAATTTGTCCACTCTTTGTTGTGAATGTGAGGCTTCAAGATTATCATTGCTATGTATCATATGTCCAATTTACATGAATTTGTTTCCATTACAAACTCCATGATGATATAGGCTATATTTGTCAATTCTAATGATAATTAGTAGTACTGTGATTGGATTTGCCTCCTTTGTTTCCTCTATATCTGGCATGGTTCCTTAATCATGAGTACTTTCTATAACCTTCTTCTCATAAGAATTAGCAATAAAGTTGCCTTTGATAAATTTAATTTATTGAAGCCATCACATGTTCTAGTATACCACACAAGGTGTTTATTTTAGCTTATGTTATGTTTCTTGAATTTGTAGCACCAACTATCATGTTCATTCTAAATGTAACCTCTCAATTTCTTGCCTTCAAGAAACTCACACAATTTTACAATATCGATTCTTTCTATAGGCATTTCTATTTTATTATCCCCCCTCGACACACACGCACATATAGCTTCTTCAAGAGGTCATCTTTCATAAGAATTTGCCACATTAGAGATAGCTCATTCCATTTCTTTATGTTCCTTTCAAATCTTCTAGGATCATCTTTTACTTGAATTTTTTGGCACAACCATCATATTTTCATTAGAACTTTGGGGACACCATTTTGGAAGCTTTTGAAGGAACACATAACTATCCTTAGAATATTTATACAATTTGTCTAACATTAATCCTACAGACCAAATGGCTAAATAGTTGAATTTGATAGTACAGATTAATGAGAATCTGTCCTCTTTGGAGGTGATAGACATGGCTCCCCAAACAAAACATATTCTTATCTAGTAGCCTATCGCAAAACAGAATCCTCTCATCTGTGTGGAAGAAGTGAATGTTGCACTGAGGATGTATGTTTTCTCACCGAACGCTACAACAAAGAAATAGAATCAACAGATTGCTCAACAACCAATGTATCTACGAAATACCCAAACATTCTTGCAGCTCATATTGAGGTGGAACTAATCCCTTCTATATAGAGCTACAAACCTTCAATCAAAGCACATTGCACAACAGTTCACCGCAATCCAGAACCTTCAAGCCTCTATCTCCAACAAAGGCCTGATAGAGACTTTTTCAACTTGATTATTAAGATAATTAGATCTAAAATCATATCCTAGAACTCTTTATGACCTTTTCTTTTTTGCCAGGCTCATAGTCCTTAAGCATATTATTTCTTCTTACTTCACACACTTCCTCTTCATACTAATTGTGATAGCAAATGGCTTTTCAAGGCTTTGGATAAGACTGGCAATATTCCCTATTCCTATGTCTACTTTGCAACTAAAGAGCCTAACTTTGGCTTCTCTTGGTTCAACTCTAAGTGGAACCTCTCTGATACCCCTCATCTTTGGAAGACCAGATTCCGTCAAACCAATAAAATCAAACCTGCTAAGTATAGAATTTTCTCTCTTAGGAATCTTCATCTTTCTCTTCTTGTTCGTGCCAACTATAGGGGTAATGTGTCTCATGTTTACTCTAAATGCAAAACATTAGATGAAGAGGTGGCATATTTGTTCTTTCATTGCCAAATCGCTCTATGGAAATTAGTGACTGACCTCTACATTACGCGCTCTTATGTTAGATTTAGGAGGTTATGCCACATTGATTTGCTGCTGAATGATATCAATTTTGAGGATACAACTATCAATGATTTTTGGCAATATATCAGAGTTATCACACTTTGGAACATTTGGTTAGATAGAAATAGTAGAAAATTTGGGACTGGTGATTATGTCATCTCCCCTTGCTTCTTTCTAAGGAGGCTGCTAATTCATTCATGAAAGTGAAAAAAGCAAAAGAAAGATGAGAAGATAATGCAGGTGAAAAACAATCACACAAAATGCTCATTAACCAAACCAAATGGGCCACCAACAACAAGATGAAGATTAGGAGGTAAGGCTCAAGAGAATGAATCACGATCAAGCACCAAATCAACATTAGACATGAAGTAGTCCTCCACAAACAAGGGAATATTTTGTTGGATTATTTCCCTTCTTACCAATCGTCTAATCGCTTATAATCTTCATCCATTGTTAATCTAGTTCTGCGGATTTTCCTGTGTGTTTACACAGTCTGCAGAATTAAAAGTGTTTTTACACAATCTGTAGAATTACACGAAGTTTACGACAATGTCTCTTTTTTTGCCTATCAGGAATCCCGTTGAAAAATGCAGTGTCGTCTTTTTCGCATTTTTCACCTAACAAAAATCTCGTGTAAAAAGTGTCTCATTTTTCGCTTTTTCCAAAGAGCCTCAAATGTTAAGGAAATGACTCTAGAAAAGTGTGGGGAAATCCTAAATGAGATTTAAGGGCACCTTCTCCTTTTTTGCCTTTTTCACGAAAAACCCGACAGTGTCACCTGTGGCTGTTTTAGTTCATTTCTGCAGACCTACAGTTTTGGTTCATTTATGCAGACAGAACGTTTACGGCCAATTTCACCACTTATCAGCAATCAATGACAAGGACCAGATGGATGCCAACGGATCACCAGCCAACTAGCGATCGCAATTGATGACCTAATTTCTTAGTATAAATAGTTGTTCATATTCATACAGTTTCAATCATCTTCAACCTTTCAATATCAGAGAATTGATTTCCTATTGTTGGCATTACCACATCTTAGCATCATCGATACAATCGACAGACTAAGTTCCAGATGGATTTTCAAAGTACAGTTGGTATTATCGCAGACAAGCTGAACGGATCCAATTATCATTTGTGGAAATTTAAGATGAAGACCTTGCTTATTGCCAGCGAATTATGGGATGATGTTACAGGTATAGAAGTAAAACTTGAAGACAACGCCTCAAAGTGAAAATCGAAGGATAGTAAAGCTTTCACGCCTATTATCCTTAATATATCAAATACGCAGATTGGACACATAGCTGAAGCTAAAATGTCAAGAGACATTTGGGACATTTTGGACTCACTATATGACGTGAGGGATGTAACTACTAAGTTACATCCACAAAGGAAATTCTTCACATTCAAAATATCTATTGGTGATTCACTTCAGAGTCACATTAATCAGTTTAAGAATCTCTTGCAACAGATGGTCGTTGTCGGATCAGTCATAGACGATAAAGATGCAATTATGACATTGCTTTCAAGCTTGCCCTCTACATATGAGAACTGGGTGATGATCATATCGACACACTCAGATTTAAGAAGACAATATAAGAAGTCAAGACACTCCGTCTACTTCCTCCTCTCGGGCTCTATATGTCAACAAAGGCTCGAAGCGACAGAAGCAAAAAAGCTCCAAGAAGGCTGCAACGAATCAAAAATAGACTCAAAGTCAAGCACAATCATTAGATCCACAATCGAAGAAGAAGATGTTTTGCAGGTATTGCAAGCGCAATAACCATGAGATCAAGGATTGCCAAATTCTCCAAGGGAAGAACATAGCCAAGCAACCTAATCAACAAGCAAACACAGTCTCATCATCTCCCCAGGTCGAAGTGGACAAAGGCGCATTCATGGTCAAAGATCAAAGCGCATTTTGGATGACTCATGATTTCTAGATTCTGGAGCAACTCAACATATGACCAATCGACGTGAGATCTTCAACTCCTACAGGCCTTACAACACGAAGAAATTTTTTCATCTTGGTGACAATCGTACTCACACCATTGAAGGTGCAGGTAGTGTAAGATTGTGGTTCTAGCATGATCGATTCAAATTACTATAAAAAATCTTATATGTTTTTAAACTCTCTACAAATCTACTACCAGTAAGTAGAATTACAGATTTAGGCCATAAGGTAGAATTCGAATCTGATCAATGCAGAATTATTGATAGGAGTGATAAGATCCTTGCACTCGGCAAGAGGCAGGGTTACTTATATAGATTGGTACATTGTTATTCTGAATCTAGTCAAGCCTTGAAAACCTCTGTTCTAGTCAATGAAGAATTACTATGGCATCATCGCTTAGGACACTTGAATCATACATCTATTTTGAACATGTCCAGAAATCCATGGTCCTTGATCTCGACTATCCTTCTGGTAAGGTTGATCTCTCTGTCTGTCATAGTTGCATCTTTGGAAAGTAGGCTAGGATTCCTTTTAGATCAAACCATATGCATGCAGCAAAAGATCTGTTAGATATTGTTCATACAGATATATGTGGACCTATGCAAAGTCCTTCATTGCTAGATGCAAAGTACTTCATTACCTTTATTGACGAATTCTCTAGAAGAACAGTTGTTTATTTCATTAAACAAAAATCAAAGGCTTTCATCAAATTCAGACAATTCAAAGAGCATGTTGAGAATCAAACTGGCAAATGAATCAAAGCACTAAGGTCAAATAACGGGGGAGAGTACATCTCCAACGAATTCAAGGACTTAACAATGGCATTGAGCAACAATAGATCACTTCCTATTTGCCTCAGTCAAAATGGTCTTGCTTAGAGAAAGAATAGAACCTTAGTTGAATCGGCAAAGTGCATGTTATCACATGTGACACTTCCGAAGTGCTTCTGGGCTGAAGCTATTTCAACAGCAACCTATATTCAGAACAGATGTTCTACTAAAGGCCTCTCAGACAAAACATCGTTCGAAGTTTGGACAAGTACCAAACCTTCTTTATCAAACTTACGAGTTTTTGGATATACTGCTTTTGCACAGATATCTTGTGATTGTTCACAGATTCCTTGCCATAGTGAATGCTTATCCATTAGCAAGCATAAGGAGCATTTGAGCTAACCTCCACCCTCACTCTCTATCTCTCTCTTTCTCTTCCCTTCTCAATCTCTTCTTCTCCATTCCTTCTCTTCAACCAAAACCATGATGAATGTTAGTGTAGAGGAGTAGAGTTAAAGAGGAGTAGTATAGTGGTGAGTAGAGTTAAGGGAGAAAGTAGGACATTAACTAAAAGTAGCATCTATGCATAGTTAGGTACCTATCCAGTGATCTGACCTTTGTTGACAGGTGGAAGGGCTATACTACGAGAGATCTTTGACCCCACACTAGTAATATTTCCTAGGCATTGTAAATAAATGTAGACCCACCTTAAATTAGTTAGAGTGAGCTACCTTTTGATGGAGACCTTTAGTGAAAGGGCAAATTCCACATGTAATTTCTAATTTGGTGGAATTGCCACTTGGGCTCCACATGGGCAGCCTTCTGCTTATTTAAGGGCCCTCCCTCTCTTGTGAGGGAGCTTTTGAATGTATTGTCAAGTTCTCTTGAGCTAATAAAGAGGATCCTCCACGAGTTCTTGATGATAGCTAAGCTCCTTGTTCATGGCAATGTTCTTGAGTGAGATTTCTATGAGCATGTTTGATTCCTTTGCATTGTGGATTAACTAAGTTCTTGTTTCTTGTTTCTTGCTTAGTTGTGGATTAGGATTCAGTTCTTGTTTGTGGAATGACGTAGTAATCAGCATTCAAGTAAACTAGATAGGCTGGTTTGTGGTATAGATCTTGCATACTCCCTTGCAACCCAGTTCTTGATTGTTCTTGAGTAATCTAAGCATCAAGTAATGAGTGTTTCTTGATTCTTAGATTATTAAAATGCTGCTAGAAATCTTGTTTCTTGTTTCTGGAATCTTGTTTCTTGTTTCTTGAATCTCGTTTCTTGTTCCAGCAGTTAATCTTGTCTTTGATTGTTTCTGATTCAGTAGATAATGGTAAGATTGCTCCCTGTTCTAAAACGTTGATCTTATTGAGCTATAGATGGTTACATGGCTGGTTATGCATGTAGCTGAGTATCGAAACCATGTCTCCCATGTGACAGGCTGGGAAATACATGCTGAAAATTGAGTAACGCTTTTGTTTGTAACTGTTTTAATAAGAAGAAGTACCATAAAGAACCGTAACTACAGAAGTATAAGAAGAAGCAGAAAACCGTGTTCACTTCTTTGGGATACACCATGTAGGCTCGCATAGATAACTCACTGTCTTCCTAGCTAGTACTTCCTCGGCTCTCATGCTCGGCTCTCAGCTTCTTCTGCTCTCCTCCTTCTGAGACCTCCTCGGTCATGGGTGAGAGATAACTTGTGTCTTCAGCTTGGCTCGGCATCTGGGGATTCTCTGGGATCCGCTAACATTATCCACCCCTAATCTGTTGCAGGACCCACTACAACACCGATGATGTCTTCCGCTTGGCACTTGAAAAAGCGTGGATCTTCGTTCGCTTCCGTAAAATCAGGTGCTTATTATCCGCAAAATTTATTCGTCAAAATTGGAAGTCTCTCAATTGGCCGCTACATACCAGCCCTCTTGAGCACTTCTTGTGAATTCTGCTCACCTCGTCATTGTGCCGTCTACTTTCGCTCGCTCATCTTCTGACCCAAGGCTTCAAAAACTTGGAAGCGGAGCTTACTTTCGAAATTGAGGGGCCCCAGATATTCTCTTATCTTCTCTACGAAGCCCATTTCCTGCCAGTCTTCCACCATGGTCACATAGCGTGACGACATGAAGGTCGCTCTATAGTATAGTCTGGCCATCATTTCATGGTCTTCTTTTGACTGTACCAAAATTACAAGTGTTTTTACACAGTCTATAGAATTACACAGAGTTTACGACAGTGTTTCCTTTTTTGCCTGTCAAGAATCTCATTGAAAAATGCAGTGTCGTCTTTTTCGCCTGACAGGAATCTCGTGTAAAGTTACAGTGTCGCATTTTTTGCTTTTTCCAAAGAGCCTCAAATGTTAAGGAAATGACTCTAGCAAAGTGTGGGCCAACCCTAAATGAGATTTAAGGGCACCTTCTCATTTTTTTCCTTTTTCGTCTTTTTTGCGAAAAACCCAACAGTGTCGCCTGTGGTTGTTTTAGTTCATTTCTGCAGAGCTACAATTTTGGTTCATTTATGCAGACAAAACGTTTACGACCAATTTCACCGCTTATCAGCAATCAATGACAAGGATCAGATGGATGCCAATGGATTACCAGCCAACTGGCAATCGCAATTGACGACCTAATTTCTTAGTATAAATAGCTATTCATATTCATACAGTTTCAATCATCTAAAATTCATTAAAAATCAGAATTATCAGAAGCATTTGAATAGTTAGCTCTCTCTCTCTCTCTCAAGCCTGCGAGCTTGAACACTCCTGAGCATTCTAGCTCACTTCTTAGAGTTGTTTTAGAGATTGCTATTGCGCTACTGCTTATCAACATTGCGCTTAATTCAGACTTTCATTTTAGTCGCTCAGAGATAACATAGAGTACGTGGCTTCATTCTGCAACTTATTGTACTCATTTACTTCTGTTATATTTTCATACTGAATCAATACTATCCTTCATTGCATTCAGCTTTCGTCTCAGAATGTATGTGTTTTCTGGAATTCTTCACGACTAATTATTTGTCTGATAATTTTCGATGGTTAATTTTTTGGCTACGTAATCATTGTAGTACTAGCGATTTCAAAGTTAGTTACTATAAGTTCAAATGTGATTTCTATCACTATTGTTTTGTTTGAAATTGATAGACGTAGTCATGCATTGGAAAGATGAAGATAGTTTATTCCGCCATGCACGAAAAGTTTTCTTTCTAGACACACGAATTATTTTCATTCGTTTCTTTTCGAGCTAGACCTATCTTCTACACACCACTTTCCGACATATTCAGAAGTTAGAAAAAGGGCTTGTGGAGCAGCAACATTTTGTCATTAGTGGATTGCGTAGGTGTGAGAGGAGCTAAAGCTAGAGCCACAAGAGAATACTCACCAACTGGTCCAAGATTAAAGCACGGTGAATTTATGGTCAATCCTTTTGAGAGAAAAATAAATCAATAAATAAAAATTGCAATCTAAAAGGAATAAAAAATAGACAACAAAGCCAAAAATGCTTCATAGTATTATCAACCCATGGAAAATGAGTGGCCAAACCAAACTCAAGCACGACACACCAAATCAAATAAGTAGCGTAGTTAACTTAAATCATAAATATGAAGTCTAGGGCTCCAACCACATCCATGACTAATATTATATAGTGCAAATTATCAACTGTTGAAACTCAATAAATCCTTAGTTCATTCATTATTATGTCATAACCCAACTGGGTGGGCTTAGTTCGTTAGCTTCACATTCAAAGTTTCTTTGATCCTAGATTCAAGCCTCCTGAGTTGGTTAGCTTCACATCCAAAGTTTATTTGGTTCCGCCTTCTCTTGAAAACCAAAAAGCATTATTATACCATGAGAGCAAGGAGCACATGAGATAAACATGCAAAGCGTAAAGCACTTTAAAAAAATTTGCTTTGTATTTTGAGATAACCTCAATTGGAAGAATATGACAGCTGTAACAACTTCACACATGTAAGGTTCCTCTTAACTTTGCATGTTTAAACTTCATCAACCTGAAATGTATCGGGTCCAAAACCCACAGCTGCGTTTAGCTCATCAGCTTTGCAACACCATAACTAGTGTAATGAGCGCTGCCATCAATGCAATTGTAACAACATAGTGATACTATGAAAACAGTTTCGTAGTTTGAGACTGAAATAGCACACATGAAAGTTTTCAGCTTCAACAGACTGAAGAACTGGAACTACAGATCTAACCAGCACAAGCTGAAACTTCAGCTTGTGCTTCAACAGCTCACTCAGACCATCACACCATAGCAAACAGCCACTCACACCATCACGCCATAGCAAACAGCCACTCAGACCATCACGCCATCGAAAACACCTAGCAAACGCCATCAAGATGGACGAGAGGGCTCGACGCGATAACTCTAGAATTTTTCAGAAAGTAAAAAATGAGAGGGGCGGATAACTCTGGAAATTTCTAGAAAGTAAAATAAAATTTAAATTTGCTTTATTTAAGTATATGGGAAGCCCCCTGCCCTCGGGCCTTCCCCATTTTAAGGCCTTGGGCCCGAGGGTGAGCGTCGGGCCCAAGGCCTTGAAACGGGGAAGGCCCGAGGGCAGGGGCCTTCCCCCATACTTAAATACCGAAGACCAAGGAGGAATGTCAACATTGTACGAAATAAAGTGTGGGTACTAAAAGAAGGAAATTGGGCCACCGACATGATACCACTTGCTACCACTTGTTACCGTAATAACACTCTAATCTCTACACAAGCAGCGGGTGCTCCTCCACCAAAATCTCTCTCTCTCTCTCTCTCTCGCCCAGGTAGGGCTGCTCTTGATCTTATGTATTATCTCGTTATCTTCCAGCTGCTGCAAGGTTAGAGACCCTCAGGCTGGGAGCAGCCTATTCCTCGTTGTGACAAGCTTAGGACGTCTTAGTTGTCCAGATTTTTCTGCGATTCCCAAGTTGTGAATGTGCATTTTGGAGTGCAGGTTACATACTCAACAAATTAAATATGTTCTGTAGCTGCTGTGGGAACACGTGCTTGCTCCACATACTGAGAGTTGGGAAATCAGAATGGTGAAGTAGATCAGCAGATATATAGAAAAACTAGAGGGTATGTAACGAACAATCTAGTACCAACTTGGCATATTCTCGATTCTCGTCATATGTCGCTTTCTACATTTTTTTTACGAAAACATATCTATTGGCACATGATAACATATGGCAAATGAGGAGGTTCGAAGATAGTAAACTATAAAGATATTAAACTTTGGATGACTGAGAAAAATTAAGTGTTAACTTCAATATCGCAACCAACTCAACTTCCTACGAAGTGAACCCTCTCGACTTTTGATTTGGGTGGTTTCAATTGATTTGAGCATCTTGTCTTAGTTTTACAATATTATTCTGTAACGAATAGCATATCCCTAGCCCCCAAACGGAATGGATTCAAACTAAAAAAAATAAGTAATCTGCGCTCGTACTCTTTTCCTAAGAATTAGACATACAGCCTGGTTGTTTTTTCGTTTTTCCAGCCTTCAACTTCCATTCTATTCATTATCAAGATTTTACTAAGAAAAGCTACGTCCATTTCGTTTATAGATAATTGATTTCATAATGCTTACAAAATTGCCAACTAAACTTGAAATCAATTGGCTAGCACTAGTTCTCCTAAGCATCACACAACAACACCCACTACGATTTGCTACGTGTTTTGCGACATGAATCGCGAGCTTAATTCTTTTTTAATTCGTCGCGGATGTCGAAAAAGAACGTCGTTATAAGGTCGTTGGAATCCGACGACTTCAAAACATGTCGCAGTCCAACAGGCACAACGTGCCAGACACCACGAAATAAAATTCAGGTGACGGGAATAGGTGCTGATCTGGACGTCGCAATGCTGTGAGAAATTGGCAAAAATCTAGCTTGGTATTTTTTTATAATAGAAGTTTGTAAGTGAATCTCACATGTGTGGAGGATGTTCCCACGTGTGGAGAATTGTAAAGTAAATCAAAATGTTTGATATAGGGGTCTCATAGAATTTCATAGTGAAGCATTTAGGTGTAGGATGTTGATAGGATCAAATTTGGCATAGATGGCAAATTATCCATTTCCACTTGTAATGCCAATATTGAGCCAAAATAGAGCCAAACTTGTGCCAATTAGAGTGTAGACAAGTGTCATGCTTTTGTTTCATGAAGCTTAAGAGGTCCAATAGGATTTAGAGGTGGAACCTTGTGAGGTCCAATAGAAAATTGAGGTGTGCTTGAATATAGTCCAATAGAATTTAGAGGTGCATGGATCAATGGTCCAATAGGATTAAGAGGTGACAAAGTGTGATCCAATCATAGTTAAGCATAGTGGTAGCTCATGAATCTATTAGTATCATTGTACTCCTCCTTTTGGATCTAATTGATTTTGAGATTGAGTGGATTTTGAGTGTCATTGAGTTTCTAGCTTTCTCTCTCTACCCGAGAGCTCATGATGGTTTTTCTCTCTCTACCCGAGGAGAGCAGCTTGTTTTTACTTAGAATACTTTTGGAACACTTCCCACACGTGTGAGTGAGAGTTGGTAGTGATTGAATGCATGTAGTAGTGTGTTTTTGCCATAGAATCAAAGATAGATCTTGAATCTCAATCTAGTCTTGATCTTGGTGCATCTACACACCTTAGGAGATCACAAGTACATGTAGTGGACAATCCACACGTGTGAAATTCAACATGGTATCAGAGCCTACCTAAGGGTATCATGCATTTTGATCCATCTAAGTGAAAAAAATTTCATCAATCTTGAGCTAGAAGTTGTCAAGGCCCATTTTCCTAGCTATCTTGTTCAATCTTGGATCAAAAGAGATCAAAAGGACATTGATTGGGTCTGACCTGGTACTATACGGAATCAGGTGCTCAGACACGTGTGAGAAATATCCAATTTTAGTTTGGGAGTTCTCTTTCATGTTTGATCCAAAAATCTTGCTAGATAGCTTGTTTTGAAGCTATTTTTGTCTAGTTTCTGATGCAATCAGTTTCATTCCATTTGGTTGAGCCAATCAAAAGTTATAAGCTTTTGAAGAGGGTTAGGTAGGGCACCTAGACCTGGGTGGACACATTTGGTTTGGTCAAAAGATTGCTTGTTTGATCCAAAATCACAGTTGAATGCTTACCAATCTCATCTATATGTGATCTAGGCACTGTTTTGAGATCTTAGCCATTTTGTTTCATGAAATATCATTGTATTTGAGTCAAATTTGGTTTCTTAGTGTATTTCACACGTGCTAAGAGTGTTTGATCCTAACTTTGCCCATACTCCATCATTTGATGTGAAGTAGATCTAGTTTTGGAGAGATTGAGATAGCTAGTGAGAATCATCTCACAGTTTGTTGCAAGATCTTGCATAGGAGATGGTAGCACGCCATTATTGGATCCTATAGTGAGAGAGAAGCAACATTTTTTGTTCATCACTTTTATTTATCTCCACTTTACATGACTTCAATGAGTTCATACTTGTTGCAACCAAGTGAGAGATTGTCTACTTCCAATTATTCAATATGGAAGTTGAGGATGGAGTCCATCTTGATACTCCAAGATGTGATGGACATTGTACTTGGGATTGAGGAGGAGCCTCAAGTCCTTCAAGAAGTACAAAAATACAAGAAGAGAGCCAGGATGGCTCTCCACTACATTAAGATGAATGTCTCTAATGAGATATTGAGGGAGATTGGTGATTGTTCTACATCCAAGGAAGCTTGGGATTGTCTCAAGTCCATCTATGAGGCTAAGAACACCTCTAGGCTCCTCACTCTTAGAAATCAAATATTCCAAAGTAGTCAAAAGAGTGATGAGAGTGCATCTAATTATGTTTTGAGAGTCAAGGATATTCATAGGGAGCTTGCATGTATTGGTGACTCAATCAATCAAAGTGAGCTAGTCCAAGTCATTCTCAATGGCTTGAGAGATGAATATGACAACCTTGTCCAATCCTATGCTATTAAGGAGGAGCTACCAAGTTTGGAGGCCTTTCAAAGTGTGCTTATTTCTGAAGAATCAAGACAAGAGTACAAACTCTTGAGGATGGACAAGCTATCACTCAATCATGATGATGGCAAAGTTCTATTTGCCAAGCACAAAGAGAGGAGTAAGAAGCAACACCATCACTTCTCTAATGACAAAGCTAAAGACCAAGATGGAGAGGAGGAGGATACCTCTCATGCTTCTAATTCAAATCTCAAGAAGAAGATGATCAAGTGCTTTTATTGTGGCAAGAAAGGCCATTATGCCACCAATTGCTTCAAGAAGAAGAATCAACTCATTCAAGCCAACATCACCAATGAGAAAGAAGACTATATTGCAAGTGATGGAGAAGGCTCTCTTATGGCATCAAGCTTCTCCTCTTCCACCTTCAACAAGGATGACTCATGGTATATTGATAGTGGAGCATCTTCACATATGTGTGGCTCGAAGCACTTTTTTTCATCTATTATGCCTTATGATGGAGTCAAGAAGACCATATACTTTGCAAGTAAGCATGAGTGCAATATTAAAGGAGTAGGGATTATTTCCTTGAAGCTTGCATCTTCTAAAGATCTCTTTCTCAACAATGTTCTTTTTGTCCCAAAGCTTACAAAGAACATCTTAAGTGTTGGCCAACTTCTTGATAGTGGCTTTGATGTCAATTTCAATATTGACAATTGTGTGATTAAGAAGGATGGTGAGATCCTTGCATATGGATCAAGATTTGAAGGCATCTACAAACTGGATCCAAGTGAGAGTGCAAACTCTCTTGATGTTTCTTATATTTCCAATATTTCAAAGGAGGAGGATTACACAAGATGCACATATCTTCTCTCTTCAAGTATTATGGTGTATGATTATTCCTTATTAATCAAAGCATATGTTGAGAAGAAATTCTCATTGAAGATCAAAGCTTTGAGGAGTATTGGAGCTCTTGAAGGAATAGCACCATATGAAGTTTTATTCAAGATGAAGCCTAAGGTTGATCACCTTAGTGAACTTGATAGTGCTTGCTTTGCACATATTCCCTTGGAAACAAGAAGGAAGGATGATCCAAGCTCATGGATCATGATTGGATACTCATCCATCAAGGAGGCCTTTAGTGTCTTTACACTCTCTATTTCAAATGTGATCGTGAATAGAGATGTCATATTGCATGAAGATTCAATCTTGGAAGTGGCCGAGATCAAGGCTTCTCAAGAAGCATCACAAGTTATCCTTTTTGAAGGTATTCAAGTTATGATGGGGCCAATGTGTGAGGAGGAGTTTCTTCTTCATATGATTTCAAGAAGACCTTCAAGATGCATGGCCGAGTCTTTATGGCTCACCTTACATGGCAAAGAGGGGCATCTTTCATGTTGTATCTACTACAACACATTCATATATGCTTCTCTTCCTTTGCTTGAAATGCTATCTTGCTTCATTGAATTTTTTGGATCTCAAAGTTCAAGAAAAGCTATACTAGTTTTGTATGATGCTTATGGTATGGACATGTTTCTTGTCATTATTGACTTAGATGTGTTTCCAATACTTTTTGAAGGCAAGATATTGTATTGTCAAAAGTATGCTCTTGGTTCTAGTAAGAACAAGATTGAGCTTAGTACTCACTTTTTTGAAAATCATGTTTTCACATGTTTTGAGGCAAATTGTAAACTTCTCTTGAGATTAAGTGAAGCATCCAAAGTGGACACTTGCATCCTTGAGAGAGTAACTAGCCTAAAAAAGATCAAGATAGTCTTTGATATCAAGATTAGATCCATCATGGATATAGTTCATTGTATGTGGACTAGTCAAGCTAGAAAGCATAATCTTGATAATCATCATTGTTTCACATCTTATGATCTTGATCTCCATGATCCTTATGAGGCTTGGAAGCCTCAGATTTCTCTATTTATGGTGCATCCATCATGCAAGTGGAACTTTCAAGGCAAAGATCATCATCAAGCATGGAGGAAGCCCATGATAATAGTGGCATATTGGTGGAGCACTCTTCAAAGGCATTGGCAAGAGATCTCTACCAAAGAGATCTTATCATGGATATGGTGAGGGTGCTGCTATGATGGATCCCTTGGCTGATCTTCACTTCTTATGCATACCAAAGGATCCACTCAAAAAGATTTAGAAACTTCTCAAGTGATCTAGTACCTTTCCAAGCTATTTTTTGAGGAGGAGTGTGAGAAATTGGCAAAAATCTAGCTTGGTATTTTTTTATGATAGAAGTTTGTAAGTGAATCTCACATGTGTGGAGGATGTTCCCACGTGTGGAGAATTGTAAAGTAAATCAAAATGTTTGATATAGGGGTCTCATAGAATTTTATAGTCAAGCATTTAGGTGTAGGATGTTGATAGGGTCAAATTTGGCATAGATGGCAAATTATCCATTTCCACTTGTAATGCCAATATTGAGCCAAAATAGAGCCAAACTTGTGCCAATGAGAGTGTAGACAAGTGTCATGCTTTTGTTTCATGAATCTTAAGAGGTCCAATAGGATTTAGAGGTGGAACCTTGTGAGGTCCAATAGAAAATTGAGGTGTGCTTGAATATAGTCCAATAGAATTTAGAGGTGCATGGATCAATGGTCCAATAGGATTAAGAGGTGGCAAAGTGTGATCCAATCATAGTTAAGCATAGTGGTAGCTCATGAATCTATTAGTATCATTGTACTCCTCCTTTTGGATCTAATTGATTTTGAGATTGAGTGGATTTTGAGTGTCATTGAATTTCTAGCTTTCTCTCTCTACCCGAGAGCTCATGATGGTTTTTCTCTCTCTACCCGAGGAGAGCAGCTTGTTTTTACTTAGAATACTTTTGGAACACTTCCCACACGTGTGAGTGAGAGTTGGAAGTGATTGAATGCATGTAGTAGTGTGTTTTTCCCATAGAATCAAAGATAGATCTTGAATCTCAATCTAGTCTTGATCTTGGTGCATCTACACACCTTAGGAGATCACAAGTACATGTAGTGGACAATCCACACGTGTGAAATTCAACAAATGCGACTTCTGACGTGGATGTCGGATTGCGACGTCCAAAGACATCACAAAAGCTCTGACGTGGCTGTCGGAATGCGATGTCCTAGAATTCAGTCAGATTTCGACGTCTATAAACACATGAATGATGCCAAAATTTCACTGACAGATGTCCGACGCTCATCCGACGTCCATCCGACGTATCCTTGGACGTCGGAATCCGACGTTCCTTAGAGTTGTCGGAGTCCGACGTCTGTTAATAGAATGATCAAAAAATATTTCGACGTGTGTCCGATGTCTACCCGACATCTATTCGACACGTCAGAATGTCGGATTCTGACGTCCCAAATTAGGTAAAAAAACATAAAAAAATGCGTAAAAACCAGCGCGCGCATTTTTCTCGAGCTGTTTTTGGAATTGAGTTATTGGAAAAGCGATGTTCGTGAATTGTTTTTAAAACAATATTTTTGAGTTGCATTCAATATTTGGATCAAACAACAAACTAAGCATGAGGTACTTTTCATTTTTAAACTACTTTTCATTTTATATTTTGTTGCATTACTTCATGTTCATTATGAATGACAATACTTTATTGCATTGCTTTGTGCACATCATAAATTTCATTTAGATTTTTAGATATAATATTGATTGTTGTTTTGAAATCCGACACTTCTTAGTTGATTATTACGTCAATCCACATCCCTAAATTTGACATTGCAATTTTTGAAAAAAAAAACATTGCACATATAAAAGCAATGGCAATATAGCATGAACATTTGCAATAACAATATTTTTCATAATATGAATTAATGTATTACAAAATTGGTGCTTTAATGTCGCACGAGTCTTTCTAGATCTAACATCAACTAAAACTTATAAGCCTAATCTACTCGTCGTCGTCGTGACGTCCAGTCTGCATGAACACAAGCAAACAAACTACATTAATATTTAATGCTTGATCGTATTAAATTAAATAAAATTGACGTCAAAATACAAACCACATTAGTATAAATACAAAAACTAGTACTTACATTTGGAGGATGACCCTCGCTCTTTAGTTTGTCGACTAATGTGTCGTACGATTCCCTGAAGGCAAATTCGTACTCCTCCTTAGTTGGCAGACGTCCATAGTCCGCCAACTATCCATGCATTCAATTGAAGTTGAAATTAATTTAGGGCTACGTTGAAGCAGCTAGTCATAATGCATATTAAATAATAAAAGCATATAAAATCGAAGATAAACTATAAGAGTAGTGTAAGTTCACTTACCATACTTGCTTGCAATCCCGCCTTTCCGCTCGAGCCCGACCTAGGATTGCCTATCCCATGCATCCTAGCGGTCGTTCTGAATCTTGTTTTTATTTGGTGTTTGTTCATCCGATTTTACACGGTTCCAATCACTTCTTGAACACCAAGAAGGCTTATATTGCCCGTCCCTATAAGCTTGTCGTGCCATATCACGACGATGTCTAATCCATAAGCTCATATGCTTATGAATTTCCTTCTCCTCGAATTTCTCTTGTTGTTGGAATTTTCACGAAGGGTACCAATAACTTGTCGTTTATCGATGCCAGGTTGTTCGGACCATTTACTAAATAATCTGTCGCCAAAATGACGTTGGCATAAAGAATAGAGTCGGTCCAAAACCACCCTTCCTTTTTTATTAGCAATTATATTGCCTTGAGGATCCACGTCATAATAAGGATTTGTGAATGACTCTTCGATGGGGGCGGGAGCCACGGCCTCTTGTGAGAGACCACCCTCATTTTGGCTAAGCATATTTTGCAGTTGTGTTCTTTGCTCGGGAGTTAATGATTCATGTAAATTTTTACAAAGTCTCCTGAGCTTTCACCACTGCCTGACCGCGACATGATTACTACATTCATAAACATACAATACATTACAATAAACCCTAATATATTGAAATTAAGTAGAAAAGAAAATCGATTACAAAACTTTAATGCATATTGAAGTGAAACTTTCATACCTGTGTTAACAAAAAGAGAGAGATATGCATGTAGAGCTCGAACCTGCACCAAGATTGGCATAAGAATCATGTAAGCGACAATGTATAAGAATAGGTATATCTAAAAATTAAAACATTAGAATCATACAATAATTTTATGTTATTTGTGTTTTGTACTTGTGCATATATGCAGTTTATCACAACGAGATGAATTACATTTAGATCAGTCTAGCGATGAAGACAGTACTCAAGTTAACAGGGTAAGTAATAAACATGCATGTGTTCTTGTTCATAAAAACTTTGTTATTATAAGTTAAAATATTGTGCTAAAGTGACATGTACTTGATTTTTGTTTCTCGTAGAGAAATTATTTTCAAAATAAAATATGGTGCACATGCCTCAAGTGTGATGGACAAAAGATGCGTGAAAGACGTATTGTTGAAAATCATTTGTGGAAGTTTGGACGAAAAGAGGAAGGCCAACCATCGAATTTGGAAGATGTTGAGGTTTGTTAATTTTATATGATTGTTTTTTATTATAATCTTCGTCGATCTTATATGTCACAATACATCAAATGCCATTCCACGGAGTTGATCCATCCTTGTTTAGTTACAATCAACGTCAAGTTTTAATAGACATGAGAAAACAAAGAATGAAACAAATTGAAGAGGCAAACACAATTGGAAAAGAGAATAATCAACTTGATTCTAATGATTATGATGATGAGGTGCAACACGATGAAGCAATGCACAACATGTTTGAATCTTACTTTGAAACAAATGAGAATGATGATATGCATGCATCTTCTAATGAAAACGGAGATCACGAACAATTTGAGATGGATGAAGATGAGATTCTATTGCGCAAGGAGGCAGACACTCCTCTATATCCTGGAGCATCCATTTCGAGACTAGCTATGTCAATTCTTATTCTAAACCTTCAAGCAACATACAAATGGAGTGATCGTAGCATGACATCTTTATTCGGGTACTTAACGCATAACACAACTATTATACTTTATAGCATATTTACATTAGGTTAATTTTTTTTCTTTTCTAACAACTCACATTGCTCTTTTTTTAGGTTGTTGCATTGAAGACTTCTGAAGGAAAATGTGATACCTAAAACATGAAAAGAAGCACAAAAGATGATGACCGTGCTTGGAATGGATTACAACACAATACATGCATGTCTAGAAGACCATGTTCTATATAGAGCTGAGCATTCAGAAAAGCTTCAATGTCCAGTGTGTAACGCTTCACGTTTTCAAGATGACGTACAAGGGGATAAAGTGCCAAAAAAAGCATTACGACATTTACCAATTATCCCACGATTGCAACGTTTATTTCGATGTAAATCTTTGGCACAACTAATGGATTGGCATGTCAAAAATCGATCTACAGATGATGTGATGCGAGTACCAAGTGATTCACCTGCATGGAAACATATTGAAGACCAATGGCCCGAGTTTAAAACCGAATCTCATAATTTGAGATTTGGCCTTGCTATGGATGGCGTAAATCCTTTTAGCGTTCAAGCATCAACTTGGTCCACATGGCCAGCTGTGCTCGTTAATTACAACATACCTCCATGGTTGAGTATTAAAAATTTAAAAACACACACACACACACACACACACACACACACACTTCATCTCTTTTTATCATTCACACTCTCTATCTCCTCTTCAAACAAACAAACAAACATCAATCTCAAACAAACAAACAAAAAGCAAAACAAACAAATAATCAAACACCAACCTCAAACAATGATCTTCAAGCACCTTCAAGCACTGATCTTCAAGCCCTCAAGCATTGACTACCCTCAATCGCCCTCAATCACTCCAAAGACGCTCAAATCTGCAAAAGACAAAGTGAAAGAGAAGGCGTTGGATCGCGCGAATTGGAAGATTGAAACAGACGTCGGAATCCGACGGCCTCCAAACACGTCGCAATCCGACGTCTGTGCCCATTCACGCCCGGACAAACGTGCCAGATGCCGTGGATAGGCTTTTTGGCATGCTGACATGGATGTCGGAATCCGACACATGTCGGATTCCAACGTCTACTTTGGATGACACGTATTTTTGTTTAAAAATTTTTTGTGATAGGTCATATCCATGTCTGCAAGTCGGAATCCGACATGTCAGACTCCGACGTGCCTTTGAAAAATTGGTTGCCACCCAGATTTCTCGATTTTTGGACTGTGATTTTTGGGTTTTTTACTGGGACGTGTCAGATTGCGATGGATTATGAAATTTTTGAGCATACGTTGGACGCGGACATCGGAATTTGTGAGATATGTTATTGTGTCAAGGTGAAAACCATGTACTTGATTCAACAAATGCAATATGTAGAGCAAGAAAAGGATTAAGAAAGATACACTATTAATCAACTATTGTTTGAAGAGTGTAGAAATAAACGTAATACTTTCAACTTCTTAAGCTACCAAGACACTTGAAAACATGAAAAAACAAATAAAATATTTTAGTCATGGTAGGTGGCCAATATTTTAGTCATGGTAGCATAAGCTCATAGCTAGTCAACGAATGGGATCTAGATTCAATTCATGTTAGACAAATAGAGCAATTCGTGTACCAAGAACAAAGGATAGCAAGGGACTTATGTGTAGCTTTTTGACTAGATGATCAAGGTGATTGTTAGAAATTTCTCTAATAGTGACATCTTGATGGATAATTTAGACCACAATCATCCCTTCATTGTTGTTATTGAAAAAAGACTCCTTTTATGCAAGGTTGGAATCATGAACTTAAAGTGGCTTAGAGATCATCAAACCATGCACATCAGGTACCTAAAGCACAAGAAAAATGTTTGTGGATGAATTAGAACCGGTAGCATCAACGTGGTTAATTCAAAGTGAATCATACATCTTCTCATGGAGTGGAGCTAAATGACTAGGGTGCTTGGAGAAGACTGTGGTAGAGATGGAGAATAACATATAATGAAGACATCAACTTAGCTCCTCGACAAAGCGACAACAACAACAAAAGTTATGGGTTTGAAAATATGTCTAGTAATATGAGAGGTATCATTCTATTATGGAACATGACGAGGATCTAACCCACCCCAACATCATGTCTCACATAACAAATCTACTAATACTTGATAAGAGACAAAAACTTATGCATTCGGCTTTGTCTTCTTTGATTATTGTCTTTCCATCAATATTATGTCCACCTTTCGATGTCAATATTGTTGGTGAATAGACAGTTGGATGTGGAAAACCAAGTTGACTTTGGATTCTAAGAAACTCCTCCTCAGAAGGTAGATCATCTTCTTTGTTGCGCATTTCCACCACAACCATTTTCAAGCAATCTTTCCCTGAATAAAATTATCATTATATACATCGTCAACCCTAGGGAGAAGATCATCAGCATCAAAATCAATTATATCCGAAAATTCATCAAGCTCTTTGCTCAAAATGCAAAGAGTCTCAGCTTCAGTGAAGTCAAAAAGATCCGATATATCCGATATTGTCAAAAAGAAATTATTATCTATATTATAAGTAGGCAAAGTGATCAAAGATTTATCAGAAGGAGAAAGGGTAGTGGGGCCTATAAAAGTAGCCCTATTTCGAGCAGGATCAAAATCAGAACAGTCATCTAAATTAACACTCGTGTCAATAAAAAATGTATCTATATCTACAATCTTTGACTTTTCAGACTTTGTACCACTAGAAGAAGCTGCTTCAAAAGTGGAGGGCACAGAGTCCGAATTGTCAGAAATATTTAACAAAAGAAAAAAAACAAAATCAGATTGAAAATCAACAAATCTACATTTTTTATTATGAATTGGGCACTCATCTATAGACTTGAAATCATTATGTAACTTGGTAAACATTCTGTCAAGCTTAGCTTTGTAGATATGCATGTCGAGTGCCACCAGGTCCTGATAATGAATCATGTCTTTATTTTGAGACCTGAATAATGAAGTACTGAGCAGAGACTTAAATCTGAGATATATCTCAGAAAATGGCTCCACACCAGGGCCATCAGTTATAGAAGATAGAATAAAAAGAAAAGGAGAAAAAAGAGATTTGAAATAGTCCAACCTATCAGTGATACCAAATTCATTAAAAAAAGAAAGCAAACTGGATTCAAAATTAGACATTTTGGCAGTGCATGGTAAGCATGTCACCATCATGCCAAAGGATTTCGTCATTCTCAAAAGGCTAGTAGAGGCTGGAGTTTCTTTTTTGCAGAATAGTATTAGTTTCAATTCCCATGGTAAAGTTTTTGTAGTTAGTCCATTTTTCGTGGGAGCGGTAAAGGTGAAAGAAGCCAATTTTGAGAAGGTTGTCTATTTTATCGAGTGCAGTCCTATGGTGAAATTTTGTTTGATTCCATCTGAAAATAAGTAAGGATTGCTCTTTTGTTTTTGTTGCTATAATCTGGATTGTTGCATGTCTCGTTGCTTTAATAAGAACGGAATTTTTTCATGAATATGAATTTAACGATATTTGTATCCTGGTTATTGCAGTCGGCATTGGAGCCTAAACATTCTTTTTGTAAAGATAAATAAGGAGGGAGTATCTGTGTAAAATTAAACTCGGCTGCAAATACACATAGAGAATTTGATTTTCTACTTCATGATGTTGTTCGGGAAATACCGACAACGGCAACTTCAATTGGAATTATAACCATTAAATCTCTCAAGGTATATTCAATTTATCTCTGATATGTATGTATTTCTTTTTTAATTCAAATGTATCGTCATAGCATAAATAAAATTTTTATCATAATATTACTAAGTTTCGTTCTATATATGCAGTGTGTACAGCAAAATGACGCTTTTTGTTGTGCATGGTTCGTCCTGTACAATACGAAGCTATTTTTTGAATGGTATAATCTACAAATGGATGTAGATATTGAAAAGGTAATATTCTATTCATTTGTAGTTCATTTCATTCTGATTCATATTTTATTACTATCATTGTTTGTAATTTGTTGATTCTCATGTTTTGTGATGACAGTTCACTCTTGAGCTGTATACTCCTAATGATGTATATAGATTTCAGTAAGAGTTGACCAGAACCTTTGCCCAGTACAGTGTAAGCGTTGCATCTGCAATCGAGGGCCCTCAAAAGGAAGCTGCTCCTGCCTCAACAACCTTTCAGGTTGTTCAAGATGCAAATCTTATTTTATATGATCAAAAAGGAATAAAAGTCCATCCTAATACAGAGGAAGGCAATTTTGTAGCAAATATTCTTCTTGCCTTAAAAGGCATTGAGGCTCTTCCCAAAATAGAGGAGGGCGAGATTATAGAAGGAGCTGTTGCTTTATCAGTTTCTAATACTGATATAGAAAATATAGAAAAATTGATTGAATAGAGATCTATTTGTAAATAGAGACATATAAAAAAAAGATACAATCATTTTACTTGTAAACAACCCGTTTATGGGTTTTTTTTATTGATATCACAATAGATTCTTACAATCAGCTTGTGTCCATAGTCTAATAATAGAATGCAATTTTTCTATAATGATAAAAAGACATTGGCATGTATTTGCTGATAGTGAATCTCAATGTTCTTCCATAAGTTGGATTGTTTCGCCAATATCTCTGCATTTGATCTCGAGCTCATGTCTTTTACGTACCTACATAGAACTAATACAAAGTTAGTTAGAATAGTACAGAGTTTGTATTAGAAAGTTTTGATCAAAACTATTCATAAAAGATCGAGTGTTTATAGTTACTTACGAGTTTACCATTGAAAATGAATCTGAAGTTTGAAAGTACATCATCTTGTAGGAGCAATAGTTCCCGTCGGATGTAGTTTAGACTCCAATCTTCTTCCACCTCAACACATGTCAAAACAACATCATTGTATATAATTCCAATATTTTTTTTCGTTTTGAATATTCACTGGCTTCCAAGTCTTGATCGAGTGGCACCTTTATTTTTTTTTCATCTTTGATAATGGAAGCATAAGCTCAACATTTGTTTATCAATTTGATAACAGAAGCACATGGAAGATATTTTAATTTTGCATTCTATTTCTCCATCTGATCTTTTGTCCTAGCCTTCACCCATAAGTTCAGATAATAAATTATATGATAAATTTTTGCATACAAACATCGTTGGGGTTTTGTGTACATTGACACTTGAAAAGAAATCCACAAATATATTCAAGGAAATAAACCAACTCAATCTGACTGTTTTTTATCCCGTGCTCATTTTTAATGAATTTTTTACATCATTATATATCTTGCAACAAAATGATTCTGAAACTGTAGCATCTGATGCAATCCATTCATCACTTTCAAAGCTAGGTAATGAAATTGGTACTATTTGTCCAAAAAAAAAAATTGTATCAGGAATGTACATTGATTCATAACAAAAGATTCCACTATCAACTAGATCTTTTGCAGTTCTACCTCGATATTGCAGTTGTCCAATATCAGTGTGAATAACATCTAACACATCTGCTAAAGATCCACTCGGCTCCCATTCATTTATGTTGATGGATATAAATCTACAAGAGAAAAATGATCAGATTGGCAAGTTTACTATTAGATATTTATAAATGACAAAAATCAAAGTATCAAGAATATCAATACTCACAGTTGCTTTTTTTGTGATCCTGACGGTTGAATCCTTGCACATTTATCTCTAAATGCATATATACATGCTGGACTAGAATTTCAGAAATAGATTTTCCTCCTGATGATGTTCTGAAATCCAAAATTCTGGCCTTCCAATAAGATCGAAATGATAGTTTTGACCCTTTCCTTTTTCAAAATGCTCCTTTTGATGATGGATGCATCAAAACCCAAGAGTTTTTTTGAATATTTTCTTGGCACCCATAATCCATTATCATCTGTCTCGTTGAATAGAAGCACAAAGTCGATTGAGGAGCACGGCTTCCTTGGTGGCGCCATTCGTAATTTGCATGCAAAAATCTGAAACAATGAATTATGAATCTGAAAATTTGCGTAGACAAAAAGCCATGAATCTGAGAAAAAATGTTGGCGAAAATTTGAAACACTAATCTATTTGGCACCACAAATCAACTCTGGTTATCCCTGTTTACCATGGTTTGACAATGCATATACATTAATGGTAAATCGAATTTCTCATCTCAATCATCTGTCATGTTCATTTTCAATATTTTTAGGTCTCTTCGGGCAGTGATGAGCTAGAAGGGCAGGTCTCATCAACCAATAGCATTTCCACATGCTACTCGACGAAATAGCAATATATTTAAAAAGTTTTTATTTTATTTATATTTGGAAAATTCTACGTTACATAGAACCTCGAAGCTAAGGTTTCAATTGGTCCACATGGCAACGAAAATAAGAAAAAAGAAAAAAGCATCTTTTTCAAAGGCCCTCGTCGGGCTCTAAGTTTCTCTAATGGTTACAATGTGCATAATTTGGATCATAGATGATTCCCTTAGTGGAACTTCCTTTTTATAAATTTCAGCATGCATATTTGCATATCCACTTTCATTGTTAACAATCAAGCCTTCATCTTTTACATCAAATTGCAATTGATAATAGAGTTATTTGAAAGAATGTGTGGCTTGATATAAAAAGTCAAAACTATGTAAACAATAATGAGCTTTGAAAGTTCGATCCATGCTATTATAGGTGCTAGATTGTTCTAAAGATTGGCAATGACAATGGACAAGTGTATATATCAATATTATAAATTATAAACTAATATATGAATATAGGATGTTAAAGTTAAAGCTGGCTATAACTTTAAGTTGGAGAGAGCGATTAATAATGATACATATGTAACGTGTGATATTGAGAAGCAAATGTATCTTACCATCACAATAAATTTCACAAAAGCCTTATTAGCAACTAATATGATATTGTAGATACAATGTTTAATCACTATGTGGTTCCATTTGAGAATATGAAACAAGAAATAGAAGAAGAGATGATTGGATGGGATTTATGAACATAAGTCATGTTTTATTAGAAATAGTTTTTGAAAATATTAGTTACAAAAGTTTGCAACTAAAAAATGAATCAATCTCTTCTTCATGATTAGCTTCTCCTTAGATCAATTTTGGTTAATTTATCTTTTTTGTGTTTGGAAATTTTTCTGAAACTATGATTTTCCTAGTGTATTAACATAATTTTCAAACTCATAATTAACAATGATTTTTGGCATCCTTCACTTTTGGGTATTATAAGGAATATATAAATCAATGTACAATTGATTAGATTAAGCTATATGCTAATATGGTGAATCAAAATGAAGCTCATATAATGATAAGGTAAATCAATCAATCAATGTATAGATATGTGGATGAATTTATTGATTTGAAAGTAAGGCAAGTTAAGATACATTTGAAGGTGAATAGATAGGTAGATGTGCAAGTTGTCTATAGATCTATAGGATGGATGCATTGATTCCTCAATTGAGATAGATGGATCCGTAGATAGAATTTATATTATCAACTATGCAATACTATATATGCATGTAATTTTTGTATGGCTTTTTATGATTGATAGAGAGACTCAAAGTGGACACAAGTTCAAGGTTTTCTCGTGTGGCCAATGCAGGTGGTTAAAGTATGTCATTCCCCACTCGATCAACCTATAGTGGTTAAAGTATGTCATTCCCCACTCGATCAACCTATAGTGACCGCTTCACCCCCCAACACAATAACATTCGCACAAATTTTGACGTCCACGTCCGACGTATGCTCAAAAATTTTATAATTCGTCGCAATCCGACACATCGAGGTCCGACGTCCAAGTAAAAAATCCGAAAATCAGACTCTGACGATTGGGAAATATGGCAGCAACCAATTTTTCAAAGGCGACGTCGAATTCTGACGTCCACGTCAGCAAGCCAAAAAGCCTATCCACGGCATCTGGCACATTTGTCCGGGCCTGAATGGGCACATACGTCGGATTCCGACATGTTTGGAGGCCTTCAGATTCCGATGTGTTTGGAGGCCGTCAGATTCCAACATCTGTTTCAATCTTCCAATTCGCGCGATCCAGCGCCTTCTCTTTCACTTTGTCTTTTGCAGATTTGAGCGTCTTTGGAGCAATTGAGGGCGATTGAGGGCAATCAGTGCTTGAGGGCTTGAGGGCCTGAAGATCAGTGCTTGAAGGTGCTTGAAAATCAGTGTTTAAAGATCATTGTTTGAGGTTGGTGCCTGATTTTTGTTCGTGTTGCTTTTTGTTTGTTTGTTTGAGGTTGATGTTTGTTTGTTTGTTTTAAGAGGAGATAGAGAGTGTGAAAAATAAAAAGAGATGGAGAGAGAGAATGTGTGTGTGTGTGTGTGTGTGTTTTTAAATTTTGCATTGATTTAAAATGGTTTTGAATGGTCTTGTAATAGACTATTAGTATTATTTAGGATAGTAGATTTAGGATTATTAGATTTGTAATTTGTGAGAGAGAAAGAGAGAGAAGAGGTGAAGTGTACATGTATGGTTGAAGATATTGAAAGATTTTGGAGTCTTTTTAAAAAAAATAAAGTTTTAAGAGAGAGAGAGAGAGAGAGAGAGAGAGAGAGAGAGAGAGAGAGAGAGAGAGAGAGAGTGTGTGTGTGTTTTCTATAATAGATTGTAATAGTGTTTATAATAGACTAATTTTTATAGTGTTTATAATAGATTGTTAGAATTATTTGAGATAATGTTTAACATTTTGCATTGTTGTAGAATTTAAGATTATAGATAAATACATAATCTATGGTAGTAATAGATTGTTAGATTTTTAGCTATTTAGGACTAAGAATGATAGATGAAACACACACAGAGAGAGAGACACAGAGAGAGAGAGAGAGAGAGAGAGAGAGAGAGAGAGAGAGAGAGAGAGAGAGAGAGAGAGAGAGAGAGAGAGAGAGAGAGAGAGAGAGAGAGAGAAGGGAAGAAGTGTGTATGTATTGTGTCTTGCATTTTGAATTTAAGATAATGAAGAAAGAGAGAGAGAGTGTGTGTGTGATTTGATTAAGATTTAGGGTAGTAGATGAATAGATTGTGTGTGTGTGTGTGTGTGTGTGTGTGTGTTTGTGTTCAACATTTTGCATTGATTTTAAATTTAAGATGAGAGAGAGAGAGAGAGAGAGAGAGAGAGAGAGAGAGAATGTGTGTGTGTGTGTGTGTGTGTGTGTGTGTGTGTTTTGTATTATGCATTAATTTAGAGTATTTAAGAGTGATAGATAAATAAATAGTGTTTGATATAAAATTATAAATATTGTTATTAATAGATTGTTAGAATTATTTAAGATAGTGTATGTGTGTTTGAGAGGATGTGTATGTGTTTTGAAATTTGAATTGATCTATAATTTAAGTTAATAAACAAATAGATATAGATAATGTTGGGTAGTAATAGATTGTATAATGTGTTGTGTGTGTGTGTGTGTGTGTGTGTGTGTGTGTGTGTGTGTGTGTGAGAGAGAGAGAGAGAGAGAGAGAGAGAGAGAGAGAGAGAGAGAGAGAGAGAGAGAGAGAGAGAGAGAGAGAGAGAGAGAGAGAGAGAGAGAGAGAGAGAGAGAGAAGAGAAAAAAAAAAGATGTGTGTGTGTTTTTAACATTTTGCATTGATTTAAAATTTTAGAATATAGGTAAATACATAGTCTATGTAGTAATAGATTGTTAGATTTATATTTATTTTGGACTAAGAATAATAGATGAGAGAGAGAGAGAGAGAGAATGTGTGTGTGTGTGTGTTTTGTATTATGCATTAGTTTAGGATATTTAAGAGTGATAGATAAATAAATAGTGTTTGATAGAATTTATATTGGATTTTTAGAGAGAGAGAGGGAGAGAGAGAGTGTATGTGTGTGAGTGTGTTTTGATTAAGATTTATAGTAGTAGATGACTAGATAGTGTTTGATGGTAATTGTACGTTTGAATTTGCTTATAATAATGGTTCAATTGTGTAATATAGTGTTATTTTTTAATTGCTTGTGCATGTGACAAAAATATTCAAAAGAAAAAGAGCAAGCATTTAAAGAGCTAGCAATTGCACATTTGCACTTAAGCTTCGAGTGAGTTTATTGGTGAGTTTGCTCTACCTGCATATCTCTCTTCTTTTGTTAACACAGGTATGAAAGTCCCACTCCAATATGCATTAAAGTTTTGTAATCGATTTTTGTTTCTACTTCATTTCAATATATATGGGTTTATTGTAATGTATTGTATGTTCATAAATGTAGTAATCATGTCGGGGTCAGGCAGTGGTGAAAGCTCGGGAGACTTTGTAAAAAATTTATATGAATCATTAACTCCCGAGCAAAAAACACAACTGCAAAATATGCTTAGCCAAAATGAGGGTGGTCCCTCAAAAGAGGCCACGGCTCCTGCCCCCACCAAAGAGTCATCCACAAATCCTTATTATGACGTGGATCCTCAAGGCAATATAATTGCTAATAGAAAAGGGAGGGTGGTTTTGGACCGACTCTATTCTTTATGCCAACGTCATTTTGGCGACAGATTATTTAGTAAATGTTCCGAACAACCTGCCGCCGATAAAGGACAGGTTATTGGTACCCTTCGTGATGAATTCAGAGGAATTCGAGGAGAAGGAAATTCATAAGCATATGAGCTTATGGATTAGGCATCGTCGTGATATGGCACGACAAGCTTATAGGAACGGCCAATCCAAGCCTTCCGGGTGTTCAAAAAATGATTGGAACCGTGTAAAAGCAGATGAACGAACACCAGATAAATACAAGATTCAGAAAGATGTTGCGGCCGCTGGGATGCATGGGATGGTAAGTGAACTTACACTACTCTTACAGTTTATCTTTGATTTTATATGCTTTTATTTTTTAATATGCATTATCACTAGCTGTTTCAACGTAGCCCTTTCAACTTCAATTGAATGCATGGATAGTTGGCGGACTATGGACGTCTGCCAACTAAGGAGGAGTACGAATTTGCCTTCAGGGAAACGTACGATGCATTAGTCGGACAAACTAAAGAGCGAGGGTCATCCTCCAAATGTAAGTACTAGTTTTTGTATTTATACTAATGTGGTTTGTATTTCGATGTCAATTTTATTTTATTTAATACGATCAAGCATTAAATATTAATGTAATTTGTTTGCTTGTGTTCATGCAGACTGGATGTCACGACGACGACGAGTAGATTAGGCTTATAAGTTTTAGTTGATGTTAGATCTAGAAAGACTCGTGCGACATTATAGCACCAATTTTGTAATACATTAATTCATATTATGAAAAATATTATTATTGCAAATGATTGTGCTATATTGCCATTGCTTTTATATGTGCAATGTTTTTTTTTTCAAAAATTGCAATGTCAAATTTAGGGATGTGGATTGACGTAATAATTAATTAAGAAACTAAAACCATGTGCAATGTCGGATTTCAAAACAACAATCAATATTATATCTAAAAATCTAAATGAAATTTATGATGTGCACAAAGTAACGCAATAAAGTATTGTCATTCATAATGAACATGAAGTAATGCAATAAAATATAAAATGAAAAGTAGTTTAAGAATGAAAAGTACCTCATGCTTAGTTTGTTGTTTGATCCAAATGTTGAATGCAACTCAAAAACATTGTTTTAAAAACAATTCACGAACATCACTTCTCCAAGAACTCAACTCCAAAAACAGCCCGATAAAAATGTGCACGCTGTTTTTTATGCATTTTTTATTTTTTTAACCTCATTTGGGATGTCAGAATCCGATGTCCTAATGTGTCGGATAGACGTCGGACATATTTTTTGATCATTCTGTTAACAAACGTCGGAATTGGACAACTTTATGGGACGTCGGATTTCGACGTCCAAGCATACGTCGGATGGACGTCGGATGGGCGTCGGACATCCGTCGGTGAAATTTTGACATCATTCCGTATTTACAAACATCGAAATCCGATTGTATTATGAGACGTCGCAATGTAACATCCACGTCAGAGCGTTTGCGACGTCTTTGGACACCGCAATGCGACGTACACGTCGGACGTCACAATGCGATGTCCACGTCAGACGTCGCATTGCGACGTCGATGTCAGATCGGGTTTCCGTGATCGAGAAAATATGTTTCAGAATCCGGCATGTTGTGCTTGTCGTAATGCGACGTTTTTTAAAGTCGTCGGATTCCGATGACCTTATAGCGACGTGTTTTTCTAATGTCCACACCGAATTAAAAAAAAATTAAGCTCGCGATTCACGTCGCAAATCGCGACGGGTGTTGTTGTGCAATAGGTTCAAAAATCTATTCAATCACAAAAGTGATCCTCACAGCAATATAATAGCTTTGTGATTAGAATAATCTTATTCTACATCACCCATCAACTATGATGGCCTTCTTCTTCCTTTCTTGCACATGCACACCATTTTCTCATCAAAATATTGATTTCTTTCAAATATTTACCAACTTACAATCTCCATAATTCTCAAACATACACCAACTTATAATTAATCAAATTTTAAAATATGACATCTAGAGTGGTGGTAGAATGGTGCTAACGAAGTGGGCATGGTGCATGATGCACGGTTTTGATGCACTTGCAATATCTTAAAAAAATTGACAAGGTCATCACATGGCATTGCAATGTCACGTGGCAAAATGCCACATTGCCACGTCGTGTGAGTAGAGTTGGTTAGAATTTAATTTCACTTTAAACCACAGTTGAGCTGATTGACTCTATTTATTACCAACTACTTTGCTTCACGTCCACAATAGCATCCCAAACTTGATATTTTACTTGAGAACATGTTGTAGACAAGGACTCACACAAATACATGAAGTTTGACATAGCTAGGATTTTCTCTACACAAATACATGAAGTTCGGCGCAGTTAGGATTTTCTCTATAAAAATGCATGAAATTTGGCATATGTCAAAAAATGTTGAATGGCACAGATCAAAAATGCCGAAGGCTAGTGGTCGATGAAAATACTTTGACCAGTCAACCTGAGATGTTGACTCAGTGAAAATGCTAAATCAGTGGAAATATTGAACCCAAAAATGCCAAATCAACATTTTTTGACATTTGTGTGGTACCGCTCAAAATGGAGCTCTTGGTTTGCCTAGGCTAGATCTTGTAGAGACTGCCATTATTTTATCTACATATTTTAATTGCTTTCCCTTGAAAGTGATTAGGTCCTTTCACGTCTTCCTTTTTGTACGCTCAACTTAAGAGTTTTTCTAAGCTAATTCTAAGGACACTTAACAACATCTATTATTTACTAATTAAGCTTAATTGAATTATCACAACAGTTATATAATCGAGCTTAGATGTTGCATATGAACATGGAAAAAGAGAGGATGCTCAAATGTTTTGAGCATATGCCTAGCACTTTCATTCTCAGTCCTCAAATTGTTTTACTTCTAGGCTTGTGCACTACTAAAAATTTACTTAATACAATCTTTTTATACATTCATATATATTTTAATATAGTCTATGTTGATCAAATGTGACTGTATCCTATGTGAATGCTTGATGTTATGTATACTTTCATTGTGAATAAAATGTTCCAATTTTCATGCACTTGTTGATTGAGTTGAAGTGCTAGAAATATGGTTTTCACTTACACCTGAGTTTTTCTAACACTATGGTCATCCTTGACACATTCCGACTCAATCTAATTGCAGATACTATTGTGACAGATGATCCATCTATGTAGACACCATTAATTGCTCATTATCATACTCTTTCACAGCACACATATTGAGAAATCAAGACATTTGAACTTGTGTAAAAAATTTTGACTTTTCATTGTGTTTCTCATTACTTATTTTTGCAATAGTGGTATTAAAGGTTAAATGTGTTGACTATCATAACATTTCAAATATTCAACAAGACACATGGAGCAATCATCTTCAAATATCTACCTTATTGAGAGATTCAATGGTGATGACTTTCATATGTGGAAGTATCATATGAAGATGATACTATTGAAAAGATTTATGGGATGTGATTGAAGGATCTACCATACTCCCACACCAAGATACTAAGTTGATTTCCAAATAAAAATTGATAGATGGTAGAGCACTTGCATCATGAATTTTAAGATTCACAAATATCACATATTAGTAGTTGTGAAACATCTAGACGAGCTTGGGAAGCACTCATCAATATATATGAGACCCAAGAAATTCTTTTCATGCAAGAGGTCAGAATTGAATTCCATATGTGACCATGTTAATCACGTTCGATCAATTCTTGACAATGATGTTGTCATGACTCTCCTTGGGAGAATTCCTTCTTCTTGTGACCATATCGTCATGCTGATCTCTACTCAACTAGAATTAATTATTCAGAAAGTCACATCAATTCCTTTTTAAAAACTTGCATTATAGGACCTTGAAAAGATCTACAAAGATCTACATGCATGTGAGGTTGCACACTCTTAAAGCGATGTTAATCAAACTTGGATTTTAGATGACAATCTAACTAGCTTTGACTCTTGGCAAGAGATCATGTACACAAATAGAGATCAATCATCATAGTCAAGCACATATCAAGTACACATGTGAAAAACTAAGTGTCATCATTAGCCTCAACGACCCAAAACTTGAATACAAAAGATTCTAGTGAGAAAAAAGACAAGCTCTTGGTTTTCTACTACAAGCAATTTCCAATGACTTACAATTTCTATCTCTCATTGGACCTCTAAAATGTTGTAGATTAATTCTTGTTTCAGCTTTGTGGATTAATCTTGGTCTATTTTCGACATGAATAGCCTATAAAATCAATGTCCAGGACATCTCCATATGAGATCCATTTACTATATGTTCTGCAACAATTTTGTCACTGTTGGAGTTAATCTCCCTTCACCCTTTGATCCATCTAAATAGCCGCAAGTTTTATTTCATACTACTCTTTGTTTTTTTGTCAACTCCAGATGCAATTATGCAGAAAAACACTATACTCTACACATGCAAAAAAGCCAAAATCTGTGACACTGCAAATTTACTCACAATTCTATGACAGTTCAGCTACCTACAGATATATATGAAGGTAAAAAATGTGAAAAATGCAAACTATCAAATATACGTGCAAATTTTGTCATTTTGGCCTTTCTAAAAATCTCAAAAAATGCAATTTTCTTGACAAATACATTGTATTTCTTGTAGATATCAAAAGGTGATAACGATAGTATGCTCACGATAAACTTCTACGAATTTTACAAAATGTCACAAACTGTAATAAGGCTTTGTTAGTCATAATTGCCACCATCTACTATAAGATCTGTTTATTGTATAATTAATCAGAAGATTACAAGGTGGTTAGTTTGTCAATAAACAGTGACTAAACGCCAACATCAAATGAGGATTAAATGTGGTGTAGAGAGGAACAGATCAATCATTGAGATGTGATTGCAAGAGAGTTTTACAATGTGCAAATTAGTGTGAGACACATAGTGCTCTACGCACGATCCTAAGCTGTTTCATGACAAATATTGTAGTGATTTTTATTCTAGATTATTCAGCACACCAAATTTATAAATAATCATTGTACTCAATTCATTTAATTGAAGCATAGGTAGGATTTTCTGGCACATTATTGTGTCTTGAATTATCTGATTTTATTCACTTTTTCTTGTTCGATTAACACACTACAATCATCATCCTCATTACAACTTCCACAACGATAATGTCTACACTTTGCATGGTTGTCTACGGCACCCCAAGAAGGTAGCTGTCCATGGTTGTCTACAACACCTCAAGAAGGTAGTAGAACAGATGTCATTGACTCCTACATTATCAGCTATCAAAAGTATTAATCCATTTTGCATCTGAAAGTTACAAGATTCTGGCTTATAGTAAATCTCAGATATGTTGAAGGTTGTTGTTGTTGTTTTGACTTTAATTATGCTCTGTCAATTCATTCTATTTGACTAGATAATTGCACAGCCCACAACACTATAGTTAGGATCTCTAAATCTAACTATAGAAAACTGAAAAGATTCCAATTCTGAGATAAAACTTATTCAAGAGATATTAAATTATCCAGTTCAGATAATCTCATTTCATCAGTGGTATCAACGCTCCTATCCAACAGTGGTATTTGAGTGCCTCCGTTGAATTAACTATTTTCAACAGTCACAGGCTTAAGCATTAATAAGTCTTCACCAAAACAAACTTGTAAGACTTGTATTTTTGGCAAACATGCTAGATCAAGATTTTCTAAAGGCCAACTCACAAAGCTACTAGCATTTTGGATCTCATTCATTGTGATTTCTATGGCCAAATGCAAATCTCATCAGGTGAAGGAGCAATGTATTTCATTGCATTTATCAACAACTTTTTTAAATAAACTATTGTTATGTTCATCGGGAACAAATTTGATGTATAATTATGCTTCCAACAGTTCAAACGTCTAGCTAAAACAGAGACAAATCGAAAGATTAAGGCCCTACATATAGAGAGAGTGGGATAATTCAACTTTAATACAATGAACACTTTTCTAAGCGATAATGAGATAACCAGATTTTTACTGTAAGCTTGAATTGTTCATTCTCTCTCTAACTCAAGGAGAAGGCGTTTGCTCATACATTAAATTCTTGTGTACTTTCCCCACACGTGTGAAGTAATCATCTTTGAGATCTCAAGATACCTACCATATTGAAAACCACACCTAAAATACCAACTCAGTGGAAATACTGAACCACAAAATCGACATTTTTTGGCATTTTCATGGCACCACTCAAAATGGAGCTCTTGTTTTGCCTAGACCAAATTCTTTTAAAGGCTGCTCTTATTTTATTTGCATATTCGAACGATTTCGCTTGGAAGTGATTACCTACTTTCATGCCCACTTTCTTGTACACTTAGCTTAATGGTTCTTCTAAACTACTTCTAAGGATAGTTAGTAGTATCTATTACTGACTAATTAAGCTTGATTAAATTACCACATTAGCTATATAATCGAGTGTAGATGTTGTACATGAGCATCGCAAAACAGGCTTATTTCGGCCATAAATAAATCTCTTTAATAAAACTTCATGGCCATACTAACCCAGAAGCATGTGCCTTAACTAACTTTTCCACCTTAATATAGCTCGATTCGAGTTCTTGTAGACTACATATTACTGGACAAACATACTTTCACAACGGTTCTCATGCATTAAGTTCCCAAAGCGTTCTAATATCAAATGAGATGTCATCGCATGCTCCAAGAGAAGAGGATACATGCATGCCAATAGCTCACAAAATATCAATACTTTTCAAGGTACCAACCTTATTGATTTATAAACTTTTCTATGTAACGTGTATAAAAAACATTCCACTAGCTTATTGGATGATTCACATCCCATGCACTCCCTTAAAGAATGATCCTTGCATGCTAGCTTGGGACATGCCATGGTCATAACAATATGCATCTCCATCATTCTGGCCTAAGAAAGAACTTTTCACCGTGTTCGACAACCATTCATTAATGGCTTGGCTTGTGTGCTTGGAAAAGGATTTTCTAGTTACCTTTCCACCAAGTTCAACAATCCTGCATCTATGGCTCGACCTAATGCATCACCATAAATCTAGAATATCCATTTCCAACAAGGTTCACAAAAATAGGGCCTTAAACCCTTAGTTGTCTTTGAAAATATTAAGCAACATAAATATACACTAAACCCAATGGCCATGAAACCTTAATTCTCGTTGAGATGTAGTAACAATTAACAACCTTGCCATAAATTTTATTAGGGAGAAAGTTCACTAGAAAATTCATTTCGCAATAAATAACATTGATGGGAATTAAAAATTATACAAAATTTCATACTATGCTAATGGGTATTGTAGATTTTCTAGTTTCAATGCTAATATATTCAAATCTTTACCATGGTTTGGAATTTGATTATAATGCAATGGCAATATGTAAGCACTTCATGTGTGTTTGGGTGTTTTCATATAGAAGTCTTGTGAGTGGGGGAGGGCCCAAATATTCTTGAGACTATTTCAAATGGCCTTTCCACCTTTCATCTAAGCTCATACTCACTCCTAGGTGGCATCATGTGTAGCAAGAATGGCGCCATCATTGGATAAGTGCACTCCCCTCATTTGTCATAAGCATTGTCTGATGTCCAATTGTATTTCACAATTTAGTACATTGTCCAAATTCAAATTTAGCCCACTTACATCAACTCCCCTTGTGTGAAAGTCCCACACTCCTATTAATGTGGAGGTAAGTCCTTATTTTGAAATGCACTTAGGGCCTACGCATTGACTGTCGAGATGGAAACTTCTAGGTACAATTTTGGGTGAAACAGAGTCTCATGGGGTACAATTCAAGAAGTTAATGGGTACGTTCTAAAAAATGAATGTTATCAATTACTTTTAAAATAACGACCACATTAGATGCACTTGAACATCGATAGAGAATCATGATGCCATGATGAAGCAAAATAAAACACGACAATGCTAGTTTAGGTTTTCATAGTCAACTTTTAATGGGAAATTGATGCAAGTTCAGTTTGGAAAGGGAAAATTTTGACCATGCTAATAAATGAGAGGAAAAGGACACATTCTTAAAAAGAATACTCTGAGCAAAGCCCTAGAATTGTCCAATTGCCTTGTATTTTAGTGGCATGCTAGGATTTGATGCCTACCACCTTTCCATATTCTCAAGAACATTTAGGTCTTGCTATGTGTAAATGACCAGTCAATAGCTTCCAAGTGACATTAATGATGTGTGAATGACATCCAGGTGAGTCGTGTAAAAAATATAGTGCCATTGAGCACCATGGAACCTTCAACACATGGTAATTTGGTGATTGTGCTTGAGGTTGATTCCCCCAATGATTTAATTCTATGTGATTTCCATGGGTTGATAATGCCAAGAAGCATTGAGCACCACGACTCATGAGTTCACAATATGCGAATTACAAGAAGGTATACTCAAGTGGCAGTAAAGTTGCAGTCAAGGCCTCACCATCATCCAATGGTGGAGAATCATTGAATCATTGAGGTCTCAATGATTCTCCTCCACCAACCCAAAACCATGGGCTGAGCTGTACTCATGCTTGTACAGCACAGGAAGATCAAGCCTACACATCTAGAACTTCACCCTCTATGTGAATTGCTAAGAGAGAGAGCTTGGGTGCTTGAAATCTATGAACATCTCACGTAACCCAAAACCATTTACATCGTTCAATGTAGGTAGGGCACTACTCAGTGATGGTCGAGATTACACTGATGGTTGTAGGTGGGGCCCTACTGAGTGATGGTTGAGATTAAAGTGATGGTTGTGGTTATAAGAGCTCCACATTAGACTTGAGCATGTATATGCATGCCTTGGAAGTTAGGGCTACAATACAATGTTATATATATATGCTCTATTGACTTCTACCATGACTGAAATGTGCTCTCATCAGATCGTTCTGGAAGCCTTCTAAAAAAGACACCAATACAGGCCTCTCTCTCCTTATCCATCCCTCCCTGTCGGGGACCACGAGGCTTAATGGCACGATATACTTGAAGCCAGAGCACTGTGATCTTGCCACGTGACATACTTTGGCACGTGGACTATTTTAAATGGTTGATCGTGAAACCGTGGCAAAATCTGAGCGTTGATGATGAGATCCAACGGTCCGGAGCTTTGGCTCAAGGTTTACCGTTAAGATACAGGGTTTCCACCAATCTGATAGAAACACATAAGATTGCCAGAGATATCGAGAGAGAGAGAGAGAGAGAGAGAGAGGGATGGAGAGGAGAGGATGATGCTCAGATCTGGAACGATATTGCGCGATCCAGTGCTTTAGCGATATCTATAACTGGAGTGAAGCAATTGGCTTCAGTCGAGATTTTGCCTTTAGCATTGGGTTTTTGTTGTTTTCGAGGATTGGGGTTTTATAGCCTTGGAAGAAGATCTCCCTGAGGCCCAAGACAGGGTTCATATTGAGAAGGTTGCTAATGATCCAGTGTTGATCGTTCAGAGCAAGGAAACCCAAATCCGAGAATTCTCTTGTTGAATCATGTTTGTGGAGTAGGGAAAGGCGTTTAGGGCAAAGGGTTATTCCAGAAAAGAGTTATCCTTCACACCCTTTTAGTTGCGGTTGATTGTTAAAGGCAGGATTCCTAAGGTCCGATTGTTCTGTGAAGCGTTTGCTTAGTTTTGCATTGCTCTTTTGAGGTGAATCAGTGGGGCGGAGAAGAATGGCGGCTGGAGGTGTTGCATTGGGAGCGAGTAGGCTCGCATGTATGTTTGCACATGTTTCTGGTCTGTCGAGTGATGGCGATCCACGCCAATCGTCTGCTCCACTGCCTGTCAGACTTGTCCCGTCTGCGAATCTCAAAGTAAGCATCTTCCTTTCCAACGAACATCGGCAACGTATTTTTATCTTGAAAGAAGAGATTTTGCAAGCGGCTTATCAATAAGATTGAATTCGCTTATTTTCTTCCATCATGTTGTGGAATGGGGTTTTCAAAATGATTCGATTGTGAACTTAATGAGGAATCGGATCATTATTCCCGCCAACATGTTGTAAGAGTTGTGGGTGTTCGAGTCTTTAATCAACCTCTTGTAAGGAGGGTTTTCTCCTCAAACAGGCAAGGCTTGTTCTGGCAAGATGCAGCTAGTGGGGTGTGAACATGAATCGCCAGTAGGCTGTTGGATGGAGAAGCAGCCCTAGTAAAGGGCCTACCCTAGAAGCCATTCCATTCCTTAAGCTTACGTTGTACTTTTTTTCCTGTTTGTGTTCTTAAGATACTATTCTCTTGAAGGACGAAGTTCAATGTTAGGCCTGCAGTTTATGGTCTGTCAAAAGGTTGTTAGCCCATTTTAGTTTATGTTGAATTCTTTGCAGCTAGTCGTTTAGAACATTGAGATTATGTGCAACTAAAGTACTTTAATTTTGTCCTTCAGTTCCTTTGTTAACTTACACTGGTAGCAGTTTCTTGGACTTTAGTTGTGAGTGATACCTGCTTCAAGAGTGCTTGTAATTATTTACAGGCCTCAAGTTCTTCAACAAAACCAATTTTCAGGAGAAAAAAAGCACAAGGATTCAATCGTATAACATCATTGTCAAAAACTTCAAGAGCTTCTGTTCTTGTAAGGGCGATGGCAGGAGGTGATACAAATTCCAGTAAGCCATTAGCACCTTTGTTGCCAGAGTCACCAACTGGGCAGTTCCTTGTCTCGATTCTCGAGAGCCATCCCCACCTGTTTGCCGCTGCTGCAGATCAACAGCTTGAGCAACTTGTTGCCGAAAAGGATGCCTCCTCTGTTCCAGAGGAGAGCAGTGCTTCTGGCACGGATCTTGTGTTATACAGGTGACATGCATGATATTTCAGTAGCATATTATCTATCCTGTTGTATTGGAATGCTTAAAATTAAGAGTTTCTTTTAATGGTTGTGATGCTTTAATGAGTTGAGATTGTGGAGCTGTGGACAGTAGTGTTAAAAGATATGCTTTTTGTTGACAGGAGGATTGCCGAAGTGAAGGCTCAAGAGAGACGAAAGGCTGTTGAAGATCTTATTTACATTTTAGTGGTTCAAAAGTTTGTTGAAGCTGGTCTCAAAATGACTCCTAAAATACCTGAAGTAGCAGAAAATGAGAGGGTTGATCACTGGCCTATGCAAGAAATAGAGCTTGAGGCTGTGCACTCTCCTGAAGCTTTGGAAATGATTCGAGAACATTTGGGTATGGTGCTCGGAGGTCGAGCACCGCTTCCTGAAATGGATCGTCGCACTATGGTCCAAATGAGCAAATTTCACATTGGCCAGGTGTATGCTGCATCAATAGCATATGGATATTTTCTGCGACGGGTCGACCAGCGGTATCAGCTTGAAAGGAGCGTGAAATCTTTGACATCAGGTTTAAACGAAGCTACCCAAGCAGAAAACTCTTATTTTCAATCATCAGAAAAGGACAAGGAAGAAGCAAGCAAAGGTTTGAGAGCTAGTGCAAATGCTGCCACAGTAGCCTCATCTTCTGAAAATCAAGTCTTCAGTACAGTTGGATTTTCCCAGCTAGGGACGAAGCCTAGCAAGCTGAGAGCATACGTATTGTCATTTGATGTTGACACTCTTAAGAGATGTGCAACCATGAGATCCAAGGAAAGTGTCAATGTTATTGAGAAGCACACACAAGCTCTATTTGGAAGACCAGAAGTCCAAATCACATCAGATGGCTCGGTAATGATAACAAAAGATGGCACAATCAGGCTAACAATCAGTGGGCTGAGGAACTTGGTCCTGGAAGCTGTGGCTTTTGGTAGTTTTCTGTGGGATGTCGAAAGCTATGTCGATTCCCATTATAGCCTTGCCTCTCAATAGATGGTTTGGAATTATTTACACGAAATCCTTATGTAAATTGCAGTAACACTCCTTTCTGACAAATTTTCAGGCTTCGTTTTAACTACAAGCTTATGCAAACTGGAGCATATCATCAATTTGATGCTTGCAAATCCTCTTTTCCAGATTTTAGTATACATCTCATAGTCTTGTGGTCCATCTTCAAATTACTGCTTGTCTGAAGCAGTTGAGAATCTCATCAGACCTGTTTGATAGTTTGACAACTGTCTAGATTTGTGTCAGTTTTGTGTTGTATACCAGAATGGTTTGTTTTTGCAAGAGAGATATGAGAATCCTCACTGAAAGCTCGCAAACACTAGCTTGGACTTGACCTTTCTTTCCGAGTTTGAATTGTGAAAAGAGTTGTTATTTGGAATTGTCTTCTTAGAGAGAAAGGACCTAGGACCATGAAAACTGCTCAATAATAATGTTCATCTGCTTTTGAGAGAAAAACAGTAATGTCTATCTTTTGAACCCAATGCCAAGATGGTAATAGACATGTTGTATGTCATTACATTTACAGTCATTCATGCATTAATTTGTTCTTAAGTAAAATAATATTAAGAGTTCCCAAAACCTTTGTGCAAGGCCATATGACACTAGCATTTTCAGTTTTACCTATCATAACCTGCAACCTTTTCCAATCTTCGTTGAATATGCCATTTCTTGAATACTTGTGGTATAGCAACTATATTCTACAAAATCATGTGGGAAACCTTTCTTGAAGTTTGCCATAGGCGGAGGAATAACGTTGCTTGGAGATGTAATAGCTTGTAACTTTTGTAATTCGACTTACTCATCAAGAAGACAACTTTGGAGGAGAGAATGGCTTCATTACTGTGGTTCAATTTACTCCACTAGAAGTCAAGGTAAAAGGGCTGGCCAAATGGGGGGTTGTGGAATGGTCCTGCCCTTTCAAAATGATCACATGTGAAACCAGCCTTACACAATAGTGGCCTGTCTAGCAAGTAAGGTCAAATTGAACCAAAAATGCTTATAATGCCGTACTTAATTGGCCTTTTCCAAAAGTCTTGTGCCCCTTCACTACAGACCCAATATGGATTGGTTAACAATTATAATCGTCGGGCCAGCCAACTAAAGTTGATCTTGGGCCCATAAATCATGTAAGCCCTAAGTTTAGTGTGAGTGTGTTTTTCTTTCGTACTAAGAATGATGTTGCTTTTGATGTGGTCATATAAGGACCAAAAGTAGGTACATTCGTGTAACTTTAAAGTTTATTGTGAGTACATGATTTCTCCTTACTTTGTTATCATGAGTACATGGTTTTTCCTTATGAACAATAACATTGCACTTGATTTGGACATACAAGGACCATTTGCTAATTGTTGAGATTGATCTTTGTTATACTTTTTGTGAGAGAGAAGAGAGAAAAAAAAAAAATAACTTTACCTTCACTTGAGTAGTATGGATAGCAGTGTTAATTGTAGTGTTAGTGTTAATTGTAGTGTTAGATGTGTACTCATAAGTATGCATGTGAATTTCATTGTTGAATATGCTCTCATGGAAATGAATCTTCGCGTGACAACATGTTAATCCTCTTCATCTCCTTTGATGTTTGACGTGCTTGGATCTAGGGTTGAAGGTGGATAAGAATTTCTCATTACGCCCTAGTCTTTTATTCCTAAGAATTACAACTTGTGCTCATTGGATTGGACTTATACACACAGGATGCCAATGCTCTCACACTTATTACTCTACTGTACATTGTACTGTGGTGGGGCCCACTTGGTAAGCTTAGCCAATAGTACTTTAATGGCAGGACCCACTAAGTGTCCAACAAAACTGAATCACACTCTCGATCTTTTTCTTTTAATTGGTCCACTTGGTTAACTAGTCGTCCACCACCTTCGACTTCTTTTCCCCTAAATAAGATTCTTGCTGACAGCCCAGATTCAGCGCAGGCAAAGTCTTTACTTAATTTTATAGCACTTCCATTTGTTGATCCCTCAAATTGTTTCGATTGTTCATCTCATTAAGTGCTTGACTTAATTGTTGAAAAATATGTAAATAGATCGGCATGGTCATCATTCCTTCTAAATCTAGATTATCAGCGGCCATTATTGATTCCCTGAAACAACAAATTGGCTTAAATTAGTCGACAAACTCGAAATCTTCATTTGTGGAAAAATATTGGACCTTATTACTTGCTGATTTCATCTCAGCAAGGTCTTTCACTTCTTGAGGCCACCCAAATTATGTCAATTTCGCATGATCCACCCGAGGCGGACCAAAAAAATTATGAGTACGGGTTTGCCATGAATCTAAGAAAGATCCGAGGGACAGGCGCTACTTCAGGTCGTGAGTCCTGTTGGGGGTATTCCCAACATATTGTAAATAAATAATATCGGTTAATAAAATGTGTTGTGAGGGCATGGCATCTTGCGCGTATAAGCTCATGGCCCAATGAGCACGCAAGTTAAGTTGTAAATAGAATAATAGAATTGGGCCTTTTTGTAATTAAAACAAAACTAGAGGCCACAAAGTCAAGATTAGAACTTAGTATTAGACTTTTTAAGGTTGGGTCCAATTTGGGATTCACATGAATTTTGTGATATCCAATGTACTTTTTTAGGACCCTTGGATTAAGTTGGGTCCAAGATGAATGGATAGGATTAGTGTACATATTAGCCAATAGTATTTTGGTCTTCCCCATTTATAAAAAGACACCTCATGTACTCTATTTTCATGCTTAATGAGAAGGAGGAGACTCTACCAAATTGGAGAGCCAAGCATCCTCATTTGCTAAGCACTCATGCTAATGCTTTTGTTGTGTGTTTCTATTTGCTTTCCATTTTTATGTTGTTGTTTTTATAGTTATGGTTCTCCATTAGCATGCATCTTGAGCTTTTGAGCTAACCTCCCTCTCCACTCTATCTCTCTCTTTCTCTCTTCTCCCTCTATCTCTTCTATTCTTCTCTTCCCTTTCACCCAAATCATGTGGAATGCTAGTCTAGTGGAGTAGAGTTAGTGGGGGTAGTATTAGTGGTGAGTAGAGTTAAGGGAGAAAGTAGTGAAATAACTAAAAGTAGCATCTTTGCATAGTTAGGTGCCTATCCTAGCGATCTAACCCTTTTTGACAGGCGGAAGGGTTGCTCACCGACCATATCTACATCCCTACACTCTCATCTTGAACTTCCAGAGATGGTAATTCTCTCCATTGCGCTTGTCAATCAGAGAAGAGCTAGAAGTAGAATCCATTCTAATATAGTATCGATATTGTTGGTACAAACAACAATAGCAGATTATTGTTGGCTGCGCACTTGTTGATATGAGGTCTCGATAGAAACGAGACTAAATTCGCAATGAAAATTGCAGATTATTGAGTCACCCGCTTTGATATCATGTCGAAAATCAGAAAAAATCGAGATCAGCAGCGGAAGTGGTGAGGGTAGCTATGGATGTGGACCCTTGGATCAAGTTCGGTCCAAGATGAATGGATAGGATCAATGTAAATATTAGCCAATAGGATTTTGGGACAAGGGCCTTCCCCATTTTATAAAAAGACACCCTTTTTACACTATTTTCATGCTTAATAGAGAGGAGGAGACTCTATCATTTTGAGAGCTCAAGCATCCTCATTTGCTAATCACTCTTGCTTATGCTATTGTTGTGATTGCTTGTTATTTCCATTTTCCATGCTTTTTTGGTTTATGCTAGTTAAGGTTTTTCCATAAGCAATGAAATTGAGCATTTGAGCTAACGTCCATCTCATCTCTCTCTCTCTTTCTCTCTTCTCCTTCTTCCTCCTCTTCTATTCTATCCTCTCTCTTCACCCAAAATCATGATGAAGTTAGTTAGAAGAGTAGAGTTAGTGTGAGTAGAGTTAGGGGAGGTAGAGTTAGACGAAAAGTAAGAAACTAACTAAAAGTAGCATCTATGTATAGTAAGGACCTATCCAGTGAATTAACCCTTGTTGACAGGCGGGAGGGCTAACTACGCAAGATCTTCGACCACTAACTAGTTTAGTTGTATTTTAGCTATTTTTTTGCTTTTTAGAGTAGTTTTAGGTAGATTTTTGGGAGTTTAGAGTTAGTTTTCTATTTTTTTTTTTTTTGTGTTTGGACTGTTCACAGCTAGCGGAGGAGGTGTGAGGGCGTAGAGGAGGCACTGAACAGCCTCTAAGGGCTTGAAACCCAAACCAACCAACCAAAAAACTCAAAAAACACACCAATCTATATTTTGGAGGAAAAAAGAGCTTAAAATCTCATCAGATTTTTATATCTCCAAAACCAGTGTGAATTAACCCTTGCATGACTGGCAGCAGCTCCAGGGTATTGTCCTAGACCTGCATAGAAGCCTGCGAGAGTTAGTTCCAAGCAGATTGCAAAAAGAAGTGAAAAATCATAAAAAAAATTCAAAAAACCCTTGAAAAAAATCCAAAAAAATCCAAATCTTCACCAGAACTCTCGCAGAGCCCTCTGAAGCTCCATCTCAGTGAGACCAAGACATAGAGAAGCTTGCGAGAGTTAGTTTGATATCTGAGTGCTTGTGGAAGAGTCCCAGTGAAAAAAAGACGGTAAAGTACTAGAGAACCCTCGCAGACACCAAATTTTTCAGTTCCAATGGGCAAGAACTCTCACAGAAGATTCTGAAGTTCCATCTCATTGAGACAAGGACACAAAAAAATCTGCAAGAGTTAGTTTGATTCCAGTGAGTAGAAAATTGGGTTTAAGTGCTAAAAAATCACTAAAAAGTGAAGATCCAGCAAATCCTTCTAGTAAGAACTCTCGCAGACTCTCTCAATCAATTTAGAATGATAATTGCCATCAGTGATGAAGCTTGCGAGAGTTAGTTATGAGATTTGGTGAAAATCAAGCCAAAATAATGGTTCTGGACCCTGGCATACAGTGAAATTTTCACTTAGTGCGAAAGTTAACTCTCGCAGAGAATTCCATAGTGAGATCTGACCCAAATCCATCTACCGTGTTCCTTGAGAGAGTTACTTCCCAAGGATCTGAGAGATATCAAGTTTTTTATCTGCAAGAACAACTAAAGAACCCTCACAAACACCCCTCACAGAAGAGAACCCTCATAGACTAGATCAGTGGAAAGATCTACATCAGATCTAGCTACTGTCAAAATCTCAGGTCAATCAGTGCAAGGAGTAAGAAGTTATCAAGGAAAAACCACCGTAAAAGGCCTAAATTTCACTTCCGGCCGATTAGATTGATCAGATCCTTAAGATCCAGACTGCATTCCACTGTACAAGCAAGATTCAACCACATTGGAACCCACCATTGGATGAATCTGAGATCGAGACGATCAATAGCAAGAAGGATAGCAAATCAAGCACTACACCTTCCTAGATTAGCAACTGTGCAACAAGAGGTTGAACCGGAACCAGTACCAATGGATCCAATGGGCCAACCCGTACCTATCGCTCCCTTGCAAGTAGTCCGGAGAGCACCTCGGACGGAAATACCAAAATACGATGAATCATTAGATCTCATCCGATTCCTCCAGATCTACGAGCAAGCTTGTGAAATCTACGACAAACCGACACTTGTGAAAAAGCTGATGCTGTTTCCCATGTCCTTATTAGCAGTAGCTCAGGATTGGTTTTTCAACCTGTCAGAGGAAGAAAAATCCACCTGGGAAGCAGCTAAGGCAGTTCTCATTATGCACTTTAAACCAAGAAAGTTCTTGGAAGACCCATTTCTCCTGCTGGGTAAAGTCAAGATGGGAAAACGAGAAAGGGTCAGGGACTATATTGAATGGGTCAAACATCTATGATCCGAGTGTAGTGCAGCCCTAACTCCCGATCATGTGGTGATCATGTGAGTCCTAGTCGGACTACCACGAAGCATCAAAAGAGAACTGAAACGACGGGATCAATACATTACTCTGCAAGAAGCTATGGAAGATGCCATCAGGGAAGAGGATGAGAGATCTGACGACAAATATCCATCCACCCACACTTCTACTCCCTCGTTAGCATCGACATTATCAAACGCATCTGCTCTATCCACAGAACTGTTGTTGGGACAAATGACAAAATTACACAAACAGCAGATGGAGCAACTTATGGCACAGTTTGACTAAAAACTGAAAGCCTTACAGGGAGCTATAGTAGTAATGCCACATCAACCGGAACCAAACTAGTTGCAGTATCCAAGGCGGGATAATGTATGGTGTTCAGTGTGCACGCAAAACCATACAACAAACGAGTGTCCAGTCCTAAAGCAAAATCTGAGACTGACACATAGATTCTGCCATCTGTGCAATGCAACATCGCACGATACGGCATGTTGTCTGTTTAACCCCCGGACTGTTCAAGAGAAGAGAAGTCCTTATCAAACTTCTTATCCATACCATCAAGGGGCACCGAACGCGGCACCGAGGTACGGCACATCGAATCAACAATAGCGTATGGCCTTACCTACACCACCAGGGCCAGCCAATCAACAAGTGGCCCATGTAAACCTGACAGTAGCGGAACCAAAGATGCAAATAGCACCTCAACCTGAGTAGCAGCAATGGTACGGACCAGATGAACCATTTATGGATCCTACCATAAATGAATATGCTGCAGCCTACGCAACTCAAACTCAGCGTCAAGACGGAAGAAATTACGGCTGCTACGGATGCGGCGAAGGACACAGAATCGCGGAATGTCCCTACAAGGGACAATATACCTTCTCTTGCCGAGAACGTAGTTATGGACACTATTTCAAGAATTGTCCATTTAAACTTGGAACCAGTGCACCTCTGCGATACAACAACCAGCAGTTCCAGCAGGGATGCCATCGGAAAGACACCAATTTCACGCTCCTGTGTTAGCTGTCACGTGAGCACAGAAGAGGAAGGAAGTGGCTCTCTCATCACCACCCTCGGTCACTGACGACCAACCCTCAACTTCAGCGCCATATCCGAATGTGAGAGAAGAAAGAAGACAGTTCCAGAAAATAGGACACTGGGTACAGAAAGCACAAGCGGAGGAAAAAGAGCAGGAAAGGGATAATCCCACGGAACCTCCAGTTGGCGACGAACAAAAATCGCAAGTGGGCTCACCACTGCGCACTGATCAGAATGATCGGTTGCACCAACATGAACCACCTTTTCACATGGTGGAGCCCGAGGAACCACGCACTGAAAGGCTCACACTTTTATTGGCGAGCCGTGTTAGTTTACTACTCGGAGAACTACTGCGGATTACACCACAGCGAAAAGCCTTCTAGCTGAATGGGCCAAAGAGGATGAGGAGCCAGTAGCGTCTGAGCCCATGTATTGTACGTGCTATGAAGAAACAAGTAACATCCTCCACATCGGAGCAGCATGGAAAAGTGAGAAACACAACATCACTTTGTCAATCAAACACAAGAGATATGAGGACGAGGCAACAATAGTAGATAGAGGATCAGGTGTCAATTTGATCTCCACTACTTTGTATAAAAAATGGGATTTACAAGGATTGAATCCAACAAGATTCGCCATCAAGCTGGCGGATCAATTCTGTGTGAAGCCAAAAGGTGTAGTTGTCGATATCCCTATAAAAATAGTAGGCATGCATTTTGTGATCACTTTTGTAGTCATGGATATATCTGAATCTCCAACTGCATACCGTGTGTTACTGGGAAGACCATGGTTGAGAACTGCGCAAGTAGTACACAATTGGGGTAAGGGGAAACTCACCTTCGAGAACAGAGAGCAGGCTGTAAAGGTTGATCCAACCACATGGGCGGTGAAACCTATTGCACCCAAGGCTGATGATGGATCATCTATGATAGATCACACGATTGATCGTCCAAGGCCAGCCAAGGGAGGTCACTATGATTCAGAGACGGATGTCGTGAGATGGACGGATGCAATAGATAGTGCATGTGGGAGAACAGCTAACGCCCACACAGTTCAAGAGACTGCGATCATTGTTGGTGGAGTATAAAGACTGTTTTGTCTGGAGTTATGATGATCTTAAGGGCATTCCACCAACAGTAGTCCAACATACCATACCCTTGGTAGATGGAACAGTCCCCAAGGTAAGTCATTACTACCGCTGTAACCCAAATTATACAGAGCTGATCAAGCAAGAGTTGCAGAAGCTGATGGATGCAGATTTCATTTATGAAATCGAGCACACGGAATGGGTATCGCCGATAGTTATAGTACCCAATAAGAACGACAAAATGCAGATTTGTGTGAATTTGAAGGCGTTAAATGCAGTCACCAAAAAGGACCATTTTTCTTTATCATTTACAGAAAGTGTCCTCGACAGAGTAGCTGGTGCAGAAGCTTATAGTTTTCTTGATGGCTTCAGCGGCTACAACCAGGTGAAGATAGCCCCTCAAGACCAACACAAGACAACATTTGCCTCAGAATGGGAAACCTATGCCTATAAAGTGATGCCATTCAGACTTTGCAATGCCCCAAGCACCTTCCAGCGAGTCATGCAGACGGAAGGCAGTAAGAGTAGCTGATGCTAGAACCACTGCCAAGTTCCTTTATAAAACACCATTAATGTATATGCATTGTCAAACAATGGTTAATAGGATTAACCAGAGAGTGCCAAATAAATTAGTGTTTCAAATTTTTGCCAACACTTTTTCTCAGATTCATGGTTTTTTGTCTACGCAAATTTTTAGATTCATTGTTTCAGACTTTTGCATGCAAATTACGAATGGCGCCATCAAGGAAGTCGTGCTCCTCAATCGATTATGTGCTTCTATTCAACGAGACAGATGATAATGGATTATGGGTGCCAAGAAAATATCAAAAAAAATCTTGGGTTTTGATGCATCCATCATCAAGAGGAGCATTTCTAAAAAGGAAAGGGTCAAAACTATCATTTCGATCTTATTGGAAGGACAGAATTTTGGATTTCAGAACATCATCAGGAGGAAAATCTATTTCTGAAATTCTAGTCCAACATGTATATATGCATTCAGAGATAAATGTGCAAAGATTCAACCGTCGGGATCACAAAAAAAACAAATGTGAGTATTGTATTTCTAATACTTTGATTTTTGTCATTCACAAATATCTAATAGTAAACTTGCCAATCTGATCATTTTTCTCTTGCAGATATATATCCATCCAACATAAATGAATGGGAGCCGAGTGGATCTTTAGCAGGTGTGTTATATGTTATTCACACTGATATTGGACAATCACAATATCGAGGTAGAACTGCAAAAGATCTAGCTGATAGTGGGATCTTTTTTTATGAATCAATGTACATTCCTAATACAAAAGGAAATTTTGGACAAATAGTACCAATTCCATTACCTAGTTTTGAAAGTGATGAATGGATTGCACCAGATGCTACAGTTTCAGAATCATTTCGTTGTAGGGTCGAAGATCTTGCGTAATATAGCCCTCCCGTCTGTCAAAAAGGCTTAGATCACTGGATAGGTACCTAACTATGCATAGATGCTATTTTTAGTTAGTTTTCTACTTTCTCCCTTAACTCTATTCACCACGAACACTACTCTCCTTTAACTCTATTCCTCTACACCAACATTCATCATGATTTTGGGTGAAGGGAAAGGATAAAAAAGAAGAGGAAGAGAGAAGAGAAGAGAGAAAGAGAGAAAGATGAGATGGAGGTTAGCTCAAATGCTCAATGTCATTGCTTATGGAGAAACCTTAACTAACCACAAACAAAAAGCATGGAAGAAATGGAAATAACTAGCAATCACAACAATAGCATAAGCAAGAGTGATTAGCAAATGAGGATGCTTGAGCTCTCAAAATGATAGAGTCTCCTCCTCTCTATTAAGCATTTCAATAGTGTACAAATGGTGCCTTACTATAAAATGGGGAAGGCCCTTGCCCCTCAATCCTATTGGCTAATATTCACATTGATCCTATCCATTCATCTTGGACCCAACTTGATCCAAGGGTCCACAAAAAGTACATTGGAAATCACAAGATTCATGTGAGTCCAAAATTGGACCCAAATCTAAAAAGTAAACTCTAAGATTAAAATTGACTTTGGGCATTTTATTTTAATTACAAAGGGCCCAAGTCTATTATGTTATTTACAACTTAACTTGCGTGCTCATTGGGCCATAGGCTTATACGCGCAGGATGTCATGCCCTCGCAACACATTTTATTGGACGATTTCATTTATTTACACTTTGTTGGGAATACCCCCAACATTCGTTGCAAGATATATAATGATGTAAAAAATTCATTAAAAATGAGCACTGGATCAAAAACAATCAGATTGAGTTGGTTTATTTCCTTGAATATATTTGTGGATTTCTTTTCAAGTGTCAATGTACACAAAACCCCAACGATGTTTGTATGCAAAAATTTATCAGATAGTTTATTTATCTGAACTTATGGGTGAAGGCTAGGACAAAAGATCAGATGGAGAAATAGAATGCAAAATTAAAATATCTTCCATGTGCTTCTGTTATCAAATTGAAAAACAAATGTTGAGCTTATGCTTCCATTATTAGAGATGAAAACAAAATAAAGGTAAATGGGTGCCACTCGATTAAGACTTGGAAGCAAGTGGACATTCAAAATGAAAACATATTGCAATTACATACAATGATGTCGAGGTGGAAGAAGATTGGAGTCTAAACTACATCCGGCGGAAACTATTGCTCCTACAAGATGATGTACTTTCAGACTTCAGATTCATTTTCAATGGTAAACTCGTAAGTAACTGTAAACACTCGATCTTTTATGAATAGTTTCAATCAAAACTTTCTAATACAAACTCTATATGAATTCTAACTAACTTTGTATTAGTTTTATGCAGGTATGTAAAAGACATGAGCTCGAGATCAAATGCAGAGATATTGGCGAAACAATCCAACTTATGGAAGAACATTGAGATTCACTATCAGCAAATACATGCCAATCATCATGTCTTTTTATCATTATAAAAAAAATGCATTCCAGCATTAGACTATGGACACAAGCTGATTGTAAGAATCTATTGTGATATCAATAAAAAAAACTCATAAACGAGTTGTTTACAAGTAAAATGTTTGTGTCTTTTTTTTTTTTATGTCTCTCTATTTACAATTAGATCTCTATTCAATCAATTTTTCTATATTTTCTATATCAGTATTAGGAACTGATAAGGCAACAGCTCCTATAATCTCACCCTCCTTTGTTTCGGGAAGGGCCTCAATGCCTTTTAAGGCAAGAGGAATATCTGCTACAAAATTGTCTTCCTTTGTATTAAGAAGGACTTTTATTCCTTTCAGATCGTATAAAATAAGATCTGCATCCTGAACAACCTGAAAAGCTGTTAAGGCAGGAGCAGCTTCCTTTTGAGGGCCCTCGATTGCAGGTGCAACGCTTACACCATACTGGGCATAGGTTCTGATCAACTCTTGCCGAAATCTATATACATCATTAGGAGTATACGGCTCAAGAGTGAACTGTCATCACAAAACACGAGAATCAACAAATTACAAACAATGATAGTAATAAAATATGAATCAGAATAAAATGAACTACAAATGAATATAATATTACCTTTTCAATATCTACATCTGTTTGCTGACATAACAAATCTACTAGTACTTGATAAGAGACAAAAACTTACGCATTCGGCTTTGTCTTCTCTGATTACCGTCTCTCCATCAATATTATGTCCACCTTTCGATGCCAATATTGTTGGTGAATAGAGAGTTGGCTGTGGAAAACCAAGTTGACTTTGGATTCTAAGAAACTCCTCCTCAGAAGGTAGACCATTTTATTTGTTGCGCATTTCCTCCACAGCCATTTTCAAGTAATCTTTCCCTGAATAAAACTTATCATTATGTACATCGTCAACACCAGGGAGAAGATCATCAGCATCAAAATCAATTATATCCGAAAATTCATCAAGCTCTTTGCTCAAAATGCAAAGAGTCTTAGCTTCAGTGAAGTCAAAAAGATCTGATATATTTGATATTGTCAAAAAAAAATTATTATCTATATTATAAGTAGGCAAAGTGATTAAAGATTTATCAGAAGGAGAAAGGGTAGTGGGTGTTCTAGGGCCTATAAAAGTAGCCCTATTTTGAGCAGGATCAAAATCAGAATAATCATCTAAATTAGCACTCGTATCAATAAAAAAAGTATCTATATCTACAATCTTTGACTTTTCAGACTTTTACCACTAGAAGAAGCTGCTTCAGAAGTGGAGATCTTCAAATAGTCAGAAATATTTAACAAAAGGAAAAAAAAACAAAAGCAGACTGAAAATCAACAAATCAATATTTTTTATTATGAATTGGGCAGTCATCTACAGACTTGAAATCATTATGTGACTTGGTAAATATTCTGTCAAGCTCAGCTTTATAGATATGCTTGTCGAGTGCCACCAAGTCCTGATAATGAATCATGTCCTTATTCTGAGATTTGAATAGAGGAGTACTGAGCAGGGACTTAAATCTGAGATATATCTCAGAAAATGCCTCCACACCAAGGCCCTCAGTTATAGAAGGTAGAATAAAAGGAGAAAACAGAGATTTGAAATAGTCCAACCTATCAGTATTACCAAATTCATTAAAAAAAGAAAGCAAACTAGATTCAAAATTAGACATTTTAAACAAAAATAACAGAACTAAAGTTTCAAATATTGCTCTCAGGCACAAACCGCAGGTCAAACAAGCACGTCAAGGCAATGTGCGTATTGGATCCAAGTGCAAGAACACCGAGCAAAAAAGAAAAGGGATGCGATGCGCGCTTGAATGCGATACCTGATGATGTAGTATCAGATCCATGCGCATAATAGTCAACGAAATGTAATGAGAGCAAGCGGCGTGCTTGAAATCGATATCCGGGAAAGCAATCGTAAATTTGCGTAAAAATCCGAGTCGAAAAAGACCTATCTATACAAAAAAATTTGCACATGTGGACGAGTGTCAAAAAAACATGTGTTGACATGTGATTGGTCAAAATAAATGCGTCGTACCTAGAATGATTGATCTGACATCTGCCACGTGCGAGAATGACATGCGTTGATATCCGATTCGCACACGTGTCTCAGTCCACGTGGCCTCATTATTGGGTCATCATTGTCAGTACGAATATTCCACGTGGCCTAATGATCTAACGACATGTGTCTTCGCCATCTTTTCACACGTGCAAAAATTTCGTATATATAAGTCCTCAAAATTTTCATTTTTTTTCGCAAAATTTTCGCTTTTAGCTCCCAATATCGCTCTCAAGCGCGCTCTTTCACCGTTCAAGCTTCCATCCTCTCACAGTGCGCTTGAGTCCGATACCGCTAGTTGTTCAATATCGCTTTCGAGGGCGCATATCTTTTCTTCAAATAATTTGTCTAGATCTTGCGTTCGAAATCGATATTCAGTTTTGGTATCGATCTCAAGCGCCCTTTCATCGCAAATTTTTTTGTTTTCATCCACTTTTGTTTTGTTCAAACTTCTTTTTGTAAATTTTTTTCTTCTGAGAATGATGGCCAGGACCAAATCCACCGCCCGTGCCATCACCACTGTACAGCCATCCCATTCTCGTGTTCCTCTTGGTACTGGCCGTAGGCGTGGCAAGAAGCAGGTCTGGCTGAGGGAGATCAGAAAACTCTAGAGATCAACTGAATTGTTGATCCCTAGAGCTCCTTTCGGCCGATCTATTCGGACTGTCACTCTGTCACTTGGGCTAAATGTTTGTTTTGTCGTGACAGCCATGCAGGCCTTACAGGGTGTTGCAGAAGATATTTTGTTCCAGTTTTTTGAGGATATAATGTCTTTTGGCAGTGCATAGTAAGCGTGTCACCATCATGCCAAAGGATTTCGTCATTCTCAAAAGTTTTCGGGATAGATATTCTGATCTGCATGTTGATAATGCCAGCACCTCCAGAGACCTGCCTTTGGATAGAACCAACGTGCCTACTACCTCTAGGAGGAAGAGAAAGCAGCCTGTCCCCAAGAAGGCTGGATCTCAAAGGCTAGCTGCTTCCCTTCCTCCTAGACGTATCCCGACCAAGAGACCCCGTGTCTTCCTGAGCTTTGAGTCAGATGTTGGAGAATCTGACTCGGATCAAGAATCTTCACCCCTTCCTCCTCCTGTTAATCGTCTAGCTCCTCAGCAAGTTTCATCTCCAAAAGTGTTATTACCCAAGAGGAGCTAGACAAAATAACAGAGCAATCTGTAAATATTGCATTCCACTATTTTGGTTCTTGTAGTCGGCATTGGAGCCTGAACATTCTTTTCGTAAAGATAAATAAGGAGGGAGTATGAAATTTTCTATGTGTAAAATTAAACTTAGCTACAAATACACATAGAGAATTTGATTATCTACTTCATGATGTCGTTCGGGAAATACCGACAACGGCAACTTCAATTAGAGAGATAACCATTAAATCTCTCAAGGTATATTCAATTTTTCTCTGATACGCATGTATTTCTTTTTTAATTCAAATGTATCATCATAGCATAAATAAAATTTCTATCATTATATTACTAATGTTCGTTCTATATATGCAGCGTGTATAGCAACAAGACGCTTTTTGTTGTGCATGGTTTGTCCTGTACAATACGAAGTTATTTTTTGAATGGTATAATATTTTAGCGAAGGCTGACGTCGCGGCCTCCTCACGCTCATCCCATGCACTGTGCAATCAGATTTGACAACGACAGCAGCCACTCATGATCTCCCACAGACAACACATCCACTTTGTACTTTCTTCATCTGCATTATGTATATATTGAATACCATCTGCATATTCAAGAGTGCAAGAAACAAGCAACAAGCATAACAGCATCAGAGTGAAACATCATTGATAATTCGAGATAGACATTGTAGATGCTTTCGTGCATCGATTCCTTTTGTTCCAGGGTTGTATTGTCAATAATAGATTTATCACCTTTACAGATTATGTGATTAGCTTTGTGAAGCACGCGGTTTCGTTTGCTATTGTCTTGTGCTCACCTGCATCATTGACTTGTATATTTCGCTATACTTGTGTCAATAATGCAATGCTTTTCTACATTATGTCTAGCTTTCTTATTGCTTAATTTGGTAGTCTGCTCTTCGCGAATTATTATTAGTCTAGCTCAGTCTAGCCCTTCACGAATAATTTGCGACTAATAATTTGTCTAGCTTTTTGCAACGATTATTCTTTTGGATGTCCATGAAATAGGACCATTGTTGAGGAAGAATGTAAATCTAGATGTGGATTTACAAGTGTCTACATTTCCTTCCCAACTTGCATTTGAATAACCACTAATAATATTGAGTTTGTCGTTGTCGACTGCACCATAACAAATGCATAAGTCCATAATAGCTTGTATTTTAACAAAGCAAGTGGACCTATATCAACAAACCCTGGATGGCTACCAAGCCGAATTCAATAGATACTACGCAAGTGTACTCCGAGAACTCACACAAGCGAAGGTAGCTCTCAAGGCTTGCCAACACCACATGGCACAATTACAATTGGCCCTAGTGGTGATTCCATCGCCACACTTGAAGGTTCACTTGCCAGTTCGGGCCAAGACCAAGAATCAGACGTAGTGGGGCTTGATACTCAAGACCAAGGCCAGGACCAGGGCCTAGATCTCATAACTCTGATAAGAGCTTTCCAATGTGTAAGGCTAGGATTGGTCATAAACTAACTTAAGGAATTGACTACAAAGATCTTGTGTAGATGATGCTATGCAAGTTGGTTCTCATAGTTTTCATACTGGAAAAGCAAATAATGGATATGGAAAACAAAGTTTGTTTAACTTTGATGGCCAAGAGAAAGATCAAGAGGTTGGTCTCAAAGGGCTTCAACAACACAAAAGGAAAGGTGACAATTTGGAACTAGTCAAGAGCATCAAAGGAAGGTTATTTGGGAAAAAGGTTATGGATCTATTTTTGCAGGTGTTTGAAGAGTCAAGTAAGGTCAAAGGAACAGCAAAGAAGTGTTGTTCAAGTTTACTTTACTTGTTCTATCTCATGTTTGAGCTATTTTATGTGAATGTGTGCAAATTGTCAAGATATGGACAAATTAGCTACATTGTCTTGCAATATCTTATTGTTGGAGTTGTACTAGCATTCTTGGCTGGTTTTGCTGATAAAAATGAAGCTATTGAAGGTTAATCATGTCACTCATTCATGGCCAAGTCATCAAGTGTTGATGATATCTTGTGGCAAGATGAAGACTCATTTATGGAGTTTTATGGTGGAGACATATCAAGAAAGGACAAAGTTGGAGGAGACAAGCAAGCAAATGGTCATCACTCACATTTATTGTTTGGTTGTTGTGATTTTTCAGAGAGTTCAAAGGTTGAAACATGGTGGAATCATTTCATTCACATTCTATTTGGTTCTTCATGTTCTAGTTATATCTTGATGTGTAGAATTGATGTAAGAAATAGTGAAGCATCCAATTTGGACATTATTTTCTATATCAATTATGAAAACTACTTTAGAACCTTAGAAAAGAGATCTATACTTAGGATGGAGATCATTCTAAAGTTGGATCAAAGTAGTAGGGTTAAAACTATGCCAAAACTAGTTGAAGAGGGAGTGTGAGAGATTTCAACTAGTTTAGTCATATTTTGATAAATTGTCAATATGAGGCCAAAACTCATTTTAGACTTAGAAAAAAACTTTTTGAAGTTATATTAATTTAAAATACATTCAATAAACACTTTTTGAAAGTGTGAGAAAGTTGGTAGTCGAGTTTGAGAGAGATTCAAATTTGAACTTTTGGTACATTGAATCTAGTCCCAAAAGTAGTAGGGTTTACATTTTGGAGGGAAAGCTGAGTGGCCAAATAGAGTTTGGACACTCTATAAAAGGATGTAACTCGTGAAGAGACACATCTTCTCTCTTCTCTCTCTCATTTCATCATTATACATGGTTATCTTTGGGTTCTAATACTCATTGGTGCACTCTCTTGATGATATCTTGCAATTCTATGTGTAGAATGATTATTTATTGCTATTTTCGGTTTCACATGTGTGGAATACAGTAGGGTACTGTAATTGTATGGAAAACAACTATACTTTATGTTTTGGTTCATGTTTGATTAGTATCTCTTAGAGTTTGCATCTCATTTTGTATGTAGATGCTGATTTTTCTACATTGGCAAGATTGTTGGTTTGCTCTTTAGTGTAACCAAAGATCAGGGACATGGATTGGATCTTGAATGATCTGAAATCCTTCACAACTAGCCATAATGCGCTATCATCCATTCAGTAAGGCCTTCCAGGAAATTTACTTGCAAAGAAGTTAGGGCAAGTCGTAAGTTTCATAACAAGCGAAAATGGTAATTGTCTTACTTCAACTTCTCCGATAGTTTGTTGATATGTTGGTGTTGTCGAAGTTGCTCCGATATGTCGGAGCCACCTATTGAGCGATTCCCGAGTATTTATGCAGACTGTGTAGAAACACGTATGAAACTACAAAACTGAATAAATGAAATGGATGTAGATTAAAGATCGATTATTCAGATGAATCCCTCCTGATAGTAAAATAATCCAACAAAAGTAAATGATGTAGTATTAACTCGATTATAAAATCATGACTACCCTGGTTTAATAGCCTATAACAACTACTTGTTTGTGAATGTGCACATAATGTCTTTGTTAATTTGTCTTATTTCTAACACCCAATAGGAGAACTGCACATCTTGATAACCCTTAGGTGTGTGAAATTAAAGCCAACTTTGAATGCTTTTATCTAGTATGTCTTCTATGAAGAGAAAGGATGATGAATCTATATAAAAAATGATATAGGTTATGAAATGTTCTTGCACATTCACAAAACAATAATTTCTTGAATGGAAAAAAAATCAATTTTTGATATTTTTAAGAGGGGGTTCACGCAAGTAAGTAATCTACACACACACACACACACACACACACACACACACACACACACACACACACACACACACAGTGTGTGTGTGTGTGTGTGTGAGTGTGAGAGAGAGAGAGAGAGAGAGTGAGAGAGAGAGAGAGAGAGAGAGAGAGAGAGAGATATCAATGCAAACTTTAAATCTCATCTAGTTTCCAAATTATACACCCACTTTTCGCTTCATGTTCAGACCTCTTAGAGTTCAAATCATCGAGAATGTATGCCTTTATAGATATCACAATGAAGGTATTCATAAACCAGAAAGGTCTCCAAAATTTTAAAAAAAAAAGTATTTTTAGTCAACCCACCTCAAATCTGATTAGATTGGAAATGTATTCATGTTGAGAACTCTCTGTAATGTCTAGGCGTGCATAAATGCCCGTAAACGAGAGTAGAATTATGAAGTGTTAAATTTTTCATTATTTCCATTCTGTGACATGGTGTAGAAAACTATACAAAAGCATTGTCTGATGAAACAATGAAGGTTAACTAACTACTCAAACATATCTGTTGAAAGCACATTGCATGACCTTGAATTTGTGCTTTTTTCAAGCCAACCTGCTTATAAGAAAAAAAAAAAACTTAGTATAGTGATATGTAAAATCCAAGAGAAGAGAATAAAATAGTTGATGCTTCAAATCAATGAAAAACATCTCACTCAAACACAAATACAATCAAAGCTTTACGATCCTTCAATTTGCAATCAAAACCAACCCATGAAAATCCTATCACTCAAGCTTCTTCTATTAAGTTCTTGCAACTACCAAACTTCTATTGTTGAGGATTAAAAATTTGAAAAAGAAATAAAGCAACTATAGGCCACCTTTCTCCATGCCCACAATAATTTTGATGTTGTTAGTTTTGGATATTACGACACACCTATTGAGATTTGAATGCCACACATGTATATTTTGGCCAATTTCATGAACTAACATATAGGGATCTAGTTGAGGGGGTGTTTGAATCTAAACTATATTTTACATGCCTATAGAGTCTCCTACATTGTTAGTTTTGCCTGACATCATCCATAGTGAAAGTTTCAATTTCCAAACTTTAAATCCATGTGTTTTTGGGCCCTACTTGTGAAATGTTCTACAAGCATCCAATTGAGGTGAGGTTTAGGGCTACATTGTGTTTCTTCATGGATGTAGAGAATCCTATGCTTTTAGGTTCACCCATTATCATCTGTGGTGAAAGCATCCAATTACATGCCCTAATCCCATGTGTTCTTTGGCCCTCACTCTGACATGATCTACAGGCATCCAATTGTGGTGCGATTTGGAGCTACATTGCATTTTTTCATGTTTATTAGAATGAATAGGATGTTTGCTCCGACAAGTAACAAGCTATGTAATGTTTTCGACTTGATTTCAACTTTAACCTATTGCTAAACAACAAAATTTAGGGTTTGTTTTGGATGCTTTTTTGTTGCAATTGTTGTGAACAATTCAATGTCATATAATGTATATGTGGATGTTATACTAAACATCTATTCATTTATTTCTTTTGTAGTATTGATTTCATATTGACATAATGTCATCTTTGTACATGATAAATGGAGTTTTATTGAGTGTATAGAATGTAGTCATCTTTGTTAATCCAAAGCAAGCATTTGCTATGGTTTAGCAGGGTTTGATATGGCTTAATACGATTTGATGTGGTTCCGTAGGGTTTTGCTATGGTTCAATAGGATTTGATACGGTTCATTGTGCTTCAGTAGGTTATTACATATTGTTCGGTATGTATTAGGTTTTGATATCAGTTGGGCCATGACTTATGCATTCAAGTTTGTCAATGCTTTCTTTCATGCATGACTTTTCTTACACCTTCCTAGGCCCGTGTAAATTAAAAAAACAAGCTGCATTGCGTCCTACCAATCCAACTTTGTTGACCTTATTGCTTCCTAAAAAATTACTACAAGGGATGCCACCAATGACCAGATCAAATTTGCCTATTTCGTCCATCAAATTCTACAACACATCGCCAGTAAGATTCATGATATAGTCAAGTTCTTCAACTTGTCCCTGTGCCCTAATTTTCCCACCATTTTTCTACCATGACCTTGTTATTCGGATTGATTCAACACTAACAACATATTGCAAAAAAGTTCCAAGCTTATGAAAAGCCACTTCTGAAAACAATGATAGCACCCTCATTCCTATGGGGTATAATAGTTTCAATATGCATAAATGGTATGTGATCATGCATATTTGAAATGTTTTCTAGATATGATCGGTTTTAGGGTTTAGGGTACCACATGCATAATCCTCATCAAAGCCAAGTAGTGAGCCAAGTAGTGATTCAATCTCATGAGGCTTCAATTGAGCCATTTGACTTGGCCCGGTTCATATCAGATTCCATGAGCTATACTTGTTTATAATATGCTTTTGTACCTATAGTTGGCAAAGCAATAATTAATCATTTCTTTCATGGTTATTATCTCTTTTACGATCGCTTTCTCTCTCTAAGTTCTAGACGGTTGGGAAAATCTTCTTCAAGCCCTTAGCTACTACTTATATACTATTTCATTTTACTTTGAAGTTAATGTGAATATATAGTTGGTGTTTGGAGCAAATTTTCTCACCTTGTCTAGAAAGCACTCGATGGTGTGTGTTTTGTGTGATTCAGTCGATCTTCTTCAATTTGTCAAATTGGAATCACACCAAGGTGATTGCAATAACAAGGCAAGGACGAAAATTAGATTAGAGAGAATTTGAGGAGAATTGGTATCAGTTTGAGTAAGCTTTGGAAAAAGCTAGAGAGCAGGCAAAAACTTTGTTTGGAAGCTGCGATGCATCAAACCAGACCATTGAAGATTCAAAAGAATGTTCTTAGACAAGATAGAGCCTCCTATTATATCAAAGAGACTAAATTATGCTCAGGAATTGAGCTAAGTGAGCTCGAAAGTCTGAAATTTCGAAAAAAGGCTGTTTTCTTGAGAGAATTTTGAATGGTGTGTGCTCATTATTGCACCAATTCATGAACTGTTAGTTGCGACATACAACCAGTAGTAGGGTGACCTCAGTGGAGTAGGGAGGCATCTACCAGAAAGTTCACAGAGGAAAGGTGTTTTTTGCTCAAAGAGGATGAAAAACCCCGAGTAAGGATTTTATGGAAAAAGACCATCGTATAAAGGAAACCATTTTCTAAGTTGTGAAAACGTGGTTGAGGGCTAGACTAAAAGTGGTCATGGGCAGCCATACATGCATTCAGGCACTGGATCGATATGAAGGAGGCAGCCATATCAAAAATTAGAAAAAAAGAAGAAGGGAGGTCGTGGGTTAGGTTCGCACGCCCAATTGCGCTCTACTCGTAGTGTATAGAGGTGCCTAGTGTGTCGAAGAATCTTGTTTGGTGCCCAAAATCATGCAATATTGTCAGATTGAGCATCTCAGAGATGGGTTGTGCAGATTGAATTATTAAGCACCCTTGGATCGAGCTCAATGACCTAAAAGGAGTTGAAAGGGCCCAAGTGCATTTGAAGGGCATTTTGCACTTCAATCTCATTAAATAATTTCAAATTGAAAGTAACCCAAGGCCCTGAACTTGGTGAAGGGTGAGTTTCTTCACACTGAAAAAACAACTCAAAAATTCAAAAAGCCCATATTTTCATGTCTTTAAGCCATTTTTGACCAAACGAAAGGCAACAGACTCCAAACGAAGGGCACCCAGACTATACCTACAAGAATAGTACTAAAAAAATAGAGTGATCACCATGGAAAAACTGCTCATTGGAATTTGAAGTCATCTTTCCCTATCAGGGAGTGAGTAGCTGGGAGAGTGTGGCGGAAAGCCTTTCATGTTTGAAGCGAACTTGGCTTTGGATGTGCCACCTAAGAAACAAGGAGGCATGGTAAGAAAACTTATCAAGTCATTATTTTGAGCTAACGACATCGCGATTGTACTCATAACACTCTTTTTGGCCTACAGTGATGTTTTTAAGCTGTTTCGAGATGGCGCACTTGAACGAATCAGTTTTGGAAGAGGCTAGCAAGTTGGATGACGTTTTCAATTACAATATTTGGAAATTCAAAGATAAAGAGTATACTTATGGAGAATGAGCTCTAGGATATCATGACAGGGGTGGAATTGAGGCCAAATACGACTACTGTTGATATGAGAGCATATGACAAAGGGGCGCAAAAGGCATTGTCCTTGATCAATTTTTCGATGAAAGACCATGTGATCATGCATATCTGTGATGTGGTTATGGCAAGGGGTGCTTGGGAAGCACTGATGACTCAATATCAAATTGTGAATCCATCTTGCATGATGTCTCTAACGACAAAGTTAAATCCCATATGAATGGAGGATAATGAGAGTGTGGGATTCTATTTCACCAAAATGAAAGAATTGCAAGATCAATTAACTACTATTGGTGAGCCTGTAAAGGATGTGGAGCTAGTCCACATGGATGGCCATGAGTGATGTACTTGATGGGCTTCAAATGTTTGTGAGTGGCATTGCGTCAAGGGAGGGACTACCACCAACCTTTGAAGACCTGCATGGAATCCTATTACAAGAAGAACAGAGGTGTGAGATGGTAAAAGCGTGGCAAGTCACACAAGAAGATCAAACATCGTTGGCCAAGGGCAAGCAAAAGGCTGGAAGAAGATTCCTAGGAAGCGCAATGACAATCAGGATGAGGGAAAGTCATCCTCGATGCCAAAGAAGAAGGGCAAATGCTATTATTGCCACAAGGCCATTGGGCTAGGGAATTGCTACAAAAAGAAAGTGGATATCAAGCAAGGGAAAGTGAAAAAACAAGCCAATTTAGCCAAAGAAGATGCAGAGGAGGATGAGACCAATGTGCTCCATTAGCATTGTCATCGCAAATTGATGATGGCGCAAGATGGTTCATTGACTTGGATGTTATAAGGCACATGTGACTGGAAAAAGAGATTGGTGTGAAAGCTTTTCATCAATCAATGATGGAGAGAAGGTCACACAAGCCAATGGTAGGAGTGTCAGATTCAAGGAGTGGGCAATTTACTAGTGTAGTTTTTAAAGGGAAAGGTAAATCTAATGTACTTTACATGCCAGGGCTAAAGAAAAGCTTGGTTTTAGTTGGGGTCATGGAAAATCAATGTTTGAAAGTTGAATTTGGACCTAGAGAGTATGGCTTAGCATCATCAATCTGAATTGTGGCATCGCAAGAGGGCCATTTGAACTATGGTAGCTTACATTTGATGAGCAATTTAGAGTTGGTGAAGGGATTACCAAGCTTGCAAGATGAGCAACATTCAATTTGTGAAGGTTGCGTGATGGGAAAGCATCATAGGGAGAAGTTCAAAAAGGGCGGCATAGCTAGGGCTAAGAAAGTACTTGAGTTAATTCATAGCAACCTATGTGGCCTAGTGAAGACCATGTCATTGGGAGGAGCGTACCATTTTATGAATTTTATATATACCCTACCAACGAACCCTCAAGTAGGAATTCAAAAATAGAGGGATGTAGAAGATTTGGAGGGAACCCTCACTCCAAATCAATATGACCAAGTCCTAAAAATGTGACCAAATAGGGCCCAAGGCCAACCATATAGTCTAAGTGTCAATAATGAATAAAAAAAGGGCCCAAGTTCTGCTTATGCATAAAATAAAGTAAATGTAAAAGATGTGGCGAATGTAATGAGCGAATGTAAGACCCAACTGCTGATAAGAAACTGGATCAAACAACAGCAAGCCCTGTGGGATCAACAACTAGAGCAGCATCTGATGTAGAGGAATCAACAAGAGTAGCAAGAGCACGAGCCTGCTCCACAAGTGATGGTGTACAATAAAAGACATCAATAGGCTCCCATGTGGCCTCCTCAGCGGGACAACCATCCCACTAGACCAAAAACTTAATCTGCCGGCATCAACTATGGTACAGATGAACCTATAAATATAGCAACAGGTAAAACTGGAAACAACTCTAGGGTAGTAGGAAACTCAGCATCACAAGGAGCTTCATCCTCAATAGCAGCACATAATAAATTGACATGGAATACATCACAAGCACGTGTGGAAGCAGATAGTTGTAAGCAATATGTAACTGGACTAAGAACCTCCAAAATGCGATAAGGCCCATAATAAAAAGGTGCAAGCTTCTCAGTAGAAGCATGGCCCTGGATAAAATGATGACGTGCAAACCGTAGACGTAGCTAAACCATATCTCCAATCTGAAACTCAACATGGCGGCGGTGACGATCAACTACCACCATACATGAATCGTGACCATGTTGGGTACGGGGAAGGCCAAGGATAAAGTCCATAGATATATCAGTCCACTGGTGATGAGGAATAGGTCAATTTTGGAGCATGAAGACAGAAAGGGCAGGTACGAATAAGTACAACAAGCTCATATCGAAGAGAGGGCCAATAGAAATGGTCCTTGAGATGAGCATAAGACTTCTAAAAACCGAAGTGACCCCCAACAGGGGACGAATGAGCATCCGACAACAATTGGGAACGAATATCCAAGGAACTAGGAATACAAAGAGAACCATAACGATAAAGATGGTAATCAACGATGTGAGTAAACCTGATGAAGATGGGACGAAATAGGTGGGGCAGAACTATAAACATCACAAAAATCAGAACATGTAAGGTATGCGGCAGGTAGATCATCAAACCATGTAGGAACAGTAGCAGCAAGTGTATTCAACAAAGTTGGAAGACGAGACAATGCATCAGCAGCAGTGTTAGCACGACCAGGACGATACAAAATAGAAAATTCAAAAGACTGTAAAATCTGCAACCAACTAAACTGACGATCACTAAGATCACGCTGAGAAAAGGGATAACGTAAAGAATGGTGATCAGTAACAATGTCCAACGGAACTCGATAAAGATAATGGTGCCACTTCTTAAGAGCATAGATAATAGCACGAAGCTCTTTCTCATGCACAAAATAACATTGCTTATAAGAGCGAAGATGACGCGACTCATAAGCAATAATGCACTGTGACTAGCGAAGCAAAGCATCCAAACCAACATTACTAGCATCAGTCTCAACAATAAACTTCTGATCAAACTGGGGTAAAGACATAACGACGACATCAACAACAACACGACGAAGAGTATCAAACGTTGACTAACAATCAGAAGTCCAAAGAAAAGTACGAGACTTCTTCAAAAGTGCATGAAGAGGAGCTGCAATAGTGGCAAAATGAGAAACGGGACGACGAAGGTAAGTGGCTAACCCAAGGAACATACGAACATGATGAACATCAGTTGGAATAGGCCAATCCTTGATGGCCTGAACCTTATGAGGGTCCAGACGAATGTGCCCATCACAAGCAAGAAAACCAAGAAACTCGATCTTAGCAACAACAAAAGAACATTTAGACAACTTAGCAAACAACTGGTGAGATGTACAAGGAGCTGAAAAATAGAGGAAAGGTGAGAAACATGCTCAGCAAGAGACCGGCTAAAAATAAGAATATCATCAAAATAAAACAAGACACAACAACCAAGAAGCGGACACATGATGTTATTCATCACATTCTGGAATGTAGGAGGACTATTAGTAACACCAAAAGGAAACACACAGAATTCATATAAACGAAGGTGAGTATGAAAAGCGTTCTTATGTTCGTCAGAAGGGTGCATCCTAATTTGGTAATATTCAAAACGAAGACCTATCTTAGGAAAGATCTTAGAGGTATCGAGCTAGTCAAAGAGGTCATCCATGTGCGGAATAGGGTACTGATTACGAATAGTCAACTTACTTAAAGCACGGCAATCAATACAAAGATGTCTGGTACCATCTTTCTTACTAACAAGGAGAACAAGGCCACCAAAAGGGTTGTGACTAGGAACAATGAGACCCTGATCTAACAAGGCAATAATCTGGAGTTCAAGCTCATCATGCTCAGATCAAGACATCCGATAGGGACGGGAGGAGGAATAGAACCAGAATGCAAGTCAATATGGTGGTTCATGTCACGTAATGGTGGTAGTGTCGTAGGTTCTGAAAAGACAAAAGCATACTGATGTAATAAGTCAGAGATCACCTGAGGAACAGTTGCTGGAATAGAAACTGGAGGAACTGCTACTGCACGTTGAACACATAGTAAGGTTGCACAACGAGCCTTCGGCAGACTGCGAATAAACTGCTTCCCACTGATCAACTGGAAGTCTCCTTGAGAATCAATGCCAACAAGTGAGTGTGTAACTGCACCATCATGTACAAATGTCAATGTTTGCTATGTCAAGTCCAGTGTAACGGTCCCAAGAGATGCAAACCAATCAGCACCAAGGATAAGATCATAAAGTTCCATAGAAATAACTAAAGATCTACCTATCCAAAAAAATCTCCAATGCGGTATGACAATTCCTGAAACATCTGAGAACTAAGAAAAGAGTGTGAACTGGCAACCTCAACTGTGAGAGGCTGTGGAGCAGGAACAGGTGAAGCACGGATCCGACTGGTGATATAACTATTGATGAAAGAATGAGTGCTCCTGGTATGAACTAAAGCAATATAATCACGACCATTAATGCGTACACGTAACCGAATAGAACGAGGACCAGGACGCCCTGTCCAAGTAGCATAGGCAAGCTGAGCACGGCAAGTAGCAGGAAGTAAATCGGTGGAGGTCAGACTCATCAAAAATATGAATGTAGATATCGGAATCATCTATAGTAGTGCCCTCATGGTAAAACACAACAGTAGTAGTAGGGACAATCACGGTCAAGATGGTCAGGACTCTTACAATGAAAGCAAAGACGCTTCTGCTGAAGGTCAGTGAACTCTGCAAACGTGTAACGTCAGACAAAAGTAGGATGAGGGGTCGAAAGAAGAGGAGACGAAGGGACAATAGAAGGAGACGGAACAAAAGTGGAAGGTGTAGAGGTGGACATAGTGGGAAAAGATGAAGTAGAAGGACGGGATCGGGAGAAGCGTGAAGAAAAGATGTCAGAGTACTTATGCTGTAAAGTACTAGCAAGAGACATCACCTCAACAAGTGTGAGAGGATGGAAGAAAGAAACATCATAGCGTAAGGCACCACGAAGCCCAGCAATGTAATGAGAAATAAGCTCATTGTAGATCTGTGAAAAGATAACAAAGCTCCATAAACTGATATGTATAGGAAGCAAGATCACTGGTCTGAGTGAGACTACGAAATGTATCATGTTGACGATTGAGCCACTGAGGATCAATCATAACATGACGGAGGTCACAGAAAGGTAGGTCAGATATGGAGCCCTTTTCAATCAGGATCAGCTCAATAGACCCGCCACCACGTGGCAACGCATCCATCTAAGTGTATAACAGCCAACTGGATCTTCTAAGGATCAGTCTTAGGGTAAATCTGAAAATATGTGTCAAGCTTGGCAAACCAATTCTCTAATAAGTTCCCGTCAGAGGAACAGGAATGGGTAGCAAGCTATACCCTATCACGAAAATCTCGAGCAAAGTTTGGCTCAGGAACTGTGGGACGTGGAAAGAAACCAAGAAGTTTGGTGGTGGAAGGAACAATCCACCACCAAGCTGACTAGCAGAAGAAGATGGAAATTCAAATGGAGGGGGAGTCCCAAATGGAGAATAAACAAGAGCTTTACCAGGACCATGGGGCTGTGAAGAATCAATCTGTGACTGCATAGTGGCAATGCCGGTCATAACCATATCTACGCGAAGAGCAAGGCTAGAAATGGTATCATCCATGCGACTGATCGGATAGATTCTCCTAAAGAGTCTCACTCGGGGTAGGTGAATGTGTCATAATGAGAAAAATACGAAATGTGAGACAAGACGCTAATCAAGTGGACGAACTGAAGGAAAGGACATAAGTTGTCACAACAGGTACGCCAATGAAAAGACGTGACAAACCCCGCTAAAGAAAAAAAGAGAAAAATGACAAATAGTGTAAGTAGTAACTCGAAATTGTAATCGAAAGCGTGCTGAAAACGGTAGTAAAATGGAGAGATACAGGGCAGCCACCAATTAGAGATAAGAGGGACCTGCAAAAGCAACCAAATAATGAGAGAAAGAAGTAGCAAGTAGTGGAGTATATGCCAGAAAAATGGACAGCCAAGTAAGGAAAGTGAGTGCCAAAAAGAGAGGGTTAGGTAGCCAACAAGCAAAGCTGAAAAATCAGCAGAAAGAAGGTGGAGACAATGCAAAGAGGGGTGTGCTGGGAAAGAGTACAAATAGGTTGAGTTGTGGACAGCAAACGGAAAGTAAAGTAGGGTGTTGGAAGTAGGTGATGGTAGGCTGGAAAATGGGCAATAGGTGGGCAGCAGTAGGGTGCCAGTCCTCCTCCAAATGATAGTGATAATCTGCAAAACAAGTGGAGAGAGAGAGAGAGCTGAAGATCTAAGCTAAAAATGCTGAAGATCCAAGCTAAAAATGGGTGTTGGGCAGCAGCTAGTAAGATCCACAAATGTCCTGCAAAATGACAAGGTAGTAGGGCGCTGGGCAACAGCTACCAAAATCCGCACATAACCTGAAAAAAAATGGAGAAAACCGATAAAAATGGTAATGAAGTAGGGCGCTGGACAGCCTCCAATCAATCCACGAAATGGGCAGCAAATCGGTGGAGAAAATTGACGAAAGTGACAAGGTAGTAGGGCGTTGGCCAACCTCTACCAAATCTGGAAAAATGATGGAAATTTGATGAAAAAATCGACGAAAGTGATGGGTTAGTAGGGCGCTGGATAGCGTCTATTAAATCTGAAAAAAAAAGTGGTGAGGAAAGTGCTCTAATACCAAGTTACGTATGAAGCCACAATTGATCTAGAGCTAAGCTATGAAAGCATCACATAAGCAAGAGTTAACCCTAGAAAGCATGAAAGAGAGAGATTAAGGAGACTAAAGAGAGAGTTCAATATCATCAGTTGAATAAAAGACTACAATGTTGTCCCATATATACCCTACCAACGAACCCTCAAGTAGGAATTCAAAAATAGAGGGAGGCAGAAGATTTGGAGGGAAAATAGTGAGCCCCCCCAATAGGAGGACCCCCACTCCAAATCAATATGACCAGGTCCTAAAAATGTGACCAAATAGGGCCCAAGGCCAACCATATAGTTTAAGTGTCAAAAATGAATAAAAAAGGGCCCAAGGCCTACTTTTGTATTAGGTAAAGTAAATGTAAATGGATGTGGCAAATGTAATGAGCCGAGTCCATAACTTGCATTGACTTGTTTTAAGAAATTCAAGGCCTTAGTAGAGAATCAGATGGAAGCACACATCCGAGTGTTAAAATCATATAGAGGGGGTGAATACAAATCAGCTGAATTTGAAGCATTTTGCAAGGAGCATGGAATAAAGAGGCAGTTTATGAAAGCACATATGTCGCATAACAATGGAGTAGTAAAAAGGAAGAATTGCACCATTGTGGAAAGTGCATGATCAATGATGAAACAAATGGGTTTGGCAAATTTCTATTGGTTGGAGGCATGTAATACTGTGACCTTCTTACAAAATAAGAGCCCTACTATCATAGTTCCCAATGTAACTCCCAAAGAGGCATTTACAGGTTTGAAGCCTAAGGTGAAAAAATTCTGCATTTTTGGGTGCAAGGCTTATGTGCACGTGCCAAAGGAAGAGAAAAACAAGCTTGATGCAAATTCCTTTAAATGTGTGTTTGTCGCATACGAGGAGAAGACAAAGACATACGGGTGCTTTGATCCAATAACATGCAAGATCCACATTAGAAAAGATGTGATCTTTGATCAGATGAATCATACCTCAAGAAATTGAGTAAGATGATTGTGATGACCTTGAAGACCATGATCGAACCCCTACCATTAGTGAGCGGAGGGGAAGATACTTGTCAATTGGGGACAAGAAGGTCAATTCTAGAATAATCAAGACACTCATTGGAATACCTTAAGCTATTTGCCAAGAAGTGTTCCACCACAACGAAAGTTATCAAGATGGTATGAAAATATGATGAGGGATGCCGAGATGAATCAACCTGAATCTAACAAAGATGGAGAGATGATATCTACAAGAGATAGGAAGCTCCAGATTGCTACCAAGTCAACTATCCCCTTATGAGCGCCGCTCTTCAATGTCAAGAACTAGCATCCTTTGAGGAGGCGAAGGACTTGAACGTATGGCAAGAGACAATGAGAGAGGAGCTAGAATCCATTGAGAGACATACCTACAAGCAAAGCAAAGCTATCAATTATGAAGAAACATTTGCTCGTGGTAAGATGAACTTTTCTGCCCTAAAAAGTTCTTGAATACCAAGTCAAGATATGTCCACAAAAAATTATGAACAAAGAAATTGCATAGAACAAGAAGTTTTCATCAATCTCCAATTTAGGTATGAAGACAATCAACAATAGACTGGTTCACAAGCCCTCTTATAAACAAAGACTACCACAGAGATCCAACCCCCTCTCAATAGCTCGCAAGTCAACTACCAACATGAAACAATGCAATGCCTAGTAATAGTAAGTGGAGGCCACTTAAGGTTTGATGCCCTAATGTAAGGTCACCTCCTACTGGCCAAAAACTAAACTGAGGATTATATGTTTCAAAATATCTAATTTGAAAGACGTAATATACTATATTGAAAACGACTTAAAATAGAAATTGATGCTTTTTCTTGCCATAGATATAATGGGAATTTTGGGCTATATACCATACCTGAAGAAGGGTATGTTGTAATGTACCAATTCGGACCTCCATTTCTCGCAACTCTTCCTAAAGATAGAAAAATTCCAATTTGGATGTTGTGGATTTCACATTGTTACTATGATCCTCTATACTACAGATAATCAGAACTTAACTAAATCCTCACTACCAATCTATAATGTTATGACTTTCAATCAACTTTATTGAAAACACTGCCAAATAAATGACATTTTTTCTTAGAAAGAGAATATCAAAAGGTTATTTAAAATGAAGAGTGAAGGCATACAACTATACATGACTAGTCCGAAAAGTTAACATGGTTGAGCTAACAACAATTGATGCACATGGAATCCAATATAATTTCAAAAAGTACTAACATGGAACTTATATAGGTGAAACTCAAAACTCATTTCAAATGCATCCACATGAAAATCGGGAAAACTTAATCGAACAAGAATGTTATGCAATGTTCTTCGAAACTTGTGGCAGTTATTGTGAAAATTAAGATGACGATAGCTAGACTTTTTACAATGTTGCCTTGCTAGAATACATTCCTTCTATTATTACTCATCTTCTTTTTTCCTTTCGTACTTCTAGTTCATTACTTGAGCTCTAGAGGGCTAAAACCCTTGATATTGTAGGAACTCGTATCTTTTTGTGAGTTGCGAACAATTACAATCAAAGAAACTATTGCTGAATGCCATTTATAGACTTATAGAGGTACATAAAATTTGTTGAAGGTTCCACCAAATTGTAAGTGGACTTTGTGTGCTAGACAAGTGAAAATCCTATGTGTTATGGCCATAGATGCATCCTTGATGCATTATTATAGTGGTGTCATTTACTTTTACTTTACTTCCAATATTAGCGTGTTATATTAGTGGGCATACACTTTTTATTACATTTGACAAGCCCTATAATACTATTTTACGTGGTTTTTAATTTGGGCCCTAATATTTATAGATTCAAATTTCCCTCCAAATTAATTGAAGAGAGGTAGCTTTTTCTTAGTATAAATAGCCACTAAAGCTCCTCATTTGATAGCTTATGATTTTGGATACTTCTCTTGCTATTGCTCAATTAGGGTGTTGGCTTTTGGATTTCTATTATTTTCTCAGGTAGAAAACCTTCATGAGCCACTTCATTGTGTCTATTGCGGATGCTTTTTCATGCTATATGTGATTTGAGTCCTTAACTTGGTATCAAAGCACTTTCCTGGGCAGACTTTAGCTTTCTTGGAGGGTGGTGCCATACTTCAAGCAGACACTGGGAACACTTTTCACTTTGTTGGATATTTTCACTACTATTGGAGGGTGGTGCCCTAGTTCCCCACATCATTCTTCATTTCAGTTAGGGGTGACACATTTCCACCATTCTTAGCACCCTGTTTGGAGGGTTTTTTGACACTTTTCTGCTGCTTTGTGCTTGCTAATTTTGGACAGTCTATTGAAGGCTCCATCACCCTCTTTGGAAGCCCATTTTCAACTCTTTCAACATGACACCTTGCTGGTTTTTTACGGCTGGCATACCACTGTTCTTAGCAAACTATTTGAAGGTGATCTTGACACACTTTCTTCACCATTTGTTTGCTGAATTTTGGCATATCTTTTGGCAGTACCATTGATACCTCTTTCAACAAATTTGGAGCTACTTTGTTGGCCTATAGGGCAGCATACTATCAGAATATTAATGTTCATCATGATTACATTGACCCCTCAATGTTAAGTCAAGTTCTAAGTTAATTACGCAAAGTTAGGTCATGTTCTAAGTTAACTGAACATAGTTTATATGCCTATGATAGGTGGACGTATTTTGCCTGGAACTGCATGATAGCATCAATAGAACTTTTTAATACAAACATAAATGAAGAAGAAACAGCAATTGGATGTCTTATTTTGGGACTAAATTTGATGTACCAAAGGCGACTATTTTCATAAGTTGGGCACACACAATACCACATTGGTATGTGAGTGGTGCAAGTTTCACGAAGATTCCTCATTGTGTTGTGCTCTTCTTTTGTCTTGCATGATCATTGTTTCAACACTTTAAGAATCTTGTCTTGGTTAAGTAGAAATTGTTGTAAACTAGCAAGTAGCGTCCTTGATTTCTGATATGGCATTAGAGCCTTCCAGGTTACAGATTCAAGAGATCATTTGCATCTCCATGCCCTACTTCAATTTTCTCTATCTACTTGTGTAGTGATGCTCTATGGGTATTTTTGGAGTCAATTGACATCTAGAAGTCGAGAGGAGCATGATCAAGTGATTGGCTTCCCTTCTTAACCTTTCTACATCGAATCCCAATAAGTTTGGTGGCTCTCCTACGCACCAAAACCAGAATTTCCAGCAAGCTAAAATTCTTAGCTTGAGGTAAATTGAGGAGGTAAAAACACTATTATTCACTTGCAATTGATTATCCAAGGTGAGGCGCCAACTGTATTGAGTGTTTTCTGTCCCAGATCCATTCTTTCTTGATGGAGATCATCTCTAGAAAGGGCCCACTTCCCTTGGAGGTAGTTTTTTTGGTTGTTTTCTATCCAAGAGTGCGTGCAATCTGGTTTTATGAATTTCTAGAGAGAGAGAGGAGGGCGTGGGTCCTCCAAATCCCTTGTGAGGCAAGCACCTCAATTACATGCATGGAAAGTCTAGTTGTCAACCATTGCCCCATGAGTCATGTACAGCTTACAACTTAATTAATGCTTAGCCAAAGGGGTAAAATAGGCATTACTCTTCAACACCTCCCCTTGATGGCTATTTTATTTAAATTGACCTCAACAAAGTTCTGAACTTTTCAAACTTATCTTTACTAAGTGGTTTAGTATAGATATCAGTTATATGGTCGTTGGTGTCGCAACTCAATCTCACCACTGTGCACTTTCTCCCGTATGAAGTGCTGGTCCACCTCTATGTGCTTCGTCTGTGCATGATAGACTGAATTTTTTGCAAGCTGAATGCAGCTTTGGTTATCACAATGCAACAATGTAGGTCTTACTTGAGCAATTTGCATGTCCTCAAGTAGACGTTGTAACAGGTCGAAGTGATAGTCGCCCTGTACTCAGCTTCAGTAGATGATAGAGCAATAGTAGGCTGCTTCTTGCTACACCAAGATATAACCCAGAACCTAGGCTAAAGCAATAGCCTGTCGGAGATCTCTGATCGTCTCTATCACCTGCCCAATCAGAATCTGAATAACCTTTTAGCTGAAGGTCACCATCATCAGTATATCCAATCCCATAAGTCATCATCCCTCTCACATATCGTAAGATCCACTTAGCTGCCTTACAATGTGCTTCGGTAGGCTTACTCATGAATTGACTTGTGATCCCAACCACATAAGCAATATCTGGCCTGGTGGTTGTAAGGTAAATCAGGCTGCCCACCAATTGGCGATAGAGAGTCTCATCTGCAAATGTTGGACCATCATCTCCTGATGGCTTATTGCTTGCATCCATGGATGTGCTAATTGGTTTGCTTTCTTGCATGTTGAACCTCTTCAATAATTTCTATGCATACTTTGTCTGAGAGATAAAAAGACAACGCTTCCCTTTCCTAGGTGTAGCAAACCCAATTCTATCATCTCAAAATCACTAGAAAGATTTTTCTTAACACAAGCAATAAGCTTCTCATTGCTTCCTGTGATGAGTAGATCATCCACATAGAGCACAACAACAACAAAGTCTTCCATCCATTTGATGGACATCCCAATCAAAATATGAGGCTAAGGCCAAAACGGTCCTGATAGATGTCATCTTAGCAACAGGTGTGAATGTCTCATCACCTGCTGGGTGTAGCCTTTCGCCACCAACCTTGCCTTGTTCTTGTCCATTGTTCCATTGGCATGAAATTGGGTCTTATAGAACCACTTGCAACCTATTGGTTGCTTCCCTTCTGGCAATGTAGTGACCTCCCATGTGTCGTTCTCGACAATGGAGTCGTACTCCTCCTGCATGGCATGTTGCCATACCTTTTCCTTCATGGCTTTGTGAAAGAACTGTGGGTCATCTGCATCCAGAATAGTGGACATAAGAGCAAAGTTAGTCTCTTGTCTCTCATGAGAACTGAGAGGTCTTTTGGCACCCTGTTCACTGCTCTCTCCTTCTTCCATCATTTGACCCTCTTTGATTGTTTCCCAATACCACCTAGGTAGCTTCTTCCTAGTGGTAGGCGATGTGGATGGTGACCACGTATCCCAAGGTATTGTCTTAGTCTTTCGTTTGTCCCCAATTTCAACTTCAAGTACTTGGCCAAATTGAGGTCTCAAACTACCATGTTCAGGCACCTGTTGTTGCACTTGCTCTTGAGGCTCATAGGGCTCTAGACTAGGATCCTCATCCGTGGAATCAATCAAGGGTAGGAACTCAAAAGTTCCATCTTTCTCCTGCTCCTGTATCTTGGGTGAATGATCTTTGAACTCATCAGAAATATACTCACCACCCTTATCTGACCTGAAAGTCTTTAGCCTCTTCCCTATGTGGTTTTCCACCAAAGCTTTCCACTGTTTGAAGTATTTGAACGCTTCAGATTTCAGCTTCAAAAAATAGACCCATACCTTCCGTGAGAAATCATCTACGAAGGTCATGAGATAATACGGTCCCCCCTATTGATCTGGTCTTCATGGGACCGCATCTTGGCTGAATCCACTATTTCAAACATAGACTTCAGAATAGTCCAAGCCTCCACTGCATCCTCTGCATTGCAAACACAACACCAAAAATTAGAAGAGGAAATGAATTGCTAGAGAGAGAGAGGAGGGCGTGGGTCTTCCAAATCCCTTGTGAATCAATTACATGCATGGAAAGTCTAGGTGTCAACCATAGGAGTGAGCTACTTGGCCAAGTGGGCCACTTGCACTAATTTACTCAACTTACAAAAGGGGGGTCTCATGTATTTAATTAATAACATGCCCCATGAGCTATGTACAACTTACAACTTAATTGGTGCTTAGCCAAAGGGGTAAAATAGGCATTACTCTTCAACATTACATTCATGGGCATTATGGATACTTTGGGTTCTCAACATTGTCTCTACACAGTTGTCCATTCTCACTTTTCTTTGTCATAGAGCATGTGAGGAAAATGCAATAGAAGCAATGTGTGGAATAGGCTTACGGAGATTGTTGTCGAGAAAATTTACTCAAAGCATTTGTTCCATCATCTAATAAGTACTTTCCGTCTGGCCGTCCCACTTGGGATGATCAAAAGAATTGAAGCTCAATGTTGTCTCTCTAGTTTAGTGAAAACGGCAGACCAAAAGTGATCGGTGAACTTCGGATCACGATCACTCACAATGTCACTTGGTAATCTATAAATTCTAAACAAACACTCAACAAATACTTGAGCCAAATCAAAACCCTTCACGATGGTCTTTACCGGAATAAACGTAGCCAATTTGGCAAGACGGTCGACCAGTACGCAAATTGCATCATTTTATTTATTTGACCGCAGTAACCCAACCATGAAATCCATCAAAATACTATCCCATTTTTTATTAGGGATATCCAGTGGATGCAACAATCCACCAACCTTAAGATGTTTGGCCTTATTCAACTGGCATTGGTCACACTTGACTACATAAGATTCTACAAAGGGTTTAATTTTTGGCCAATAGAAATTCCTTCATACCAATCAAATCTAAAGTACGATGTATGCCTGGATGCCCCACAGAAGGTGAGTCCTGACATTCATAAAAAAATTTCTTTTTAATTGCATCCCCATCGGGTACGCATATCTTCCCTTTCTTGAGCAAAAGTTCAATACAAATAGAGAAGTCATCAACACTCTATTTATCCTTTCTCCCAAATTGAGCACCCTGTAAATCAATCTTGCTTGATGAGTTTGCTAGACTCTCTTTCAAATTGGTCCAAAATGCAGGTCTTTCTCCCAAAAACCTCTCAGGGAGAGATAAAAATCTGTGTTGATCTCAATGAAAGAAAGTTTGTTGAATTCACCAATTCGACTAAGTGCATCAGCCACACGATTGGTGGTCTCTTTGATATACGACACTTCAAAGTCAAATTCCTGCATGAGTTCTGCCCATCAGGCCTTACGACCTTTCAGATCATTCGGATTACAAAAATATTTTAGAAGTTGATGATCCATGTTCACCATGAACTTATTACCATACAGGTAATGTCTCCATGATTTCAGAGCATGGATCACCACAAAAAGATCTTTTTCTTGAGTAGCATATCTGACTTGTGCATCGGACAACTTTTTTTTCGAAAGGGATATTTGGATCCACTATTCTCAACATGGGAGCTGAGACAATTAGAAGCTTGAGCTTTTGAAAATTCTCATCTAATTTTTCATTCCACTTTATCTGAGGGCTAGGCCTTCCTTTCCGACTCTTGATCGCTTTCAAAACATAGTTTTATTTTTTGTGGCAATTCTAGAATCTCTATGAATTTTTGGAAGAACACAATGAAACCCAAAAATGACTTGAGTAACCAATGAGTGACTTTTAAAATCTATGTCTAAGGAATCAGATTTACTAAAAAAGAACTCATATCCTAGAATAGTAACAGTGTGATCGAGATTCATGACATGAAAGTCGAGTTGCTCAGCATAGTCCTACATCTAAAGCTCCAAATCAGGGATCTTGACATCCCAAATCATTGGTCATGGTGGGCACCCGAAGCTTCTACACAAGCCAAGAAATTATTAGATTGTGAGTGCTTCCGGAATAAAGCAATATGTTAACGTCTTTTCCTAAAATCTTGCCTCTAACATGAAACAACTGATTAGGATTGAAAGATAACATACTAAAATTACAAGCACAAGCACAATTTTCTAATAAATCAATTTGGAGTTTACTTGCGGATAGCTCCATCGTCGTGAGGCTCAATGATTTGTTGTTCTTCTTAGGGCACCATTTCGCACGATGCCCCACAAAAAGCAAAGATTTTCTTTAATTGCTAGCTTTCGTGCCTTGTCTTTTATTACGGGCTTCTTGTTCTTTTTCTTCTGGTGAGTCGTGGCATCCAGTTCATCAAAATGCTTTTTCCTCTCATACTTAGGCAGTTTTTGGTTTCAAGGTCATTTGGCTGTGCATGCTCTTTTGTGAAGCAACAACTATGCTATCATAGGCTTTTGCCACACGAATAGCATCTTCCAAAGTATGGAGGACATTGCACTTACACTCGTTTTGATAATTGGTGGGTAGTCCATACACGAACTACCACTACGCCAATTTGCGAGGCAAAAGCAACACCTTGGCCAAAAAACGACGAACTTCTAGACACGTGTCCAATTCTTGATTGCCCATTCAGAAGTTTATGAATTGAATATACATTTCCAAGTCATCTATTGCAATGAAGGCCTTCCAAAATTTGTCAAGAAATCCGGCCCAGGTTGTCGGTTTCGAAGGTAGTTCCCGCCACCAGGAGGAAGCCTTACCTTCCAAAATCAGCAAGATTGATAATATTCATCCACCACTAGTAGTGCACTATCCTATGAGTCATGGTTAGACCCATACAAATCCACCATCTGGAGTTTTAAGCTTCCAACCATTAATTGTGACTTTAATTCCATGAGGGCCCCAAGCCCTCATAATCATAATTAATTTATGGGTCGAAGTAGGCCTATTGACCTCCTTACGGGATACTAATCCGAGATCATTCCAAAAGTGGGCATGACATTGATGGTCCGAGTGTGGCCAAATTGGTGGAGATGACCCCACCTATACTATGTATATAGATGTGGATCTCAAGATGTACATATGCAATGGTCCAAGGTAGGTTACAATGGTATGGGATGCCATTATCTATTGGAAAACTAAGCGTGCTTGATTTGATATTTGTAGCTCCAATGCATGGGGGTTAAATATCAGTGTCTGTATGGAGTGGTTATTGAGAGTTTGTCACCAATTGCAAGTTTACCTTGCCAAATATAGAAGAAGTAGCAATAGGAGAAGATGGAACAATAAGTTATGAGAACAAGTGAGGAATACATGGAGCAAATATAGGAAATAGAGAAACAAGTAGAGTGGCAAGGGACATGGCATTGGAACATCAAATCTGAGCGCATCTTGTAGACATATCATAGAATGAGCTCCATCTTGTGAAAATCAAGAAATAAGTAGGAGAGTTGTGTGAAATGAGTAGGTAGGTAGCCAAATCACTTGTTTGGGAGAGTGCACGATAAATAGCATGCTATCATATAATCCTTTGAGGATCGAGCCAACAAAGGTCCTCCTTGAACTCATGCTAGAGAGTAAGGTAGTGCAAGAAGGGGCTTGGTGATAAACGCACCACCAAGTACCAGCATGGATCCAAATTTAATGCAGTTAATTGGATGCATTGTGGATTCGTCATTGGAAAACTAAGGAAATAGGTGTCCGATTTAGCAAACCAATTCTCAAATTCACCGGCATTGATAGAATTGGAGTATATGGAAAAACGAATCTTATCCTTAAAATTCCATTGAATGAAGTGGGAAGAGAGGCGACATGTGAAGATATAGAAGCCACTAAAACCACAAGATCGGTAAGTAGAGAGTGGAACTCAAAAAATGATGGCTGCATGTGAGCACGCACAAGATCATCCAAAGAATCATTATCCATGCTATGGGATCTTGAACTTTTAACCATCTTGAAAATTAATACTGGGAGAAATGAATAAGGATTGGAATACTTGAGGGAGCGGAGTTTTGTTGTCACCTTAACTATGCTCAATGCACATATATCATTCAAAAAGCAAAAAGATACAGATTACCTCCAAGTAGGATGCGAAAAAGGGGAAGAAATGTAAGGAACCACGGCTGTCCAAAAATACGTGGAAATTCTCCACCAAATAGGGAACTCGAATTGCAAACTTGTTGTCCAAAAACCAGCAAACAATCGACAATGGAAACGAGCCAAAAGAGACTCCAAATATGGCTCTAGAGATGAGATAAAAAGCTACCATGGCGGGTCAGAAACTCCAAAACTGATGATAACAAATGCCACAAAAGACGGCGATGAAGCCTCCAAAATTTTGTCCAAAAATCAGCAAGCAAATAGAAATGATAAGTGCCAAAAATACTGCCAAATGAGAGGGTGATGAAGGTATCAAATTGTCCAGAATCAGCAAAGAGAACCAGAATGACAAGTTTCGAAATTGCTTCCAAATAGGGCATTAAAGATGAAGTGATACCACAGATGAACAAAAAATGGACCAGATGTGGTAGGGTTCCAACAATCAACATGACAAAAAATTGATGTAGGCTAGTGCCTAGTCTCATGCCTCAAGATATAAGAAAATTTACCCCTAGAAAGTGCTCTGATACCAAGCTATCATTAAATCGCAGTTTTTATCATCGTGAAGGATGAATTGACAATACGTGAAACAATCTAGCAATCTCCCACGAATTATGGCAAATAGCATCCACCATATATGTGAGGAACTTTACGATTAGTATCCATTATGCTTAATAGCTTACCACTAGCTTGTTAGTATCAATGGCTAAAGCCCTACAAGCAATAGGAAACAAAAGAGTTCTTCATCAAAGCCCAAGCAATACCAAATCATAAGCTGAAAAACGAATGTACATAAAGCCCATCGATACCCAAAAGCAACCCCATAATAGAAACTACTAAGTACTTGACATAAGCCTATCCAAACTAGGGTCACAAAAGGAGAAATAGTGAGCCCTCCTGGAAGGCCAATGCCTCCTAGGACCCCCACTCCAACACGAAAATTGTAATAGTGGGCCCTTGGCCAGTTCCAAATAAATGCATATAAAAGGCCTTTAGGCTTTGCACATGAAAAAAACATGCTCGTGACCAACAAATGAATGAAATGAATATAGGCCCTTGAATGTGAATATGCCCTGTAATAAATATCATCTGTGGACCAAGTAGTCTATAACAATCATGACTTAAGGTTTCCAACCTTTTAAAATCATCATTTCAAGAACTGGTCCCTCCCAGAAAGAATTAGCCTACAAATTAAAGGAAAATGTTTTTGAAATTACTGTTTAAAGCCTAGAAAACGGTAGCTTAAGTTGTCATGTTATAGTCAACTTATACAGTAGAGACTAGAGACTATAGTGGCAAGTGTTAACTTCTGAGGAGTGAGTGCACACAATATCTGATTACAAGTTCAGACTCCAGACAGGCCAGCAACAAGTTAATTTAGTAAATACTCAAGACTAAATACATGTTCTAGGTCCAGACTCTAGATTCACCAACTACAGCCTAATGTAGTCATAATTCAAGACTGAATACACCAAGACCCAAGAAACAAATTGGAAAAGAAGAAAGAAATCCAGTTTTTCATCAAAAAATACATTTTTTCATGATCCAACTCAAGTTGTTCTGATTCTTTGACAAATTGTGGTGCGGTGATATTCAATTTACAGTTCCAGGAAACACTAGTCATGACCAGAGGCTAGCCAACTTGTGTGTGTGTGTGTGTGTGTGTGAGAAAGAGAGAGAGAGAGAGAGAGAGAGAGAGAGAGAGAGAGAGAGAGAGAGAGAGAGAGAGAGAGAGAGAGAGAGAGAGAGAGAGATGACCTTAAGATTTGAAATGGCTTGCTTGATTTGCAAAAGAGGAGAAACATCCGAAATCATATTGCCTTTCTCAAGCATCAATTTCTGGAAAAGGGAAAATTGGGTTTATAGCCACTAACTATTGCTGTTTCTCATAAACTCTGATTTATCAACCCCAAGGATCTATAAGTTGTAAGTACTGTGCCAGAGAACCAGTCAGAACTTGGAAATTGAGGAAAAGTTGCATGAAGTATACATCCATGTCTGAAGTGAATCTGGTAGAATACTTCCCATCAGAAACATGGAACTTACACTCCCCACTAAGATCAACATATGCTGTACAATATAATGGAAGAAAAGTTGCTTCAAGTATATACATCCATATCTGAAGTAAATCTGGTAAAATTCTTCCCATCAGAAATATGGCATCATATTACGTCTTTACAGCAACTTGCACTGCCCACGCACGTGGTGTCAGCATGTGCTGTACAACACGTACAGATCGTAATAAGTCCAAGTTGATGGAAATGTCATGAGCATCACAAGGCAACATGACATAATTCTCTGGTGTCTCTACAAGGAGAATTTGGGAGGTTCTCAGCATAGGTAAGAGGCCACATTGCTGGGTTTTCATTGGAAATCGATCACCTCACTAGTCTGCAGTTTACAGTCATCTATCAGATTATGTAACTTCACATGTTATAGCCTCGTGTTCCACTTTTCTGAAGCTGGCTATATATTTAAAAACGTATTTCCTATGTCGCATCACGATCAACCTTTATGTTGCCCAGAATATGATACATGGTACTCTCTCAAAAATTCAAGCTTCATGGTCTTATGACATTTCCCATACTATTCAGAGTGCTTAAGCATGCATAAGAACAGCCAATGCAATAATATGTGGTTGCAATGTTGTGGTATCAAAACAAACTCTTTGCATACTCATGTCGTCTTTACAAAATATAATCAAAAGTTCACAAAGTTGCTCAAGAAATGCAAAGCTTTTTGGAATGGCAAACTTCAATGTTGGGGCTTGAGCTCAGTTGCTTTTGCCGAATCAAAAGGACACAGTCCAGCTTAAAGTACAACATGCCTTCAACACAATTGAAGTCAGTTGCATAAGTTATGCTTGAATACAAATCAGGTAGAGGGAAGGAGTGCTTCATGATTCTAAAACATTTTGAGCTTACACTCACGGCTTTTGGAACACTTTTGTGGTTCTGCTCCAGTTGCTGTAGTCCAAACACTTGGCCAGAAAAATACAGTATTCAAACAAAAACGTTCTGATCAGAATGTTTGTTTTGAACATGTATGTTTGGAATGCAGCATTACAAACATTTTCATTCAGAACAACATTCTGAGCGAGGTGTCATTCATATCATTAACAGCAGAGACACCATAAGTACGGAAGCCATGTCTGAGCTCCATTGGAGCTTTTAAAAAATCTTTTTCGATCATTTTTGCAACAGCATAACAGTATATGCTGACTGCAATAAGTTTTGGGAATTTTCAGGGTCTGGCAGCGTTTATGATAACTTCTATTTCAGGTAAGAGACTTTAACAAATGAAATTAAATTTTCCAGGATGAAGTGACAAACCTTGACTTTGTCAAGCTGATTTGCAGTGGCAGAAATTCCATCCTTCAAGGCAGCTACATTTTCAAGGCTTTTATTTTGTTTCTGGAAAATTAAGAAACAATTTTCGAAGTTCCCACAACATATTAAATGTGTTAAAATAATTTGATTATTGAAATTTTTTGAAGCACTGACCACAAAACCTGACCTTGAGCATCAAGAAACTTTTTTTCAGTAAAGAGAAATCAATAGCAGGCCAAATCACCGAAAACTGGAAACTCAATAAGTTAACTTCTGATGATCCAAGTGAAGAGGTTTTAAGTGCATTTTGTGTGTGGATAGTAAACAAAATGATGCGAAGATACCTTAAAAGGATCCACTTAGAAAGTACAAAAGAAATCAGGTGTCAAGAACTTGAAATATTAGGAATCTCAATCAACCAGCTTTTATTGATCCAGGATGAGTTGTAAAGTGCACTAGAAGCGACCCACTGCTAAAGAAATGCAGATAAAAAATTTCATAACAATATATAAAAGTACAAATCTCCCAAAATTTGGAAGAAAGTTGAACTTTCTATATGTTGCAGACAAGCTCACAAAACCCTAAGTAAATACACATAATCAGTTAGCAAATCCATCTCTTTATTAATCTCAAGTAAGTATACATAGATCAACAAGCAAACATGAGAGCTCTGCCGCAAGTCTCCTCCTAACCACTACGGGGACTGCTTGGCAAGGCTCACACTATATCCCCTCAAGCACCCCTTAACCTTGACACATCCTAGTGTTGACACATGGCAAACTCCGTGCACAGCCGACACTTGCCACTTGACAATACCTTGACACATAGGCAAGCTAGTAGGTAGACTATCTGACATGTGTCACTCATGCACTAGACCAAGTGTCCCAATGAGTTTACAAGTCCTATTGACTAGTCCATTGACTTTCTAAAAAGTGTCACTCATGCACTGGACCAAGTGTCCCAGTGAGCATATGACACGTGTCTTGTTGACCAATCAGCCAGCCCTCCTACTTTGTAGGAGGTTAGTCCAACAGACTCTCATGAGACCTAGCATTTCCTTAGCCATCTCAGAATTAGTCACTAAAACTAATATTTATATTGCAATTTACGATTGTCTCCATAGGCCAATCACTTAGCCATTTATAGTTGGTAATTAAAATTTGCATTTTACAGTAGGAAAAGGAGTTCAAAGCACATGTGACATCCCTTCCCTCCACAGATGACATCATTCTCGATGGCAAAATCTGGACATTGTGCATGCAACCCATGGGTGGTCTCCCAGGTAGCATCACTTAGATGTTGTCCATGCCATGCATTCACGAAGCAAACAATTCCAAAATCGTCTCTGTCTCCAGTCCAATACTCTCGTCGGTCCATGCATCACCTCCCCATGCTTCTAAAACAATACAAAGCCATATTAGCCAACAAGTTATCACTATCATGCAAAACCTTCTTTAAGCCTGAAACATGAAAAACTGGATGAACCTTACAATCAACAAGAAAATCCAATCCATAAGCAACCCTATTGATTTCCTTAACAATTTTCCAAGGTCCATAGTATCTAGGTGACAACTTACAAGATTCCCCGTCTTAAGGATTTTAGAGTCCTTCGGAATTTTTATAAGCACCATGTCTCTTTCCTTTAACTCTCCTGGCGCATGATCCAAATTGGCATAAATCTTTGCTCCATCCATTGTTGATCACATTTTCCTTTGCTAACTCCAACATCCGTTGCATGAGAGTTAGAAATTCCACAGCACTAGGGGTCTTATGAGGAATACCTATAGTAACTGAACTAGCTAGTTCAAAACCATAATTTAGCTTGAAAGGACTCATCTTTGTAGATGCAATATGTTTATCATTATAAGCAAACTCCAACGATGCCAAGTAACACTCCCATTGCATTTGCACTCACATACACCCTAAGCATGTCTTCCAAAGTTTGATCGACTCTCTCCGTTTGTCCATCCATTTTAGGATGATTAGTACTACTCATTTCCAACTACACCTAACTTCTCAAATACTACGGTCCAAAAACTACCTATATCAGACACAATGGATCTAGGTAATCCATGAAGTCTAAATACATGCTGCATAAACAAATCGGCAGTATCAAGTGCGTCAATCTTATTATGTGTTGAGATTAAATGAGCCATTCTAGTGAGTCTATCAACCACAACTACGATAGCAATATGCTAATACTACATATGTGGTAAACATGATAAAGTCCATACAAACACTCTCCCATCTCCCCTCAGGTATGGGTAAGGGGCTTAACAACCCAAGAATTCACTTGTCCTATTATTGGCAGATAAAGCATTTTCTCTCAAAGTAGACAAGACAATTCTGACGTGAGTCATATACTTGACCTCACCTGCATTAAAAGTCAAAATGTCATCAACAAAGCCTAAGACATATTTACCCACGTATGGTCTAAGCACATCATTCATCATCATCATGAATGTAGTTGGGGCATTAGTCAACCCAAATGGCATCACAACATACTCATAGTGATCGAATCAAGTTCTGAAGGCAATCTTCTGTACACCCTCTTCACCTAATGGTATTAGGTCTATTTTACTAAACATAGTGGCACTTGACAAGGCATCAAGTAAATCATTTATACATGGCAATTCAAAAATCCAACTGTTCTGCGTAACTTCGTACAGTTAGTGCATTGCCTACAACCCTCTTATCCCAATTCCCAATGTTTGTACCTTTCCATTAGCCATTTCCACTATGTTCTAATACTAGGATGGTTGAGTGCTCGCACCTAACTTGCGTACCAAAGTTGAATTCACTATATTAAGAGAGGACCCAATGTCAATTGTACCACACTGATCTAATCTCCTTGATTTGTAGAAGATTTTTGCTCTAATACCAAATGTTGTACACAACCTCACAAAATCCTAAGTAAATACACAAAATTAAATTCGTCTATTTATTAATCTCAAGTAACTGCACATAGATCAACAAGCAAATAGGAGAGCTCTAGTGCAAACAGGAGAGCTCTAGTGCAAGTCTCCTCCCAACCATAGCTGCATAAAAATAGGATAGGGAATACCTGGCCAGGCTCATAGTATATTCCCTCAAGCACTCCTTAACCATGACACATCCTAACATCGACACATGGCAAACTTCATGGACAATTGCCACTACCTTGACACAGATTGTCTGACATGTGTCACTCATACACCAGACCAAGTATTCCATTGAGCATATGACACATGATTGTCTGACAAGCGACTCTTGCATTGGACCAAGTGTCCCAGTGAGCATATTACATGTATCCTATTGACCAATTAGCCCTCCTACTTTTTTTTAAGGAGTCTTGGCCGTTAGAAGTCCAACTGAAAACAAGGCCTTGTAGGGTAAGCTTTGAAGAGGAGAAGACATTATGGCAAAGTGAGAGTTAAACTTTCAAACTTGAGTGACTAACCCCATAAACATATGGGCATCATGTGTATTAGTAGGGTTACCAGGTCAAGATGGACTAGGGCACAAAACAAACAATGCTATAAAAAACAAGGACATCCAACACTCAATTTTAGTCGTGGAAGTGAACAATCAGAAAAGAAAAGAGCTAATGATCAAAGCTAATCTTAAAAATAATAACTAGAGGATTGATTTCTGGATAAAGTGTAGGATTCTAGAATGCATTCTTTGAATTCCTTGTAAGGATGATATGAAGTCCAAAGTTAAATATTGGCTAATTGATGGACTTGTTTTGTTTCAAACTGAGCATGGGGAGGTGATACACGAACCTGATAACTAGGATCTCTTAATTGAAAAAAAAGTTCCATAAACGATTCTTCAAGGTAATGATGTTGATTTCGGATTTATCATCCCCCCTAGTCCTATGGTCAAGTTGCAGTTAGGGAGACTAGTGGTCTTTGGAAGTATATCCATGAATGATTGCATATTTTTTTATAGTAAGATTTTGAAAATTGGGTGTAAGACATCTATCAGCAACCCTTCGTCCCTAGTTTCCTACTTCCCATATCAACTCCCACATCACCTGCAATTTTAGAAGAAAACTATTTTAGTTTAGCCAAAAGATAACATGGCAAGTGGCCATAATATCACATTTAACATTTCAATATGATGAAAAGGGAGGAATGAACCTGTTGTACTTCTGTCAATCGATCTTTTGTAGCACTATAGTCAGAAATCTGCAAGTCAACTCTATTTTTGTTGTAAATTAGTAGCATATTGTTCAATCAACAATCTTCATACAAATATAAGAAAATAAAGATAGGAAGTTGTATATTGTCTTCTGGAGGAACCAAAAAGTTCTAAAAATCCACTTGTAAATTAGGATAGATATACAACATATGAAGCAATAAATGCTCAGTTGAGATAATACATGAGTAGAGAGAGAGAGAGAGAGAGAGTAGATTAAATTTGATTCGCCATTGACAAAAGTATGATGTTATTCATAATAAAAGGTGTGCTCAAGAGAGATGAAAAGCTTGGAGGTACATTCGAGCTACAAAAACATTGTGTACATGCTGCCCTAGAACCTCAAACAAGTCATTAAATCCCTTTGCATGTTGAAGCTCAACTTTGTCCAACACCATCTTCCGATCTTCAATCTCAAGTCATGTGAGTTTGTATAACCTTGAAATAGCATATTGTTTTTCATAGACATGTCCAATGTAATATGGCATTGTATTGGATCTCCAACTATTGAATTTATCCAGTGATCATAAGATTGCACTTTTCTCTCCAATGAATCTTCCCACATTCTTGATTTGAAGTTGTTTCTCAAAAAGAGCTTTGAATCTTGGTTAGATCAAATCCTACTATATTTTTAACAAGCTAGCTTTTTATAATGTTAAGCTTCAATGCACTACTAAGTTTTTGAGCAAAGGTCATGTATTGCATGTAATTTGCCCATGTGCTCAATAAGTATTGCTAAATACAGCCATGGTAGTATATTAGAATAAGAAACTAGTCAATAGAGTAGTTAATCAGAAGGTTTGAACAATCGCGCTATATTTGCAAATAGCGGGACTTGTAGTAATGGTTGTACGGGCCGATTTAGCCAAATAAGGCCCCAACCTCATACTAAAGGCACAAAAGACCACTACAAATAGTTGAGGTCGTGCTAAATTTGGCGGCTATTCTACATTTGCCTAATTTGAATTTTGTCTGTAATTCGGAGCTCCACTTTGAGAGCTTTCATGGTGTTCTTGGTTCCTGTGCCTACCAGCACATGAGAGCTTGATCATGCTCTATTTTAAGGCTTGATGTATTGAATGGTCATTAATTTTGAAGATTGCTATCTTACTTTGCCTAATTTGGTAAGGTTTCTCTAATTTTCTCTAGTTTCTTAATTTCTTGATAGTATTTTATCTCTTGTTTTCACCATGCTAATTTGATGTTTAAGAATAGAATTAATGTTAGGATCCATGATTGGCACATGACAAGTTTTGATATCAAAGCAATAGATCCTTTCCCCATCATATTTGATGGTTTTCTTGAAGTTTGGTGGAGTTTGGAATAGTCCTAATATGGTAGACAGCCCTCCAGTGTTTGAGATTATTGGTCACACCTAGATTTTATTCCACGTCGAGGCCTGTTGGCGACTAATGACCTTGAGAGGACCCAGACACTCTAATTGAGACATATGGAGTAGTGCATGTATGTGTGACAGTTATAGGCAGGAGGAATGCATGAAGAGATGTGACCTATTTATAGTTGACCTGCATGCGGATTTCATGGGTTCATGCACAGGATCCTACTCTCTATATATTGAGGTAGAGATTATCACGTCGACGACTTGGTCTAGTTACCAATTGAGCTCTTCTCCTTTGCTATCACATGGCATGGCTTGGGGGCTACATCCAGGAGGATTCTCCAGGAGGGATCTAGGATTGGTTGGGTGGTTTTGCTCCATAGTCTCTCTTGTTGTGTTTTCCTATCCTCATCTTAGGGGTTGTCCCTAGTGGTCTTTACATTGAATCTATGCAACTGGTTGATCCCATGAAAGTCTTATTCCTATCATCTTCTTCTGATGATCAGATCTAAAAGCAAAGAACTTTCTTGGAGAGAAGATTGATGGTATGGGACATCAGTGATTTCAAAGGGAATTCTTGTCTGATAATGATATATAGACCAGTGGTTAGTATTTACATTATTAGTAATGCTAACAGTTGAAACCATTGGTTAAACTTGTTTAGGGTATTTGGAGAGGTTATGAGATATAGATCCGGATCCCTTAATGGTATCTCATAGATTCCAAATCGAAAACCCTTAAAAGTTATTTCTCTTTTAATTGAAAACTCTACTTTTTAGAAATTTCTTAAATACGAGACAATTGGATTGAGTCATATTATTCCTTCCAATGTGGAACTAGGTTCTGAGGGATTGTTAAAGCTATATGAATTTATGCTTCCATTTCAGTTTTGTGAATATAGCTCAATCAATTGATGTTTTCAACTGATTAAGTGGAATTTAGACTTCCTGAGCCCAAATGATTATCTCTATTTGATAGTTAATTTTTGTAATGTTTCTATCACTCGGGATAAGATATTTTATGATTTTGAGGAAAAAGTCCGGTTTGTAATAGTATTGTGGATACTCATTACTGACTTTTTTGAATCTTTGATATCTTATACATTGTCTCCTCAGAACTTTTTAATCGGAATTATGGAATTTCTATTGGGGAGAAGAGCATGATAGGAATAAGACTTTCATGGGATCAACCAGTTGCAGATTTCTTTTGTAAAATCCAGTATGTGTGCAATGGTGGAACTATCCAGTGGGAATAGAGGAAATCTCTAGTGATTGTTTTGAATAATCTGGAACTAGAGGAGTTTTGGGGGTTTTGAGCTGCTTGATATTCATGATTATGGATAGTGGTGGTAAAGATTAATTTAAGATTCCGCTGATTGGATCAAATGGAATAAAGTTTTAATCTTACCCTTATGTCCAAAGACGTCTATATAAGTAAGCCTAATCTCTAAGATCTGAAGTAGGTTGATTGGATGAAGAAATTATGTTTGTAAAAGTATGATGGTTGGAGAACTTGTGATGTGGAATTATTCACTTCAGAAATTTCCCAAATATGTTATTTACTCAAGAGAAATAGAATTCTTTAGTAGCTGAGTCACAAGATTCTCAGGGAGATATGTGAGTAACATATGTGGATTTTGGAGGAATCTGCTAGATAAGGATATATGTGTTTATGTATTGGGTCATAGTGATATTTCTCATATGTGCATGATTAATCTTGTTTGGATCTACTATGTATTCCTGGTTACTAAGGTTATCTGGTGCATTTAACCTAGTCGGTGAACATAGACATATGATAAAGTATTGTGTTTGACAATTACTTGCAGAGTTAACAAATCTATTTTGATAGATCTATTGGTTAACTTAAGAGTAATTTGGATATGGATCTAAATGTGGTGTTGTACATGTACAATCAAGAGCTGCACCTAGACATTTAAGATTTCTAAATCATGGGCAATTAACTTGAGTAGTTGATTTACTCTTGTGGAAGTTAATTGGTAAAACAGACAGTGTGAAGAGAATTCACGGAAAACTGTTTGTTTTGTGTGTATTGCTTGTAAGAAACATAATTTATGAGTCATTTGGATTCATCAAGAAATTGTGTGCATAGGATATACGGAATTCTTGGGTGAGTATTTCTCAGTTGAGGAATAGACTTGATTCATTAGTGATAGTATCCCTAAGAGCTCAATTGGATACCGGATCCTAACCGGGTTCCAAGAATGGTAAACTGAATTTTGGAATTCAGCAGAACTTTGTAATCTCTAGATGTTGTTCTAAGAGATTGTATAAAGTTTATGTTGTTAAAGACAGATATGATATTCTTGGAATCCAGTGATTTTCCTTGTGGAAAAGATTTCAGAATGATTCTTATAATTCCTGAGTTGTATGTTGTGCATATACTCCAGTATTTTTTAATGAATAAGTATGGTTTTGGAATCCTATAAATTATGATTGACGAATCATAAGATTCTAAATATTTATGATTGATGGATCATAGATTGATACTTAAAGGTCATTAAAAGAATGTAAGGAAATGTGAGGATTCTTAAGATAATGAGTAATTCTTGATCAATTGGGAGAGTCAAGGATTTAGATATGTTATTTAAACTCTAGTTTTCTTTACTCCAATGCATATTTGAAATTATGTACATCTCACAGGCATTTTCCATTAAGTAATTGTTTACTCATGAGGAAATTGTTTTCTTTACAAATTGTAGCCAAGGAATGCTTGTGTACTGTTTTTCAGCCTAAAATCTCCGGTTATTTAGGAGGAGTATCTGGAATACTCAGAGCTGAGTTAAAGGCATTTTTATCTTGATGGATCTTCTAAGAGATTTTGGTAGAATGAATGGTTGTACTTTAGGTTTTTGAAAAATCCTAAGTGCATTGGTACCAAGAAGTATTTATGATAGGTCTACAAGTAATTGTGGATAGTCTTGGACTATAATTGTTTGGATCTTTAACTTTTGAACATTGATTTCCAATGAAAGGTGACATTTCCCCCAGAGATTCATGTAAATTGAGGTTACATGAAGATGACGTTAGTAGATTGGAGAGAATCAGGCCCAATATCAAAATTTATCTCTTAGTGTACTTCTAATGGTCGATATAGTACTTTAGTGCAGAGATAGATGATTTGAGAATTACTCCATCTCTAAGTACTTATTTGATATTGAAGTCAGACTAAGGATTGATTTTCAGGGCAAATGTGAAAGTTAAATGGTTAGCTTTTGAGCTTAATCTTCAGGATTGGTCGACTTCTCATCCAGTGTATCATGTAAATCTAGTTTATTTGATGATGACAGTTTGATGTATTGAAGATTTTACCCATTTGGAGGACTTATCGCTCAATGTACCTTGGAAACTGAAAGAGTACTGTGAACCAGAGATAAACAATTGAGAAAATCGTTCTATCTCTGAGTGCTTGATTAGGTTGGTTGGTCAATTGAGGATAATGATTCATGGGAAAGACTTAAAAGCATACAAATCTGGATCTTCCTTAGTTTTCTCGTAATTTGAAGACTTTTTTTCAATTTCGGACCTATTATCTAACTCCACTCCATGTGAACGCACCGTCACTCCGTTCTCCCTCCGCCTATATGAAACATACCCCTTCACCACCGATGTTTCATCAATGAAATTCCTTGGGTAGTTCTTCGAGCACTTTCCATCCTTCATGCATGGTGCATTTGGAAAAGCTGTTCCGCATGGGCCACGCGTGCATCATACATGTCCTCGCTATCTCATACAACTCTGGATCTTCCTCCTTCACAGGAACCTCTGCACACACAATATTGTCGTAATCTCCAACCGTGATGGGTTTTCTCCGCTCTGCCAATATAATCAATAGGTGGGCGTGAGGCAATCCTCTCTACTGGAATTCCACTACATGCAGCCTTCCTATAATGCGCCCAGAAATACCATCGTTCTTCAGTAGGTCGATCAAATGCTGAAGCTTTATGCTAAAAACCCTCGATACCAAATCAGGCCTATCTGCAGCTTTCTGCTGGAATCACGACTCTCTCCTCACCTCCAACCAATTTGGGTTCACCGTCATCGTGATAAACAAATCAGGAGAACCCAACTCCCTAACGACGGCCATAGCATCTTGGTATTGTTGATGCATATGACGCGGTGAACTGATGTATGAAGATGGAAGCACTACACGCGTTCCTATGTCGCTAGAGGAATGAGCTCCCACGGCATCAACAATACCACTACGAATTTCTCTACGAAAACTATGCTGATTATTGTAGTAGTAATTCATGTTATTTTGCACCATCTTTGCCATCATGTCACACGCATACTCTTGCAGCAGCCTTCCACCCAGATGGATCGGTGAAACATGCTCTGCACAAACCTGTAAATGATAGCAGTAAAACTCTCGAACGGTGACAGCTCTGTGACTACCCTCTAAATGCTCTTCAAAAGCATCAGAAAGTACATCGCTACGGACATCATCATCGGCACGTGCGTCATCTCTGACATGCACATGTGGGATTCCCGGATACCACCCATCGGTACCAAATGGAAATAACAGTACAAAATGCAATGCATTATATGACGAATGATGTTGTGTGATGAACTGCAAACCATCCTGAATGGAATGCGGTATGATGTCACGCATTCCGTCGCTCGGGGTCTCGTCTAAAGGCATAGGCACCGCAATCTCATTGCTCATGGGAGCATTGAATTGCCTACTCACTCTACTCTGCGAACAACCTAATACTATGCGGAGACGAATATCCTTTGTGACGTTCTCCCGCATGATCCGCGCAACGTTCTTAAAACGTTGCGCAAATGGACTCACATCCACCATCATGCTCTGCAAGACAGAGAGAACATCACGCCTAAGCTCGGGGTTCAAAGATAATCTCTGATCCATCTGCAAATCATCACCATCCATGAAGTAAATCTGCGAAAAGGAAGGCCACTCTGATGGCAACAAACCACCAATGTGATGGTACAACCGCCCAGACACTCGAAACGTGTATGCGCCGCCTACGGAGTTGGAGATAGATCTATCCAGATTCACCCCAAGAGATGTGAATGCCAATGAGTTATTGTAACCCCAAATGCTCTTCCTAAAATGAGCTCCCGAGTCATCGGAGGACATGTACAAACGAAATAGCTCAGAAGGCGGTGATGGCATCAAAGGCAAATGCACCTTGCCTTTCATGCAACAGAAACGGCTATTCCTTTCTGCTTTCGATCGCAAGGCCAAACAACAACCACATGCAAACTCCATCCGTCCCAAATCATGATGGGATGGAGTCAGGGGCGATCTGCCCACCTCAAATAACCTACCAACCCTATCTAGAGCTCTCCTCTTCGCCTAAAATCTATGCCCCTATCGTCTAGCTCTAGCTGATCTAGACTCTGCCTCTGGAGTCCTATATGACGGGTGATTACGCAACTCCTCGGGCGTAACACAGCGTGCTGGTGGACCACCCCTACCTAGAAACCTCCTCTTCGCATAGTATCTACACCTCAACCTTTTAGTCCTAGCTGATCTAGACTTGGCCTCAGGTGTCCTATACGACGGGTGGTTATGCACCTCCTCGGGCGTAACCACCTCTACAAAAGTCAAATCTGCACCTAAAGACGTCAACAAACCATAGGTGAGCAAACCTGTGTGATCGACCCTACTCCCAAACTGCTCGGTGTAGCATCCTCCTCAAACTCTAACCCTCTCACAAGAAAACCAACATCTACTCCAAGAGGAGTGTCATCATCAATACTCGCAATGGTGGCTGAATCAACTACATCCCTAAGAACACCCTGCTGAACCTGCTCCAACTCATGAGGGAGAAGCCTCCTCTTCGCTCTTCTCCTCTGATCTAATCTACGCTTCCTCTCCGACCTAGACTCCAACTCCGGCGTTCTATACATGGCATTGCCACGCACGTGCTCTGGCGTGACAATCCCCCCTGAACTACCCACACCACTGACACCAACAGTCACTATGTGCTCGATGCTTTGCAAGTTTGAAACCAAACTTGCGGTCGAACATGTTGCCTCCTCAATGACACGAACTACAGGTGCAAGCGACAACGCCCTACGCACTGCTTGTCGCTTCCTATGCAACCTCCTCCTTCTTGCAGACTGGCTCTCACCCTCCGGAGTGATGTATGAAGGGTTGCCTCACACACACTCGGGAGTGTCCATGTCATGGAATCACTCCCTCAAATGCAAAACACCTGCAAAAATTGGAACAAAAACGATCAGGTTTTATATCAAACATTGGGAAACCATCAAATACATGAAAACTTGTATTAAGAGAGTGAGAGACAGATCAATGGTTTGGGGGTGAAGGTTACGTATAAGCAGATTAGGGTTTAGGAATTATGGGGTGCGATTTTAGCCCCTTTCATACCCAGTCTTTAGGCATTAGGCTTTACGCATTAAGCTTCATGCACTACATTTTAGGCAGTAGGCTTTAGGATTCAGGCATTATGTTGTAGGCATTAGGTTGTATGCATTACGTTGTAATCAGAACGAATTTGGTGATGTCACGTGGTATCCATCTATGGGGAAGGCTTCTGAGTAATTTTTTACAAAGAAAAAAAAACCTTCACAAAGCTACTATTAGAGCACCTTACCAACCTTTGCCAAAACTTCGCCTGACTACAGTTACTCAATTTAAGCTATCCTACAAGTCTGTGAAAGTTCCCAAGGTCGTTAAGGGCATTTGTGAAGGTTCCCAGTCTTTCCTTCTTCACATACCTTTTTGAACCTTCTCATATCTATCCTTCACCAAGAATAACCTTTGCTAGATTCACTAAAGCTATAATTTACTAAGATATAACATATATCAGAGAGGAAGAGGTAGAAGAACATGTGTTCACACATCATAATGAAGGAAAAACGATAAAGAAAAGAAATGTAGAAGAACTCTTGTATGGAGAGAATATTCCATACGATATTGCTTGGGTGCAACAGGCAATTTGGTTGTGGAAAATGGGCTAAGGCACACATATCCGATGTCAAAACACAAATTGTTCTTTTTTATTTAACTTATGTTCAACACACATAATAAGAGTCAAAGCATGGCAGAAAGCTTTCTACAAGCTATCTTCTAATCCTTTGTAAAATCTATGTACACTTTTAGTTTGCACCCACCACCTCTACTCACAATGGATCTTATGCAACTGCAAAGCCAAAATAAGTGATTCAAGAGGCACATCCCACTTGTTATTATGGACATTCATGTCCATATGATGGCCATTACATGCAACATTGATACATTGTTATACTGACATCGTTTACTTTTATGTTACTTTCAATATTAGCATGTTATTTGATATTGTTATCAGTGGACATGCATTTTATTTGAATTTGATAGGCCTAGGACCAATATTTTACATTATTCCTAACTTGGGCCATAATACTTCAATTTCCTTATTTCCCTCCAATTAATTGAAGGGCGGTAGCTCATGATTAGTATAAATAGCCAAACGCTCCTTCATTTGGTAGCCTGTTATTTTGGAAATCTCTCCTGTTATCCAATTATGTCCTCAAGTGGAGAGCCTCATTTGTTATCATTAATGTCTATTACTTATAATTTGATGCCATATCTATGATATTGTGTTCATAAATTGGTATGAGAGCACTATCCTGCCTTGGTGGGAGTGTTAGTTCTCTGTTTTCTTTTTTTGTTTTTTCTAAAAGAGCACATTTCCAAGCACTTGGAGGATCTTCCCACACTTGGTAGTTCTCTTCGGTGGATCATCTTCCATTGCTACCTTTCTCCATTTATGGATTTTTTTTTTTCTGATTGTTTTGCAAGTTGAAGAAGCTTCAATGAAGTGTCTATGATTAGCCTATATCTCCCTACGTAGCTGCTTCTTGGTTACCTCTCCATCTCTGATTACGATCCTACCTCCCTCCACATTATATTGTTCTCTCCTCCAATGCTCTACCTTTCCTCTCTCTTTTGCCTACGATCCCTCATTTCCTACATCCTCTCTCTCTCTCTCTCTCCTGGATACCTACATATGTACTTTTCAGTCTAACGAGACACCTCAGCTTTCTGTTTTCGATACTATTCTTTAGCAGTTTCAGTACATTACATCAGGTCATGTACTTATATTCCTACCTTAATGTGAACACGTTGGACTTGTAAGTTATAAATTGTACATATTGAAATGGCTCACACCGGCCTGTGGTGTTATGTAAGAAAATTTAAATAGCATGTTTTGGTTAACTTGCTGATTTGCTTGTATTTGGTATAGGGTACTACTTGGTCTTAATTTAGAGGCAGTCAACGAGACATGTGTCATATGCTCACTGGGACACTTGGTCTTGTATATGAGTGACAAGTGTCGGCGGTCGGACAATCCTACTCACTTGCCTATGTGTCAGGGTACTGCCAAGTGGCGAGTGTCGGCTGTACATGAGTATGCCATGTGTTGACGATAGGACAAGTCAAGGTCAAGTGTGCTTGAGGTAGGAGGGCGTGGGAGCTTAAGAGGGGGAGCCTCTTGAGTATGCCTCATCTTTCTACTATGCAACAAGTGGCTGGGTCCTAGGAGACTTAGTAGCAGTTCTCTAACGTGTTTATGCTAGGATCTTGGTATGTACTTTCAGGAGAAATCGATAAGTGGATATTTGGTGCCTACTTTGGTGTGCTTTGGGTTAAGTTGAGATAGCTTTGTGAGATTGGGTATCAGAGCAGTTCCTTTCTAGGATTGTGTAGGATTTGGCATCACTTTTACCATGAGCTAGGGTTTCATGTAGGCTTGGTGAGCTAGCACCCTACTATAATGAATTTCCGAGTCTTTTGAGAGCCCAAAAGCATACAGATTGGAACCCTATGGTGGGTTGTTGGTCGAATTTGATGATTGCAATAGGTGTCTTGTGGTAGGTCCCTAGTGATGTATAGCCTATCACTTTACTTTTGTAGATTGTCAATTTCAAACCCCGATTTGCTGCTTTTGGAAGGGAAAAAGTTTGTATGTTGCTAGAATTGGGCTGTAAAAGATCTATTCTATCCAATTATTTTACGAATTCAAGGTAGTCCCTCTATGTAGCTAGTTTGGGGTGAAAAGAGCTTGTTTGTGCTTTGTTTAAAGGGCTTTTGTTGCTAGTTTTTGTATAGTTTTGCAAATTGCTTCATTTTTTCTAGCTAGTCTTTTCCTATGGCATCCTGTAGTGATACTATCCATGATTCTTAGAAGATCGATGCACTTTCTGCCAAGGTTGATGGCATGGAGCTGATGTTAAAACAAATCTTAGAGCAATTGAAGCTTGGTCATGCACCTGAAAGAGTCATTGGTATAGGGAATTCGAGTGTGAGCCTGGTTCAAGAGAAAGAGATGTGGATTTTCGCAAGAAGCGCAAGTTGTCATCCATCAAGGACTTGAAACCTCCAAAGTTTACAGGTGCAATAGCTGTAAGACCACGAATGCAGTGGAAAACTAGTTGCAGAAACAGGAAAAGGCCTTTGGAATGTGTGGTGTTACCAATGATTTGCAAATGATTGCTGAAGCTACCTATCGGTTACAAGAATCAGCACAACGATGGTGGAAGAAAGTTGAAAGGATGATCTCGTACCGGATTCATGAGAGGCACTTCGACAGATGTTTGTACCAAATTGGGTGCCTCTTGATGAGAAAAATTGAGCCATGCAACATACGGCAAGCCTCAAGCAAGGGACTTGATCGGTTCAAGAGTATGTTGATCAATATAGAGAGGCATTGTTGAGAATCCCTTAGGAAGTGCCTATGTATCTACAAGTCTTTCATTTCATTGAAGGACTTAGGGAGAGTTTGTGAACTTTTGTGCGAAAGGAGCAAACACATACTATCCAGAATGCCATTCAGATGGCTATTTATTAAGAAGATGAAAAGAAGTCCCATGAACCAACTGCGGGACCTTTGGTAGTCAACCTCAAGGGGGCCAAATGCCTTGGGATAACCGCAAATTCAAGAAGTTCAAAGGCCAATGGCAAGGGCAAGGGCAAGGGGAGGGATTCCAGGTGGTCAAAAGGGTAAAGGAGTTGATTTTCCAAAAGGCAAAGGGTTGTATGGGCGGCCTAATGCCCAAGGGGGTCAACGTTCTAGTTTGTCGCCATAAGACAAAATTTATGCTTTAGATGCTTTTGACAACATCGATGGAAGGAATGTCCATGTAACTAGATGAGAACCACCTGCAATCTTGAAGTAGAGCAACAACAACAACCAATGGAAGTCGAGGATATCCCACAAGAAGCTAGTCTTGATGTTCTTCGTTTGATGAATGTTTCTGTGGTGCGGAAGGTGGACTTGGCTCCTCCAGTGACATTGTCAAAAGCGGCGCAGCATGAGTATCGATTTCTTGACACTTCTTTGATAGTTATGTGTGGACAGCTTTGCGGTAGAGATATTTTAGTTATATTTGACACTAGGCCCTCCCATAATGTCATTAATTCAACTCTTGTTAAGAAAGAACACAACCATCCAAGTATCAATACACAATTGAGATGGCTGATGGAAAGTGTACAGAGATTTAGGACACGAGGATTGTGAGTATGCCCTTAACTATTCAGAGTTATTCTGAGGAGCTGGGTTTTGAGATGACTCATTTGGCATGCTTTGATGTCATTCTAGGGATGCGTTGGCACATGATGCAAAAGCCTAACATAGCCTAGGATACTCATGTGTATGATTTTCAGCATGGTCGTAAGCTTCATTCCATCCATGATGAGCGGGATGTGCCTCCAGGACCACCGGTCTCAACTATGTAGTTGAGTAAGGTAAGCTGTGAAACTATGTATGTTTGTTTTCTACTAGATATGAATACTAGTACTAGTGAGAGCAGCATGTGGCAGGTGCAAGACAATACTTCAGCTAAATTAGACCATGAAATTAGGAGTGAGTTTGCAGATGTGTTTACTAATGATTTGCCATCTGCATTACTGCCTAATAGAAATGTTGAACACAAGAAGATTGAGCTTATTCCCGGATCCTATCCTGTAAACCTGTAAACAGACCACCTTATAGAATGAGTTAAAGAGAGGAAGAGGAGGTGAGGAAGATGCACATGGGCAGATGAAACCTAGCTTCTCACATTTTGCCTCACCGATCATTCTAGTAGAAAAGGAGGGGTCTTGGCATATGTGTGTGGGTTATCGAGGCCTCAATAAGATAACTATTAAGCATCAATATCCTATGCCACATAATGATGACCTGCTTGATGCTCTTCATGGTGCTACTGTGTTTAGTAAGATAGACTTGAAGAGTGGGTATCATCAGGTTAGAGTTCATGAAGAGGATGTTCATAAAATTGCCTGTCGAACTCGGTTTGGTCACTATGAGTATCTTGTGATGCCCTTTGGTTTAACTAACGCCCCAACTACATTCGTGTGTTGATGAATGATGTGCTAAGACCGTATATGGGTAAGTTTGTTGTAAACTTTATTGATAATATTTTGACTTACAGTGCAGGTGAGGCCAAGTGTAAGAACTTAAGAGCGGGGGAGCCTCTTGATTATGCCCCATCTTTCTACTATGTAGCAGGTGGCTGGGAGGAGACTAAGCAGCAATACTCTTATGTGTTTTGGCTAGGATCGTGATATGTACTTTTAGAAGAAATCAATAAAGTGGATATTTGGTACCTACTTTGGTGTGCTTTGGGGTTAGTTAAGATGGTTGTGTGAGACATCCCAACTTTTATCGACTTGCGGCACAGACTATCGCTTCTCCAATGACTACCACTCCTCTTGAACCACCTGTTACTACTTCGCTAACTCTGATTGATGCTAATGCTGATGTCGACGTCTTGAATCTACTCATGAGTGCCACATATCCATGTATCCTTCAGTATCCTTGTGTTTTCATATATGGATCTGTTCTAGTCGATGCTAATGCTCTACACTATTGGGTGTTATGGATTCCTTGAAATGTTTACCCTATTCCCTTGCATTCTTTGTTCTTGCATATCGCTTGGCCCTTATTGATGTTTCCTAGTTGTCGAGCTGTTCTTTTCTTGTCGTATTCCTAGGCTATTTGACTACGAGTATGGATTTGAAGATCCAACAGTTCGTAACTACCAAAGTCAAAAGATGGCGGTCCAATTTCAACTCGTAGCTTTGCTTCAAAAATTTGACAAAAGCTCAAATGGCCATACCTTTCAAACCATTAGTTACAAGGCATACAACCACTCAAGATTGACATAATTCAATATTAGTACATTCAATACCCTAAATTTTCAATGTAAGTGGCATTAATGATCTATATTTTATTTGATAAAGAACAAAATCTATTAGTGACCTTTAAGTCTAAGACCCACAAACTTCTCAACCTTTTTTGGGACAGCACACTTCTGAATTCTTAAAAGGCAAATGTTCTTCTATAAAACTCAAATACAATCTAATCTAAAATAATCCTCAAAAAACTCTAAAAAATCCACTTAGTTCGGCCCTATTCTACTCAAAAAAAATGAAAAAGCACGTACAAAACATGTTCGAAAAAAACTCTCATTTTCATCTTATTTTAACAAAATGTGCCACTAATAAGGAGCTTGTCAAACAAGTGCATTTGTTGCAATGTTTAATTAAATAATGGCAATCTCTAATAATCAAACAATGAAACTCAAGGAAAATTTTGAATGTAGGTTTTCATGGAATGATCAACTACAAGCTAAATATTTTCAAGAACCAAGTTGTGCACCACGTTAAGAGTCAACCTAGTAAAACTATACATGACAATAATGTCAACCACAAAAAAGCAAACAAACTTCTAGATTTTGCTTACAAAAAATCCTTCTGTTGACTCGCTTCTTAATACCAAAACGATCGACCTTATCTACTAAGGTGCAAAACAAAAACGACTCTGTATTTTACTAGTTTCAATTGTGTAAATACACCAAAGGTTTACTATGATAATAGCAACTTGTATTGCTCCCATGAAAGAACTTTGTACAATAATGTACTATGAGATGAGAAATTCAACCAATGGCTCTATTTGTAAGTTGATGAAATTTTCCCGATTTCTGAGCTTCTCCAATGCAAAAGCTATATTAGTTTCTACTCTGCATGTCATAAAGAACAATGAAAATGTTCGTTCAATTTTTCAAAACAATAAGGTTTTCAAATTCCCAAGCATGTCAAGCTCAAATCTGAAAACAATGATTTATGGAATATGAAAAATGTTGTGTATGAAACTAGATGGCAAGCTTGCATAAGATAAGTTCAAAATAATTGCGTTAAGAATATGATTTACCTTCCAAGATCGTCATATAGCTTGGTGGAGGGGAGAGAGAGAGAGAGAGAGAGAGAGAGAGAGAGAGAGAGAGAGAGAGAGAGAGAGAGAGAGAGAGAGAGAGAGAGAGAGAGAGAGAGAAAGCTTTATTAATGTCTTTTCCATGCCAAAAGGCATATAAGACTAGTTAAAGTACAAGTCAAGTATGTGGTAACTGTAGGAGCGTATGAAACGTCTCCAAGATAACAGAATACAAATCTAACTACTATAAACTGAACTGAAAAGGATGCAATGATATATGAAACATATGGGAGCATATATAATGCTATCTGTCTGTCTGTCACGAATATGGTATGACACTATCACCCAATCCTATCCCGCTGATGCTAAAAAAGGATGTAATACAGGCTGCAGAATAAGGAACTGCTGGTGGTTGATGACATCGTCTGGGGAGAGAGAGAGAGAGAGAGAGAGAGAGAGAGAGAGAGAGAGAGAGAGAAAGAAAGAAAGCCTTATTAATGTCTTTTCCATGCCAAAAGGCATATAAGACTGAAGAGGTAGTACAACTGAGTAAATGGAACTCGGACGGGGCAGTGTCGTCAACCGAAAACTTAGACTAAAACTAAAACGTAAAAAGTAAATCGCTGTGTAAAGAAAGCTCATCTCTCACGCAGGAGAGGAAATAAATGGACGTAGCTCAAAACATCTCTCACGTAGGAGAGGGAGAAAAATTTGAAATTTTAAGTTCTGCAGTTTTAACCAAGACTGGGCATCCGTCTCGAAAGAGAGTCCGGAAACCATTGGCCTTAACATCTGCGATAATTTTCTTTCTCTTAGTCCATTGAATGGGCGTCAAGTCTTCATCCATAAAAATAGTAGACCCCTTCAGGCAGCCTCTTTTACGTAAAACCTTTTGACGAAGCAAAGCATCCTTGAATCGCAGAAACATTGTGGTGGGTTGGAGCTTACCCACCCAAGCAGCAGATATGACATCCTCTTTGAGACCAAAGGTGGAATGAATGAAAGCGTTTGCCTCAGCCACGAGGTCCTTACCCGCAAAAGAAGCTCCCCTAATCCTAACATTGAGCGCTTTGAGATCTCGGTTTTGATGTTCTTGAATAGATTCAGAAATAACCTGCTTAGAACCCTTGAGCACGTCGGCCCAAGAACTCTTCGATTGCTGAAGTTGTTGCTCCAAGGAATGAACCCGTTCTTGCAGCTGCTTTGTTTTGTCTTCTGAATCTGCATTGCCGCTTCCTTCTTCTTTTTCATCTGATTCTAGTTCATTCTTGAGGTAAGTAGCATCAACCTCAAGAATACCAACTTTGCCCTGTAGGGCTAAGACCGTGTTCTCCAGAGTGGAGATTTGGAATGCTTGTTTCTTGATGATCGCAAGCAAGGATGCATTGTCCTCATGAAGAGAATCAATGATACGGGGGAAACCAGATAAAAATTCAGCTGAAAGAGACGGAGACAATGGGGGGGATGAAGCTGAAGGGGTGAAAGAGGGAGAGGAGGAAGAAAGAGTAGAGGGGGTAGTGGCAGTAGGAGAAGAGGTAGAGTTTGCAAGGGTGGAGGGTAGGGGCGAGGGAGAGGAAGCAGGAGAGGGAGGGGGCAAGGTAAAGGGAATTAGAGCCGTAGTAGGGATGGCTGAGAAAACGAAGGGAGAAGGGGGAGAGGTTTTCTTCGTCCCCTTCCGATTCACTTGCCAATCAGCCATAATGGTCAGGAAGGAAGGTACAATGATGGGACAGTGATGGACAAGGGACAGGGGGCAGTGGTCAGCCACGAGGGACAGGGACCGGATCAATGAGGGACAATGGATAGGGGGCGGTGGTTAGCTAGGGCAGCAAGGGACAGGTAGCGAAGATCAGGAGGAGGGACAAGCACGAGGGAGGGACAGAGAGCGATGAAAAGGCAGCAATGGTCAGCAGGCAGGGACAATGGATAGGGGGCGGTGGTTAGCTAGGGCAGCAAGGAGCGATGGTCAGCAGGCAGCGAGAGCGATGGTCAGCAAGGGAGCGAGAGAGAGAGAGAGAGAGAGAGAGAGAGAGAGAGAGAGAGAGATAGAAAGAGAGAGGGAGTTTTATTATTGTCCTTGAAATACCAAAAAAGAATATATAATACTCCAAGTACATGTCATAAACAGTAAGTACATAAATAATTTCATGAAAAAAATACGTACATAAATCAAAATACTAGTATATTTCTTGTATGGTTGCTATCAAGATAGCCTACTAAAAAAAGATGTGATAGTCGTAGTAGCAACTACTGATGATGATGATGATGATGACACTGGGGTATTGTGGTGTTGTCGTCATTCGTGATGTTGTTGTGTGTCTGAGTGTGCCAACTGATGAGTTCCTCTACTGTTTATACGTTTCTATGTCCGAAACTATTTTTTTTATCACGGTGAAGATCTCTAACGGGGATGACTATCATGAACTCTGGCGCTCCTTCTAACTCAAAATCTACTCTCAAACATCTTCCAGTGAAGAAAGATGTGCTGTGAAGCTAAGAGTCCCTTTGGGTACATTGATCATCTTGGCATAAATCTCTCCAAAGCATGAACATGTCCCATCATTGCCACACAACGAAGATCCTCATAGGTTATCAATGAGCGCAAAGTGACCAGGTGGTCTGAAAAAAGGCAATAATTTCTCTGTCTGATATCGTCATATATAGGGCATCTAAAAAAAATGCTAAATTTGTCTCATGTAGGGTGCACAACTGACAAATGGGCACAACTAACAAATCCTCTCCTCTCTTGGGGTTCCATGAAAGTGTCTAATCTCCACATGTAGCTATTGAGAGGTTGTTTCATAGTAAAACTGTGGCTATGTGATAATCCAAAGCCCAAGTACCAAGGTGGCTCTACATACATACTCATGCCCTTAACACTATATGGCCCTCTAACTGTCCTAACAAACACACCCTAGGGTTTGGCACTACTCACAGGCTCGCAATACTTCTCCCCCTCAAGAGATGTCTTGATTCTAGGACAAAGTTAGGAAACAGTTTACAGAAGTTACTTGCTTTTTCCCAAGTTGCAATATCAACCAAATAGTCCTTTTTATTGACTAGATATTCTACATACAAAGTGTCTCTTTTTTTAATCAAGTATTGCTTTTGGCTCATGAAGAAGATCCATTAAATCTATGGGCTTTACTAGAACAACTTCTCCAACTAGATTGTCTAACCTGCTCAAAGCTTTATGTAATAGACTTACATGAAAAACTTGTGGTAGTTCTAGTTTGTAAGCAAACTCTCCTAATCCCCTAATGATAGTGAATGGAACCAAAATATCTAGCTTCAAGCATGTTCCATGATTTGGTTCTCATCTTCTAAAGAAACTCTGGCCGCTTCAACCCTCTTTTTCTGTAAAACCTAATACGACCACCTGAATAGGAGATAAGCATGCAAGAGAACAAGTTGTGGCAATAACCACCCAGCCAATAGTTTAATGAACAGGGATCCCTATAGAAGATACTGCGGTAGCAAGAGCATAGAGAGAATGATCAATTGTCAATACTCAAAACAGGAGGGGTGGTATAGATATACTTTTCCAAACCTGACATGAGGGTTCTCCTTCAAGGATAATCCCTCTCCATGCATGGCAACATTACCCAGATACAACTCTCGCATGAGGCAGTGTCTTAATCAAATAAGGGCATAAGGCCTATATCAAGTTAAGGGCTACCCTACGCCTAGCTACCAACTATGCATGTTAAGGACATACCATTCTTCTCCCTCTGATTCAATTCTGACCTCAAAATGAAAAATCACGAAAATTCTTCTATAATGAACCAGCCTGCTCCAAGTAATAATCATCATCAGAACACCCTATCCAATGAAGCAAAAGTTTAGTTACGAGGCGATTTCTCAATTGCTTTTGAAAGGTATTCAAAATCTTTTCGAGTTCTAAAGGAGCTCTTTGGGAGATATCTTCTAGGAGAGTATCTTCCAAAGCTTAAGTGTCTCCTTCATGTAAACCAGGTCTAATTGGTTTACATGATATGAGATGTACTCTAACACCCTCATGAAGATCCAATTGATAAGCTAAACATCCAATTCTCTTAAGAATTTTATATGGGCCATTGAAATGTGTCAATAGTTTATAATGTTTCTCTATATCAAAAACATTAGAATCCTTAGGAATCCTCAAATAAAGGTCTTTTCTAGTCAATTTGGCTCGTTCTTGAGTAGTAAAAACATTTTTGCATGCATTTCCTACATATCACACAAAAATTTGGCTACTTTCTTAACATGAACAGATCCTAATTCAACATTGACAGGTGAACGTGGTTCACATCCATACATAAGCATAAACGAACTATATCCAGTCACCGAATGCTTATTATTGTCATAAGCAAACTCAATAATGGATGGAAAATTTACACTGAGATTGCTTACTCAAGACATATGCGAAAATACAGTTAGATTAATTCATTAGGAATGGCTTACTTTTCTAAAATGGAAAGGTTTGTGTGATAAAGAAGATATCGGGGCCCAAATACTACATGAATGTCACGACAGTCCTAGAGTTGGACACCTTGGCATACAAAGAACACTTAACCTTGTTAGGAGAAATTTCTAATGCCCACAAATGAAAGGTTATGTGGAGGCACATGTTCAAAAACATGAACAATGGCAAGTGAATAAAGCAGTAAGCCTCAAAGCAGCTGATTTGTCACATCCATTGGAAAACCGATAAGAAATGGGAAAGTATTTCAATGGATTTTGTGACTTCCTAGGAATGGAAAGAGATGATGCCATTTGGGTAGTGGTTGAGAGGCTAACCAAAATGTTGTAGCTCATCCCAATAAAGTCTATCATTTAGGCTTCTAAACTTGCTCAACTTTCGTTGAGAAGTTGTTAAGGTTGTTTGGTTGGCCGAATGTCATTGCTAGTGACCGTGATTCTAAGTTCACCGGCAGATTATGGCGATTGGTCTTTGAGAGACTAGATATTACCATTAAACGGATATGTGACATCATCAATTGATTTCTGAACACCTGATTTGTTGGAAAGGTAAGTCGGATAATGAGGTCACCTGGGAGAAAGAACACCTGAGATTTCTTAGTTTCCTACCTAGAGAAGGAAATACTTATGGGGGGGTGTTGTGTACCATAACGATATGACCCTAAGGTGATGGTGTCACCATTAGATGGAACGCTATGAACATTTTTTTAGTGCCACATGTCAGCACCTCATGTTGCCGCATGTCACAAATTCAAGCATGGACCATGCTTGTGGTGGGACCCACTTGTACTATGTATATAGCGTGGGAAACTTTTTTATCGTTCATTCATTCTGCTCGGGGAGCGAGTGGATGGTATGAGCATGTTTAAGCTAGGATGTATCTCTACCCATGGAAATGAGTGCTCGTGAAAGCCAAGTATGATGGCCAGTAGTATGGGCTGTTGGTTATCATATGAGGCTTGATTAGGCTGGTGGTGTTGGCAGCTTTAGTGCATGACGGTGAGCCAGTTGTGACTCTATGGATGGGCAGTAACGAAGCATTCATCACTTGATGTTTGAGATCACCTTATGGAGATCAACCAAGTACTATTCTAATAAAGGGAAACAACAGGAACACAAATCAGAGCCACACAGTGGGCTTTCAAAAGGCTACACAAAAATTGCTTGTGAGTAATAAGGTTATAATTAGCAAAAGATTCAATACCAAGAAAAGAAAAATGAGAATTATCAACCATGATAGACATATGTTGTTGCTCAGCAAGATTAAGAGTAACATTTCCTAATGAAGTAAACCAATTAGCATCAAGTACGATAATATGTCGCTCGGTGGGAATAATATAAAAATCAGCATGTTTACAAAAAGCACTAATCTACTAAGGAAGAGTCTTAAACAAACGAGTACTCTAACAAGTGTGAGCACTAGCCATTTCAAGACATAGAGGATGGGAAACAAGAATAGTGGTAGCATGAATAGGAGAAGCACCACAATCGACAAGTGCAATGAACTCATGGCCAATAATACCAACACGCAAAGGAATGTGATGAGGACCAAGAGTGCCAGACCAAGTAGCTTAGGCCAATTGAGCTAAAAACTCAACAGAATCATCAGGAGGGGAAAGGTCAAGAACCTCCTTAACAAAGTAAAGGGAAGAATCATTTTGATCAAATACCTCATAGGAATGAGAGGAGACACTTGAGAAGACTTAGAGACAAGAGGCAACAACATAAGAGGGATAACGAAGTGGAAAATAGAGGACTAGAAAAAGGGCAAAACTAAAATGACAGTTGTTAATCAAGATACTTATGCTGTAAAGTACAAGCAAGCAACATAGCATGATCTAAAGAAGTTTTTCAAAAAGATTGAACATCAAATCATGAAGCACCACATAAACTAGATATATACCGACCAACAATCTCAACAAGTAGAAGATCAAAGAAAACATAAGAATACTCAACAAACTCTTTGACATAGACTATAAGTGTACTTGTTTGTTTGAGTTGCCATAGTAGAGGGCAACCTGAGAGTGAAGCCACATGGGGTACTATAGCAAAGTGGATGGCGACCTTGAACTCAGCCCAATAAACCATAGTAGCAAGGAGAGTTTGATGTGTAAGCCACCAAGTCAAAGCTCGTCCAGAAAAATAAAATGGCCAAAGAGAAAAATGGCTAGAGAGAGAATAATGGGCCAAGGAGGGAAAAAGACTAGATAGAGAAAAACAAGTAGAAAGAGAAAAATGGCCAAAGAGAAAATGACTGGAAAGAGAAAAATGGTCAGGGTTTGAAAAAATGGCTAGAGACAAAAAAAAATGACCAGAGAGTGTCTAGAGTGAGAAAACAACTAGAGAGATTAAAAATCATCGCTTTTACAATTGCTCAAAAAAGCACTTTAATACCATGTTAAGAACACATCTACAGATTTAGTATGAGGACTTGCATTCATACTAGACTTATGAGCTCATTGGTTATCGATCACTCAAGCAGATCTCCAGTACAAAGATGAGATTTTCCTACAGAGAGCTCAAGACTCCAAATTCATAACAAATGAATAGTCTTAGCTGCTAGTAATACTAAGTGACAGCTACTTCCCTTCAATTAACTTGGAGGGAAATATGAGAATTCAAATACTAGGGCCCAAACTAGGAACCTGAGTTCTAGGGCCTGTTAAATATAATAAGTGCTTGTCCACTAATGATGGCCAAAAATAGATAAGTATAGACTATGTAATGTGTATCTATAACATTCTTGAAATCAATAAAGCAACAATAGACCCACTATGTTCTAATCCTCAGTGATGGATCGGAGTGTGAATATAGTGTCCCAACATGGTAAGATGAGCCCCAAAGCCAGCTTGTCCCATAGCATGGAGTTTAGGGAGAGAGAATAATGTCTAGAAACCAACTATTAGTATGTAACACTATGCATTTTGAAGGGCAATACCATCTCAATAAAAAAATATAAGAAAATTGGAATGTGCTATTGTGTTTCTCAACTAGCAAATTAGCTACTCAAGTGGAGCATTTTCTATTTGTTCCATTATACGTATTGTAAATTGTTGAATGTATTAGATTCATCATTGAAAATCTTGTTGGTTCATGCCTACTTCAATTAATTTATGTCCTAATGCTCCTCTAAACCAATGGGGTGATTAATTGAGACGGTTCTCCAAACAGCTACCAACATCAATTCCAAGTATAGACATAGAATCACCCTCTCCTATATGTAGTATCGAAGTATATGGTCTGCCAATACATAACCAAATCTGTCAAGGTTAAATTTCATTTATGAAATAGTGACAAGCTGGAAAATACTACTCTACGTCTATTTAAAGAGAGTAAATTCTATGAAAATAATGAGTTACTCTTGATACTTTGATCTATTATATTTGTCCTATGAAACCTTGTATTCTTTGAAATAAAACAAAATCAACTAGTAATCATATGTATCTATCCATACAATCTAGACATAGGTTATAGATTCCTTCCAAATAATGTCTATTTTATGATGGAATATGCTAAAAAGTAGAGACAAAGAATAATGTGAGAGAAGAAATTCTAAATTCCATACTTATAGCTTTTTCACTATTGAAATGGAAATCAGCAATGATGGATTTATGTTATGAAATACATGACATGCTCATTGATGACTACTTACAATTGATCATATTCCTACTTACCTCTGTAGTTGTTCATTGTTGGCTTCCAGGGTTTGTGACATCTCCTATAAGAGAGAGCCAAGCTCGCCAATGAGTTGGCAAACAAAGAAAGAATCACAAGTAACTTCCACAATATTATGTATTCTAAAAAGAATAGTGTCACAAGGTAACATGTTTTCATAAATAGCTAGTGAATTACATTCTAATAGTACAAAATCATGTTAGGAATTGCATGGTGTAAGATTTTAATAGGAAAGGGCAAAACCATACGAGTTTATTCAAGCTTGTTGGTTGAAATCAAAACACAAAGGAAAGACCTCTAATACAGCTCTTTTGAAAAAGTCAAGATTTCTTACATAACCTAAAAGTTACATCATGATTATATTCAAGCTATGCGAGTTCTTTCTTAAAGGTCGTTTGTTTCGAGTGATCACAATTTTGCAGCACCACGTTCCTTGCTTGCATGGTAAATATGGATTTTTCCCAAGTACATGTAATCTTAGCAATAAGACCATCTAATGTACTCATGAGTGCCTACTGGGAGATCAGAAACTGAAATACCAAATGTGCTCAAGAGGCGTGCAGCCTGAGAGTGTCATGAGAAATGAACTCCACTATCATATAGTAATCTCGAGTATGTGACTGCAAGGTAGGAATATATGTCAGAAGGGAGAGTCAATACTCTTTGGATATATATAATGAGCCTAAAAAGGGCATCTACTAAAACAGGAGGAACAACAAACTCAGCAGTGATAATCTGGTGTGGGATTGAGGGCTTAGCCCTAATCATCCGAGATAGCATGGTGGTCTGGAGTCGAGACATATGAGACCAATCCGAGGAGGTGATACTTGTACACCAAGCCTCTGCCGCATATAATGTTGTAGGAGTGACCATAGTGTCGAAGAGACGACACTTATTGGGAGCATCATGAATATAACTCCGGAAACAAAATCTCTCAAGCTGGACGAGGGAAGCATGACCCTTCCCAAGGCGATCTGAGGCTACCTGCCGTATACTGAAAATAGGACCATTGAATGGAACACCCAAATAAGTATAAAGGCTGACCATCAAGGAACTCCTGACGTTGTATGAAAGCTCTGGAAGTATTGAAGACCATCACTTTGGTCTTCGATATATTCACCCTCAATCCCCATTGGGTACAAAAAGTATGTAAGCTATCCAAGTGTCTCTAGAGTCCCTCTCTAGTCGATGAGACTAAAGCCACATCGTCAACATATAACAGTACAGCAATAACTATGTCACAAGGACTACAACCGATCCCACCATCCTGTCTGATAACTGTCTCAAGCTCATCAATATATAAGCCAAAAAGCGTAGATGAAAGGGAACACCCCTGTTTCACCCCAATGGTGCTCCATACTGGCTTAGAAATGCCTGATGTGTGTCTGAAACAACCCAAAACTCTCTCATATAATGCCATCACTGCCAAAATGGTATCCGTGGAAAAGCCTGAGTCCCTGAGCCTTTGGATGAGTAAATGGCGTAAAACTGAGTCAAAAGCTTTCCTGAAGTCCACAAAACAAAAATAAACTCGCTCTCGTCTATGTCTGGCCTGCTCAATGATAGATCGGAGTGTAAGGATGTGGTCTGTAGTAGAGTAGTGTGTCTGGAAAAAAACCAGCCTATCCCAAAGCATGAAGTCTCCAAGTCTCTGCCTCTGTACTCACTGTTGACTGTAGAATGGTGCCATAGAGCTTAGCAATGATATGTCCGATCATGATAGTACGGTAGTTATCAGGTTTCATGGGATCCCTACTCTTATGGATGGGGTGGATGATATTAGTGCACTAGGAAGAAGGAAAACCGTGAATAACTGCTTGGTTAAGGAGAGTGGTAGCACTGGTGCAAGTGTGTCAAGAGCATGGAGGAGGAGTTCAGATTCTAGGTCATCAATGTCACGGGCACGATGAGTTCTTAACTTCTTAATGACTATGAGAACCATGTCAGCAGTGAAGAACGAAAACTCAGAGGGACGAGGAGAGATAACAATGGGGGTATCAGTAGGTAAGGTATATAAAGTGGTGGCATACTCAGTCCAGATATGGAGATTAGTCAATGAGGGGGGTGGAGAGCGAGGGATAAAGGTATGCCAAAAAGCACCAAAAGAGGAACTGGAACGAAGATTAATAAGTCTTTTTCCTTTATTCGTATTATAAGTGCGCTTTTTATTGTGAAGGACCCTTCGTTATGTGGGCAGGATATCATGGAGGAGATAGGGGGATTGACACTGTAGAACTTGTTGATGAAGGAAAAGACAGTCAGAGTCATACCAATGTTGTTTAGGAGCACGGGTTTTATGTGAATGAGAGTTGGTTGGAGGTCGATGGGAAGGGAAAGCAAGTGTGGTTGCCGTATGAAGAGCATTAGTGAGGAAAGTAGCTTGATCCTCCAGTGAAGTGTCAGTAGGGAAGTGATGAAGTAAGGCTATGAGAGATTCCTGATAGTAGATCGTGCAATATGCCGAAGGCCGAAAGATAGGCATGAATGGTTGGATAACGTAGTGGAAAAGATGTGAAAATCAGAGATGAGAGAGATAAGAGAGGGTGGGTCCCATGAGATAATCCACCACTATGAGGGCGGCGTGTGAAGGCACCAGAGTTGGGCCAGCATGAGAGGCCCTTCATTAAAAATGGCTAACTCATGAGTTGCTCCCAGATGAAGTAGGTACTCACCATAAGTCGTGACTGGACCTACAACATTAGCAGAAGTCCTGGTAATACCCATATCCACATCATCAAGGGCTTGTATGTGAAGTGAGTCTGCAATGTCATGAAATATTGGCTGATGGGAGGCCATTCTGGCATTAAAATCACCAATCAATATAGTATGACCATGCTCTGAATAACAGAGGATATCGAAAGAAAGATCCGCATATGGAGAATCAATACAATTAGCAAAAGTAGATGTCTCAGGAGGAAAGTAACAAATGGCTATAAAAGTATCCCTGTCCAATCCAAGGCTCTGACCTGAACCTCTGCTACTCATGGCCCGTGTGTCTCTGCCCTAAATGCAGTGAGGGGTGGCGGGAGAGGGTGAAGGGGCGGAGGAGGGGTAGAGGAGGAGGAGGAGGAGGAGGGGGTAGTAGGGGAAAGGTGGGAGGAGCGTGGGCTCCCCCGTATCTTCTTTTCCATAGAGGAAGGTGGAGGGGGAGAGAGAAACGCAACTAGAGCGATAGAGAAAGAAAGAAAGAGAGAGAGAGACCTTCAATAACGTCTTTTTTCCATACCAAAAGGCATATAAGACAAAAAAAAGTACATATAAAGTGTGTGGTGCAAATAGGAGCGTTTAAAATATCTCTGATAATATTCAAGAAAACATATATGAAGTGTAGCTACTAAAAAACATCATCGAGTAGCTATATATGGTGGAAGGGGGCATCTCGAAAAAGACAATGATATCTCCCTCTGATCTCATAGTATGCTGGACATCTGAATAAGAAGCGCTCCTCGTATTCTATCTCGGATAATGAGTTCATCGGGCAAATTACCTCCTCTCGGGGGGTACTCTGAAAACGCCCAGTCTCAATCATAAGCTGATGTGATGAGACTTTAAACTGACCCAATATGAATCTCAAACCATGCGATAATCTTGAATCCAAATAACATGGTAGAACTGGGGACTCTACTGTATCTAACTCCAAGAAGTGAGTCCAATAGAAGTCGAGTTTGACCCCAAGGTGGCCCTGCCACACTCGACTCAAATATGCTCTGTATAGGAACCGTCGATGTAGTCATGGGTACGGAGGTCCGTGATAGAAATGCCAAGTGTGTCAAGTAAACAAGAGGCCTGAGAAAACCATGATAACTAGAAGCCCTGACTATGAAGATGCTGAGAAGAGATAAGTGCCGCCTGTGGAACCTCTGCTCATCCAACGGAAATAACCTGACTCTCTGAATATAAGTGATAAGTCGAAAACTGGCATCAAGCTGAATGGGTGGAACTGCAAACTCAACTAGAATGATCTGATGTGGAACAGAAGGCTTAGCCCGTATCATATGTGGTAGCATAAGGATCTGCACGCGCGAGATACTAGCCCTGTACACCATAATGTGGTAGGGGTAACAAGAGTATCAAAGAGCCGACACTTACTCGGAGCATCCCGAATAAATCGCCGAAAGCAGAACCTCTCTAGCTGTACAAGGGAAGCATGTCCCTTCCCAAGTCTAGTTGTAGCAGCCTGTCTCATAGCAAATACGGGACCAGTAAAGAGGACACCTAAGTAAGTGTATGATGATACAACCTCCAGTGGCTGTCCATCGAAGATAAGCTCCTGTCACTGCATGATTGCCCTGGATGTCTTGAAGACCATAACCTTGGTCTTCGCAATGTTAACCCTCAAGCCTCATCTAGTACAAAAAGCATGACAACTGTCTAGCTGTCTTTGTAGGCCCTCTCTAGTTGAAGAGGATGGCAATTAGAATATCACCAAATCACCACATTGCTCGATTACTCTCTCAAGCTCATCAACATACAACCCGAAGAGTGTGGGGAAGAGGGATTAACCCTGCTTCACCACAATGGTGCTCCATATGTGGTCTGAGATGCTGATATCACTCCGAAAACAACCCAGGACTCGCTCATAAAGTGCCATCACTACCAAGACAATATCAATGGAGAAACCAAGGTCTTGTAATCTTCGGATATTAAGGGAACGCGGGACAGAACTGAAGGCCTTCCTGAAGTCCATGAAACAGCTAAAAACCCTCTGTCTCCTATGCCTAGCCTCCTCAATAATAGCTCGAAGAGTGAAAATATGGTCTGTGGTGGAGTAGTGTAATAGATCCTAGCACCACAGTAGGGCAAACACTAACTGATCCACCCAACCTTGCCTACTCCCTGATATAGAGTAAGCCCCTCCTAGACCAGTGTGAGGACTGGTAGCATGCTACTGCCAAGTGTCGGCCACGTGGCACTGACGTGGCCGACTGTACGTCGGGACCCAACTGGGGGCCCTATCCTGCTGACAGGGTCCCTAGGCTGTGTTAGGCCCGCCATGGCTATGGACCGTGCTGGGGCACACTACTCACACTGTCTTGCCCTGTTGGTCATGTACGCTGGACACGACCCTGACTGTGGTATCTGACCTATCTGTGTTCTCTAGGGTTCGGCACTGGTTACGAGCTCGTAACACTCCCTCCCCCTTAAGAACCGTCTTGGTCCTCTAAGACAAAGTCTGGAAAAATCTTGCGAAGGACGCTGCCCATTTCCCAAGTGGCATTCTCAACAGGCTGATCATTCCACTTAACCAGATATTCTCGGTATAGAGTATGACGAGTCTGCGTCTCTCTACTATCAAGAATCTCCTCTGGTTCATGTGGAGGTTGTTGAGGATCCAATGGGAGAACTAGAACACTGTCCCCTACCAGATTGTCTGATCTGGTTAAGGCTTTTCGTAACTAACTTACATGAAAGACTGGAAAAACCTTACTGCTGTGTGGGGGTTCTAGTTCATAGGTGACCTTGCCTAGTCTCCTACTGATGGTAAAGGGACCACAATACCTTGGAGACAACTTAGCACACACTCCTGATTTGAGGGTTTTAGAGTCAACTGGGACTCTCAAGTAGACTTTCTCACCAGTGGAGAACTGCACATCCCGTCTGTGTGGATCTGCATAATGCCTGGCTCGATCCTGGGATTGTCTAATGCTACGCTTAGCATGTTCTATCATTTGGTTTAGGTCTTTTAAAAAGTTTCTGGCTGCTTCAACCTTTTCTTGTTTAAACCCTACAGCTGTGGGTGAGCGTGGCTGAAAACCGTACATCAGCATAAATGGGCTGTATCCCGTAGCTGAATGTTTGGTACTGTTGTAAGCAAACTCTAATATCGAGAGATACTCCTCCCAATTAGTCTGCTTCTTGCTGACGTATGCACGAAGCATATCCTCCAGCACTTGATTTACCCTTTCTGTTTGACCGTCCGTCTGTGGATGGTCAGTGGTACTCATATTAAGTTAAGTATGGAGATGATGGAATACTGCCCTCCAAAAATTTCCAGTAAACTTACTGTCCCGGTCGCTGACTATGCCGGAAGGTAGACCGTACAATTTAAATAGCCCGTCTACAAACAACCTCGCTAACTCTGGAGCTCTAACGGTTGTTTTGGTCGGAATAAAATGAGCCATTTTGGTCAGACGGTCAACTGTGACCCATATAACGTCATTACCCTTTTGGGTTTTAGGCAGGCCTACTATAAAATCCATGGAGATACTCTCCCATTTACCAGCTGGTATTTCTAAGGGATGCAACAACCCTCCTGCCTTTAAACGCTCTGCTTTATTTACATGACATTTCTGGTAACTGGTTACATACTGGTGGACGTCCTTTTTCATACTGGGCCAGAAAAATTGCCTACGAAGAAGCTCATAGGTCTTCTGTATGCCTGGGTGTCCCGCGCTAGGATTGTCATGACATTCATATAGGACCTGCTGCCTATAATCCTCTGAATTGGGGACACATACTCTATCTCTATAGAGCAAGTACTCATCCTGAATGGAATACTGTTTCCATTTGAATCCTTGAGTCAACTGACCCTCAACCACTGGGGTTTGCTTGGGTAATACAGGCTCAGGATCCTCAACGTCATCTGACGACGTATACTCGGACTCATCATCATCCTCAACGGAAGCTGCCGTATTCTTGGATGAACTGGCACCAGCCCCGGGAACTGGTTCTGGAGTCTGTAACTGTCTGCTCTGGACTGAGTTCCAGATAGTAGAGAAGAATGCATCATGCTGGCATTTCCCTCTCAAGGACTCGAGTAACTCATTACGAATCTGAGTAAAACTCAGTTCGTTTATCATAGGCATTCTGCTAAGGGCATCTGCTACTGTATTGAATTTTCCACGCCTATATCTGATAGACATGTCAAACTCTTGCATCAACTCTCCCCAACGAGCTTTCCGACCTCTAAGCTCAGGTTGATTGCAAAGGTATCTGAGACTCTCATGGTCTGTCAGGACCTCAAAGTTGGCACCATACAAATAATGCCTCCAAGTCTTAAGGGCAGGGACTATAGAAAAGAGTTCCTTTTCATAGGCACTGTACCTAGTCTGAGTTGGCTCGAGTTTTTTACTCTCGAACGCAACTGGTCGTCCACCCTGAGTTAGCACAGCACCTACTGCAAAGTCGCTAGCATCTGTTTCGACCACAAATGGCTGGTTGGGGTCGACGACTTTTAAAACTGGTGCTGTGGCTAAGGCTATTTTGAGAGCATCAAAGCTCTCCTGTTGTGCGGACTCCCAAATGAACTCCTTTCCCTTCCCCTTAAGAAGATTTGTCATAGGAACTGCTATCTGAGCATATTCCTTGACAAATCGTCTGTTATATCCCGCCAAACCAAGAAAGATCTGAAGTTCCAAAATATTTTGAGGTCTCAGCCAACTGAGTATGGCTTTAACCTTATTTGGGTCCATCTTAATCCCATCTGAAGAGATAATGTGACCCAAATATGCTACTTCTTCAACGAAGAATTCACACTTGGATTGTTTAGCATAAAGCTTATGCTTTCTGAGCAGTCGAAACACCTTTCTGAGGTGTTTTAGATGCTCCTTCCTCGTTTTGCTGTAGACGAGGATGTCATCTAAAAATACGACTGCAAACTTACCCAAGTATGGTCTGAGGACACTGTTCATCAAGGTCATAAAGGTAGCTGGAGCATTTGTGAGCCCAAATGGCATCACCTTAAACTCATAATGACCGTGACGAGTCCTAAAAGCTGTTTTCGAGACATCTTCCGATTTTATACGGACTTGATGATATCCCGATCTGAGGTCTATTTTGCTGAAAAACTTAGCCCCGTCGAGTTGATCAAACAACTCGTCTGCCCGAGGCATAGGGTATTTATTCTTGATTGTGACTTTATTGAGGGCTCTGTAATCTACGCAAAGACGCATAGATCCCTCTTTCTTTTTCACCAATAGGACTGGTGAGGCCCATGGTGAACTACTGGTCTGAATTTGGCCTTTCCCAAGATAGTCTGTTAACTGCCTAGTTATTTCTTCATCCTCTGTTCGGCTGACCCGATACGGAGGTTTAGAAACAGGTGCTGTACCTGGTACTAGGTTTATTACATGATCTACCTCTCTGCTAGGTGGTAAACCATGTGGCAAATCTTCAGGAAAAACATCTTTAAATTTAGACAATAAAGTTTCTCATTTACTGATTTTCTGCTTAATCGAACTGGAAATAGAAACTTCAGGAATAAACTGAAAGTCACATAAGAATACCTGATGCTCTTCGTCTCCGATTAGCTGACAGAGTTCTGAACTGTAGACCATAGGGCTGTTGGGAACATCATGCTCCCCATGCAACTGGATCTCTCGGCCTTTATGCTGAAAGCTGAGGGTGTTCTCCTGATAGTTTCTGTGGAGGGAAGGTCCTAAACTGTAGAGCCAATCTCTCCCGAGAACAATGTCTGTTCGATCCAGGTGCATTATCTGAAAGTTTATTTCATCTTGGTACCCCTGAATACCAAGATTTAACTTACTTACCATAGTTTCCCATATTTTTTTATCTTCACCCTTAGCTAATGAAACTATGTACCTATGCTGACTAGGTACTTCTGGTAGTTTAAGCTTTTTAACCAGGGTGTGGTTGATGAAATTATGGGTTGCCCCATCATCAACCATGACTCTTACTGACTGGTTACCAACTTTCCCATGCATACGTACTAGGTCATGCGGCCCAAAGCTGAAGGGTCTCGCTAGCATTGCAGAGGTCAGCTGGCAACAGTGTTCATGATCTTCATGATACACTTTGATCTCGGAAGCTGCGGAGTCACTGGGGAAACTTACAGTCTGAACAAGATGAACTTGTTTCTTATCTTTCTTATCTTTTTTAGTGAAAGGCCCCTTGGGACATTGTCTGACTGTGTGTCCCTTTTTCATACACGCAAAGCACAAACGTTCTTGTTTGGCTTTCTCAAAATCATCTGGTTTTAAGGGCCGTATGAGTGAAGGGCGTTTTTGAGGAGCTTCACTTTTAAATTTATCTTGATTCTTTCTTTTTAAAAATTTCTTTTCAACTTGAAAGTCTTTCGGAGGAGGCTGCTCAGAAAGTGGCTGCTATCTCGCCCTCTTCCTACCCACTAAATCATCATAGATTTGAGCATATCTAAGAGCTTGCTCAAGGGTAGTAGGCGAGTTTCTCTGGACCTCTACTTTATATTCATCTTTGAGGCCACGGACAAATCCCCTGATTTTTTGATAATCATCCATATTTTTAATTTTTAAAATTGCTTCTCGATACTGCGAGATATATTGGATGAGGGACTTGTCCATTACTGTTCTTTCCCAGGCTTCCCAGGCTCTATCAAGTTCATTTTCTGGTAGGAATTCTCTTAGGAAAGCGTCTTCAAAAGCTTTCCATGACCGGGGAGTCTGCCCAGTCTCCTGGAGATTTAACCACCACTTATAGGCCATAGGCCCTAAGGAAAGACTGGCCTCAATTGCTTGCAAATGGTCAGGGGTCTGTTTAAGAGCATGAATGTTCTTCCATTTGCTGATGAAGGTATATAGAATGTCTGCATTTCTATCCTTCTCTTCCCCATTAAAAGTAGGAGGCTTTAAATCTTTAAAAACACTGGGGTGAGACTGTAAGTCTCACCCGAAACTGATGGAAGTGGAGAAGGGGACAACTGAGAAGTGGAGGGAAGGCTTCCTTTCGCAGAGCTCAATATCAAGCCTTTGAGTTCAGCGAACGAGTCGTCCACACTGGACTTGAAATTGGCTAATGCCAACTTCAGTTCATCCACTTCTGTTACCAATTGGAGAAACTGCTCCTTGGTAACCAGTTCGTCGAGTTCTTCGGCGAACTGTTCCTGTTCTTCCAATTCCATGGGTTCCTTCCCTTTACTGTAAGCCAAGGCTTCTGTTTCAAGTTCGTCGAAGCCCCTCTCCGGGGGTTGATCAGGTCCATGAGGAGTGGTCATCTTCGGAACTGAAAGAGAGCTACCTTAACTTCTGAAGGTAAAAAAGTCTGAAAGACTAATTTACAACTGTACAAGGGGAAAGGAAAGATGACTTAGCTGTTTCTGAGGACTGTACTTCCACAGAGAGAATCAAGAAAAGCCCTTTCAGCTCTTCCTCCACTGCTTTCAGACCTGTTGTCCCGAAAAATGCCAGTTTGAAGCTTCAAAACAGTGCCAAATTTCCCGGTTCTCTGAGGATAGTGGCTCGCTAGTCTGACAGCACCTCAATCTGTCCCCAAGGAGGCAAATTTGAAGTCCGAAAGCACTTCTGAATTCTGAAATTTCAGAAGTCCCCTCCTCGCTGATCTGTTCGAAGTACTATTGCTCCAAATCTTCCAAGTTAGGGCCCAAAAATTTGTCAGAAATCTGAAAACTCAGAAGTATTGGCAGCGCTGACCCTGTTGGGAAATCTCAGCTTGAAATCCGCTCAGCTCTACTGAATTTGCACTTTGAAAACAGAAGTAGATCCCTGTATGTACAGCGATGGGTCTACTTGCTATTTCCTACTCTATTTCCGCTAGAAATCCTTTAAAAAAGATCTCTGAAATCAGTGATGGATAGCTTCCCTTCCAGCGAGTTACCTGTACATGGAATTTGACTCCTTACTACTGTAATTTCTCAGTGAATTTCAAAGGTTTGAAGGCTGCATCTACAGCGATCCTCCTCCTCTATTCCTCTCTGAGAATCTGAGAAAAACTTCCTATCTTCTGATAGCTTTCTCTACTACTGCTCCTGAACTCCCTAGGATGGAGATGGCTCTGATACCAGTGTAATAGATCCTAGCACCACAGTAGGGCAAACACTAACTGATCCACCCAACCTTGCCTACTCCCTGATATAGAGTAAGCCTCTCCTAGCCCAGTGTGAGGACTGGTAGCATGCTACTGCCAAGTGTCGTCCACGTGGCACTAACGTGGCCGACTGCACGTCGGGACCCAACTAGGGGCCCTATCCTGCTGACAGGGTCCCTAGGCTGTGTTAGGCCCGCCATGGCTATGGACCGTGCTGGGGCACACTACTCACACTGTCTTGCCCTGTTGGTCATGTACGCTGGACACGACCCTGACTGTGGTATCTGACCTATCTGTGTTCTCTAGGGTTCGGCACTGGTTACGAGTAGTGAGCCCAAAACCTGCCTGGCCCATAGCATGTAATCTCTTGACCTCTACCTCAGAACCGATTGCTGACTAAAGAATAGTGCCATACAACTTCGCAATAATGTGTCCAATCATGATAGTACAATAATTACTAGGATTTGTGGGGTCACCATTTTTGTGGATGGGATGGATAATGTTAGTACACTTGGAAGATGGGAAACCAAGGACAATAGCACGGTTGAGTAGAGTGGCTAAGATGGGAGAGAGTAGGACAACAACATGGATCAACAATTTTGATTCAAGGTCTTCGATATCTCCGGTACGACGGGTTTTCAGTCTTTTGATGGCATCGTGGATCATGTCATGAGTGGGCATGGGGATATAGAGATGGGTGAATCAGTAGGTATAGTGTAGAGTGAGGTGGCATATGAGGAATGCAGGGCACCAAAAGGCACCTGTGGAAGAACTATATAGGGTATCAATTAAGGCATCTCCCTTCACGCTCTTCGAGTGCACGCTTTTTGTGGCAAAGCGTACGATGGAGATTTCTACGAGAAGTATGAAAAGTGAAGCAATTTCCAACTAATGAATAAAAATGGTTGTTGATAGGTCAGGCAAATCTCCAAAAAAACATAGAAACCCCCCCTACTAGAAGCTTAGGACAACAAACTCATAATCTAAGAAATGGTAGATCCTTGGCCATTATGATATGGAAATGGAAAAAGTCTTTAAGGCTCCAAATGCAACCTCCTATAGGGTTCCACAAAGGTCATTTATCCTTCTTCACTGAAATGGTCTTGTCTAAATATGGGGCGGGGGGGATTAAAAATGACAATTTAAGCTAGTAAAAACAATTGCGAGACTACAATAAGTTCTGGGCACTCATATGGCCATAACAGAGAAGTATGGACTATGCGATGTATGTCTACAACATGCCCATGATGTCAAATAAGCCCTAAATGCACTGTATGTCCATGACAATTACCAAATTGATTATAATACTACATACATCAAATGGATCTTTTTTTTGTTAGTTTAGACTACTTTCATTTGATTTTAAGCTTTTATGGTCATTCTTTGATAGCTTGCTGCATGAATATGTGTGCATTAGGCTATTAGGTGCTAGCCAAATTTAACGTTTAGTCATTCTTGAGTCTCGACTCTCCTATGACACCCAAGGATATGGTTTACCTAAACAATCATGTGATCACTTGTGTGGTAATGCATGAAGCCAATAGACACTATTCTACTTGATCAAAAAAAAGATGAAACATTTGTAGTATCATTATTCCCACCCCATGAAGTTGCAAAGCATGCTCTAAACGTGCTCGCCAATCATTTCCATCAGCAACCTGCATCACCACTAACACTTGTAGGAATTCTTGTGCCGCTCAACAACGCTTGGCAAAGAATATTCTTAAATTACCTAGTGGAACCCATAATAGATGTACTTACGATTTCTAGCATATATGCATGAAACAAATGCACTATGAGCCTTTCTATTTCATCTTGCAGATTAACTTTGAACAATAAAGATAATAAAAGCACACAAACCATCATAATTGCTAGAAGAGCGTCAAAATATTGTTAGTTGAAGATGATATAGAGCAGTTTTGTTCAAACACCAAAACGAAAACTAGATGTCTTTAATATTCTTAAACCTGACCAATAGAGAGCCCAAACCTAAAATTAATATCAATCTAGAATCATATTTTTGGAGATAAAAAGTCGTATAGAGTCTGTATGTTAGAGATCTAATCACATTTGGACCATTATTATTTTTTATTGTCAAATGTGGCCTCATTGAGTGGTTGTCTAGGACCTTGATGTTCTATTAGGTGTGGAGGCTTTTAAATCCAATCAAGTTTTTGGTGTTCCTTCACTTGGTGAATCCGATGAATGTTTTGATATCTTCTTCATTTGGTAGCATTAAGTTATGCGAGCTTCTTGATGGAAAATACATTATAGACGAGCTTATTTGCAAAAGGACATGCACCATATTTCCGTGTCACTTGTTCATAAATTGAAAAGTTTCTATGATTCAATCTTGTTTTTCATAATTATTGTGTGGTGTGTTTGTAACTTGTTATCAAAGCACTTTCTAGGGGATAAACGAGCGTTATACCAAAAAAGGCGGTTCATCTTTGCTTCTCTAGATTAAGGGCTCAATAACAAATCTATACTTGCAATTTCTAAAATGAATGAGGGCAATTGGCTCCTTTCACAAACAGAAGTTGGTGTTAAATTCACATTTCAAGTTAATATAGCTAACATCCCCCTTTCATGATTGTTAGCCGATATTTTCGCACGGAAAATTGGGCTAATATCGAAGTTTGAACTCGCAAAACTAGAAAAACTGGCATGTAAAAACCCGGTTATTAGAAAAAATTGGCATAAATTTGCCTTAGAATTGGGTCCCAGCCCGCCCCTAAAGTGGCTAGACACTATATAAAAAGGCAAAGAATAGACTTTGGTGACGGTCTTGGAAAAAATATTTTATTGTCAATTTTGGGAAAGACCAAGCCAAAAGTGTCAGTCCAACTAGAACTAGGTCCCAGCCCACCCTAAATCTCACCATGTACTGAGTCCATTTTTTACTAATATACGATCACTCAGTGTATTTTTTAGAGAAACCGTTTTGTCATGGGAGCCCTAGTCATGAATGCCGAAAAAGTCAGCCACAGAAGAAAAAACCGAGAAAGAAAAAGATCTGTTAAAAACGGGACCAGGAATATGGATTCAGTGTCAAGGAATCGCAGAAACCCTAACGGCAAAGTTTGGGCAATTAACGGAATGTGCGGGCCAAATGGCTACCCAACAGACCAAAAACCCAGAAAAATGAGCAGTAGGCGCACACCCCTTGAAAAATCGAGGAAAGGCCAAGAACAAATGTACCCCAAAGAAAAATGAAGGCCGCCTACTAGAAATAGGGGTTGAGAAAGGGGCCTCACCCAAAATTTGGATAATAAATGCCAAAACACCTTGGAGGCTAAAAAATTGAGAGGTACACCCACTAGCCATTAACATTTTGGGCTTCGAGGGTGTACAAAAGGAGAAACTTTAATGGCCTCTCTAGCCTTTGACAAAAATGGCATCTTGGCTAGGTTTGGAAAATGCACCGCTCCCCCACTCTCTTATGGAGGCCACTAGGTATACTATCCAATGGGTTGGGGACAAATGGCAAAGAGGGCTTGAAGGGCATGAAGAATGGCAAGATGGCATTGTGAAGAGGATCCATTGGAATTTACTATAAGAAGGAGCCCACTCCTTGTACTTGAGGAGTTGATAATTTTTTGGAAATCATGTGAGTTTCTTGTTTGGGAGTTGATAATGTTGAGAGCTTGCTTGTTTGAGAAAGCTTGTTGGTTAGTTCCACTTTGTTGTTCTTCAATGTTAATGCCTTGTAGTTAGTTGCTTGATGTTAGTAACTCCGTGCTTAGTAATGAGTGATGCTTGCTTCTTGGGGATTGTTTGAATGGGGATGTTAGGGTTTGTACCAAGTGCTTGTTTGTCAGTTGGTGGAAATCATGTTTGTTTACTTGGGTGTTGAAGAGTAATTGTGAGGAGGTATGCATTAGTATGTGTGTTAATGTGTTGAGGGAATTGCAGGTGTTGGTTGAGAGGGCGGGATCGTAGTTTTTCTTGTCTCTTGTCGTCTTTCTTGGAGCTTGCTTGAGGGATTAGGGTTTGATCTAAAGTTCGGTTGGCATTTTAATTTTGGGTGATTGAATGTTGGTTGATGGTTGAGGATGTGTTTGAAATTGTTAGCTGAAGGAATAATATCTTGTGGAGTGCTTGTGTTCTTGTTTTGAGAAGTAAGGATGATTTGCTTGCTAGTTGTTTGCTGAGAGTGTGTTTTTCGGAGTGAGTGCTTGATGGTGAGTTCCGGTTGCTTGATAGACTTCAATGTGGATGAATGGTTGATTGAAGTAAAGGGTTTGCGTTAGTGATAGAGGTAGGGTTGACCTTTGGGTGTGGGTATGTTGTTTCAATTAGAGTTGTTTGCTTTCCACGAGGTTAACTACTAGTGGGAAACAAATCTAGTGGTTTGAGAAGTGTTATTTGTTGCTTGTCCACTGTGTGACTATGCGCTTGATGTATTCATTGCTGTTCTAAACTGAAAATTGATAGTGGATTGATGGACTTTGTGATTGGCAAATGTTTTAAGTCAGATGCTTGCTCAGTGAGCGAAAACTGCAAATATGGACTGTTTGGATTGAGGGTTTAATTGAAGAAGCCCGTTCCACGACCTTCGTTGCCTATAAGCTTGGTTGCTGATTTTTGGGAGATCTGTCAGGCTCTGCTAACTGATCTAGAGGCTGTCTGCGGCCACCTGCAGCAATCCTGCGGAATCAGCCCTACTGCGGCCTCGCTACCCTGTTTTTCTGCCTGCGGCGTGCCCGCGACCTGCGGCGAGGCCCTGTCTGTGGGCTACAAGTGCTTGCGGCCTCATTTCCTGCCTGCAGAGTGCTGTTTTTTCCCTCTGCCTGCCTCTGTTTGCGAATACACTCTGCCTGCGGCCCTGCACAGACTGTCTGTGGCCTGTTTTCAAGCCGTTTTTGCCTGCAGCTGCCTACTGTACCTGCCCACGGCGTGGAATCGTCTACGAACGTAGTCCTGTGACCTGTTTTCGGGCTCCCCTGTCTACTGCGACCTGCGGCGGCCTGCCTCGCTGTCTATGAGCTGGCTGTGAAATGTCCGTTACCTACGGCAACCTGCTGATTTTTCTAGCAATATGTGGGAAGGTGTTTTCCAGTTCTTTGCTCTCATTGTCCATCCATGTCTTGGCATAAACGACAAGCTCAATCGATCGGTTTGAAGTTTGAAGCGAAACGAAAGTGGTTCAAAGCATTCATGACTAGCCAGCTCTTGCAGCAAACCAGTTTTCTCACTCATCACTAAGGTAACTCATTTTCATCTCAATACCATTATATGGTATGTTGTTCGTGTGTATGATGGTTATGTTTAGTGAAGTGGTTAAAATCAGAATATTTTTAAGGATGCGCCCTTACAAGTCAGGCTACGACCTAGGTCTCTAAAGCAAACTCCCAAAGGTCAAAGGTAGTACCCTAGAGCTAAAGGCAACGCCTTAACAATTGTTGATACCCTAAACCATACCACAACTACCTCCTAGCTGTTGAGGACTGTCTGGATGTCGAATTCAATAGGGAAAGAGACGTTAGCGAGATCATAGCGTGAAGTAGCAAACCAAAGGTTTTTACGGAACCATGACCCTAGAACGCTAGTGAATCATTGCACTCCCTCCTTACAATCATACTTCTGAGAGCCTGGAAATCTCTCATTGGCCTGGGAGCATGGGGTAACAGAGGAATCCCCCCAGATTGGATGTGGCAGGACCTCCATTACTCACGTAGGGCATAACCACCATCAGTAGTGGTGCCCCTTGACTTTTCTAGGACTTTTTGGCTAGATCAATCCCCTGCCAAAAATTGCCCTATCATTGGTGCGTCTGTCGGGAGTCAATTGATAAGAAAATAGGGTTTGAAGGGCAATCATACTACCAATGGTCTACAAGTTTCATATGTCCCAAATTGCATGTGTTGAGAACGATTCCACTGTTTAAACCGTCAGCCACAAGCTAACATGTCCGTACAAGTTACGAATAGAGCCACAGCTGATCTAGAGCTAAGCTATGAAAGCATCACATAAGCAAGACTTAAGCTATGAAAGCAGCACATAAGCAAGACCTAACCCTAGTAAGCAGGAAAGAGAGAGATTAAGGAGGCTAAAGAGAGAGATCAATATCATCAGCTGAATAACAAATGACACAATTTCCGTACTTATAGCCAAGAGGAAGCCCTAAAAGGAAGCTTTCGGTGGCTAGAGCCCAACTGGGAGCGAAAATAGTGCGCCCTCCAAGAAGGCCCCCACTCTCCAGTAATATGTCCAAATGGCCTAAAAATGAACAATAAGGCCAAAGGCCAACCATATAGTCTAAGTGTCACTAATGAATAAAAAGGGGCCCAAGGCCTGCGAAGAACCTCCAAAATGCGATAAGGACCATAATAACGTGGTGCAAGCTTCTCAGTAGAAGCATGGCCTTGGACAAAATGATGACGTGCAAACCGTAGGCGTAGATAAACCATATCTCCAAGCTTAAACTCAACATGGCGGCGGTGACAATCAACTAAGGTTTGATAACGCAGCTGAACATGCTGTAAATGAGAACTGGCCCAGGTAATAAGCTCTCGAGCACCTGATAGAAAAGATGCAAGTGTGACAGGTGTATCCTCAGGAGGGAGAGGAATGCCAGGTAAAAGAGGTGCATAGCCATGAGATAATAAAAATGGTGAGACACATGTGCTGGTACTAACAGAGCTATTATAGCTATACTCTGCTAAACATAAATGCTGACCCCAATCCTTCCCTGAAGGAGTAACAAAATGGCATAAATATTCCTCAAGGATCCTGTTAAGGACCTCAGACTAGAATGATAAGCAAAACCCATAAAAAGTTGTACATCCAATATACGCATAAGCTCTGTCCAAAATATAGATGTAAACTTACTATCCCGATCAGAAAGGATAGTATGAGGAAATCCATGCAGGCGGAAAATCTCTGATAGGAACAAACGTGCACACTGCTCTGCTGTGATAGTACTGCAAACTGGTATAGATTGTGCCTATTTCGATAACCTGTCAACTACCACCATACATGAATCGTGACCATGCTGGGTATGGGGAAGGCCAAGGTTAAAGTCCATAGATATATCAGTCCACTGGCGATGAGGAATAGGCCAACTCTGGTGCAAACCAGCAGATTTAGCACGGGAGTACTTATTACAAAGACAAAAAGGGCAGGTACGAATAAGTATAGCAAGCTCAGATCGAAGAGAGAGCCAATAGAAATGGTTTTTGAGACGAGCATAAGACTTCTGAAAACCAAAGTGACCCCCAACAGGAGAGGAATGAGCATCCGAAAACAATTGAAAACGGATACCCAAGGAACTAGGAATACAAAGAGAATCATAACGATAAAGACGGTTGTCAACAATGGAGTAAACCTGATGAGGACGGGGACGAAACAGGTGGGGCAGAACTATAAACATCACGAAAATCAGAACATGTAAGGTATGCTGCAAGTAGATCATCAAACCATGGAGGAATAGTAGAAACGAGTGTATTCAACAAAGTTGGAAGACGAGATAATGCATCAGCAGCGGTGTTAGCATGACCAAGACGATACAATATGGAAAAATTAAAAGACAGTAAAAACTGCAACCAACGAAATTGACGATCACTAAGGTCACGTTGAGAAAACAGATGACGTAAAGACTGGTGATCAGTAATAATGTCAATTGGAACTCGATACAGATAATGACGCCACTTCTTGAGAGCGTAGATAATAGCAAGAAGCTCTTTCTCATGCACAAAATAATGTTGCTCATAAGAATGAAGACGATGCAACTCATAAGCAATAATGCATTGTGACTGGCGAAGTAAAGCACCCAAACCAACATTACTAGCATCAGTCTTAACAAGAAACTTCTGATCAAACTGTGGTAAACACATAACGGCAGCATCAACAACAGCACGACGAAGAGTATCAAACGCTGACTGACAATCAGAAGTCCAAAGAAAAGTACTAGACTTCTTCAAAAGTGCATGAAGAGGAGCTGCAATAATGGCAAAATGAGGAACTGGACGATGAAGGTGAGTGGCTAACCCAAGGAACATATGAACATGATGAATATCAGTAGGTATAGGCCAATCCTGGATGGCCTGAGCCTTATGAGGGTCCAGACGAATGTGTCTATTACAAACAAGAAAACCACGAAACTCGATCTCAGAAACAGCAAAAGAACATTTAGACAACTTAGCACATAACTGGTGATGTACAAGTAATTGAAATACAGAGGAAAGATGGGAAACATGCTCACCAAGAGACTAACTAAAAATAAGAATATCATCAAAATAAACCAAGACACAATGACCAAGAAGCGGACGCACGACGTTATTCATCACATTTTGGAACGTAGGAGGGCCATTAGTAACACCAAAAGGAAGCACACGAAATTCATATAAACCAAGATGAGTACGAAAAGCAGTCTTATGTTCGTCAGAAGGGTGCATCCTGATTTGGTAATATCCAGAACGAAAGTCTATCTTGGAAAAGATTTTAGAGGTACCAAGCTGGTCAAAGAGGTCATCCATGTGTGGAATAGGGTACTGATTACGAATAGACAACTTCTTTAAAGCACGGTAATCAATACAAAGGCGTTTGGTACCATCTTTGTTACTCTTTTTTGCAGAAATGTGATATTTTGCTCTTAGCAGAGACCCATGAATCACTATATCGACCCCTTCCAGCTATTCAGGATTATTCATGGCATTCAGCGTACAGGCCTTTCTTGAGAGGAAAAGCCACGCGTGGCTCTGGTGGGGTCACATATCTTACCAGGGAGGTTCATTGTACTCATTTTAAGCTGCTCAAAAGTGATCCATTTGCGAGATTTATTTGGCTCCAGTTCTTTGGTCGCTACTTGGGGCCACCTCAAGATCTCTTTATAGCAGTTTGTTATTTTGCACCTCAGACATCAGCTTTTGCAAACTATGGTGGTGACCCATTCCAAATTCTCTCAGATGATATAGTTAGCTTTGCACAGCAGGGCCTTATTCTGCTCGTAGGAGATTTTAATGCTCGCACCAGCACCCAGCAGACAGAGTTTCATGCAGATAGTGATTTCCTACAGATTCAGGCTTTGGATGTGGGTTTGGACAGGACCTCTTAGGATGCAGATACCCCAACTACACACTTTGGAGAACAGTTGATTAGCCAATACTGCATATCCTCCAAAAACTTTCTCATCTCATAAACGCACTTACAATAGGTGGTATGATGATGAGTGCCTCTCCCTACACAAGCAAGTTGTTCACACTCAAAACCATTCTCCCGACATCTTAGCATTTAAACAAAAGGAATACCATAGAATGACCTTGCAAAAAAAGACCGCTTACTTTCAGTCTTTGGCACAGAAACTCATTGATTCCTTGGACTCCCCTTCTTCCACCTTCTTCTGGAAGATGTTTTCTAAAAATTCGTGTAAGCCAGCTCCGAATGCCATCGAATCTGCAAAACTTTATATAGTTGACAGTCCTTCCATCTCTCTCTCACCGCGATCATCAGAATTCACCCTTTTCACCCCATCCATGATTGAAAACGCCATAAAAAATGGTCAAACCCATAAAGCCATTGATGTTGAGTCTCTAAGTATGGACTTTCTAAAACCTGTCGCCCATATTGTTGCTCCATATATCTCCCACATTTTTAACCAATCTGTTATTTTTGGCCTTCCCATACCTTGGTGTACTAACCTTTTGCACCCTATACTTAAGGCTCGTGATCCTCTGAATGTAGACAACTAACGCACGATTATGATCAGCCACACTATGGCTAAGCTCTATGGTTCGGTTATGCAGTCTATCATAAGCTCTCATGTGGAGACAAAGGAGTTATACGCTATGGGACAGGCAGGTTCAAGAGCAGGCTACTCCATAGCTGACCGGATATTCATACTGAGATGTATCATTGAGGCGGCGAAGTCCAGGAAACTGAGAGTCTATTGCTGCTTTGTGGACTTCTGCAAAGCATTTGATTTGGTTCCGAGACACTTGTTGCTCCAGCGTTTGGCATCTCTTGGTTTCTCACAGGAGGTCATTGCTGCTATTATCACATTTTATGAAAGGGTTTTGGCCCGTTTCCGTGACAGAGATGGATGGTCTTCATATATTCATAGTACGGTCGGAGTGAAGCAGGGGTGTCCTTTGTCACCCACACTCTTTGCTCTACATATTGACGACCTTGAGCAGATCATTAGGGAGAAGGTGGAGATGTCCCTATCCTTCTTTATGCAGATGATGTGGTTCTATTATCTAGTTCGGCTACAGGACTTCAACGACATCTGGATGCCTTGTATACTTTCTGTCAGCTATGGGGGCTGATGGTAAGACTAAGGTTATGGTGTTTAACACCAGCAGACAGCATATGAGAGACACTATGTTCTATTATGATGGACAGCTTCTAGAGATAGTGGTGTCTTACACATACCTTGGTGTTCTCTTCTCTGGTCCATTGCTTTCTTTTAGACCAGCTGCATTGGCTAGGCTCCGCAAGGGGCGCTTTGCTCTTGTTCATATGGTAAGGTTTTCCTCTACTTAGTACGTGCATGACCCTGATACACGTTGTCGCCTTTTCTCTTCGACTGTTTCTCCAGTTGCACTATATTTAGCAGAGACATGGTGTCCAGGCTTATCTAGAGACACTTGGAGTGACATCTCGCGTTTGCAGTTTCACATGCTTAGCCGGCTGATTCGGGCCAAGCAGGCAGTTCCTCATGAGATTATTTTGGCGGAGTTTGCTTCTCCTCCACTGATTGTAGAGGCTATTTTCAGGATCATCACATTCATTCACAGAGTCTCAGAGCTTGATTCTTCCAGATACATGGAAGCGCTTTTACATCTTCTCGCACTTTGGCCGGGCAGCGGGCTAAGTCCTTATGGTTTCAGTATGCTTCGGACTTTCTACATAACTGGGAATTATCTATGTCCGACCTCCCAAATGGGACTCATGCATTCATTCGCCGACAGATCTACAGAGCATACATACACACTGTCTGGTCTCACCTGGATCCATCACGGGTTAAGCTTCAGTTCTATCACACTCACTTTCTTCACCTTGATGCTGCAAGGCTTCCCGTCTGATTGAGTTATCTCTCTCAGGCGCTATTGAGACAAGCAAATACATAGACACACCACGACCCTTACAGATCTGTCAGTGTTGTGCTCTACAAAAGGTTGAGGATGAGTTTCACTTTATTTTCACATGCACAGCTTACTATGACATCCGAGGCAGATACCACTGTCTCTATCGGGACATTCCACTCACACTTGGTTCCTTTTTTGCCTATCCAGATGCGAGATGTGTTGGTTTGCTATTACGCGAGATGCTCTCTTTGAGATCTTCTCTTTTGTGGGATGATCAGGATGTTGACCACAACCAGCCACATATTACTTTTTTCTTTCAGAAAAGAGTTAGGGAGGATACTTCGGACAGTGTTGACATTCCAGCTCGACGATCGAAGCTCCATCGTCTTCCTCGACCGTCCAGATCCAATGTTTGTCACCTGAGGCCACCATGTGCCTCACGCCAGATCACACAATTTTTCTCTCTCAGTTAGTAAGTTTCATTCCTCCGCGTACCTGGTGGTTAAGCTACTGCTTTTGTACCCTCACCTTAGCTGGAGGTTAAGCTTTGGTTCTATTTCCGGTTTATTTTTGTTTTATTCTATGTTTTAGTTGATATAAATAACTTCCGCATGGACAATGCTCCTTTATGATGTACTTTTTCTTGACTCATGTGCCCAAGGGCACTCTGTAGACATTAATATATTCTATTCTACTCTCTCTCTTCATAGCTGAGGCTTTTGGATACAATGGAAGCCTGCTCGATCGACAACGTCAATCACTCTTTGAAACTCTACATATACAGAAATGCAACCTTTTTTGCGTGAGCGTTTGTACAACGAGCATCCATCGGAGGAGCCAAGATTAAGGCTAGTGAAGAAAAAGCGTAGGCTCGATGAAGTATGCGTGGAGAGGTTTCCGCAAACTGATAGTACCAAAATTAAGGCTCGTGAAGAAAAAAGCGTAGGCTCGATGAAGTATGCGTAGAGAGATTTCCGCAATTCAGCCGGAATTTGATCCAATCTTGGAAATTGCAAGGAAAAGTTTTGGTGGATGGAAAGTCTGCAAGTAAGGCAAGGGCCTCCAAAATTGACCTGGTTGCAAAAATTCCTAAATATGTATGCAGGGCTGGTTACAAGTTGGAAGTAGCTATTTAAGCATTTTGGATTGAATTTGGAGGGTAAAGTAGTATTAGACTCTGGACTTTCTACTGGAGGTTTTATAGACTACTTGCTTTTGTCCTCCGCTCAGGTCCTATCCGCCCTACCACTCCGGTCCTGCCTTCCCTGACCAGTCCCTACCTGTCCTCAGGTTCTGTCCCGCTCAGGCCCTGTCAGCATCTTTGATATGGCCTCAATCAAAAAGGGGGGGGTGGGGTCTCCTTCGCCCCCCTCTTCTCCTGCTTGCCAATCACCTGCTAACCTGGCCATCGCTGGCTCTTCAGCTGTCGGCCAGTCATCACCTCATCTTCCATTGTCGGGCATTGCCAATGTACCGGTCCCGATTTTATCTTTTGTAAATGCCTATCATATCCCTGCAGAGCAATTACAAACTAGCAACTTATCCGACTTTGATTCTCTTCACAACTACTTACAACATCAGTTCAAAGAAGTGTTTCAATTTATCGAGAAACTACAGCTACAAAATCAGACACTTCATGAAGAACTTACCAGGGTCATTCTTCAAAATAAGGATTTGCCATTCAAGATTATTCATGGCATTCAGCATACAGGCCTTTCGTTCGAGGAAAAACCACACGTGGCTCTGGTGGTGTTGCATGTCTTACCAAGGAAGTTTATCGTACTCATTTTAAGCTGCTCAAAAGTGATCCATTTGCACGTTTCATTTGGTTACAGTTTTTTGGTCACTACTTGGGGCTACCTCAAGATCTCTTTATAGCAGTTTGTTATTTTGCACCTCAGACATCAACGTTTGCAGACTATGGTGGTGACCCCTTCCAGGCTCTCTCAGATGATATAGCCAAGTTTGCACAGCAGGGCCTTATTCTTTTAGCAGGAGATTTTAATGCTCGTACCAGCACCCAACAGACAAAGTTTCATGCAGATAGTGATTTCCTACATATCCAGGTTTTGGTATGAGTTTTGATAGGACCTCTTAGGATGCAGATACCCCGGCTACACAATTTGGAGAACAGCTGATCGGACTTGCAGAAGCTCACTCGTTAGCCATTTTGAATGGCCTATCTCGATGGCCATCATCATCTGTGTATACCTGCCATCCGCACGGGGGTCGTCACAGTGTTGTTGACTACTTCATTGGCTCACCAGCCTTGATTCCATTTCTTCATACTTTTCATATTATGCACCCTACCATTTCTGATCACTCTCTATTGCTCCTGTCTATGGGCCGTGCCACTCGTGGTACGGCTACGACACCTCATTCCACACGTCGCAATCGTCCATCTTTCTCTCCACTTGGTCTTCCTAAATACACTTCCTCTCTAGCCACACTGCTCGCCGATTTCCCTTTCTCATCTTTGGTAGACCAACAAGCCGCCTTTTTATCTCAGTCGCTTCTTCACTCAGCCAGTGCTGCATATCCTCCGAAAACTTTCTCGTCTCATAAACGCACTTACAATAGATGGTATGATGATGAGTGCCTCTCTCTACACAAGCAGGTTGTTCACGCTCAATACCACTCTCCCGACACCTTAGCATCTAGATAAAAAGAATACCATAGGATGACTTTGCGGAAAAAGACTACGTACTTTCAGTCTCTGGCACAGAAACTCATCGATTCCTTGGACTCCTCTTCTTCTACCTACTTTTGGAAGATGTTTTCTAAAAACTCATGTATGTCGGCTCCTATTGCCATTGAATCTTGGATTGACTATGCTGCAAGAATTTATACAACTGACTCTCCTTCCATCTCTCTCTCACCGCGACCCTCAGAATTCACCCTTTTCACGCCGTCCATGATTGAAAATAGTTACGAATAGAGCCACAGCTGATCTAGAATTAAGCTATGAAAGCATCACATAAGCAAGACTTAACCCTAGAAAGCAGGAAAGAGAGAGATTAAGGAGGCTAAAGAGAGAGATCAATATCATCAGCTGAATGACAAATGACACAGTTTCCCTACTTATAGCCAAGAGGAAGCCCTAAAAGGAAGCTTCCAGTGGCTAGGGCCCAACTGGGAGGGATAATAGTGCGCCCTCCAAGAAGGCCCCCACTCTCCAGTAATATGTCCAAATGGCCTAATAATGAATAATAAGGCCAAAGGCCAACCATATAGTCTGAATGTCACTAATGAATAAAAAAGGGCCCAAGGCCTGCTTCTGCATAAAGTAAAGTAACTGTAAATGTAAATGGACGCGGCGAATGTAATGAGCCGAGTCCATAACTCTCCCCGACACAAAAAAAAGACCCAACTGCCGAAAAGATAACCGGATCAAGTAGCAACAAGCCCTGGTGCATCAACAGCTAGAGGAACATCTGATGTAGAGGAATCAACAAGTGCAGCAAGAGCACGAGCCTGATCCGCAAGTAATGGTGTATGATAAAACACATCAATAGGCTCCCATGTAGCCTCCTCAATAGGACAACCATCCCACTGGACCAAAAACTGAATCTGCCGGCGGCGTCGACTATGGTATAGACGGACCTGTAATATAGCAGCAGGTATGGAAATGGAGCAGTAGGAAACTCAGCATCACAAGGAGCGTCATCCTCAATAGCAGCACGTAATAAACTGACATGGAATACATCACAGGCGCGTGTAGAAGCAGGAAGCTGTAAGCGATATGTAACTGGACTAAGAACCTCCACAATGTGATAAGGCCCATAATAACGTGGTGCAAGCTTCTCAGTAGAAGCATGGCCCTGGACAAAATGATGACGTGCAAACCGTAAGCGTAGATAAACCATATTTCCAAGCTGAAACTCAACATGGCGGCGGTGACGATCACCTGAGGCCTGATAACGCTGCTGAACATGCTGTAAATGAGAACTGGCCCGAGTAATAAACTCTCGAGCACATGATAGAAAAGATGCAAGTGTAACAGGTGTATCCTCAGGAGGAAGAGGCATGCCAGGTAAAAGAGATGCATAGCCATGAATAAAAATGGAGAGACACCTGTGCTGGTACTAACAGAGCTATTATAGCTATACTCTGCTAAACATAAATGTTGATCCCAATCCTTCCTATCCCGATCAGAAAGGATAGTACGAGGAAATCCATGCAGGCGGAAAATCTCTAATAGGAACAAACGTGCACACTGCTCTGCTGTGATAGTACTGCGAACTGGGATAAAATGTGCCTGTTTCGAGAACCTGTCAACTACCACCATACCTGAATCGTGACCACGCTGGGTATGGGGAAGGCCAAGGATAAAGTCCATAGATATATCAGTCCACCGGCGATGAGGAATAGGCCAACTCTAGAGCAAACCAGCAGATTTAGAACGGGAGTACTTATTACGAAGACAGAAAGGGCAGGTACGAATAAGTACAGCAAGCTCAGATCGAAGAGAGGGCCAATAGAAATGGTCTTTGAGACGAGCATAAGACTTCTGAAAACCAAAGTGACCCCCAACAGGAGAGGAATGAGCATCCGACAACAACTGGGAACGGATACCCAAAGAACTAGGGATACAAAGAGAATCATAATGATAAAGACGATTGTCAATAATGGAGTAAACCTGATGAGGACTGGACGAAACAGGTGGGGCAGAACTATAAACATCACGAAAATCAGAACATGTAAGGTATGCTGCAGGTAGAGCATCAAACCATGGAGGAATAGTAGAAACGAGTGTATTTAACAAAGCTGGAAGACGAGATAATGCATCAGCAGCAGTGTTAGCACGACCAGGACGATACAATATGGAGAAATTAAAAGACTGTAAAAACTGCAACCAACGAAATTGACGATCACTAAGGTCACGTTGAGAAAACAGATAACGTAAAGACTGGTGATCAGTAATAATGTCAAATGGGACTCGATATAGATAATGACGCCACTTCTGAAGAGCATAGATAATAGCAAGAAGCTCTTTCTCATGCACAAAATAACGTTGCTCATAAGAGCGAAGACGACGCGACTCATAAGCAATAATACATTGTGACTGGCGAAGTAAAGCACCCAAACCAACATTACTAGCATCAGTCTCAACAAGAAACTTCTGATCAAACTGTGGTAAACACATAACGGCAGCATCAACAACAGAACGACGAAGAGTATCAAACGCTGTCTGACAATCAGGAGTCCACAAAAAAGTACTAGACTTCTTCAAAAGTGCATGAAGAGGAGCTACGATAGTGGCAAAATGAGGAACTGGACGACGAAGGTGAGTGGCTAACCCAAGAAACATACGAACATGATGAATATCAGTAGGTATAGGCCAATCTTGGATGGCCTGAACCTTATGAGGGTCCAGACGAATGTGACCATTACAAATAAGAAAACCAAGAAACTCGATCTCAGAAACAGCAAAAGAACATTTAGACAACTTAGCAAATAACTGGTGGTGTACAAGTAACTGAAAGACCGAGGAAAGATGGGCAACATGCTCAGCAAGAGACTGACTAAAAATAAGAATATCATTAAAATAAACCAAGACACAATGACCAAGAAGCGGACGTAAGACGTTATTCATCACATTATGGAATGTAGGAGGGCCATTAGTAACACCAAAAGGAAGCACACGAAATTCATATGAACCAAGATGAGTACGGAAAGCAGTCTTATGTTCGTCAGAAGGGTGCATCCTGATTTGGTAATATCCAGAACGAAGGTCTATCTTGGAAAAGATTTTAGAGGTACCGAGCTGGTCAAAGAATATCATCAGCTGAATGACAAATGACACAGTTTCCCTACTTATAGCCAAGAGGAAGCCCTAAAAGGAAGCTTCCAGTGGCTAGGGCCCAACTGGGAGGGATAATAGTGCGCCCTCCAAGAAGGCCCCCACTCTCCAGTAATATGTCCAAATGGCCTAATAATGAATAATAAGGCCAAAGGCCAACCATATAGTCTGAATGTCACTAATGAATAAAGAAGGGCCCAAGGCCTGCTTATGCATAAAGTAAACTAACTGTAAATGTAAATGGACGCGGCGAATGTAATGAGCCGAGTCCATAACTAAAATGCCATAAAAAATGGTCAAAACCATAAAGCCATTGATGTTGACTCTCTAAGTATGGACTTTCTAAAACCTATCGCCCATATTGTTGCTCCATACATCTCCCACGTTTTTAACCAATCTGTTATTTTTGGCCTTCCCACATCCTGGTGTACTAACCAATTGCACCCTATACTTAAGGCTGGTGATCCTCTGATGTAGACAACTATCGTACTATTATGATCAGTCACACTATGGCTAAGCTCTATGGTTCAGTTATGCAGTCTATCATCAGCTCTTATGCAAAGACAGAGGAGTTATATGCTATGGGACAGGCTGGTTTTAGAGCAGGCTATTCCACAACGGACCAGGTATTCATACTGAGGTGTATCATTTAGGTGGCAAAGTTCAGGAAACAGAGAGTCTATTGCTGCTTTGTCGACTTCCGCAAAGCATTTGATTCGGTTCCGAGACACTTGCTGCTCCAGCGTTTGGATCCCTTGGTTTCTCACAGGAAGTCATTGCTACTATCATCACATTATACGAGAGAGTTTTGGCCCGATTCCGTGATGGAGATGGATGGTCTTCATATATCCATAGTACGATCGGAGTAAAGCAGGGATGTCCCTTATCACCCACCCTATTTGCTCTATACATTGACGACCTTGAGCGGATCATTTGGGAAGAAGGTGGAGATGGCTGTCCTCTTGCAGATCTTATTATCCCTATCCTTCTTTATGCAGATGATGTGGTTCTACTCTCTATTTCAGCTGTAGGACTTCAGCGACATCTGGATGCCTTGTATACTTTTTGTCAGATATGGGGGCTGATGGTGAACATTGGTAAGACTAAGGTTATGGTGTTTAACACCAACAGGCAGCATATGAGAGACACTATGTTCTATTTTAATGGACAGCTTCTAGAGATAGTGGCATCTTACACATACCTGGGTGTTCTCTTCGCTTTCTTTTAGACTAGCTGCATTGACTAGGCTCCGCAAGGGGCGCTCTGCTCTTGTTCAGATGGAGAGGTTTTCCTCCTCTTATTACGTGCATGACCCGTACACACGTTGTCGCCTCTTCTCTTCGACTGTTTCTCCAGTTGCACTGTATTCAGCAGAGACATGGTGCCCTGGCTTATCTAGAGACACCTGGAGTGACATCTCGCGTTTGCAGATTCACATGCTTAGCCGGATGATTCGGGCCAAGCAGTCGGTTCCTCATGAGCTTATTTTGGCGGAGTTTGCTTCTCCTCCACTGATTGTAGAAGCTATTCTCAGGATCATCACGTTCATTCATAGAGTCTCAGAGCTTGAGTCTTCCAGATACGTGGTAGCAGCTTTTACATCCTCTCACACTTTGGCCGAGCAGCGGGCTAAGTCTTCATGGTTTCAGTATGTTTCAGACTTTCTACATAGCTGGGGATTATATATGTCTGACCTCCCAAATGGGACTCGTGTGTTCATTCGCCGACAGATCTACAAAGCATACGGTTAAGCTTCATTTCTACCACACTCACTTTCTTCACCTGGATGCTTCAGGGCTACCCGTTAGACCGAGTTATCTATCTCAGACGCTGTCTTTTGGCTTGCGCTACCGCATTGGTCAGCTTCAGGTCTCTTCTCATCAACTAGCTATTGAGACTGTCAGATACACAGACACGCCACGCCCATTACGGATCTGTCAGTGTTGTACTCTACATGAGGTTGAGGATGAGTTTCACTTTATTTTCATATGTCCAGCTTACTATGAGATCAAAAGCAGATACCAGTGTCTATATCGGGACACTCCACTCACGTTTGGTTCCTTCTTCGCCTATCCAGATGCGAGATGTGTTGGTTTACTTTTGCGAGAGATGTTCTCTTTGAGATAATCACTTCTGTCAGATGATCAGGATGTTGACCGCGGCCAGTCACATATTACACTTTTCTTTCAGAAAAGAGCTAGGGACGATACTTCGGATAGTGAGATTGACATTCCAGCTCGTCGACCGAAGCTCCAGCATCTTCCTCGACCGTCCAGAGTTCGTCACCAGAGGCCACCATGTGCCTCACATCAGATCACTCAATTTTTCTCTCTCAGTTAGTGAGTTTTATTCCTCCGCGTAGCTGGTGGTTAAACTATTGCTTTTGTACCCTCACCATAGCTGGAGGTTAAGCTTTGGTTTTTATTTCCAGTTTATCTCTGTTTTTTAGTTGTAGTTGATAGCAATAAGTCCGACATGGACACTGCTCCTTTCTGATGTACTTTTTCTTTGTCTTATGTGCCCAAGGGCACTCTATAGACATTAACATATTCTATTCTATTCTATTCTCTCTCCATCTATCTATCTCTCTCTCTCTCTCTCTCTCTCTCTCTCTCTCTCTCTCTCTCTCTCTCTCTCTCTCTCTCAAAAAGCAAATTTTTTTATGTGGGCTGCGAGCAAGTAGGCCCACATAAAAAAATTTGAAGCTGTTTTTGCAATCCGAGACCATGTTTGTAGTCCCAGATCGCCGTTGCAGTGGATCGCGATCGGCTGCAACTAATGTTGCAAATAAGCAAGCTAGATGAAGCAAAGTCGTTGCCTGCTCGCAGCCCACATAAAAAAATTTGAAATGTTTTTTGCAATCCAGGACCACGTTTTTGGTCCCAGATCGCCGTTGCACTGGATCACGATCGGTTGCAACTAATGTTGCAAATAAGCAAGCTAGATGAAGCAAAGTCGTTGTAGAAACCTTAGGCACTAGAAGGTTGTTCATAGATGTTGTAAAAATTGCAATGCAAAAAGAGCAATATGTAGGTGGTAAAAACCCCAAAATCACCTCCAAAGCTCGTCAACAAGGACAGTAGATGGTAGTTCTCCATCATGTGAGCCCTTTTTGATGCAAAAACTTTATAGTGGAATATTTCTTCAGCAAGAAAAGGTGGCCAGGAGAGGGAAAACAGATACAAAAGAGTGAAAATTCTCTAGAGAGGGAGCAATGTTAGTTAGAGAGAGCAAATATGCTACACATTTTCTAGAGAAAAAATTCACTAGTGAGATAAACGCCTAGAGAGGGAAAAAATATGGAAGCTTGAAAAAGTACTTTTGGAGGGAAATAGTGCACTCATGGTATTAAAGAGACATAAAAATGGGCCTTGCATGTCTTGAAGTATTGTATGTCCTTAACAAATGACTTAAAAGTGATTTATTCAAAGAGTTGTTATCTATAGTCCTTGCCCTACAAGCATGGTATTGAGGAACATCTAACCAAGTTCCAAGTAAAACTTGAGTGGCCCAAAATGTTAGAATTCAAAAGTAGCTGTGTTTATCTACACAGTGTACCTGGCAGGAAAATGGACAATCGCTTCACATTAAAAGAGTGATGCAAAGCTAAAATAATGAATTCACTTAACCAAAGAGGGCAAATTCTAATTCTGACACTTTCTAGACCATTGCATTAATTGGAAAGTGTAGAGAAATTCCATGGGTGCCTTATAGGAAACTCATTTCCATGTGCAAAAGTGCTTGACAATGCTCATGTTTCGTGAAATGATGTTTCAGACTTAGGGGGAATAGTATTTCTTACCAATGATTTTTTTTGTGATGGATAAATGGGGACATGGAGAAACACATCCTATATCCCGAGACACTCGAAAACATTGTTCCACATAATTAAGTTCCCGTTCTTTCAACGTTCAAATCGCTGTAGCGAATCGTGGACAGAATCGTTAAAAAAAAAAAAACCAAAAACCCGAATTACGGCCGCCTCCTCGCGCACAGAACCGCGCCAGCAGTGGAGGAGGCAAATTTCTTTTCTGAGAGCTGTGGGCGTCCAATCTTCGCAAGTGAATACTTGGCTACTCGACGATACGGAGTTGGTGTGCATGGTGCCGGGTGGGTCTGAGCTTCGTGGAGAGCGAAACGACCAATTTTCGATATTTGGTAAGTGTAGGCTTGATTTTTTGCAATTGTTGACATTGAGCTGTAGGCAACCAAATCGAGCGTAGTTTGGCTCTAGACCACCTTTCTTCACGCCCACAGTGATTCCTACAGCATCAGTTTCAGCCGTCACGACACGCCTAGCGAGATTTGAACACCACATTCCAAATGCTTGTGAATTTTGGCCATTTTCACATAATGGCTTGTTGGAAACCGAGTGAGGTGATGTCTGAGCTTAGAATGCATTTCCACATGCTTGCACAGACTCCCATGACCTCCGTTCCACCCGTCTACGTCCGTATCACAAATTTCAATTTTCATGCCCTGATTCCATACTTTTTAGGGTTTCCCTGTGTAGAAAATGGAGAATCTCTGCAAAAGCTCTGTTTAGAAAACTGGGTCCAACCCTTACCAGTTGATAAAGGTTCGAAGACCAATTACCGGCGTAATTTCGACTTCTGTGGATTCTTCTCTAAATTCATATTTATCTGATGTAAAAATTAATTATCCAGAGTATAGAAGATTGGTAAGAGAAACTATGCGATCCCAAACATGATAGTACTTTTACCCCGGCGTTCGGCATCGAGGAAATTAAATCAGAAAAAAACGACGATTTTTTATACAGGTCGAGTCGTTTTGTTCGTGGACCATCGTGCAAACATCTGCTAGGGGCGCGGTTTAGGCCCACACTGCACTCCTTTATGCCTGCACAGACTCCGACGCTAACGTCAGTCGCCTGTTATCCCTCATCCCCTAATCTCATGTTCTTCTTTGGCACTTGATATAATGTGTGAACTGGGATTTAGAGGGGAAAGCCAAAGTAGCAGCAGTGTGGAGACTACTTTCAACAAACTGTTGAGAGGTACCAGGTCCAGATAATTGAACCAAACAGAAGAGTCAATGGCTCACCAAAGTTCATGATGGTTGGTTAAGTTTGATCTATGTCAGGCGGCTTGCTTGGAGGGAAGTCACCCACACCGGGACCCCCGATTTGGCATCGTTCTGATGTATGCTCTGGTATTTTGAACTCTATTTGAGCTCGGTAATGTTGTTCAATGCAATGTATTTTTTTTTCTACTGAACGTTTGCCGGGGTATTTGTTGTTTGCAAGTTTAGGGTCGTGTTGATACGATGCCAGTGCGGGACCGAGGCCTTTGGGCCGAGGTTGAGCTTACAGACGGGGATGTGGGCACACACCATGGCTCAGGCACCCGCAGATGGAGATGCTTGCATTGCGGTGGTCACTTCACGGGATCACTCACCAGGGTTAGGGCTCACTTGCTGCGGGTCAGAGGGCCAGATGGGCGGACATTGGGCATATCTGATTGCTTTAGGATTTCTGATGAGGATCTGCAGAGGTTGTTTACCATGTACGGGCCCAGTACTGCATCACAGGGTTCTAGACAGGGACAGGCAGCAGGAGCAGCTACAGGTAGGCATGCAGGAGGGCTCACAGGTAGACAGGCAGGGCCTACCATGGATATTGGGCCCAGTACATCACGGGCAGGGCATGGTATAGCTGCAGGGCATAGTACATCATGGGTTGGGCATGGTACAAGTGCAGGGCCCAGTACATCACGGGCAGAGCATGGTACAGCTGCAGGGCCCAGTACAGCACGGGCAGAGCATGGTACAGCTGCAGGGCCCAGTACAGCACGGGCAGAGCATGGTTCAGGTGCAAGGCCTAGTACAGCACCTTCAGTTCCATCCGCAGCAACAGCAGGACCATCAGATGAGCATGTTGGTTCAGCAGCAGCGGGTGCTTCTCGACCCTCCTCCTCGACAGCAGATGCACCACATGCTTCGGTAGATGTTGCCAGAGAGAGTGACACACCCACAGATCAGCCATCCATTGGGCATGCTAGACCACGAGCACCATATACACATCAGAGAGGGGTTAGGCCCAGGCAGCAGACCCTTGATCGATGCGGCTGGCACAGAGAGCAGCAGGCCCGTTGCACTCGACTGTGTGGCCAGTTCTTTTACGAGTGCGGCATTGCCTTTGCTGTTGCTGACACTTGGGTGTTCAGGGAGTTCTGTGCACAGATGGCGGCCGTGGATGCTACACGGACACCTCCCAGGCGAGAGGCACTACGAGGTAGGTTGCTTCGTCAGGAGGAGGAGACCATCACGTGGGAGTTGAGTTCCATTTGCTCAGCTTGGCAGCAGTAAGTAACTTGTCTTTGTAATCTCTTTGCATGTGTTTAGGATTTACTGGTGCCGCAATTTTTGCATGTAGCTAATGGGTGTTTTGCGGCAAGTATGGATGCACGATATTGAGTGATGGATGGACCGACATTCGTCGGCGATCCGTCATCAGTGTCTTGGTTTCTTGCCCGCTTGGCATAGTATTCCTACGTGGCGTGGATGCCACTCGAGGTGGTGACGCCATCACAGCCGATTTCATATGGGAGGTCATTAGAGATGTTATTGCTGACATCGGAGTTGAGCACGTGGTTCAGGTTGTCACCGACAACGCCTCGAACTGCAAGCAAATGGGCGAGATTATGATGAGGGAGCACCCCCAGCATTGTGTGGACACCCTGTGCTGCACATTGCATAGACTTGCTCATCCATGACCTGTGTGCACTTCCATGGATCAGAGAGGTATAGTTTGTTCTATTTGCTATGCTTTCTTCCTTCGATGCTGCTAACCACATCTCAACTACTGTCTAAACTTTTTTACTGGGTGTTTGTGTTGCAGATCACTTCTACGGCCATGCGCCTAGTCACTTTTGTCACCAGGAAGAGGCGTGTGTTGGCCCTGTTCCGCACCTTCTCCACCCTAAACCTGAAGAAGCCCGCACCCACACGCTTTGCGTTTTACTTCTTGGTGCTAGAGCGATTGGTGGTGGTGAAGGACGCATTGCGGCAGATGGTTTCCAGCGTGGCCTTCCGGGACTTTACAGACCTCCCCCATTCGGCATTTTTCCAGTCCACTGTGTACGGCGACGAGTTCTGGAGAGCTGCTGAGGAGATTAGTGGGATCCTACTACCCATTTACAGAGTGCTGCGTCTGGTAGACCGTGAGGGGTGCACCCTCAGTCTCATTTACGAGTTCATGGAGCGCATCAGCGAGGGGATTCTGTTGTCAGCCTTGGACGAGCATAGGTATGACTCTTCAGTGTCTAGTTTGTTGTTTCTCACTCGAGTCTGATGCGTTTCTTTTATGCTATGGTTTAGTGATTGTTGTAATTTGTCTGCTGCAGGAGGCGCGAGATCTCACGCATCTGGGAGGCCAGATGGGACTACTTCCACCGACCCATCCACGCCGTAGCCCACATGTTGCACCGCTTGTGGCGCTCTACACGAGAGAGGGACGATCCGGAGCTGCACCGGGGATGGGTGGAGTACACGGAGCGCGTATGGCCTAGACCAGGTACGTGTGAGAAATCGTTTGGTAGCAATGTTACTGCAGTATTGTACTCATTGGTAGTGTCTGAATTCGAGGGTTCTCACATGTGCCATGTTTTTCCTTTTGCCAACAGGTCCGATTCTGGCCAACATTGCAAGCCAGCTGCTCGCATTTGAGCGCTTCCAGTTTCCTTTCGATGGAGAGCAAAGTCGGCGGAGGGAGGATCAGCTGAGGCCCATTACATGGTGGTGCATCCACGGGCGCAGCACAAGTGACCTGAGGCGATTGGCTGAGAGAGTCCTTGCACAGGACTGTTCTGCAGGAGCTTGTGAGCTGAATTGGAGCACCTACGCCTTGTATCACACGCAAAAGAGGAACAGGTTGTCCATCGAGCAGTGTAGGCGGTTGGTGTTTGTGAACACCAATGGCCGTATGCTGAGGCGCACACGAGGAGAGGGTCAGATGCTCGAGGTGAGTCACATCATCACCCCTTTTCTCTTGGTATGCTTTGATGAATTGATTTGCTTTCAAAATATGCAGTGAGTTGCACAATACCTGCCTAACAACAATGTATTGTTTTTGGTTGCAGGTGGACCCCGACACTTGCTTGGTTGATTCGATAGCTGCTGCTCCTCGGGCACCACCCACACAGGAGGAGATGGATGATGAGATCCATAGAGAGCTCTACAGACAGGTACAGGCTGACGCACGGGCTTTACGGCGGCAGAGGAGGACAGAGAGGCAGAGGGAGAGGGCTGAGGAGGGAGATGATGAGGTCTCGGAGGGTGGAGAGATGCTCGGGGCAGACTATGTGGAGGAGGAGGAGTGGGTTGAGGGAGATACAGAGGAGGACGAGGAGATGTGGGCGGAGGCATAGGGGGATGACCTGGCTGACCTGCTGGTGGACCCTGATGCAGAGACAGAGGAGGAGCCAGCCATTCCTGCACATAGGCCTAGGGGGAGACCTAGAGGTTCTAGGAGGGGGGGGCTGAGTACTCTTTTTGTAGACAGGAGTGGAGCATCACAGGCAGTCGTCGGCCAGGCATCATCACAGTGGGTAGGGCCATCCCAGGGCGTAGGGTTACAGCCACCTGACACACAGGCACGACGGAGTAGACACGGGGCTGGGGGCAGCCAGATGGGGCCAGAGGAGGGGAGAGAGGCAGAGGTAGAGGCAGGGAGAGAGGGGTGGTCCAGAGCCAGGGCACGCAGCAGGGATCCAGAGCACGCAGCAGAGCCAGGGCCACACCACGGCATATGGCTCCCTCCAGTTCCGATTCATCTGTGGACCCATGGGATCTGCAATCCACAGATTCGGATGATTTATCCTACCATGACTCTGACGAGCCTTAGTTATATAGTTTCATGGAACATCATTGTACCCCTTTTTGGTGCCATGTGGCCCGATATTATATATTATGATGATCCTATTCACAGCATTGTCGTGATTCAGTATTGTTCTTTGTGGTTTTAGTTCAGTAACTTCGGTTTTATGGTTTATGATTTATGGTTGTAGAGAGAGAGAGAGAGAGAGAGAGAGAGAGAGAGAGAGAGAGAGAGAGAGAGAGAGAGAGAGAGAGAGAGAGAGTATGGTTGTTTTGTCAAAAATTGTTTCATTTAAGGCTAAAGTTCAAAATGATTAAGCTAGGTTTTTGTTCAGCATGGTTTTAGTTCCGTTTGTTGTGAATTGTGATCAGAGAGAGATAGAGAGAGGGAGAATCAGAGAAAGGGAGATTCCTGCTATGTTCACTGGGAATGCCCCAATGTGTTCTCTTTTTTTTATATGGGATGCAGCTTTAGCGTAAGGGGACCATCCTGCACCTGAAACAGTCGACAAACTACACAATCATACTCCCCTCGATCAGAGCTTTCATCTGATACCCATATTGCACAAAAAAATTTCAAAAAAAAAAAAAAAAAATTTCGATTCTACACGATTCTGGGAAAATCCCGAATCGCGAATCGGGATCGCGACTATGGTTCAAATATAGATTCTTCCATGTTAATTGGCACCCATGTTGCACTTGTACGAGTTGATTGCGCAAGTACCTTGAGCTCTTGATGGTACAATCAAAGTCCTCACCAAATTATTATTCTTAGCAGCCCTTGTTGGTTTTTGGGACCAAACAAACTCCTAGCAGCAATATATTAGCTCAAGGTCATAAATTGATGATTGAAGTTTGATTAGCACATGCCAAAGGCTAGATTGATTCTATCTGGAGCAAAAATTGGCCAAAAGGTCTTATTCACCTAATTAACAAAGAAACTCAAATTGACATTTGATAGGATTGATGACCCACTAACCACAGAAGCACGAAGTTGAGGAGCTACACGTTCCAGCTCTAGCTGCCATTGTTTGGGGTCAACAACGCTTGTAGCTTTTGATCTGCAACACATCTAGTCTTGATTACTTAAGAGCATCATATGTTTGGTAAGGAGAACATCTACATGCATCAATAGAATCAAATGTTCATGCAAATTGCCATTAAAAAAATGAAAAGGAGCTTGATGCCATAGTTGAAGCTATAAACTATATATTCTCGTGTTAGAAATGATGTTCATTTTGTTATGTTGCATAATCTGTACCTCAACTCAAAGTTCATGAATTTAAAATATAAAACCCCTCTATGCTTATGTTTTATAAAGTCGAAAAGATGGGATCCATGTGACCTAATAAGAATGTAAGGTCAAAAAAAAAGTTCTAGAGACTTCTCTAGATCAACTGAATGACACTTGGCACCAAAACTATACAAGTATTTAAAAGGTTGAGAGACACCTCTGCTCCCCACTATCACGTGCACTCCACTTTTCAAGTGTCCAAAGGCTAGGAAAGGGTGGAGAAGACTCTAGAAGGGTGTGGAGGAGGAAAAAACCCTTTAGCCTCAAGGTAGTGCTTGAGAAGTGTAACATGAATGTTGTCCAAGGGAGAAAGAGCTTGGGGCATGTAAAATACTTCTTGTTTAAGAAAATCAAGCAAGCTATAGACATTAAATGTCTACCATTTTGCTGTCTAAGAGAGTTCTTTGCCGTCTTTTGGTGTCTAAACTAGCGTAAGGTCCTAGTTTACATGTTGAGTGTTCTTTCTATCACTTGTTCTTAGCTAGGAAGCTCCAATTTCTGGTTACTAGCATAGATGCTTAGCATATGAATGCTGAAATTTATGTTTTCTCACACCTCATTGGTTATGTTGTTGATCTAAGGTCAATCAAAATTGTCTATTTTACAAAGCTTACAAATTAGAATTTAATTTCTTCATGCCATCTTTTAGTATGGTCAAAGATTGTGGTTTGCTCCTTTTACTTCCATATAACTAATGATAACCTTCTAGCTACGAAGAGCTTAGCTTCAAACTACTGATGAAGCTTCTTTAGCTAAAACAAATAGCTAATGGACTAAGTTCATAAATGCACTAGAATATGTGACAATCGGATTTATTGAGACACAAGTTTATTTAGTCTGAATTTCCATGTGTTCAATCTAAAACAAATTACTCACTTCATTTTCAAAAATACATCATAACTTACTATACACTGCTTGCTAGTGAATTTTTTAGCGTCCTTCAACCATGCAAGTGAATCGGACATATGTAGAGAGTTGTTACAAATGTATATCATTAAAATAGTCTTCCAATGAGTTATAGAGCAATTATTACCAAAGCTATTGCTTGGGGCCATACTTAGGGTTAATTTCGGGTTAGGGTATTGTAAAAGCACCTTTGACCTAACTTGTGGCACAAGCCACCTAGTTTAGTATAAGGAGGAGCACCCTTGGCTCATTTGGGCAAGTTATTAATTCGTGTAATCCTTAGCTCTTGCTTGTAGGGCTTTGGCCATTGATCATATGAGATGCTTTTGGCCATTCTTTGTAAGGGAACTATCTTTTGGCTTCATGTATAATCATTTATTCTTCAATGATACTAAAATTCGTGATTTAGTTCATAGCTTGGTATTTAAGCACTTTTTTGGGCAAATTTCATCTTTTTGGAGAGTGGCACGCTACTTCATTCACTTTTTGGCAACAATTCCTCCTTGACCAGGACCTTACCTTTTGTGGTTCTCTTCAACATTGGGGATTTTGTCTTGGTTGGCACCCAATTTTAGATGACTTTAATAATGTTTTCTCCACTTGCCCCTTGCTGGATTTTTTACTATTTGGCAGCATTTACAACTTCTTGGCTGGAGCCCTACCTAACTTGGTTCTCTTTGATATTGGGGTATTCTTCTTGATCGGTGGCATCATTTACTACTTTCAATATACTTTTATTTGTATTTGGCAGGCCAAGGACCTAAATTTCACATGGTTTCTAGGTTGGGCTCTAATATTTGAATTTCCAAAATCCATATTTCCCTCCAATAGATAGAAGGGAGGTAGCTTTTGATTAGTATAAATAGCCACTAAGGCTTCTGCCAGACTTCTAATCTAAAACTTCACTCAAAACTTAGCATATCCTGTGCACAAAAATCTCAAACTACGATCCCTACTGATTTCCTTGCATGTACAAACATCAAAAAGCATGAAACATGGTAGAGCTAGCTGCCTTGGTTCCTCCCAACCTTTGCTGCATAGAAAGTTTGTCAAAATTCACCATAACTTTTCATACAGGTTTCAAATTGCTACCAAATTTTAGGAGGTTGTACTAAATTGCTACCTAAGAATATCCATTAGCCAGCAGAAATGGAGACACACCTGTGCTGGTACTAGCCGAACTGTTATAATTGTATTCTGCAAAACACAAATGCTGATCCCAATCGCAAACGGAACCATCAACCATATGTGCAAACTCAACGATATAGGTGCCCCAAGAAAGGATAGCAGCATCAAAAGACCAGCACCAAAGAGTAGGAACATAAGCAAAACATTAGTCACACTGCAATATCATGGAAGACCAAGCGATATGCCAAGAAACATAAAACATAAAAAGATCGTCCTGACAAAGGATAGCTAGAATGGAAAATGTGCATCAACATGGTCCAGGAAAGCAACGCATAATCTAACAAGATATAATGCATGAAAGTAGTAGCACCAAATCTAGAAATAGTAGAGGCCCCAACGGAAAAACTATAGCCAAAATACTCATCTTAAAGGACCTCATATGGACATACCAAGCCATCATAGGATGCAACAAAAACGGATGGAGAATTGGATGACCCATTGGAACTAGCCGCAAGTGCAATCCCATAGTACACACCAGGTGCACAAATGAGGCATAAGGGCAGGGAGATCGCAACCAGGGAACTAGCATCAGGAAGAGCAGCAACTGAAGCCACTGGGTAAACTAAAAGAAGAAATGCACTGGAACGAGGAATAGCAAGCTCAACTGATATACCAAAAGCAGAACAAGGAACAAGATCCGCATCATCAGTAGCAAATGTCAGAGCAATATCCATAGGTGAAAATGAAGTAGTAGCATGAGCAACGGGTCCAATGAAATCCAAGCTATACATAAGAACCAAGAATGCCAAATATGAAGAGGTAAAAATGAATTAGTAGCATGAAAATCCTCTAGTGCACATAAGGCCCAAAAGTGTATACCATCGACTGCAACAAACCTATATGTAGAAACACAAGGAGACTGAAGGATACCTGTATACTCATCTAGAAAGATCCCAAAATATGAATACCCTAGATAACTTATATTGACCATCTGGCAAATATCCTCGAATGGAAAATGTGCAACGGTAAGAACAATAGGTGCATGAATCACGTAAGGAACTATAGAAATATCATGAGGCAGATCACAAACTTCAAGCAGAGATCCATGGAGTAAAGCTAAAGAGGATACAACGCGAGGGAACCATCAACCATGGAACTGTGAAGAACCCCAGAGAAATCAGCATGAACATTGGCCATAACGGAATCAAGAGAAGGAGATATAGAGACCAATGTAGAAGATACTGCACCAACCACCAAACCAGGAGGGATATCTGAAGTGTGCACAAGAGCAATAGTAGAAACACCACCAAGGTATGTGGCATTAGTATCAATGAAACCAAGAATGACCACTGAACATGGTATCTGTGAATCAAGTCATATAGGCGCAAGAGGCCCTCAGCAGCACCCTTGTAGATCTGGAGTAACATCAACCTGTAAAGCTGGAGCAACACCAAGGTACTCAGCATCAACCTATAGAGCTGAATCTAACTTGCTATGTGTATCCCTCTCGATCTGAGAGTCAATCACTATACAAGAAGACTCAACAGGTATCGATTTGTGACTTAATCTCAATAGAACCATATGACTCAACAATAGGACTATGTGACGCAACAATAGGACCATATGTCTCGACAATAGAACTATGTGACTATATCACTATCTCAGGACTATGTGAAGACTCCACCTCACATGCAGAAGGTAACGCAGAAAGAGTGGTAGCAAATAGAAGATCTTCTAAAATATGCCCCATATGAGAGTCGGATGAGTGCGACGACAGACTGAAAACCAAACTTTTGCATGGCCATCTAACCACAAAAAAGCCATCCTGATTTTCATAGCATCTAAACATGAATAAGTGAAAAAATAATCCTCAAAATTATTCACCCAGTCGGTGAATTCAACAATGCCACAAGATGTAGAGGAAAAACCGAAATACTTAGGAAAAGAGAAATGTATCATCATTTTGTCATTGTTTTTGTTTTAGACAAAACGGAAAACGAATAAAGAAAATGGAAACCGGAAAACATAAAGTGTGAAGGAAAACAAATAGGAAATGTGACGAATGATCCAAAAAAAAAGGAATTTAACCCAACATTGGAATGTGGAAGACGCACAAACCCTGAGGAAGAGGACACTAGTCGTCACCTCAATGTAGGCTCTAATCAACACCAATGGGAAAAGGCCAGGAAACAAGGGAATGCCAAAAGAAGACAACACCATGAAAGGGAGCACCACATAATGAAGTAAGGTGCCCAAATGTGATAGAAAATCCAGCAAGTGATAAGTGGTGAAAAAACTACAGAAATGGCCACCGTATAGTGTTCCAAGTAAGAATAAATGTTGCCCAATGGTAGTAGGAAAGCCAACAAACAATAGGTGGTGAAGAGGCTGCCGAAAAGTGTGAAGTCGGCAGCCAATAACTGGATGTGCAAAAAGCAAAAAGTGGCTGGGGCAGTAAGGCATTCTTGAAAAACAAAGTATCTAAAGATCCAAAAACATAATCTTTTAGAACAAAAAATAGAATATTTCAATTTGACCAAGGTTTGACTTTTCAAAACCTTCACTTTTAAAAGGTCAAAAATGGATACAAAATGGATCTTAAGAATCGAGGAATGATAGGAAAGAACAAGATCCAATCACATATGCAAAAAGAACAACTAAACAAAATGACAATTAAAAAGAATATCCCTTTGAAAAACTCTGCAAGATCTTTGAATGTAGTCCTTCGTTTGACATTTAACCTGGATCAATAGTCTTGTCTCGGCCAAGCACCCTCATTCATATGATTATTTTGAACTTCTATCGTGAAAAAGGATGAAAAAAATGAGTTTTTCCAAAAACAAAAAATTAGGGTTTCCAAAAAACGGCCAGCAAAAAACATTACATCATCATAGGCGCCAACTTGTTAGACACCAATGCAATAAACAAAACTCAAGTCCGACTACAAACAAAGAAGTTATGACAAAAAATGTGAAAAAAAAATCTAGAGTGAGAAAAATGGCCAGAAAACTGTCTAGAAAGAGAGAGCTAAAGATCCACCAAAAGATGAAGATCCAACTAGAGAGAGATGAAGAGAGAAAAGAGAAGATCCTTAAACCAGCAAAGAAACCATAAAACAAAAAAGCACTCCCAATCACTCAAAATATCAATGGCCACCGATAGCTCAGGCAGATCTCCGAAATAGTACAACTCCCCTACAAGAAGCCCAAGACTCAAATGATCAAAACTAGCAAATGACCAACCTTCAAGGTTACACCCCGATTTGAACAGGTCGCTTTGAACCGGCCGATTCGAACCGATTCTTTGAGGTTCAAACCGGCAGGCCAGGTTCGAATCGGAAAACAATTCGAACCTGTCTTTTCCATTTTTCAAAAAAACAATAATTCTCTCTGATGTACAAGTCATAATACATATATTCACTGTATAGATACTTAATAGCTAAACAATTTCCTCTAAATTTACGGATATCAGGATAATCAGATCTTTTGTGAACTGTCATCTGTAGGCTGTCGTATACGATATCAAAACATAATGACCCAAGTTTAAGAGAACTACAGTAAGACTGAGTAAGTTGTAACCCTATCCTGGCCCCTGGGTACAAGGATCTGCTTGCTAAGGAGAGTCGAGACTATGGAGTTAGAACTTGGAACTTTCAACTTGCCACTTGGAACGTAAGCCCTAGGGTTTTCGGTTTAGGACTCAGGAGTATAACTAAAATTTGAGCTTAGAGCTTTCAACTCTCAACTAGATCCGATAATAGTGACCAGTGGCTAGTGACTAGTCATGACTCACTAGTCTCAGTTTGAACTTTGATATGGAATCTTCAATCTATTATCTGGATTCTGGATAATGGTAGCTAGGTAGAGTCCTCAGTCTAGACTGTAGGTACCGTACTAGGACGGTAGGACTGTAGATTGTAGTTTGCAGTTTTGTTTTGAAGTTGAAAGTTGAAGTTCAAACTTATTTGCAAATTGCAATGTCGAGATCGGAGTCCCGACTCCGGAGAAAAATAAACAAGAACGTTATGATAATGTTTGAGTCTCTTTGTGAAAGCCAAAAAAATTTAGGTTAGAAACTTAGATTCATCATTCAACATTGAACATTCTATATGTAACATAAATTATAATAAAATACCAAAATCAAAATTGTAAAACCATTAGTAATTACTCAACAGTTAATCCTGATATTAGATAATCCGAAATCGACTAACATTAAACAAACTACAGACTTCACAATGCACATTGAAATCAAGAGAAAATTTGGAGGGCCGACAAAAGTTAAAAGTTAGCTACAGTCTACTATGATCTATTTAGTATCTACTAATTGGGTCCTGGGATCACATGTTAGAAATTATAATTTATGGCTTACAAGTTACCTGGATAGGCTCTGCGGTGGTGTAGAGTCTACCCAAAAGTCTCAGGTTGGCGAGTACGTATCCCAACCTCTCCAACTGTGCAGATGAGAGTTGATTCCTCTTCTTCGTGTGAATCAGGGAATGGACACTCCAGTTTCTCTCACAAGCGACTGCAGTGCAGTCCTGTGAGAGAATCCTAATGGCAAGGCAACGCAATTTGGGGACATCAACCCCAAATTTCGACCACCCTGACACAGGACGCAGCTGACCTGAATCACAGTTCAAGGGCAGTTAGAACTTAGTACTAGCAAGTTCCAACCAAGTTCCAAGTTCCAACAATATGATTGACTAATTGTGCAGTAAAATGTGAAGTTTAAACTGTAATGGACCATGGTCAGTTTATTACCGTCTCTCAAAAGCACGGGCTAGTGGCGAACTCCAAGGTTCCCTGCCTGAAAATCTGGAGCTCATCTAGCAGATTATCCTGCTCGCGTACATCAGGATAAACTCGGGAGATATAGGCATTCTAGCCATCCCTGAGATCCCTATCTGTGTACTGCTCCTCATTCCTCCAAAGTGGATGGAGTATGTGGGCCATGGCATGCAGGGGCTTATGAAACCACTCACCTGCTCAACCAAAGGAGTCGGACCTCCACAAGCTTGCAAGAATCAAGATTGAAGACACATTAATAATTATACTATATAGTACATACTACATACTACATTTGAAATTGGAATCTTGAATCCTCAATCATGAATGTCAAATGATAACTGATTCAATGATGATTCAAATTTCAAACATTAGTTACAAGTTACAACTTAGAAGTTTCAAGTTAGTACCAACTAGTTACTAGTAACTACTAACTAGTAAGGCTTAAGTAATAAGCATCAGCGATATACCTCTCTGGGCCAAGTGGCATTCTCAACAGGCCAATCATTCCACTTGACTAGATATTCTCGGTATAGAGTATGATGAGTCTGCGTCTCTAAACTATCAAGAATCTCCCTGGTTCATGTGGAGGTTGCTGAGAATCCAATGGGAGAACTAGAACACTGTCCCCCACCAGATTTTCTGATCTGGCTAAGGCTTTTCGTAACTGACTTACATGGAAAACTAGAAAAACCTTGCTATTGTGTGGGAGTTCTAGCTCATAGGTGACCTCGCCTAGTCTCCTACTGATGGTAAATGGACCACAATACCTAGGAGACAACTTAGCACACACTCCTGATTTGAGGGTTTTAGAGTCAACTGGGACTCTCAAGTAGACTTTCTCACCCGCGGAGAACTGCACATCCCGTCTGTGTGGATCTGCACAATGCCTGGCTCGATCCTGGGACTGCCTAATGCTACGCTTAGCATGTTCTATCATCTGGTTTAGGTCTTCTAAAAAGTTTCTGGCTGCTTCAACTTTTTCTTGTTTAAACCCTACAGTTGTGGGTGAGCGTGGCTGAAAACCGTACATCAGCATAAATGGGCTGTATCCTGTAGCTGAATGTTTGGTACTGTTATAAGCAAACTCTAATATCGAGAGATACTCCTCCCAATTAGTCTGCCTTTTGTTGACGTATGCTTGAAGCATATCCTCCAGCACCTGATTTACTCTTTATGTTTGACCATCGATGGTCGGTGGTACTCATGTTAAGTTTAGTATGGAGATGATGGAATCTGCCCTCCAAAATTTTCCATTAAACTTACTGTCCCGGTCGCCGACTATGCCGGAAGGTAGACCATACAATTTAAATAGCCCATCTACAAACAACCTCGCTAATTCTGGAGCTCTAACGGTTGTCTTGGTCGGAATAAAGTGAGCCATTTTGGTCAGACGGTCAACTGTGACCCATATAGCGTCATTACCCTTTTAGATTTTAGGCAGGCCTACTATAAAATCCATGGAGATACTTTCCCATTTACCAGCTGGTATATGGCTATGGGGCGTTCCCTCCCAGCGGCAGATTGTTCAAAATTCTAAGGGCTGTAACAACCCTCCTGCCTTTAAACGCTCTGCTTTATTTACCTGACATTTCTGGCAACTAGCTACATACTGCTGGACGTCCTTTTTCATACTAGGCCAGAAAAATTGCCTACGAAGAAGCTCATAGGTCTTTTGAATTCCTGGGTGCCCCGCACTAGGACTATCATGACACTCATAAAGGACATGCTGCCTATAATCCTCTGAATTGGGGACACATACTCTGTCTCTATAGAGCAAGTACTCATCCTGAATGGAATATTGTTTCCATTTAAATCCTTGAGTCAACTGACCCTCAACCACTAGGGTTTGCTTGGGTAATACAGGCTCAGAATCCTCAACGTCATCTGACGTATACTTGGACTCATCATCATCCTCAACGGAAGCTGCCGTATTCTTGGATGAACTGGCACCAGCCCCGGGAACTGGTTCTGGAGTCTGTAACTGTCTGCTCTGGACTAAGTTCCAGATAATAAGGAAGAATGCATCATGCTGGCATTTCCCTCTCAAGGACTCGAGTAACTCACTACGAATCTGAGTAAAACTCAGCTCGTTTATCATAGGCATTCTACTAAGTGCATTTGCTACTGTGTTGAATTTCCCCCGTCTATATCTGATAGACATATCAAAGTCTTGCATTAACTCAGCCCAACGAGCTTTCTGACCTCTGAGATCAGGCTGATTGCAAAGATATCTGAGACTTTCACGGTTTGTCAGGACCTCAAAGTTGGCACCATACAAATAATGCCTCCAAGTCTTCTAGAAAGATCTGAAGCTCTAAAACATTCTGAAGTCTCAGCCAACTGAGTATGGCTTTGACATTATTAGGGTCCATCTTAATCCCATCTACCGAGATAATGTGACCCAAAAAAGCTACTTTTTCAATGAAGAATTCACACTTAGGTTTCTTAGCATAAAGCTTATGCTTTCTAAGCAGTCGAAACACCTTTCTAAGGTGTTTAAGATGCTCCTTCCTCGTCTTACTTTACACGAGGATGTCATCTTAAAATACGACTACAAACTTACCCAAGTATGGTCTGAGGACACTATTCATCAAGGTCATAAAGGTAGCTGGAGCATTTGTGAGCCCAAAAGGCATCCCCTTAAACTCATCATGACCATGACGAGTCCTAAAATCTGTTTTCGGGACATCTTCCGACTTTATACGATGATATCCCGATCTAAGGTCAATTTTACTGAAAAATTTAGCCCCGATGAGTCGATTAAACAACTCGTCTGCTCGAGACATTGGGTATTTATTCTTAATTGTGACTTTATTGAGGGCTCTGTAATCTACACAAAGACGCATAGACCCCTCTTTCTTTTTGTGCTGTACCTGGTACTAGGTTTATTACATGATCTACCTCTCTGCTAGGTGGTAAACCATGTGGTAAATCTATAGGAAAAACATCTTTAAATTTAGACAACAAAATTCCTAATTTACTGATTTTCTGCTGTAAAAAACTGGAAATAGAAACTTTTGGAATAAATAAGAATACCTGATGGTCGTCGTCTCCGATTAGCTGACAGAGCTCTGAACTGTTGACCATAGGGCTGTTGGGGACATCATGCTCCCCATGCAACTGGATCTCTCGGCCTTTATGCTGAAAGCTGAGGGTGTTCTCCTGATAATTTCTGTGGAGGGAAGGTCCTAAGTTGTAGAGCCAATCTCTCCCAAGAACAATGTCTGTGCAATCCAGATGCATTATCTGAAAGTTTATTTCATCTTGATACCCCTGAATACCAAGATTTAAGTTACTTACCATAGTTTCCCAAATTTTCTTGTCTTCACCCTTAGCTAAGGAAACTATGTAGCTATGTTGACTAGGTACTTCTGGAAGTCTGAGTTTTTTAACTAGGGTGTAGTTGATGAAATTATGGGTTGCCCCATCATCAACCATGCTCTAACTGACTGGTTACCAACTTTCCCATGCATACGTACTAGGTCATGTGGCCCAAAGCTGAAGGGTCTCGCTAGCATTGCAGAGGTTAGCTGGCAACAGTGTTCATGATCTTCATGAAACACTTTGATCTCCAAAGCTGCCGAGTCTTCATCCAAAAACTACCCAATTCCGACATCATTTGCTATTCCAAACAGCTAAAATTCTTCAACCTGTAAATCGCTGCCTAAGCACTCCCAACTTGTCACTTTTGCCTTTTTTTTTCTCCAATTCCAGCCATCTTTTACAGCTTATCAAAAGGCTGTCGCGCGCTCATTCTCCACCACATTTTCAGGAATTCTGACTCCGTTTACTCTTTCAAATTCACATTGTATCCCTGGCTGTCCAGCGCATTTTTACAGCTTCTCCATCGTTCATTGCTGTCTGTTTTTTTTTTCAGTTGTGATAATATTGGTTGTAATAGGCTAATTTGGGGTGACGACAAGAGTCCGCTCCCTCAAGTTTTCGTCTATTCCTTCCACTATCATAATGGCACATTCACCCACCCCGAGTGAGACTACTCAGGAAACCTTATCAGATCAATTTTGTCGCATGGATGAGACCCTTTTTGGCCTCGTTCTTCGCTTCGATTCAGTTATGACCGGCTTTGCTACTATGCAGTCACAGATTGATTCTTTACAGCCTCATGGACCGCCAACGTGATACATTCCGTAGTCTCACTCAGACCAGTGATCTTGCTTCTTATACAGATCAGTTTATGGAGCTTTCTTATCTTTTCACAGATCTACAGCACACTGAGCTTATTTCTCGTTACATTGCTGGCCTTCGTGGTGCTTTACGTTATGATGTTTTTTCCTTCCGTCCTACCACACTTGTTGAGGCGATGTCTCTTCCCAGTACTTTACAACATAAGTACTCTGACACCCTTCCTTCCCACTTCTCCCGACCCCGTCCTTCTGCTTCATCTTTTTCCGCTACGTTCACCCCTACACCGGCTGCAGAGTTCGCTGATCTTCAGCAGAAGCGTCTTTGCTTTCGTTGTAAGAGTCCTGACCATCTTGCCCGTGATTGCCGCCAGCCTCTCCCTACTACTACTGCTGTTTTTTACCATGAGGGCACTACTCCAGATGATTCCGATATCTACATTCATATTTCTGATGAGCCTAACTTATCCTCTGAGCCTTCCCCTGATTTACTTCCTGCTACTTGCCATGCTCAGCTTGCCTATGCTACTTGGATAGGGCGTCCTGGTCCTCGCTCCATTCGGTTACGTGTGCGTATTACAGGTCGAGAGTATATTGCTTTAGTTGATACTGGTAGCACTCATTCTTTTATTAGCAGTTATATCACTAGTCGGATCCGTGCTTCACCAATTCCTGCTTCCCAGCCTCTCACAGTTGAGGTTGCCAGTTCTCATTCTTTTCCTAGTTCTCAGATGTTTCAGCGTTTACCATACCGCATTGGAGATTTCTCTGGACAGGCAGATCTTTACATTATCCCTATGGAGCGTTATGATCTTATCCTTGGTGCTGATTGGTTTGCATCTCTTGGAGCCGTTACACTGGACTTGACACAGCAGACATTGACATTTGTACATGATGCAGTTACACACTCACTTGTGGGCATTGATTCTCAGGGAGACTTCCAGTTGATTACTGGGAAGCAGTTTATTCGCAGCCTGCCGAAGGCTCATTGTGCTGCCTTATTATGTGTTCAGCGGGCAGTACCAATTCCTCCAGTTTCTACACCAGCAGTTGTTCCTCAAGTGATTTCTGACTTATTACATCAGTATGCTTTTTGTCTTTTCAGAACCTACGACGCTACCACCATTACGTGACGTGAACCATCATATTGATTTGCGTCCTGGTTCTGCTCCTCCCTCCCGTCCCCCTTATCGTATGTCTCGATCTGAGCGTGATGAGCTTGAGCTCCATATTACTGCCTTGTTAGATCAGGGTCTCATTGTTCCTAGTCACAGCCCTTTTGGTGCTCCTGTTCTCCTTATTAATAAGAGAGATGGTACCAAACGCCTTTGTATTGATTACCGTGCTTTAAATAAGTTGACTATTCGTAATCAGTACCCTATTCCACACATGGATGACCTCTTTGACCAGCTCGGTACCTCTAAAATCTTTTCCAAGATAGACCTTCGTTCTGGATATTACCAAATCAGGATGCACCCTTCTGACGAACATAAGACTGCTTTCCGTACTCATCTTGGTTTATATGAATTTCGTGTGCTTCCTTTTGGTGTTACTAATGGCCCTCCTACGTTTCAGAATGCGATGAATAACGTCTTATGTCCGCTTCTTGGTCATTTGTGTCTTGGTTTATTTTGATGATATTCTTATTTTTAGTCAGTCTCTTGCTGAGCATGTTGCCCATCTTTCCTCGGACTTTCAGTTACTTGTACACCACCAGTTATTTGCTAAGTTGTCTAAATGTTCTTTTGTTGTTTCTGAGATCGAGTTTCTTGGTTTTCTTATTTGTAATGGTCACATTCGTCTGGACCCTCATAAGGTTCAGGCCATCCAGGATTGGCCTATACCTACTAATATTCATCATGTTCGTATGTTTCTTGGGTTAGCCACTCACCTTCGTCGTCCAGTTCCTCATTTTGCCACTATCGCAGCTCCTCTTCATGCACTTTTGAGGAAGTCTAGTACTTTTCTGTGGACTCCTGATTGTCAGACAGCGTTTGATACTCTTTGTCGTGCTGTTGTTGATGCTGTCGTTATGTGTTTACCACAGTTTGATCAGAAGTTTCTTGTTCAGACTGATGCTAGTAATGTTGGTTTGGGTGCTTTACTTCGCCAGTCACAATGTATTATTGCTTATGAGTCGCGTCGTCTTCGCTCTTATGAGCAACGTTATTCTGTGCATGAGAAAGAGCTTCTTGCTATTATCTATGCTCTTAAGAAGTCGCGTCATTATCTGTATCGAGTCCCATTTGACATTATTAATGATCACCAGTCTTTACGTTATCTGTTTTCTCAACGTGACCTTAGTGATCGTCAATTTCGTTGGTTGCAGTTTTTACAGTCTTTTAATTTCTCCATATTGTATCGTCCTGGTCGTGCTAACACTACTGCTGATGCATTATCTCGTCTTCCAGCTTTGATAAATACACTCGTTTCTACTATTCCTCCATGGTTTGATGCTCTCCCTGCAGCATACCTTACATGTTCTGATTTTCGTGATGTTTATAGTTCTACCCCACCTGTTTCGTCCAGTCCTCATCAGGTTTACTCCATTATTGACAATCGTCTTTATCATTATGATTCTCTTTGTATCCCTAGTTCTTTGGGTATCCGTTCCCTGTTGTTGTCAGATGCTCATTCCTCTCCTGTTGGGAGTCACTTTGGTTTTCAGAAGTCTTATGCTCGTCTCAAAGACCATTTCTATTGGCCCTCTCTTCGATCTGAGCTTGCTGTACTTATTCGTACCTGCCCTTTCTATATCTGAGCTTGCTGTACTTATTCGTACCTGCCCTTTCTGTCTTCGTAATAAGTACTCCCATTCTAAATCTGCTGGTTTGCTCCAGAATTGGCCTATTCCTCATCGCCAGTGGACTGATATATCTATGGACTTTATCCTTGGCCTTCCCCATACCCAGCGTGGTCACGATTCATGTATGGTGGTAGTTGACAGGTTCTCGAAACAAGCACATTTTATCCCAGTTCGCAGTACTATCACAGCAGAGCAGTGTGCACGTTTGTTCCTATCAGAGATTTTCCGCCTGCATGGATTTCCTCATACTATCCTTTCTGATCGGGATAGTAAGTTTACATCTATATTCTGGACAGAGCTTATGCGTATTTTGGATGTTCAGCTTTTTATGGGTTCTGCTTATCATTCTACTTCTGATGGGCAGTCTGAGGTCCTTAACAGGATCCTTGAGGATTATTTACGCCATTTTGTTACTCCTTCATGGAAGGATTGGGATCAGCATTTATGTTTAGCAGAGTATAGCTATAATAGCCCTGTTAGTACCAGCACAGGTGTCTCTCCATTTTTATTATCTCATGGCTATGCACCTCTTTTACCTGGCATTCCTCTTCCTCCTGAGGATATACCTGTTACACTTGCATCTTTTCTATCAGGTGCTCGAGAGCTTATTACTCGGGCCAGTTCTCATTTACAGCATGTTCAGCAGCGTTATCATACCTCAGTTGATCGTCACCGCCGCCATGTTGAGTTTCAGCTTGGAGATATGGTTTATCTACGCTTACGGTTTGCACGTCATCATTTTGTCCAGGGCCATGCTTCTACTGAGAAGCTTGCACCACGTTATTATGGGCCTTATCGCATTGTGGATGTTCTTAGTCCAGTTACATATCGCTTACAGCTTCCTGCTTCCACACGCGCCTGTGATGTATTCCATGTCAGTTTATTACGTGCTGCTATTGAGGATGACGCTCCTTGTGATGCTGAGTTTCCTACTGCTCCAGAGTTATTTCCATTTTTACCTGCTGCTATATTACAGGTCCGTCTATACCGGCAGATTCAGTTTTTGGTCCAGTGGGATGGTCGTCCTATTGAGGAGGCTACATGGGAGCCTATTGATGTGTTTTATCATACACCATTACTTGCGGATCAGGCTCGTGCTCTTGCTACACTTGTTGATTCCTCTACATCAGATGTTCCTCTAGCTGTTGATGCACCAGGGCTTGTTGCTACTTGATCCGATTACCTTTTCGGCAGTTGGGTCTTTTTTTTGTGTCGGGGAGAGTTATGGACTCGGCTCATTACATTCGCCGCGTCCATTTACATTTACAGTTACTTTACTTTATGCATAAGTAGGCCTTGGGCCCTTTTTTATCCATTAGTGACATTCAGACTATATGGTTGGCCTTTGGCCTTATTATTCATTATTAGGCCATTTGGACATATTACTGGAGAGTGGGGGCCTTCTTGGAGGGCGCACTATTATCCCTCCCAGTTGGGCCCTAGCCACTGGAAGCTTCCTTTTAGGGCTTCCTATTGGTTATAAGTAGGGAAACTGTGTCATTTGTCATTCAGCTGATGATATTGATCTCTCTTTAGCCTCCTTAATCTCTCTCTTTCCTGCTTTCTAGGGTTAAGTCTTGCTTATGTCATGCTTTCATAGCTTAATTCTAGATCAGCTGTGGCTCTATTCGTAACTAGTAAGGTCCAAACTAGCATTAAAATATTATGGAGTCAAGGTCCAAATGGTTGCCCATAAGTTGTAACAACTAAACCCACTACTAAACTCCTAGGAATTCATGGTGTCCTTGCCTAAGTGACCACATGGCCCAATTGAGCCCAAATGCAAATAACAAGCCCCAACATAAAATTCAAGAGGTCTAATGTAATTATCTTTCTTAACTCCTAGAGAAGAACCCTTTAACATATCTGTATGATAAGTTTTAGCCCTTCAATCCTACAAGTCATTATTTTGTCCTACTAGTTTGATCAAATTTCAAAATCTCCTTTATTAGATGGCAAGACTATGCAAACTCACTCACATATTTCGACATACGTTGTTTCAAAACATAGATGTTCTAAATTCTATCACTCATAGAGGGCCTATGGAGTTAGCAAACCTCAAGAAGACCACACAATGCCTTCATGCTAGTGAAAACACTTGCAAATAGTAACAAACAAATGTGAAATTTAACTTTGAACTTCAGAAATTCATTCTTCACACAACGAACTAGGAAGTCGGCAATATACAATCATCCTTGATCTAAATCAAAAAAATTTCATACTTGATCAAAACTGCAATCTTGAAATCACAGACATCATGACAATATTAAAAGAGCAATACTTAGTAACGACTTCATCAAGCTCATCCTTTGTATTTGAAGTCTCTTGCTCCTCACGTTTTGGCAAATACAACTATCATGAATCAAATAAATCACAATCAAAATCCAAAAGGCTTTATGTCATTACTACATTATTAGCAAAAACTTACTGCTATCAACTAGTAATAAATATTCTCTTAAAAAATTGTACCATGATGCCTAAGATGCCATTGAAAATAAGCTGGAAAAAGGTTGTTCTATTTAGATTGACATTGAAGCTATGAATAAGCACATAATTGTAACAATCTCCCTCCCCTCTTAGGACACAAAATGGTACTCATAAAATGACCAAAGTATCAATCATTGAAGTGGGAAAATCTAATCAACAAGACAATTTATACAATGGCATGCATCAACAAGAGTTCAGCTACGGGATACAGCCCATTTATGCTGATGTACGGTTTTCAGCCACCATTACCCACAGCTCTAGGGTTTAAACAAGAAAAAGTGAAGCAGCCAGAAACTTTTTAGAGGACCTAAACCAGATGATAGAACATGCTAAGTGTAGCATCAGGCAGTCCCAAGATCGAGCCAGGCATTATGCAGATCCGCACAGACGGGATGTGCAGTTCTCCACTGGTGAGAAAGTCTACTTGAGAGTCCCAGTCGACTCTAAAACCCTCATATCAGGAGTGTGTGCTAAGTTGTCTCCAAGGTATTGTGGTCCCTTTACCATCAGTAGGAGACTAGGCGAGGTCACCTATGAACTAGAACTCCCACACAGCAGTAAGGTTTCTCCAGTCTTTCATGTAAGTCAGTTACGAAAAGCCTTAGCCAGATCAGAAAATCTGGTAGGGGATAGTGTTCTAGTTCTCCCATTGGATCCTCAACAACCTCCACATGAACCAGAGGAGATTCTTGATAGTAGAGAGACGCAGACTCGTCATACTCTATACCGAGAATATCTGGTTAAGTGGAATGATCAGCCTGTTGAGAATGCCACTTGGGAAAGAGGCAGCGTCCTTCGCAAGATTTTTCCAAACTTTGTCTTAGAGGACCAAGACGGTTCTTAAGGGGGAGGGAGTGTTAAGAGCTCGTAACCAGTGCCGAACCCTAGAGAACACAGATAGGTCAGATACCACAGTCAGGGTCGTGTCCAGCGTACACGACCAACAGGGCAAGACAGTGTGAGTAGTGTGCCCCAGCACGGTCCATAGCCATGGCGGGCCTAACACAGCCTAGGGACCCTGTCAGCAGGATAGGGCCCCCAATTGGGTCCCGACGTGCAGTCGGCCACGTCAGTGACACGTGGCCGACACTTGGCAGCCGCATGCTACCAATCCTCACACTGGGCTACGAGGGGCTTACTCTATATCAGGGAGTAGGCAAGGTTGGGTGGATCAGTTAGTGTTTGCCCTACTGTGGTGTTAGGATCTATTACAACTTCCTTCACACATTTGTCTTGTTACTTGTTCAAAGTGCGGCTCAAGCACTCACACTCAACAAAGGACGTGTACTCCTTACATCTCTGCCCACCCACCCATTGTGAGAGGATAATTGCTGGATAAAATAGCCTGACCAGCAATGTAGCGCTGATGGAAAATAGTTCGATTGGTTGAAACGTTGTCAATCATTCTTAAGCGATCTAGGAAAACCGTGGATCGCTGCTACCATGCTCCATCAATTGCCGCTTCTTGCACAGAGCTATAACCACTTCATACCAACTATTGGAAGGAGGATCTCCAACGCACTTCAGGAAGGAAATCTGACCCCTGTGCATACCTTGTCCTTTCTGCATATGGCCTCTACCAAATGTGATGGGGCCCCCTTCACCCCCCCCCCTTCTCATGCTTTTCTTGACCAGGCTTCTGATGGCTAGTCAGCCATCACTGGCTCTTCCCCTTCGTCTACTGGTCTGTCTTTCTCATCACCTCATTCTCTATTGCAGGACATTGCCGGTTCCAATATTATCTCATACAAATTCCTGCCTTGCTTATCATATCCTTGTTGAACAATTACAACCTAGCAACTTATCCGACTTTGAATCTCTCAACAGCTACTTACAACAACAGTTCAAAGAAGTGTTTCAATTTATTGGAAAATTGCAGCTACAAAACCAGACACTTCATGGAGAACTTACCAGGGTCCATCTTCAAACAAGGATTTGCAAAGCACTATCGACATGATGAAAGAGAAAAGGATACAGGATACTCATTCACAACAAGATGTGGAAAGTAAAATCTCATCTTTGGCAAAGGAAGTGGAAGACACTCGTACTTGGGCTTCAGTTCTTAAGCAAGCTGGTAATTCCTCTCACCAAGTTCAGCCTTCGTTAGTGAATTCTACCTTAGAGAATGTTTTTACAGAACAAGAGAGAAGGGCCAAGAAGGCTCTTAATATACGAGTTAGGGGTATCCCTAATGGAAACAAGGCACTTGATGAGGCGAAAGACCTTCTTGTATCTAAACTTGCACATAATATGGAGGTATTTGACACTGCTTAGCGGAGCAAATTTGATGATAAGGTCTTATTCATAAAGTTTCGCTCCATTGAACAACGCAATGCTGCTTTACGCCTTCGAGCTAAGCTCAAAGGATCCTTTATTTTTATGGATGAAGATCTAACACACACACAATGGCAAGCGCGGAAATTGGTCATTCAGGAGGCCAATGCTAGAAATCAAAGAGTGGTCTTTGTTGAAGGCAAGCCTAAATTCTACGATAAGATTTCACAATAGGAAATCGGGGATCCCGGGCACAACAACCCGAGATCCCCTCAGCCATTATGAATTGCTTTTTGGAATTGTAATGGTGTGCTCTCATCTTCTTCGGCAGGGGATTTTCACTCCTTTTTACAGAAATGTGATATTTTGCTCTTGGCAGAGACTCATGAATCATTGTATAGACCTCTTCCAGCCATTCAGGATCACTCATGGTATTCAGCGTACAGGCCTTTTTTAAGAGGAAAAACCACACGTGGCTCTGGTGGTGCTGCATGTCTCACCAAGAAAGTTTTTCGTACTCATTTCAAGCTACTCAAAAGTGATCCATTTGCACAATTTATTTGGTTACAGTTTTTGGGTCACTTCTTAGGGCTACCTCAAGATCTCTTTATAGTAGTTTGTTATTTTGCACCAACATCAGCTTTTACAGATTATGGTGGTGACCCCTTCCAGGCTCTTTCCGAGGATATAGCCAGCTTTTCACAGCAGGGCCTTATTTTATTAGCAGGCGATTTTAATGCTCGCACTAGCACCCAGCAGACAGAGTTTCATGTAGATAGTGATTTCCTACATATTCAGGTTTTGGATGTGGGTTTGGACAGGACCTCTCAAGATGCAGATACCCCAGCTACACACTTTGGAGAACAGTTGATTGGACTTGCAGAAGCTCACTCTTTAGCCATTCTGAATGGCCTTTCTCGATGGCCATCATCAGCAGTTTTTACCTACCATCCGCACGTGGTGGACACAGTGTGGTTGACTACTTCATTGGCTCACCAGCCTTAATTCCATTTCTTCATACTTTTCATATTATGCACCCTACCATCTCTGATCACTCTCTATTGCTCCTGTCTCTTAGCCATGCTACTCTTAGTACTGTTACGACTCCGCATTCCACACGTCGCCATCGTCCTTCTTTCTCTCCAATTGGTCTTCCTACTTACACTTCCTCTCTGGCCACAATGCTCGACGATTTCCCCTTCTCATCTTCAGTAGACCAACAAGCCGCCTTTTTATCTCAGTCGCTTCTTTGTCCAGCCAATACTGCATACCGTCCAAAAACTTTTTCATCTCATAAACGCACTTACAATAGATGGTATGATGATGAGTGCCTCTCTCTACACAAGCAGATTGTTCATGCCCAATATCAATCTCCCGACACCTTAGCATCTAAACAAAGAGAATACCATAGAATGACTTTGCGGAAGAAGACCGCGAACTTCTTCTTCCACCTTCTTTTGGAAGATGTTCTCTAAAAACTCTTGTATGCTAGCTCCTATTGCCATTGAATCGTGGATTGACTATGCTGCAAAACTTTATACAGTTGACTCTCCTTCCATCTCTCTCACCACGACCGTCAAAATTCGCCCTTTTCACTCCGTCCATGATTGAAAACGCCATCAAAAATGGCCAAAACCATAAAGCCATTGATGTTGACTCCCTAAGTATGGACTTTCTAAACCCTATCGCCCATATTGTTGCTCCATACATCTCTTACGTTTTTAACGAATCTGTTATTTTTGGCCTTGCCACACCATGGTGTACTAACCTTTTGCACCCTATACTTAAGGCTGGTGATCCTCTGAATGTAGACAACTATCGTACTTTTATGATCAGCCACACTATGGCTAAGCTCTATGGTTCGGTTATGCAGTCTATCATCACCGCTCATGCAGAGACAGAGGAGTTATATGCTATGGGACAGGCAGGTTTTAGAGCAGGCTACTCCACAGCAGACCAAATATTCATACTGAGATGTATCATTGAGGTGGCGAAGTTCAGGAAACAGAGAGTCTATTGCTACTTTGTGGACTTTCGCAAAGCATTTGATTCAGTTCCACGACACTTGCTGCTCCAGCGTTTGGCATCCCTTGGTTTCTCACAGGAGATCATTGCTGCTATCATCACATTATATGAGAGAGTTTTGGCCAGATTTCGTGATGGAGAAGGATGGTCTTCATATATTCATAGTACGGTCGGAGTAAAGCAGGGATATCCTTTATCACCCACCCTTTTTGCTTTATACATTGACGACCTTGAGCGGATCATTTGAGAAGAAGGTGGGGATGGTTGTCCTCTAGCAGATATTGTTATCCCCATCCTTCTTTATGCTAATGATGTGGTTTTACTATCTAGTTCAGCTGCAGGACTTCAACGACATCTAGATGCCTTGTATACTTTCTGTCAGATATGGGGGCTAATGGTGAACATTGGTAAGACTAAGGTTATGGTGTTTAACACCAACAGGCAGCACATGACACTATGTTCTATTTTGATGGACAGCCTCTAGAGATAGTGGCGTCTTACACATACCTGGGTGTTCTCTTTTCTGGCCCATTGCTTTCGTTTAGACCAACTGCATTGGCTAGGCTCCGCAAGGGGCATTCAGCTCTTGTTCAGATATAGAGGTTTTCTTCTACTTATTATGTACATGACCCAGACACACAATGCCACCTCTTTTCTTCGACTGTTTCTCCAGTGGCACTGTACTCAGCAGAGACATGGTGCCCAGGCTTATCTAGAGACACTTGGAGTGACATCTCGCGTTTGCAGATTCACATGCTTAGCCGGATGATTCGGGCCAAGCAGTTCGTTCCTCATGAGATTATTCTATTGGAATTTGCTTCTCCTCCACTGATTGTCGAGGCTATTTTCAGGATTATCATGTTCATTCACAGAATCTCAGAGCTTGACTCCTCCAAATACGTGGTAGCGGCTTTTACATCTTCTCGCACTTTGGCTGGGCAGTGGGCTAACTCTTCATGGTTTCAATATGCTTCGGACTTTCTACATAGTTGGGGATTATCTATGTCTGACCTCCCTCCACTTTCTCCTTTTTCACTCCTACCATGGTCTCCCTTTCCATTGAGAAAATGAAGACCCACCGTGCTCGAGATGTCGAGGATCTAGAATCCGAACTCTTGATTCATGCTACTGATATTCTCTCACCTGTTTTAGCCTCATTCCTTAATCAGGCCATCACCTCTGAATTTCCCCTTCCATGGTGTACTAACATGGTGTAGTAACATCATCCACCCCATTCACAAGAGTGGTGACCCCATGAAACCTAATAACTATCGTACCATTATGATCGGGCATATTGTGGGTAAACTTTATGGAACTATCCTTCAAACAGTGGTCAGTTGTGAGGCAGAGACACGGAGGTTACATGCTTTGGGTCAGGTTGGCTTCAAGAAGCAGCACTCCACCACTGATCATGTGTTCACTCTTCGGACTGTTATTGAGGAAGCTAGATCTAGACATGAGAGAGTATATTGCTGTTTTGTGGATTTCCGGAAAGCATTTGACTCTGTCCCACGTCATTTGCTTATCTAGAGGCTGAGAGATCTTGATTTTTCCACTGATCCCATATTGGCTGTCATGGTGCTCTATGTTCGGTTTGGGGATGCTTCAAATCAAACGAGGGTCTCTCGGAGAGAATCAGGAGTACTATTGGGGAGAAGCAGGGTTGTTCCCTCTCCCCTGCACTCTTTGGTTTGTATATTAATGAGCTTGAGAGAGCCATCAATCAGGATGGTGTTATTGGCAGCTATTTTGGTGATATACTCATTTACATTTTGCTTTATGCTAATGATTTGGCCTTGCTTTCTGCATTTGGCGAGAGGTTGCAACGGCACTTGGATAAATTACAAGTTTTTAGAGATTTTATCTGGTCTTGATAGACCAATCATTTTAGCTAGAAGTTGTCGTTTGTTTATGGAGACATTTATATGCTCCTTTTCAGTATCTATCACACTTGAGATGTATTTATTTGGTCTTATATGCCTTTTGGCATTAATAAAGCTCTCTCTCTCTCTCTCTCTCTCTCTCTCTCTCTCTCTCTCTCTCTCTCTCTCTCTCTCTCCTCAAATCATCCTACGGCTTCGTTTCGCCTGCCTCCAGGCTTTGTCTTGCGCACAAAGCGTGCTAAGAAGTTGATGTCTACGGGCTCTCACAAACGTCTTCATACTTTGGAAATTGCGTCCACCATGCCTACCGATTCTGTCAGCGCTCGACGGCCACAGGTCGCTGCTTCATCCTCAGCTGCTATGGGAGACACATGCCACACCTACACGCAACACACTACTCCTGAGAACATCTCCTCGGCTAATGAGTACATTTCTTTCACAACTCAATGAACTTCGTGCGGATTTGCTTACTAAGACTGCCACGATTGATGCTCAACAAGCTGAAATTGCTTCTCTTCGTGCTGCGCTTAGTGCTTTGCAGAGGGACATCATCTCTAATATCTCCCGTGCTGTTGCGGATACTAAGGCATCCATGAGTAAGCTTCCCCTACTTGAGCACCAGATACATGACACAGCAAGAAGTACGGGAGACCAAATCATGGGCTTCTACCCTGAGATCATCTACCACCTCTTCATCTTCTGTGGCACCCTCCTTAGCCACCACGGTACAACAAAAAGCTCAACTTAAGATTCCGGGGTCTTCCTATTGAGGGCACAACACTGGACCAGGTTACCTCTTTGTTTACTTCACGCATGGGGCTCTCAGTTCTAGGTATCCAGTATGCTTGGCGCCTCCAGCATGATCCAAAGGTATTATTTGTCAAATTCAAAACTATGGACGACCGGCAGACAGTTCTTCGTGCGCGTCGTACTCTCCGAGGCTCTCAGATTTACATAGATGATGACCTTACTCACTGCCAATGGTTACAGCGTAAAACTATTATTCAGGAGGCAAGGACAAAACAACAGCGGGTGGTATTTACAAATGGCAACCCTCGCTTTTTCTCCAAGCGTCAATAGGAAGTTGGGGTACTCGGGCACGGGAGCAGCCCGATAGCCCCGGCTAGCATCACATTCGGTTTTTGGAATTGCGCCGGCCTCTCCACCTCTTCTACAGCGGCTGATCTAGTTATGGACTCGGTTCATTACATTCGCCGCATCCATTTACATTTACAGATACTTTACTTTATGCATAAGCAGGCCTTGGGCTCTTTTTTATTCATTAGTGACATTCAGACTATATGGTTGGCCTTTGGCCTTATTATTCATTATTAGGCCATTTGGACATATTACTGGAGAGTGGGGGCCTTCTTGGAGGGCGCACTATTATCCCTCCCAGTTGGGCCCTAGCCACTGGAAGCTTCCTTTTAGGGCTTCCTCTTGGCTATAAGTAGGGAAACTGTGTCATTTGTCATTCAGCTGATGATATTCTTTGACCAGCTCGGTACCTCTAAAATCTTTTCCAAGATAGACCTTCGTTCTGGATATTACCAAATCAGGATGCACCCTTCTGACGAACATAAGACTGCTTTCCGTACTCATCTTGGTTTATATGAATTTCGTGTTCTTCCTTTTGGTGTTACTAATGGCCCTCCTACATTCCAGAATGTGATGAATAACGTCTTACGTCCGCTTCTTGGTCATTGTGTCTTGGTTTATTTTGATGATATTCTTATTTTTAGTCAGTCTCTTGCTGAGCATGTTGCCCATCTTTCCTCGGTTTTTCAGTTACTTGTACACCACCAGTTATTTGCAAAGTTGTCTAAATGTTCTTTTGCTGTTTCTGAGATCAAGTTTCTTGGTTTTCTTATTTGTAATGGTCACATTCGTCTGGACCCTCGTAAGGTTCAGGCCATCCAGGATTGGCCTATACCTACTAATATTCATCATGTTCGTATGTTTCTTGGGTTAGCCACTCACCTTCGTCGTCCAGTTCCTCATTTTGCCACTATCGCAGCTCCTCTTCATGCACTTTTGAAGAAGTCTAGTACTTTTCTGTGGACTCCTGATTGTCAGACAGCGTTTGATACTCTTCGTCGTGTTGTTGTTGATGCTGCCGTTATGTGTTTACCACAGTTTGATCAGAAGTTTCTTGTTCAGACTGATGCTAGTAATGTTGGTTTGGGTGCTTTACTTCGCCAGTCACAATGTATTATTGCTTATGAGTCGCGTCGTCTTCGCTCTTATGAGCAACGTTATTCTGTGCATGAGAAATAGCTTCTTGCTATTATCTATGCTCTTAAGAACTGGCGTCATTATCTGTATCGAGTCCCATTTGACATTATTACTGATCACCAATCTTTACGTTATCTGTTTTCTCAACGTGACCTTAGTGATCGTCAATTTCGTTGGTTGCAGTTTTTACAGTCTTTTAATTTCTCCATATTGTATCGTCCTGGTCATGCTAACACTGCTGCTGATGCATTATCTCGTCTTCCGGCTTTGTTAAATACACTCGTTTCTACTATTCCTCCATGGTTTGATGCTCTACCTGCAGCATACCTTACATGTTCTGATTTTCGTGATGTTTATAGTTCTGCCCCACCTGTTTCATCCAGTCCTCATCAGGTTTACTCCATTATTGACAATCGTCTTTATCATTATGATTCTCTTTGTATCCCTAGTTCTTTGGGTATCCGTTCCCAGTTGTTGTCGGATGCTCGTTCCTCTCCTGTTGGGAGTCACTTTGGTTTTCAGAAGTCTTATGCTCGTCTCAAAGACCATTTCTATTGGCCCTCTCTTCGATCTGAGCTTGCTATACTTATTCGTACCTGCCCTTTCTGTCTTTGTAATAAGTACTCCCATTCTAAATCTGCTGGTTTGCTCTAGAGTTGGCCTATTCCTCATCGCCAGTGGACTAATATATCTATGGACTTTATCCTTGGCCTTCCCCATACCCAGCGTGGTCACGATTCATGTATGGTGGTAGTTGACAGGTTCTCAAAACAGGCACATTTTATCCCAGTTCGCAGTACTATCACAGTAGAGCAGTGTGCACGTTTGTTCCTATCAGAGATTTTCCGCCTGCATGGATGTCCTCGTACTATCCTTTCTGATCGGGATAGTAAGTTTACATCTATATTTTGGACAGAGCTTATGCGTATTTTGGATGTTCAGCTTTTTATGGGTTCTGCTTATCATTCTACTTCTGATGGGCAGTCTGAGGTCCTTAACAGGATCCTTGAGTATTATTTACGCCATTTTGTTACTCCTTCAGGGAAGGATTGGGATCAGCATTTATGTTTAGCAGAGTATAGCTATAATAGCTCTGTTAGTACCAGCACAGGTGTCTCTCCATTTTTAGTATCTCATGGCTATGCACCTATTTTACATGGCATTCCTCTTCCTCCTGAGGATACACCTATTACACTTGCATCTTTTCTATCAGGTGCTCGAGAGCTTATTACTCGGGCCAGTTCTCATTTACAGCATGTTCAGCAGCGTTATCACACCTCAGTTGATCGTCACCGCCGCCATGTTGAGTTTCAGCTTGGAGATATGGTTTATCTACGCTTACGGTTTGCACGTCATCATTTTGTCCAGGGCCATGCTTCTACTGAGAAGCTTGCACCACGTTATTATGGGCCTTATCGCATTGTGGATGTTCTTAGTCCAGTTACATATCGCTTACAGCTTCCTGCTTCCACACGCGCCTGTGATGTATTCCATGTCAGTTTATTACGTGCTGCTATTGAGGATGACGCTCCTTGTGATGCTGAGTTTCCTACTGCTCCAGAGTTATTTCCATTTTTACCTGCTGCTATATTACAGGTCCGTCTATACCGGCAGATTCAGTTTTTGGTCCAGTGGGATGGTCGTCCTATTGAGGAGGCTACATGGGAGCCTATTGATGTGTTTTATCATACACCATTACTTGCGGATCAGGCTCGTGCTCTTGCTGCACTTGTTGATTCCTCTACATCAGATGTTCCTCTAGCTGTTGATGCACCAGGGCTTGCTGCTACTTGATCCAGTTTCTTTTCGGCAGTTGGGTCTTTTTCTTTTGTGCCAAGGAGAGTTATGAACTCGGCTCATTACATTCGCCGCGTCCATTTACATTTACTTTACTTTATGCATAAGCAGGCCTTGGGCCCTTTTTTATTCATTAGTGACACTTAGACTATATGGTTGGCCTTTGGCCTTATTATTCATTATTAGGCCATTTGGACATATTACTGGAGAGTGGGGGTCTTCTTGGAGGGCGCACTATTATCCCTCCCAGTTGGGCCCTAGCCACTGGAAGCTTCCTTTTAGGGCTTCCTCTTGGCTATAAGTAGGGAAACTGTGTCATTTGTCATTCAGCTGATGATATTGATCTCTCTCTTTAGCCTCCTTAATCTCTCTCTTTCCTGCTTTCTAGGGTTAAGTCTTGCTTATGTGATGCTTTCATAGCTTAATTATAGATCAGCTGTGGCTCTATTCGTAACTGATCTTGACACCTATCTATGTTCGGCTGATTTTCTACTTTTTGCAGAGACGTATGAGTCTTCCACACACCCACTTCCGCACATTTCTGGTTTTCAGTGGATTTCTGCTCCACGACCTATGCTACAGGGCAGGATACTTCGGGCCTCTAGTGGAGTTGAATGTTTGTACAGGTCGGTGTATACTCCTCCTATTCGGTTGGTGTTTCAGGATACTTATGGCGGTTACTTGTGGCTTCAAATTACTGCATCCTTCTTGGGGCTAGACCAAGAGTTGTTTGTTGCAGTGTGCTACTTTGCTCCCCACACTTCAGTGTTTGTGGATTTGGGAGGTGTTCCTTTTCAGGCCCTTTCTGACGGCGTTGCTAGACTCTCTCTACAGGGTTACATATTGCTTGCAGGGGACTTTAACGCATGCACAACCGCTCGCCAGACTGAGTTCTATGCTGACACACTCTCTCTTCATCCAGGTTGCAGTGTCACTTACAGGTCTTACATCGGTTTTGTGTTGCTTGGGGTCTCTCTGTTAACTTAGAAAAGACGAAGATCATAATTTTCAACACCAATCGACAAAGCCTTCACAATTATCAATTCTTCTATGACGGCCAGGAAGTTGACATTGTTGCCTCTTATACCTACTTGGGAGTCCTGTTTACTGCGCCCCTTCTTGGTTTCCGCCAGGCTGCATTTGCGCACATTTCCTCCGGTCTTTCAGCATTGGTCCAGTTCGAGCGTGGTTGTACAATGAATCATATTTTTGATCCCGCTACTAGATGCCAGTTGTTTCACACACAGGTGGCTCCAGCAGTGATGTATGCCTCCGAGATTTGGTTGCCAGGACTTTCTCTCCGGGTCTGGGCAGGCATTTCCCGCATTTAGGGCACTATGTTGAGGCGCATGATACATGCCAAGACTACCACCCCTCATGATATCCTATGTGCTGAGTTTGCTACTCCTCCGATCATCCTTGAAGGCTTTTTCCACCTTATTCTTTTTCTTCAGCGGATTCAGGAGATTCGTGCATCTCACCCGGATAGACACATAGTTGTTGCGGTTACTTCTTCATGTGTCCTAGCTGATTCCCATGCCAAGCTACCCTGGTACCAGCAGGCGTCTGATCTCTTACGACATCTGGGCATCTCTATCATGGATCTTCCTCGTGGTATGCATTCATATATCCGAGGCTATTTATTCCGTCGATATATGCAGTGGACTTGGAGCTCCCTCCCACTTTCCCGTATTCGACTGAGCTATTACCAGACACACTTCCTCTCTCTGGATCCTTCTGGTTTGCCATTGTTGCTGCTCTATCTCTCATAGCCCCTATCACACGGTTTGCGCTATCGTCTTAGGCAGTTGCACATTTCCTCTCATCAACTTCCTATTGAGGCCGGTCGTGCATGGGATATCCCCTGGGAGCGTCGTCTATGTCGCTGTGCTCGTTGCAGGAGGTGGAAGATGAAGCCCATTTCCTCCTCAGATGTCCATTGTATAATGAGATACGGGGGAGGTATTATTGTCTCTTTCGCGATGGCCCGCATACACTTCACAGTTTTGTCTCCTATCCGGATGCTCGTTGCTTGGGACTTCTTGTTCGTGAGATGCTTACTCTCCGTCAGTCTCATCTGCCTGTACCAGATCACCTGGGGTTAGACTCCTGACAGCTGCTTCTCACTGGCTTCTTTCAGACTCGAGCACATGCTGATGATTCCGATGATGAGATTCCTATCGATGTGCCACTGCGAAAAAAGCCCGAATGTAGTCAGCACTCGCCTCCATCGGGGCCCACTGTACGGTCCACTCAGCGAACACTTCACACTTACTTTCGCTGATATGTACTTATTCTCCACCTGGCCCGAGTTGTGGGCATTGGTACTTTTTCTGTAGTTCTTCTGTTATACCTGGCCCGGGTTGTGGGCTTATTTCACTTCTGCTTTGTTCTACTTTCATTCGTAGCTAGTTTATAGCATTTTACGGCCACGTCCTCCTATGGATGATGCTCCCACTGTTGCTTGTACATATTTTCTTTTTGGTCTTATGCACCCACGGGTGCCCAAAAGACGTTAATAAAGCTTTCTTTCTCTCTCTCTCTCTCTCTCTCTCTCTCTCTCTCTCTCTCTCTCTCTCTCTCTCTCTGGCTCCACGCGGATCTGGATCTGCTCCTCCTGTCTCTCGCGCCATCTCCTCACTCCCCCCACGTCGGACCACCCGCTCCCCCCTTGCTATTGTCTCCTCCCCCTCCCTTGCTGAAATCGCAACTGACTCCTCCCCCTCCCTCGCTGAAATCGCTCCTGTCATCTCCCCCTCCCTCGCTGGAAACATACCCTCCCTCGCTGCCCCCTCCCTCGCTGGAAACATCCCCTCCCTTGCTGATGGAGACAGTTCCTCCATCGCTGATGGAGACAGCTGCTCCATCGCTACTGGAAACAGCCCCCCCGCCCTCTTTGTAGACACTAATACCTCCCCCATCGCTGCTCCCTCGCTGTCCTCAGACCTGCCATCGCTGCCTACAGATGGTGTGGCACCTTCTTCTTCCTCCTCTTCTTCTTCCCCACTCTCACTCTCTTCTTTATCCTCTGTGGTTCCTCCCTCTCTTTCATCTTCTTCTTCTTCTTCATCTTCCTCATCTCCATCAATCTCCCACCCTATTGCTCTGACCACTCCTACAGGCCTTCTTCCTATCCCTATTCCTCAAGAACCCACAGCTCCCCCATCTAGGGTACCCATCCCATACACTCCCTCCAAATCAACGGAACTATTCTCTTCCTGGGAAGCTGACCAAATGAAAGTCGATTTCCAGCTTTTGAAACATGAATTATCACAACTGAAAGGAATAGTGGTCTCCTTACTCAAAGAAAAAAAAGTGTTGCAGTCCAAAGTCGCTTCATTAGAGCAAGTGATCAACACTAAGCAGGTTGCAGCATCGGAATCAACCACCACCAAGATAAAGGAGCTTGAGAATAAAATAGAGCAGCATAAAGATTCATGGGCAGCAGTCTTGCAGAAAGGCACCAAACCTAGCGCCCCCATCTCTTCCGTCATCTCTGCCACCATTTCGGAAGAGAGGTCGAGGGAGCAAAAGGCCCACAACATCAGGGTTCGTGGGATACCAGACACACAGGATGCCACTGCCAAGGCCACGAGATTTCTTGAGACCACCCTAGGACATATGACAGATGGGCTAGACACACTTTGGTGGACCTCCAGAGATGTCGCTACACTCATTATCCGTTTCACCTCTCTAGAGAGTCGCCGAGACGCTCTGTGGTGCAGAGCTAAGCTTCGTGGCACCACTATCTATATGGATGACGACCTCACATATATCCAAGTAGAGGAGAGGCGTAAGGCCTTTCAGGCAGCCCGTGAGTCTGGCAGACGAGTCATTTACCGAGATGGACGAGTGCGCTTTCTTGATAGTGCACCTAGCAGATCCCAGTGCTAGGGATTTGGGGTGCCCGGGGGTGGGAGCACCTCGGGGCCCCATCCACACCACCTTCGGATTGGAGTGTGGAACTGTGCTGGCATACACTCATCTTCTACGGTAGGTGACCTTGTTGATTTCATTACAGGCAGGGATATATTATTCTTCATGGAGACACACGAGAGCCCAGAGCGAGGACTTCCTTCCTTTCCTGGATATAGATGGGATTCAGTATTCCGACGAGAGACTAGATCTGCTAGTGGACGTGGTTCAGGTGGGGTCGCCTGCTTGTACAGGGAGACTCTTCACTCGAGTATTGACTTCATCCGACATGACAAGCATGCCCGTCTGTTGTGAGCTCAGAGGCGGAGACTAGGAGACTACATGTCATGGGTCAGGCTGGTTTCAGAGCACATTATTCCACGGCAGATCACATCTTCACATTGCGAGCCTTGATTGAGGAGGCTAAGCACAGGAGAGAGAGGGTTTACTGTTGTTTTGAGGACTTTAGGAAAGCCTTTGATTCTGTTCCTCGTTCATTGCTCATCCAGAGACTCCGAGACCTCGGCTTCTCCATCGACATTGTTCTTGCTGTGATGGCACTTTATGAGCATGTCCGTGGTTGTTTCCGGCATAGCAATGGCATATCTGAGCACATCTGGAGCACTATTGGGGTGAAGCAGGGTTAATCCCTCTCACCAGTCCTCTTTGGCTTGTATATTGATGAGTTGGAGAGAGTCATTACACAGGGTGGCGGTACTGGCTGCAGGCTTGGTGACATCTTGATTGTTATCCTCCTTTATGCTGATGATGTGGTGTCGGTCTCACCGACCAGAGAGGGCCTACAACAACAGTTGGATTGCTTGCACGAGTTTTGCACCAGATGGGGCCTAGGGGTGAACATTGGGAAGACCAAGGTTATGGTCTTCAACACTTCGAGGGCATTCATGCAGCGACAGGAGCTTACTTTGGGCGGACAGATTCTAGAGGTGGTCCCTTCCTACACATACTTGGGGGTCCTTTTCTCAGGTCCTACTTTTAGCATGAGACAGGCCGCTACCACTCGACTAGGGAAAGGACATGCCTCCCTTGTTCAGCTAGTGCGATTTTGTTTCCGCAAGTCCATCCAGGATGCTCGCAGTAAGTGTCACCTCTTCGATACCATTGTTACCCCCACGGCTTTATATGTGGCAGAGACATGGTATGTAGGTCTTCCTTCTTCACACTGGGCCAGTCTCTCACGATTACAGACCACCATGCTAGCTCGGTCGATCCGAGCGAAGCCTTCTGTTCCCCATGAGATTCTCCTGGCCGAGTTTGCAGTTCCACCTATACAGATCGAGGCAGTTCTTCAGCTTATCACCTATATACAGAGGATACAGGCGCTACCAGAGATAGACAGGCGATACATACAGGTTGCACTATCCTCCTCACAGCGTCTTCATGATCAGGGCTACAGGCTATCATGGTTATCTCAGGCCTCTCACCTCCTACTTGTATCATTTGGCATCTCCATCACAGAGCTCCCCTCCGGCACACATCAGTATATCAGACGCTTCCTTTATCGCACATATCTAGAGCGGACTTGGCGTAACCAGTTAGAAGTTAAGCCAGCTTTCTTTCGGACTCATTTCTTGGAGCTAGATGCATCAGGGACCCCGGTCATGCCACGCTACTTGGACTCGGGATTGTCACATTGCCAAATGATTCACATTGGGGCAGCTCAGGGTGTCCTCTCATCAGCTAGCTATTGAGACTAGGAGGTTCCACGGTATTCCCAGAGAGGAGCGGATTTGCCAGTTCTGCTCCCTAGGTGAGGTGGAGTCTGAGGAGCACTTTATATTTCGGTGCCCTGTATATTATGAGATTAGAGGACGATATCATTGCGTGTTCCGAGAGATGCCTACCACTTTACGATCTTTCATAGCTTATGAGGACCCACGGTGTGTCACTCTCATGGTACACGAGATGTCCAGACTACGGAGAGATCTATACGAGACACCCCAGCATTTTACCTCACAGCCATTGATTACTTCGTTCTTTACTAGACGGAGATCGCATGATTTAGTACCTGAGGATGAGAATTATGATGAGGATGACAACGAGGATGTTGCCGCTCTCATGCTCATAGAGATCAGAGACAGTGTACCTCTCACCATCAGGATACCACCAGGATTACTAGACATTCTACACAGGGGCGTACTACTACTACTATCAGACATACACGTGCTCATACTCACAGACGCCGCCGGTAGACTCCAGTGCTTTCCCATATTGTGGCTCGCATTACATCTTTTTACAGCAGCAGCACAGTAGATGCAGCACAGCCTTGACATCTTACCCGAGACACATATGATTATTATTATGCACATTCTCGCATACGTGTCTATTTTAGGTTGCACTAGATGTTTTTCTTTATTACAGTTTGGAGACGTTTTTTATACGCTCCTATGGTTACCACATACATGACATGTACTTCAATAGTCTTATATGCCTTTTGGCATGGAAAAGACATTAATAAAGCTTTCTTTCTTTCTTTCTTTCTCTCTCATGAGATTCTTTTAGCGGAGTTCGCCTCACTCCCCATGGTGGTAGAGGCTATGTTTCAGATTGTTACCTTTCTACATCGACTTGAGACCATGGATACTCACAGATACGTGAGGGGCGCTTACTTCTTCTCAGACTATAGCTGGACAGCAGGCTAGGTCTTCTTGGTATGGTGATGTGGTGGCTTTCTTTCAGTCATGGGGCTTCTCGATGTTGGATCTTCCACAGGGATTGCGAAAAGTTTCGCGAATCGTTCGTGTCCAGACCATGAGAGAGTCAAGCTTACCTTCTATGGCACACATATCTTACGCAGAGACAGTTTGGGACTCTCTGTTAGACCTTTATATCTCTCTCTTCCTCTTTCTTTTGGGCTCCGATACAGAGTGGGATAGTTACGAGTCTTTTCACATCAGCTTGCTATTGAGACAGGCAGATATTCAGGCATTTTGAGAGAGCATCGGATATGCCAGATATGCACATTGGGTGTAGTGAAGGATAAGCCCTACATATTATGAGATACGTGGCCGATATCACTGTTTATATCGTGACACCCCTATTACCCTCAGTACATTTTTGGAGTATCAGGATCCCAGATGTGTCGGCCTTTTACTACGAGAGATGCTTACGCACCTCTTGCCAGATCTACGCACGCCTCTAGAGCTACCAGAGCTCCTCGATCACAGCCCATTTAGACTAGTGTTTTTTATTACGTTGTCCGACATGGACAGTAATCCTACGAGACATGTACTTATTCATTCTGTCTTATGTGCCCTTGGGCACTCAACAGACATTAATATTCTTTCTCTCTCTCTCTCTCTCTCTCTCTCTCTCTCTCTCTCTCTCTCTCCCCCCACACACAAATTTTATTGTAGACAAGAAGAGCATAACACCTCATCTCCAAAACTATCGTCAATGTCTTTGACTTCATTCAATGTACTTCTCAAAGCTCTACAAAAATCAACAAGAAACAATCAACACAAAGTTTTACGTTATTGTAGAAGATCAAGCATATTGAAAGCTTTTTGCAATCTCAAAGTTAGATCCCTATTGACTCCTTTGCAACGAAGCACCATTGTATGTTTTCTTGATAGTTTGCTATATAGTGGTAAATTTAAGAAAGATTATTGCTATACCCATTTCTTTCAAATTTATGGAACCCACATACAAGAATGTGAGCTAGCAATAAATAGATCCAACAAGATGGAAGTGGCACTAATAAGTATATCTTAGATCCACTAATAAGTTTGATGGAAAAGATTTCTTATTGTGGATATGGCAACTACATATGATCTTGGAAGAATAGAATTTATGAGAGATTGTTGTAGCGTATGACACCAAATCAGCTATGTTGGAGCAAAAGAGGTTATACCCCGTCAAATTCTCCTTCTAGACAAGTGAATGCAACAAAAATTACCAATGAATGGATAAATTGAACATCCATTATGGATTTTGAAATTCCTTATGAGTACTATAAAATCTAAACACTTCAGAGAATCACATCTACACTCGCCTCCATAGTTCTCTTAGAAAAGCTTTACAGAAGATAAAAAGACCAATTTGTTGACAAAAATTGCGGACGAAATACCATCATCACACTCACATGTCATTGTCATAGTTGGGCATGTGAAATTCAAACTTTTGAGTCTCTAATGCCAAGGTTGCAAGGCCATCCAACACACTACAAACAGCATCACCATATCCCTAAAACACAAGCATACAATGCCCATACATGTAAAGTTTCAAAAACAGGTTTTGATTTCATATGAACAAAAAGCATCCCATGCATCACTTGGTCTTATGATTGAGGAGCAACAATTAAGCAAAGATGATGAAGACAAGCTAATCTTAGTGACTATTCTAAATACGAATCGTTTCACATCATAAACACCTAGACACAAACGCAATGGTAGATGGAAATACATTTAATAATTATAGTAATCATAGAGGTACAAGCTTTGAGAAATTGCTCTACAAAATTCAATAAATTATTCGAGAAGCCTGAAATAAATATTTGGGTATGACCCAACAACAGTTATTTCTCTAGCAACCCAAAACTCAACATGAGACATAGGTTAAATTTGGCAGGATCATTGTGCGTGTTCGATGAGGTAGACTCAATAGAACCAATAGTAAACAATACGGTAGTTCGACTATAAGAAGTTTGAGTTAAGACGAAAGTCAGCAATTGAACAATGCATGTTGGGATACCAATACGGGTAATAGGGCAAATCCATGTCGTGCTAATTCTTATATTGGTGTCTACATCCTTACACAAATCCATGTGTTAAAAGGGTAGAACAACCCTAATTTCAAGACGGTATAATCGGTTTATTGAACTAATTTAACTAATTGTAATAAACTATAGTTCATTAGGGTTGAAAGTGGGTTTCTGATAGAAGTACAATATATATGTGTAAAGTTTAGGCAGGGTTGCTTGAATCTTTGTATGATGTCCATAACAGTTTCATTTTTCATTGTGTCTAAAAAAGTGAGTAGTGTGTAAAGAAAATTGTGTCTCCAATCCTTTCCATACTCTAACCTTAGTATGTGATTAGAACATGATAAGATGAATGCATGAAACATACCTGAATAATCGTCGATGGACCTTCTTGTGATGATGCAATAGTGATTCCACAGGTTATGTATTCTTTATTAGTCAATGCAAGACTAGTTTGAGCATTTAAGGCAAGTTTCCATTACAAAAGCGAATGTCAAACCCTGATACGATGGGTTACCATTGCATAGTGAACTAGTGTATCATGCAAAAACCCTAAACCTTACCATGAGTGCTTGAAAAGCTCATGTATTTATAATGGATAAGTGCTATTACATGTATGAAAAAGTGGTTGAAAGGAAAACCTGTAGGCAACTCAAATGCTTGAAATAGAATCGAATTACTTGATTTCCCAAAAGCTAAAAAACCGTAGCTCGAAGTATCTTGTGTTACTATTGAGGAATGGTTGTGACAAAGATACAAATTAGCATTGATTCTTTATCAAAGGAGTATCGTAAAGTTATGTAAGTCATTATGAAAATATTGACATCCAAAGTTTCTTTGGTCCCAAGTTCGAGCCTCCCCTTGGAAACCAAGAAGCATTATGGAGGTATCATGTTGGAATTTCAGCAAAGATGCCCATCGTTTTATGGTAGTAGGTCATTGTCTAGACAACAAGATCCATGATGTTTCATGCATAAGTACGCTACGAAGCTTTGTATAAAGCTATTCATGCAAAGCGGAGCGGTTTACCTTGTTGGTGGAGCAGCCAATTAGTAGTAGAAAACCGGTGGCCTTTTTTGCTTGCAAACGGTCCAGTATTGTACCTATTGAATGTATGTGTGAAGCATGCTCAAAAAGAGGAGAAAAAATCAGAATTGATCCCTTATATAACAACGATTTAGCAACATGAATTAGGAGAGAGTGGTGGATCGCTACTGGGACAGCGCATCAATAGTGTAAATCATTCCAAGTGGATCGCTACTGGGACAGCGCATCAACAGTGTAAATCATTCCAAAACAAGTGCTAGTTCTTTTGGTGAGCAAGGATACCAAGTAAGCTTACTAAATGTGTGTCACACAGCTCCAGAAGAGTGGGTAGGTGGGCACTGGAGATGTGGAAGGAGCTCGCGAGCACCAGATAAAAAAGAGGCAACGGTAACGGGTGTATCATCAGGAGGAAGAGGCACCCCTGGCAAAAGTGGAGCATACCCATGAGCCAATAAGAAAGGTGAAACTCCAGTGAGGACCCATGGATGGAGCAGGAGGAGCAGCAACTAATGTACTCTGAATGGTAAGAAGAGCTGCACCCTGAGCCTTTGGCAGGCTACGCATAAACTGCTTCCCGGTAATCAACTGATAGTCACCCTGGAAAGTAAATGATGCCGACCAACATGTGTAAAAGACAGTGTTTGCTGAGAAAGATCCACAACAACAGTACCAAGTGAACAAAACCAATATGCACCAAGAATAATGTCATAGCGCTCCAAAGGAATAATATAGAAATCTACATGTCCAGAGAAGTCACCAATGCTATAGTCCAAGCCTTGAAACATCTGAGAGCTGATAAAAGAATGTGAGCTAGCACACTGAGAGACTGTGTAGCAGAAATAGGTGTAGCACGAATCTTGGTGGAAATGTAACTTGTTACATACCTATGTAACTAACTAGCAGTACTTCAGACCCCTATTGGTCCATTTTGTGTTGGGGGCTAAATGGCAAGTTACCCTTGGATAAGGGTTCCCCTTAGGATTAAGCGTATGTGCCTTTGGATAAGGGCAGGCAAGTGACTATACCTTGGTCGGAGGTATGGAGTCACGTGACCCTTGGATAAGGGGTACCCTTAGGATTAAGGGTAGGTGCCTTAGATTAAGGTACTAGTGTCCTTGGTTAAGGGCAGGTAGGTGTCTATGCCTTGGATGGCGGTATGGAACCTAGAGAGGTGTTAGAAAGTCATTGGATGACTATTTTTCTAAACCTTGGGCCTCAACCTTGAACCATATCACTTTAATGGTCTAGGACCAAAGTATACATGCACAACTTGGGCAATGGGACCTAGTAGGAGGTCGCCCTTCTAAAGTGTCCATTGAGTTCCCAACTCCCACAAGAAAGGCATTCAAAGAGTCATAGGTTATGGAAGGAGTCTCTTGACCTTCCATAAGCCTATGGAGGTTCTTGGAGATTCTTTAACTCCCCTAGGCTTCTCTCTCTCTCATTGGATGGGCATGGAACTCCATAGTGCACTGGAGGGGACCATGAGCCATTTATATGAGGGTAGTAGGGTGCCCACTGGGAGGAGGAGAGATCTCTCTTGCTTGCTTTGCTTATGCTCTAGTGTTGCTACTAGTGTGTAGTGTACTTTCTTGTGTGTAGTATGCTTAGGGTTTGGATCTTGAGTATGCTATGGAGTGTTGTGGTATGCTTGTGATTTGTTTATGGTTAGCAAGGGGGTGCTAGATAGGTCTTGCTTGGAGCTTGGATCTAGCTATGGTTGGGTGGTGAATACTTGAGGCCAGCTTGTTATCTATCTTTGTGTTTAAGAGTAGGGACACAGGTGGATGAGAGATCCTTGGAGGCTTGCAGATCCTTATTTGTAGGTGGAGGCATCAGCATCTTGGAGCTTGCAGGTTGCTTGGAGGACATTTGGAGGCTCTACCTTGGATTTGGAGGACTTCATCACCTCTACTTGTAAAATAACTGCTAGCAATATACTCTGGGCCCAAAATGCGGACACGTAACCGAATAGAACGAGGACTAGGACGCCCGGCCCAAGTAGAATAAGCAAGTTGTGCATGGCAAGCGGCGGAAGCAGGATCATCAAGAAGTGGGTCAACCGGCTCATCAACGGAATGTGGGTCATGTGTATCAAGAATCTGGATATAAACATCAGAATCATCTGGAGTTAGAGCCTCATGTTAAAAAACAGCGGTAGGAGGACCACGAGACTGTTGGCAATCACGGGCTAGATGATCTGGACTCTTACAGCGATAACAGAGGCGCTTTTGCTGAATCTCAACGAACTCTGCGGCTGAATAACGACGAACAAAGGTAGGACGGGGTGTAGGAGTGTTACGAGCTCGTAACCAGTGCCGAACCCTAGGGAACACAGATAGGTCAGATACCACAGTCAAGGTCGTGTCCAGCGTACATGACCAACAGGGCAAGACAGTGTGAGTAGTGTGCCCCAGCACGGTCCATAGCCATGGCGGGCCTAACACAGCCTAGGGACCCTGTCAGCAGGATAGGGCTCCCAGTTGGGTCCCGACGTGCAGTCGGCCACGTCAGTGACACGTGGCCGACACTTGGCAGTTGCATGCTACCAGTCCTCACACTGGGCTAGGAGGGGCTTACTCTATATCAGGGAGTAGGCAAGGTTGGGTGGAGTTAGTTAGTGTTTGCCCTACTGTGGTGTTAGGATCTATTACACTGGTATCAGAGCCATCTCCATCCTAGGGAATTCAGTTTTCAGCAGTGGAGAAAGTAGCTAGATTGCTCAGAACTTCTTCAAGTTTTCAGAAAGTAGAGTAGCAGGGCCAGCGCTGTAGGAACAGCCTTCTACTGATCAGAAGTGTGTAGAAAAGCTTGCTTTCCAGATAGAAATCAAAAAAAGTTTCTAGAGCAGGTCCAGCGCTGCATTTCCAGCTTTCATCTCTGATTTTTGCTATCAAATTCAAGGAGGTAGAGTGAAAATTTGAAGTGGAAGAGTGGTGTTGATCTAGCGCTGACAGTACCCTCTTCCATCTTGATTTTCAGAGTTACACTTTGGCTTAAATCAGAAGTTTTTGGAGCCATCAGATAGCTGTCCAGTCAGCGAGGGTAAAGGAGTACCAAACTTACAGAGTATTTGCATTTTTTGGGCCTCAGACCAAAGTTTTCAGAGAAATTGAACCTCAGCCAGGCAGCGAGTACAGTGTTCTGAAATTTTCAGAACTCAGAAGTGAATCTTGGCTTCAAATCTGATTTTTGGGAACCATTTCAGAAGCAATCAGATCAGCGAGCTACTATACTCAACGAACCAAAAATTTTGACGCCGTTTGGGAGCTTCAAGCTGGGATTTTCCGGGACAGCAGGTCTGAAATCTTGGGTAAAAGAGCTGAGAGGGTTCCTCTTCATAATTTCTTTGGAAGTACAGTCCTCAGAAACAGCTAAGTCATCTTTCCTTTCCCCTTGTACAGTTGTAAATTAGTCTTTCAGACTTTTTTACCTTCAGAAGTTAAGGTAGCTCTCTTTCAGTTCCGAAGATGACCACTCCTCATGGACCTGATCAACCCCCGGAGAGGGGCTTCGACGAACTTGAAACAGAAGCCTTGGCTTACAGTAAAGGGAAGGAACCCATGGAATTGGAAGAACATGAACAGTTCGCCGAAGAACTCGACGAACTGGTTACCAAGGAGCAGTTTCTCCAATTGGTAACAGAAGTGGATGAACTGAAGTTGGCATTAGCCAATTTCAAGTCCAGTGTGGACGACTCGTTCGCTGAACTCAAAGGCTTGATATTGAGCTCTGCGAAAGGAAGCCTTCCCTCCACTTCTCAGTTGTCCCCTTCTCCACTTCTATCAGTTTCGGGTGAGACTTTACAGTCTCACCCCAGTGTTTTTAAAGATTTAAAGCCTCCTACTTTTAATGGGGAAGAGAAGGATAGAAATGCAGACATTCTATATACCTTCATCAGCAAATGGAAGAACATTCATGCTCTTAAACAGACCCCTGACCATTTGCAAGCAATTGAGGCCAGTCTTTCCTTAGGGCCTATGGCCTATAAGTGGTGGTTAAATCTCCAGGAGACTGGGCAGACTCCCCGGTCATGGAAAGCTTTTGAAGACGCTTTCCTAAGAGAATTCCTACCAGAAAATGAACTTGATAGAGCCTGGGAAGCCTGGGAAAGAACAGTAATGGACAAGTCCCTCATCCAATATATCTCACAGTATCGAGAAGCAGTTTTAAAAATTAAAAATATGGATGATTATCAAAAAATCAGGGGATTTGTCCGTGGCCTCAAAGATGAATATAAAGTAGAGGTCCAGAGAAACTCGCCTACTACCCTTGAGCAAGCTCTTAGATATGCTCAAATCTATGATGATTTAGTGGGTAGGAAGAGGGCGAGATAGCAGCCACTTTCTGAGCAGCCTCCTCCGAAAGACTTTCAAGTTGAAAAGAAATTTTTAAAAAGAAAGAATCAAGATAAATTTAAAAGTGAAGCTCCTCAAAAACGCCCTTCACTCATACGGCCCTTAAAACCAGATGATTTTGAGAAAGCCAAACAAGAACGTTTGTGCTTTGCGTGTATGAAAAAGGGACACACAGTCAGACAATGTCCCAAGGGGCCTTTCACTAAAAAAGATAAGAAAGATAAGAAACAAGTTCATCTTGTTCAGACTGTAAGTTTCCCCAGTGACTCCGCAGCTTCCGAGATCAAAGTGTATCATGAAGATCATGAACATTGTTGCCAGCTGACCTCTGCAATGCTAGCGAGACCCTTCAGCTTTGGGCCGCATGACCTAGTACGTATGCATGGGAAAGTTGGTAACCAGTCAGTAAGAGTCATGGTTGATGATGGGGCAACCCATAATTTCATCAACCACACCCTGGTTAAAAATCTTAAACTACCAGAAGTACCTAGTCAGCATAGGTACATAGTTTCATTAGCTAAGGGTGAAGATAAAAAAATATGGGAAACTATGGTAAGTAAGTTAAATCTTGGTATTCAGGGGTACCAAGATGAAATAAACTTTCAGATAATGCACCTGGATCGAACAGACATTGTTCTCGGGAGAGATTGGCTCTACAGTTTAGGACCTTCCCTCCACAGAAACTATCAGGAGAACACCCTCAGCTTTCAGCATAAAGGCCGAGAGATCCAGTTGCATGGGGAGCATGATGTTCCCAACAGCCCTATGGTCTACAGTTCAGAACTCTGTCAGCTAATCGGAGACGAAGACCATCAGGTATTCTTATGTGACTTTCAGTTTATTCCTGAAGTTTCTATTTCCAGTTCGATTAAGCAGAAAATCAGTAAATTAGAAACTTTATTGTCTAAATTTAAAGATGTTTTTCTTGAAGATTTGCCACATGGTTTACCACCTAGCAGAGAGGTAGATCATGTAATAAACCTAGTACCAGTTACAGCACCTGTTTCTAAACCTCCGTATCGGGTCAGCCGAACAGAGGATGAAGAAATAACTAGGCAGTTAACAGACTATCTTGGGAAAGGCCAAATTCAGACCAGTAGTTCACCATGGGCCTCACCAGTCCTATTGGTGAAAAAGAAAGAGGGGTCTATGCGTCTTTGCGTAGATTACAGAGCCCTCAATAAAGTCACAATCAAGAATAAATACCCTATGCCTCGGGCAGACGAGTTGTTTGATCAACTCGACGGATGCTAAACAATCCAAGTGTGAATTCTTCGTTGAAGAAGTAGCATATTTGGGTCACATTATCTCTTCAGATGGGATTAAGATGGACCCAAATAAGGTTAAAGCCATACTCAGTTGGCTGAGACCTCAAAATATTTTGGAACTTCAGATCTTTCTTGGTTTGGCGGGATATTACAGACGATTTGTCAAGGAATATGCTCAGATAGCAGTTCCTATGACAAATCTTCTTAAGGGGAAGGGAAAGGAGTTCATTTGGGAGTCCGCACAACAGGATAGCTTTGATGCTCTCAAAATAGCCTTAGCCACAGCACCAGTTTTAAAAGTCGTCGACCCCAACCAGCCATTTGTGGTCGAAACAGATGCTAGCGACTTTGCAGTAGGTGCTGTGCTAACTCAGGGTGGACGACCAGTTGCGTTCGAGAGTAAAAAACTCGAGCCAGCTCAGACTAGGTACAGTGCCTATGAAAAGGAACTCTTTTCTATAGTCCCTGCCCTTAAGACTTGGAGGCATTATTTGTATGGTGCCAACTTTGAGGTCCTGACAGACCATGAGAGTCTCAGATACCTTTGCAATCAACCTGAGCTTAGAGGTCGGAAAGCTCGTTGGGGAGAGTTGATGCAAGAGTTTGACATGTCTATCAGATATAGGCGTGGAAAATTCAATACAGTAGCAGATGCCCTTAGCAGAATGCCTATGATAAACGAACTGAGTTTTACTCAGATTCGTAATGAGTTACTCGAGTCCTTGAGAGGAGAATGCCAGCATGATGCATTCTTCTCTACTATCTGGAACTCAGTCCAGAGCAGACAGTTACAGACTCCAGAACCAGTTCCTGGGGCTGGTGCCAGTTCATCCAAGAATACGGCAGCTTCCGTTGAGGATGATGATGAGTCCGAGTATACGTCGTCAGATGACGTTGAGGATCCTGAGCCTGTATTACCCAAGCAAACCCCAGTGGTTGAGGGTCAGTTGACTCAAGGATTCAAATGGAAACAGTATTCCATTCAGGATGAGTACTTGCTCTATAGAGATAGAGTATGTGTCCCCAATTCAGAGGATTATAGGCAGCAGGTCCTATATGAATGTCATGACAATCCTAGCGCGGGACACCCAGGCATACAGAAGACCTATGAGCTTCTTCGTAGGCAATTTTTCTGGCCCAGTATGAAAAAGGACGTCCACCAGTATGTAACCAGTTACCAGAAATGTCAAGTAAATAAAGCAGAGCGTTCATCCCTTAGAAATACCAGCTGGTAAATGGGAGAGTATCTCCATGGATTTTATAGTAAGCTTGCCTAAAACCCAAAAGGGTAATGACGCTATATGGGTCACAGTTGACCGTTTGACCAAAATGGCTCATTTCATTCCGACCAAAACAACCGTTAGAGCTCCAGAGTTAGCGAGGTTGTTTGTTGACGGGCTATTTAAATTGTACGGTCTACCTTCCGGCATAGTCAGCGACCGCAGGACAGTAAGTTTACTGGAAATTTTTAGAGGGCAATATTCCATCATCTCCATACTAAACTTAATATGAGTACCACCGACCATCCACAGACGGACGGTCAAACAGAGAGGGTAAATCAGGTGCTAGAGGATATGCTTCGTGCATACGTCAGCAAGAAGCAGACTAATTGGGAGGAGTATCTCTCGATATTAGAGTTTGCTTACAACAATACCAAACATTCAGCTACGGGATACAGCCCATTTATGCTGATGTACGATTTCAGCCACGCTCACCCACAGCTGTAGGGTTTAAACAAGAAAAAGTTGAAGCAGCCAGAAACTTTTTAGAGGACCTAAACCAGATGATAGAACATGCTAAGCGTAGCATTAGGCAGTCCCAGGATCGAGCCAGGCATTATGCAGATCCACACAGACGGGATGTGCAGTTCTCCACTGGTGAGAAAGTCTACTTCCCAGTCGACTCTAAAACCCTCAAATCAGGAGTGAGCTTGGATCTAGCTATGGTTGGGTGGTGAATACTTGAGGCCAGCTTGTTATCTATCTGTGTGTTTAAGAGTAGGGACACAGGTGGAGGAGAGATCCTTAGAAGCTTGCAGGTGGAGGCATTCTAGCTTGGAGTTGGGGAGCATCTTGGAGCTTGCAGGTTGCTTGGAGGACATTTGGAGGCTCTACCTTGGATTTGGAGGACTTCGTCACCTCTAATCGTAAAAGTGGTATCAGAGCTAGACAAAGGATGATAACCTTTCTAACCTTCTTCAACTTCTATTAAGATCACCAACTAGATTTTTTTTGGAGAAGATTATTGGCTTTTCTAGTTGTAGGAAGCTTGTAGTTGAAGTACCCAATGAATCTAGTTCTCTTTGGAAGAGAGTAGTGATGCTTATAGAATTGTTTAGGGGCTGATTTTTTATCATGTTAGAGAAGTTTTAAAGTAGGCTTTGGGTTTTTAAAAGTTCTGAAAAAAGATTTGTGGGATGGTTAGAGGAAGTCTTCCTCTGCATACACATACTTTTTTTGCAAAGAGATTGATTCTAGCTATGTGTTTTGATCAAAACTAGTGTTTTTTTGCCAAAAAAGTATGTGTATGTAGAGGAAGACAGATAGGCAGATAAAAAACTAGGAGATAGAAAGATGTAACTAATGAAATTTTGTTTTTCAGACCCTTCCCCTGAATCTGAAAAGTTATCCACTGTCACCATGTTCCTTGATGGAAGAGCCTTAGTTTGGTGAGATGACTTAGTTGCAAAGGGCAATCAACATTGTACATGGGACGATTTTTGCAAGCTTTTTAGAGATGACTTTCTACCACTTTTAGATGACTATGAACACTTCCAAAAGTTGAGTCATCTAACCATGAATAAAGGTTTGGAACAATTTATTCAAGATTTTCATGAGTACCTAAATTCACTTTATAGTGACATTCCGCCTAAGGTACAAATGTTAATGTTCATTGATGGGTTACCAAAAGATTATCAAGTGGATGTTCGCGGGAACCATCCAAAAACCCTAGAAAATGCTATTAGGGCTGCAAAATACTTTGATGACACACCTAAGCCATTTAGGGGTCAACAACCTAATGAGCAAAAAAAAGGTTTTCAATTTAAGAGGAAGGATAAGGAAGCTGTTAGCGAAACACATCCCAATTCCAACAATCCTAAGAAAACCAAGAAAAACTTTAAAAACCATCAAGGTGGCATTGATAAAGCTGAAGCTTGTAAGAAGAACCTGTGCTTCAAGTGCAATGGCGAGGGTCACCTTGCACGTGATTGCGTCAAAAAAACAAGCTTCAACCTCAGGTAATCTATCTCGAAGTAATGAGATGGATGTTTGTTTCCTTAGTTCTTTAGTTTTTGGACCTAATGACCTTATTTGCATTAAAGGTAAAGTTAATGATCAAGTTGTTAATGTTCTTTTTGACACGGGATCCACTCATAACTTTATTAATGTAAATTTGGTGCAGACGCTAAACCTTCCTACCCGAAAGAGTGAGAAAAAATACCGTGTGACAATGACATCAGGAAGTGATTTCGATTTGATGGATTTTGTTGTTCCTGATGTAGAATTGCACATTCAGGATTATTCTGAAAAACTAGAATTCCATGTTGTTGCACTAGCTAATAATGTAGATATTGTTCTCGGGCAACAATGGCATTTTGATAAGAACAAGTCATTGAGAATTGATTTTGTTGAAAAATCTTTATCTTTTATGCCTGAGAATTCTTTAATTAAAATCATGGCTAGTTTAAGTGTTGACACTAAAAATGTTAACCCTTATTCTAAACATGAACGATTATGAAGAATTCTGATTTTAAAGTTTATTTATGTTTTCATAATGATATCATTTGCTGCAATAATGAAACATAAATGCCATGAATATACCCAGTGAAAACACTATAGAATTTGAAGCCTATAATGAGCTTAGGCAGGAATTCAATGATGTTTTTTTAGACCTTTCTGTAGGTTTACCACCAGAAAGGACAATTGATCATAAAATTGACCTAATACCTGGAGCAATTCCAATCGCACAGCGTCCTTATAGGATGAGTGCATCGGAAGAGGCTGAGGTAAGTAGGCATTTACATGATTACCTGAAAAAGGGGTGGGTACAACCTAGTAAGTCTCCTTGGGCATCACCAGTGGTTCTGGTTGCCAAGAAGGATGGGACTATAAGGTTTTGCGTCGACTATAAGAAATTGAACAAGGTAACCGTTAAGAACAGATATCCACTGCCGCAGATGGATGATCTAATAGACTATCCTGGTGGTGCTCGGTACTTTACCAAGATAGATCTAAGATCGGGCTACCATCAGATACGCATTAAGGTAGAAGATATACCAGAAACCGGGTTTCGAACTCGCTTTGGTCACTACGAATTTTTGGTGTTGCCTTTTGGTTTGACCAATGCACCGGCAACTTTCCAACAGATGATGAACGATTTATTCAGGCCATATTTGAGAAGATTCGTAGTGGTATTCTTAGATGATATCTTAGTGTTCAATAAGACTTTGGCGGAACATAAAGAGCATCTTAGGATTGTCTTGGACATCCTAAGAAGGGAAAAGCTCTTTGCCAAGGAGTCTAAGTGTGACTTTTTTGCTAAGGAATTGTCCTACTTGGGGCATAAGATTTCCAGACGGGGAGTGGAGATTGAGGCCGATCGTATCCAGAAGGTTATTGATTAGCCTATTCTCACCACAGTTCGGGAAATCAAGTCTTTCTTGGGGTTTGTAGGATTTTTCCGTCGGCATATTCCCCAATTTGCTCGATTGGCATTTCCCCTTACCCAGGCCTTGAAAGGCTATAAGAAGCTAAGCCGGAGGGCTAAGAGTCCAGTAGTGGTGTGGACGGAGGGCTAAGAGTCCACTAGTGGTGTGGACGGAGGATATGAATAATTGTTTTGAGCTGCTTAAGAAAAGTGTCACTTCAGCACCAATACTAATCATTGGCGATCCTAATAAGGCTTTTGTGGTTAGGACCGATGCCAGTGATTATGCTATTGGAGCTGTTTTGATGCAGGATGGACATCCTGTGGCTTATGAAAGCAAGAAACTCAATCCTGCTCAGTCTAGGTATTGTACCTATGAGAAGGAACTGTTTGCAATTGTTCATTCCTTGAAAATTTGGCGACATTATTTGTATGGAGCCAGATTTGAAGTTTTGACGGATCATCAGACTCTTCGATATTTCTGTGATGCTACAGATTTAAAAGGGAAGGCAAGCTAGATGGGCTGAGCTGATGCAAATCTTTGACTTTTCTGTACGTTATTGTAAAGGAAGTCAAAATACTCTAGCGGATGCTTTGAGTCGATTACCGGTTATTAATCAGTTGTGCTTTACTGTTATAGAACCGGGGTTGTTTCAGTCTCTTCAAGGACTATATGAGTCCGATCCCTTTTTTGGAAAGTATTGGCAACAAGTACTTTCGGGGGTCGATTCAGGTTTGCAAGATTCCTCGAATCAGGGAAAGACTGAAATGGATTTTTTAATTTGAAACAGGATTCTGTTTCGTAAAGGAAAGGTGTGTGTACCGGAGAATGACATTGTAAGTGCCCAAATCTTGCATGAATGTCATGATAGTCCAGGCGCAAGGAAGGAGGAGGGTGTGAGGCAGCAAAATGACAAATATGAGAGGAAAATAGGGGGCTGGAAAAAAGCAGTATGTGAGCAAAAAGACAGCAAGTAGGTGCAAAAAAGAAAGTGCAAATGGGCGCAAGCAATACCTAGGTGGGTGCTAATCCGTCGTCCAATCATTAGTGCCAACAAAGAGAGGTAAAAGCTGAAGATATGACAGAATAGATGCACCAACCAGCCACCAATCCGAATCCACGCCAAATAAGCCGAAAAAAAAGTGATAAAAGAGGGCGCTAGATAGCTGACAAATAAGCAGCAAGTTGATGGAGAAATCCTTTGAGAATGCTGAGATAATAGGGTGCTCAGCAACAACTACCAAAATCCACAATATGCTGAAAAATAGGCTGGAAAAGGTGCTGAAGTAAGGCGCCGATCAGCCTCCAATCAATAGCCGAAACGGACAGCAAGTCGGTGAAGAGAACCGCTGAAAATGAAACGGTAGTAGGGTGCTGGCCAGCAGCTACCAAATCTGCAAAAACAATGAAAATTTGCCGAAAAAATCGATGAAAGTGATGGGTAGTAGGGCGCTGGACAGCCACCACCAATTTGCAAAAAAATGACGGAGAAAATCGATGAAAGTGATGGGTGGTAGCTACCAAATCTGCAGGAAAGTGCTCTAATACCAAGTTACAAGCTAAGATTCATTAGCTATGCTAGAAAGCAGTACTTAAGCTAGAAAGCAAGACGAGAGAATGCTTAAGGAGGCTAAAGAGGAGCAATCATCATAAACTAAATAAAGGAATACAATGCTGCCCTATATATACCCTCTCCCTGAATCAATAGAGGATTCAAAAAAGGGAGGGAATAGGATTTGGAGGGAAAATAGTGCGCCTTCCCAATAGGAGGACCCCCACTGCACTCCAGGCATAGTTGCATTCAAACACATTTGAATCTTGATTCAAACGCATTTCAAACATGGGCATTTCCAACTTTTTTTTATTGCGGCCCTAAGTCCCCAAAAGGTGTGTGACAATATTAAATTTTTTTTAAGGGCCCGTTAACCTAAAAAACAACCTACGTCAGCCTGCGCCAGCCTTTAACTGGCTAGTAGATTATCGTGGAATAAAGTGCGCCCTCCTCTCTTTCACATGCTTGATCAAAGCTCTTTCTCTTCTCCATCTTTTGCCAAGATTTTTTGCAAGTGGGGGTTTTTGACTATGCTGGATTGATTGAAAGCATCATATTACAATTTCGAAAGTCGGTTTATCTGCTACAAGCAATGTGTGCAAAAAAATAGGTTTTGAGGCCACTTCAAAGAATCAATTGATTCTATTTGGCCATTGATCATATTTCAGCAAGATTTGGTGATAGTCTTCTACCCTCTAGGGCGCCCCATCCTAGCTATTGACATCCCCATTAGCTTGGCCAAATTTCCTGTGAAGAATAGTTGCAGTTTTTTAGATTTCTGCATAGTTTTTAGACTTAACTTCCCAATTTTATCAATTTTCAAGATGCCTAAGCCTTTCATTCAAACGTGTTTAAATGCATTTCAAACGTGGACGTTTGGATCGTTTGAATGCAACTATGGCTGAATGCATAATGTTTTTTTCGGATAACATTATACATTTGATGGCATACTTTTCTATTTTGCTGTTTTACAGCAACTTAGGCAGGAATGTTCTTAACTTGTAATCATAGCTTTAAAGATAAACAACAAAGGCATCATTGTACTTCAAAGCAACAAATAAGAAAATTGTAGTGTAATTTGGCTTAGTACTTATACATGTCTTAATGTATGAGATGCTTGGTGCCAAAGAATCAACAGACCGCTGGAGAGAGACTTAAAGCCCATTCTTTCTCATTTCTATGCTTTGTTATATTCATAATGTTCTCTATTCCTAGTTCGATTTCCTTTACTTCAAAACACCGTAACAACAGCCTAAATGCATAGTAGAGGAATTGATAGCTACGCAGTCCCTTCAATATAACAACTATTCATCTCTCTCAATAATCAGTAACCTTGTGATGTGGCCAAGTGGTTGATACCTTCTTTCCTCAGCTTGAGATCTGGAGTTAAATTCCACTTGTTTTCATAGTTAGAGGTGCACAAGGTTAAGACGATAATAATCAGTAACCTTAAAAATTTCGATGAGGCAATGTTTAACCTGTTCAAGCTTTTTGGAAGGCCAGCTGGGAGTTGAGAAACCAATTTCCCTTAACTGTAACACTGCCAGTCAAAAGTTGAGAAGTTAAATACTAAGGAGTATAACCTGAGAGATAACACTTTGTTAGAAAGCTGGTACAAATCAAAGCACCTCTTACATCCTAAGAATGTAGTGAATTCGGCACTGCCCAAAAGCTAGTTCGAACTTCTACTTGTTACAGATTTGAAATTGTCATTGTCATTAGTTGTGTACTGCGAAGAATGTTAGCTAAAACTGGAATAGCTCAGTACGTTTATATACTAGACAGATGACGACAAAATGAAGAACTCTTATAGGAAGAGATTAGCAAACACAAAGGGAATTGAACCACTGATACTAGAGAGAAAAATGTCAGCAATACAGCCAAATGAGCTGAGTAGAGTATAAATTCGAACATACATATGTCTGCACAAGTAGCATTTGGATCTTCAAGTTTGCTGGGAGTGGAAAGTTCGTGACCAATCAATTTGAACAGCCAGACCACCTTGTCAAAATCACAAGGGACATCAGACCAGAAGAGGAGAGAAAAATCAGTGCTCTAGTTATGCTACCAGCAATCTCACAAAATTAGAGGTGCAAATGTCAACAGGCAACAAATGCTGGCATCCTTCAAGTAGAATCCTCATCATGGGCTTGCCTTTCACACTCATAAGAACAGAATTCCTGAGTTTCACTCACCAAACTCGTGAAGTAACGAAATTGTTCGTCGTGGTTGTTAGACGGAAAGGCGAAATAAAATTTGTGTAGTCCTGGCCAAGGCGGCAGTCTGCACAAACCACCGAAAATAGCATTCAAAAGTTTAACCAGCTCCTCCTAGCATTTACAAATATCCAAAGAGCTTTGCAACTTCAGAAATTAGTCGTTATGGGAGGCATTATCTCACAATAGATTAAGGGTTTTGTTTGGTTTGAATGTATGACAGTATAGTTATGAGCTCTGAGCAAGATCATTGATGTCTATGATCAAAGGGTGAAGGAACACACACACACACACACACACACACACATGAAATAGCTCTGATTGAAGCTCAGAAAAGCCCATAATAAGGTTCACAACTGCTGATTGAGCTGAATGGTTTAAATAGAAGGTGGAATCTTCCTTAGAAAGTTAAGCTGAAGTCACAGGATGTATGGCTGGAAGTATCTTTGGCAAAAGAAACTGGATTTAAATTTCTGTGGCGAGGTGGGTACTTGCCTTGTCCTGCAGAATTGGCTATCGTAGTCCAACAGATTGAGCTTATCCACAACAAGATCCATGAGCACAATCGCTTTCATATCGGACTGCAGCATTCCACGCATCAGCACCATAACAAATTCTTTAAACTCACATATGAGCTGGTAATAGTTCTCTTTCTGCCACTCACATAAATTGTAACCATCAAAGCGCTGTGACGGTTAGAATTGAGAAAATAAACTAGAAAGAAAAGCATGAAACCATCTATGGCTAGTAATCACGACCACCAGCGCTGGGTAATGCCTTATGAGAAAATCAGGCAATGCAAATGCAATGTGCAGCAATTGGGGTTCTAAAATTGATCAATTGCATTATGGAATTGATGCTAGCAGCACAAATCAGAGTGACACTTACAAGAGCTTTGGGTGCTTCCATAGTTTAGTGGCGTGAATTGGTGTTTGTCCGCTGATTTTTTATGGTGTTTCATCGATCTTCTGAAGAAATAGAGCAAAATAATAATTGCTGAAGGCCGTTGCAGGCAGCAAAGGCCAAGAAAATAAAAAGAGGACAAAAATATGAAAGCATTGTTATGCATACATATATATATATATATATATATTTCGTGTTTTTATTAGTAAAAGATGGAGAAATGCAAGTACAAAGGAATACAATGAAAAAGTGAAAGGCCATAAGGCGAATTGAGATAATGCATGTAAAAAGTGAAAGGCCATAAGGCGAATCGAGATAATGCATGTAAAAAGTGAAAGGTCATAAGGCGAATTGAGATACTCTATAACTATAACAACCTCACACATTATTTACATAAAGCCTACTGCTTCATGTAAGTCGCTAGTTAAGACAGTTGGAAGTTTAGGTAGTGCAAGAAGTTGTGAAGCAGCCGTTCCTGCAACTACGGCACGTCGAAGTATTGCAAGTGCCTGAGTGCGTTGTAAAGTCATAGAAACTCGTTGACGATAATAAGCCGCAATGATAGATAAAGGAGAGGCACCATGTCCTTGGAGCTTCGCTGCAAAACCTGCACAAGATGATAGAAAATCGTCGAATTTCTTATGCAGGCACCCATATGTTTCCAAGGCAAAAGGAAGAAAGTCTTCTCCAGGAGTGCGATGCGAATAATCTCGCTCTTTATCTTGAGCTGCATGAGAAGCAGTAGCACCTTGAGTAGTTGAAGCACGTCGAAGGAGGTCTGGCCGCGAAAGATCAGCAACAACAACATCCCTAAGCGTGCAGATCCCCTCGCGCGAAAGAACGAGATCAACTCGACACCGAGGTGACTGTGAATCAGACATAGGCAAGATGGAATAATCATTGCTTTGATGACCTTCATTATGCATGGAATAATCATTCCTTTGATGACCTTCGTTTGGTGCTAAGGGTCGTTTGAGAATTTATTCCATAACTTTGAACATTACCCAAACCATAGCAAGAGTCCCTAAAACAAACCATTTTTTTATGTAAATAATGCATCTTGGTTCTTAAGGGGAGCTTGAATCTAGGATCTCTAGAAAAACCATTTTTTTATGTAAAGGATGCATCTTGATTTTTAAGGGGAGCTTGAATCTTGGATTACAGAAACTTTGGATGCCAAGGCAATCAACTGAGCCAACCTTGGATCTAGTAAAGGATGAGCAAGACCTTTAATTACTCTTACTATTTACAACACAATTTCTAAAATCTAAGTGAAAATAATTTGGGCATCATTCTCTACGATAATTTGATCGATTGATTTATTGCACTTGTCAAAAAACAAAAATCTTTATGATCTTGTAGATCTTTGATTATAGACTTTGAAGGTTTATTCGCTAGGTAAATCTTTAGGGAGAAAACTTTTCCATCGTGGAATGTTCAAAAAGTTTGAGGGAATCCTTTAGACATGAGATTATAGGTAAATATGTGTCCCATGGCACTCGTGGACCTACCAACATCCCAAGGTGTAGGAAGGTTGGTAGGTGCTCCAAAGGTGTTATCGAGCAACCACCACCATCGGATGGTGTTGAGCCCATGAGAGGCATGGCATCCACATGTATGCTCATCCCACTTGTAGAGGGATGGGACATTCACATATCAACTAAATGTCTAGTTTAAAAAAAGAAAACCACATTTGTTTTTTAAACATCATTTATGTGTATTTTAATCCCACATGTTAATGTACCACATACATAATTCAAATAGCGACTATTCTCATATTCATTAGGTGTTAAGTGCCAAGTTGTCACATGAATTTCAAAACTTTGCATAGATGTCCATAGGCCAAACAAAAACATTGAGTGTGACAAGCCTTCTTTGCTCCCACAATCTAAAAGACATATTGTTCATGATCTAAATAATGCCTCACATTTTGTGTGCTTCTTAACCATATGTGGATTGACATTTGAGAGCAAGGTCATGCATTCTATTGATCACGATGTTGCCCTTACTATCTTTGATGATGGAGCCATCACTCCAAACTTGTCAAGGCCAAATATGTGGATGCACAACAGTGAACATACATGGTGAAAGCTAGTGTTATCAAATATTGACACATTATCAATATACAAAATCATGTGTCTTTATATCGTGACTACGTCAATAGAAGTGGAGGTTTATTTAATGTTGGGTGGGTATATTGTTATTTTAGCCATGTATGATTGTTGGTTTGAAGTATGTGAAAACTCGTTGAATTGATTTATCCGTCGATTAAAAATATTAGCAAACAACTTAATAACAAGTGATTTTTGGTGGTATCTATTGAGTATATGATTGCTATCAATAAGGTATCGAGATGGGTATTAGCCAACCTTATCATGATTCTCACTAATCATTTGTTCCCTAGATAAATATATCAATTGAGTCCAGGTCTTGAAACCCATTTGGATATATGTTGGTCATAATTGTGGCTTGTACTCTGCCAGCCCAATACTAGTTTATTTCTTGTCATAAAATAAAATAGAGGGGTGTATCAAACACCACAAAAACCTCAAGCAACAATCTCTAGAACAACATAACATACTTTTGTAATATTGTGCTTTATCCAAAAATGGTCACTCAAAAAAGATTTTATAGCATGAAATGCATAAGAAGCGAACGCTTCATTGTAAATGTGTTTGAAGTCTACTTTGACATTTATTAAAAAAATTACTCGTATTTTCATAAATAATGATTAGGAGAACAATATCCTAATCATCAGCCTAAAAATTTATAAGTTTTAGACCTAAAATGAGTCTGCTTATACTAAGATTTTAAAGTAAAAATAGCACAAGCCTGTGATATCTTGCTCAAATTTCACATCCTCTAATGCAAATTGCTATTTCGAACATATTGAATGGCCTGAAAAAATCTCTGATATTGAATCAATTTAGCACCTTGAGAGAAGCCAAATCTCATGTTTAAAAACTATATTAAAAATCAATCACTAAGTTTTCTGGAGATGCGGATACCATAATATTCACTTATGACTACCTATATTTTCTTGCAAGAAGACCCATTTCATAGAACAATCAAAAGCAAAAATGCATTTCTTTGTCCTCTACATTCGAATATGTTGTAGCCACCTCTACATAAAAGGAAATTGTCTGGCTCAAAAGATTACTCCAGGATCCAAAGTTTTAACAAATCAGTCCAACAACACTTTATTGCGACAATCAAAGCTGCATAGCACTTTCTCTGAACCCACGAACTCACTCTAAAACTAAACATATTGAATTTCAATTTCATTTTCTAAGAGAGAAGGTTTAGAATAAATAAGTCGAACTAATTTACTATCATACCAATAGTACGTTGGCTGATGTATTGACAAAACCATTGTCAAAAAAGAGGCCTGCTACCTTAGTTAGTATGTTAAATTTTAATTTTACTCCTACTCACCTAATTCTATCTTTTGAAAACTCTTGTACATACTCGCTCTTATTACAGTCTACAAAAATGAGCTATTATTTGAGACAGTCTACATTTTTACATGCATATTCGAACAATCTATAGAAATACATGATAATTCGAAGCAGAGACTTGACTCCCATGTTGGGATTCAAAAGGTGGATCAACCGACAATGCTTGTTGCAGCAAAGGAGCAGCAACAAGGAATCCTCGGTGCATGAAACTAAGTCTATCGATTCAGACCGACTTCGACATTTCGAAGTCTATCCTTGAGCTTCGAAGTCGCTGGATCAACTAAGTCGATTCCCTAGCCATGCACATACACCTTAATTACAGATTTAGCGGAAGCATTTTAGGTGAGGGATTTTAGAGCGATAAATTGATGAGAGCTATCAGTCATACAAGTAGTTTAATCTACTAACAACGAATAACCAGAACATCAATGAAAATGATCATTCAAGACAACACGCACGACCTAGATTGTTGGAACACAAGTTTTTCAGTTGTGAAGAAAATATAGTCTGAAAATGCATGCAGAGTCACGATCTTCCTAAAACAATACTCTGTGATAACAGAGAGGAAGATCAAAACAATTGCGCTTTGAAGCTCGACTTGATCGATGTTGTGGCATACCAACAACAAAATGATTGATATTTGTAGTATAAACGGGTATCGTTCCTACTAGGGAGCAATAAAAAGGCTAATACTGTCATTATTAGTGCAAAACCAGAAATAACTAAGAATGAATGGAGTGGAGAGGAGAAGTGATTGCAAACTGGTCATCAATAGATGTTTCCACAAGGGGCTGCCAGTACAACCTTATAAAGAAAACAAAACACCCAGGAGAAAAATACTGAATACTTCATTATGGTTTTCAGATTCAAATGGGAGTGAACTCAAGAAAGCAAGTACTTCGGCAAAAGGGAAAGCCACACAGTCTTTCTGTTATCTTGACAGTAGCTTATCATGAATCTAACTCCTATGATCTGCGCAAATCACAAGATTGAAGGCTAGAGACACTTCACTAGACAATTCCAGTCCAAACACTGTGTAATAAGCATTCGCATACAGTGCCATAAACTTCCTATTACCAAAATGAATCACCATGAAAAGCACAGAAGGTATTCACAATAGAAACAAGTTGTGTGATTTAGAACACTCAGATTTACATTATCTGTATTCACCATTTGCAGAGTACAAAGATATGTGCATTACAGTCTAGATACTGCAAAGAAGAGAGATTGCTACACCTCTATATAAGAATCTGAGAACACAAAGGTTCTAAACTTGTAGATGAATAGCAAAAATAGCAAATCTACATTAAAGCACCAACAGAGCAACACAAGCTTCTGTTCTACATTATGTCTGAATGTATTACAATGGCATAAGACTAGCATAATATAGCCAGAGAGATCCGTGCTAGAGAGAAGAGGGCTCTGCAACTGCTTCAAGAATGAGAGCAAATCAGTATTTGACATCTGGAACAGGGCTTTCACAAGCCAATAGCATACTGCCACAGTAGGATCAACAGTTAGAAAGTAGGGTTGATGTCTCAAGTAAGGAAAAACAGCCAGGTCGAAGATGAATGAGGGTCGCTGGCCATCTGCAAACTGCCTTGAATCTGTAACCAACTTTGGAGTGCATTGGAGGCTCATACTACCCGCGTTGAAGATGGGTGGAGGTGCGTTGGTGGCTTGCCGCCTTCTGACCTGCATGGAGAACAACCTCTCTTCGCTGCCCTGAGACAAAAGAAATGCAAAGGTGGGCTGCCAAGAAATCATACTGCCCTAAAAAATCCGAAAAGAGAGAGAGAGAGAGAGAGAGAGAGAGAGAGAGAGAGAGAGAGAGAGAGAGAGAGAGAGAGAGAGAGAGAGAGAGAGAGAGAGAGAGAGAGAGAGAGAGAGAGAGAGAAGTGCGCCAGTTGCCTCAAGAAATGCGAAGGTGGGAGGCTCTGGCTGCGTGGAGGTGCTCCGAGGTAGGCACTAAAGAATGAACGAGGCTCCAAAAGTCTCGAATAGTGCAAAATGTGCGACAATGGCCCTTTAGTTTAGCGCCTTGCCTTTGAAAATAGCGAGTTGCCCTTAGGAAATGTGAAGATGGCGGTTTATAGGCAGCCGCTAAAACTGCCATTGAAACTTGACTCTCTCACAAAGTCGAATAATGCGAGAATGCGGACTGGTTTCATGCCTTCTTTAACCAATGATTTTTCATATAAACTTTTGTCTTACATGAGCATTACCTCAGTATTAAATTACAAATGTTCTTTGTATAGACTATGTCGTTCAGGTATCACTTTAAAAAGTAAAGGCTAGCCATAGCCATATGCCAAATTCATAAGTAGTAAAATGGTTTTTAGTTCCGTAGAACATATTTGACTCATACCACACTAAGTGCAACTAATGAATAGGCTATACATAACGGCAAAGGCAAAGGCTTAAGATTTAGCAACGAAAAGCAAATGGAGTAAAGAGCCATAGCCAGGGCTCCACAATCGAATTGATCAACAAGTGAGCTTATTCAATGTTCATATAACTGGTGGATGGAGCTTCTTGTAGTAACTTGTTGACTGAAGCAACTGATAAGTCGGTGTATATATACACATGGCTAACCGATTAAAAGAATGATTAATGAGTAATCTACAAACAGGATTAAGGCACTATGTGCAGTTGGTAGTCGTACTCGGACAATATCTGATTAAGTTAGAGATTTTGTCTGATTGTGACAAATGTACTGTTGAGCCGCCAATTTGATGATATCGACTTTTGAGAGTTGGCACTTACATCGACTTTTGAAGAAGTCGGATAGTCGACGTCGGAGGTTCGACAAACTTTGATGTCGGACTCGGAAGTTGGACAAGGCTGAGAAGTCGAAGACTTCAGACAAGTCGAAGACTTCGGATAAGTCATAGACTTCGAACAAGTCGAGTGCTGCTCTCATGTCTTTAAAAGTTCGATGTCATGGGCTCAAAACCATTTGTGAGGAAAGTCGATGTCGAGCAAGTTGACGGAAGACTGTCATCGACTTTCCTTGTATTTCTACAGACTGTCATCGACTTTCCCTGTATTTTTGCAGGGTATGCGACTGTAGGATCCTTTGTCTTACAGTAGAGAATGTGGTAGCTACCCAATCTCTTTTGCTCTACCCGAGTGCCCCAGCCTCCCCCGTCAGACTTTCCTTTTTCCGTATTGATTTACACCTCCTTGTCTCGGTGCATAGCTATTGTCTTCTTGTGAACATTAGCTAATTCTGGATTGGTTAGATCTAGATATAGATCTCTTATAAGGTAACTTATGTGACTTTGACAAAGCACATTGCTCACAAACATGATTGATGCTAGTTAAGGAACTTGGAAGACCAATTACAACTTGTTTTCTTGCCATTACCTCCATTGACTTGAAGTTGAGATGCCCCATTCTCTTGTGCCATACATCTTGCATTGACATTTGCTCTTTTGCAGCACATCTAACTTGGTTGGCAATACCATAAGGATCAAGTTTGAATAACTTACCTTGCCTTTTGCCTCTTGCAATCACAATATCCTTTTTCTTGATCAAGCATGTATCACCATCAAACTCAACCTTAAGACCCTTGCTCTATGTTCTTAGTAATGAAATGTATGAACAGAACATCCTTCAAATGAACATTCCTATTTGTGGAGAGAGCAATAGTTCCAATCCCTTTGATTGCACACTCACCATCATTGGTCGTGTAGATCACCCTCTTGTCATCTCCATATGCCAACAAAGATGTGAAATACCCTTTGTGAAAAGTCATGTGTGAGCTTGCTCCACTATCAATCCACCAAGGATAAATATCTCCAACATTAACACTCAAACATGAAGACATCACAGATCATTCCACATAATTCAACTTTTGCATCTATTGAATGCAGTTTTTCTTAGTCAATCTTCTTTTCTTTTTCCAACATGTATGTCATCGACAAAAGAGTCTCATTAGCACTTCACTTAATCTCTCTACATAATCACATGTTTTTTTAGATTTACCACAATGCGGTAAGCTTTCATGGTTGCGTGCCGCGAAGTTGAGGGGTGGTCTTTCTTTGGAGAGTATGAGCACAAAAACACTATTTTTTTTCAATCTCTATACATTGTAATGGATTATTTGTCTCAAATTTTTAACAATTCAAACTTTTATAAAATTTTGAGGGTACACGTGTAGTGACAAAGCTTTCTAAATTCCTTGTGTCTTAGCATACCAAATGAAGGTATAGTCATAGGTCTCTCACCATTTAAGGGCATAAGAAGGTTGGTGGGTGCGAAGGCCTAGCCACATGCACTAAAATTTTCTTGCATTTATAGGAAGTTCGCCACTTTTGGATGTGGAGATCACGAGGAAAGGATGTGAAAGCATGGGCTGCACTCAAAACCTGTTGTTGACAATGTTGCACGTGAAACTGCTCTAAGAGAGATGTTTGTGGAGGACCTTAAGCAATTACCACCCGTCATTGCTCGAGGACAAGAACCCCGTGCATGCTACATAGCTAGCCATATTTCAATGCTGCAAGGAATCTATGTCGTAGTTTAAGTGCTTCCCATACCAAGACTTAGGTTGTTCTCACATTAGTGGCAAGTCCAAATGGGCACGTGCAAAATGTTATTTGTTGGTATGGGACAACTGGATTAGTCACTGCTCCTTTCACCTTGCATTTCACATGCTCCTACTAGCATCTTGAGCCCGTCACATACACGGTGGCGATTACTCCTGAGGGCCAACATAGTTGGTTGATCGCCACATGTCCATGCACCCTCTCTTGTTCCCCGCGCTTTTGTCCGATACCCGCGTGCCTAGAAAATTTTGTTGGGACTGGGCAAAATTTGGGACTCAGGAGATTTCGGGATCCAGCATGATGCCATGTGGCGGTCTAATAATTTTCCCATAAGTTTATGGGATACATATCCTTTGTTGTATATATAGTGAAACAAACAAGAGATTGTTAAATGTCCATATGGACGCGAGGAGTGGTGACACCTGATTGTGGCTATGTGCTAGTGAAATTTCGGTAATTGCGTTCGAAAAACTTTGGGAGATGTGCGCGCGCATCCTGATACTCATGAGCCCATGCTACCCAAAATACTGGGATTTCACAATAAGCTCAATAAATTGTCAGAACCCAAATTTCTTTGTCAAGCTGCCCTGCTTGTGAAAACTCTCGGTCGGGCAAGGCCCCGGGCAGCTGCACCACGTGTTAAACAGGCACGGGAGCGGAGTTAACTCCCCTCCATTGCCAATAAGCAACTTCGCTTGGGCATTGGGTTCTAATAAAAGGATGGGTCCAAGACTTGCTCTTTTTTGGTGAAAAAATAAAAGAAAAAATAGGCTCTAGCTCTAGCACTAGACAGAGGGAGTTATATCTTGGCGATCACGATCCTGATTTTTTCCTCGAGTTCTTGCCGTCAATGCTGTCTGTGGCTGTGGTTGCAGCGTCCCCTGATTCTGCCTTTTTGCCTTCGAATCTTTGTTCCGTAGATCTCATTGCTCGATTCAGAAAGCAGAAATAATGCGATTCATTAAGCTGTAATCTGACATCATAATCGCCTTTTTGTTGCCATTGTTACGAACCCTAACCTTTTTCATTGACCTTCTTCTATCAATGCTCTCGTTTCGTGATACAATCTGTTATACGCCCTGCGAGTTGCGTTTAGGGTGGATCAATGACATGCCCTTCTCATCAGGTAAAGCAGTATTGCGAGCAATCGTTATGCAGCAAGCATTTCTGTTGTTTGAAACATTTGATGAGCACGCAAGTCCTTTAGGAACTAGAAATACTTTTCGGACATTCATCACTTTAGTTTGTTTTCTTAGATCGCGTTTCGTGTAAGTTTCCTTTTTTTTGTGATACAGTTCTTATGCTGTGTTTGTTCAGGAAATTTATGCGACCGGTGAAAAGTGTGTCAGTTGGTATTTAAGCCAAACCGGATCCGCAGCCTTGAGGTCAGCAGAAGTCTATTGCTATGTCTCTCACGCTGTTGCTATTTGCAGTTTTTCCATAGCTCTAGTGTCATTTGTATTATAGCCCCTGGCAACCGCATCAGTCTGGCAAGGTTTTATTGCTGTTTGCAATAATAACGGTTTTGTAACTTAATAGGGTTTCCCAAACAGATATTTAGGTTCTTTGAGCCTGCCTTTACTTCAAGCTCCTGCAAAAGGTTTTTGTGAAAAACCTAGAATGAGCAGCCATTTTTATGACCCCAAACATATCAATGGAAAAGCCTTTGGTTTGATTTTTTTAAGGAAATTCTTTGAAGGTGAACGAAGGTTGCCTATGAGTTTGTAACTAGAAGGCTGAATCTCATAGCTGAATGCCGAATGACACAAAACTTTTATTATGTTTTAGACAAGCTAACTTCCGACCAAAGAGGGAGGAATAGTCTGTGCTTATTGAAATGGCTGGCAAAGGACTGGCCCTGATGCGTCCAGTGTGGATGAAACAAGCAGAAGAGGCTAAGTTGAAAGAAGAAGAGGAGAAGGCTGCAGCTGCAAGAGCTGCATTCGAGGCCACTTTCAACGACGTGGATCAAACACAGTCTAAGGAAGAGCCGTCGTCAGACAGCGAGGCAGAAGAAGCTGAGAAGCTTGCAAACAAACCTGTTGGACCTGTTGATGCGTCTAAGTGCACAGCTGCTGGTACTGGTGTGGGTGGTGGAGCAGCAGGCGCGGCAGCTTCTTTTGTGGTCATTACGAAGGATGCTGATTGTCGCAGAGTTTCTCATGGAGGAGCTTCCATGAGGGTTAAGGTGGCACCTGGCCCTGGAGTTGGTGGTGTGGAGCAGGAAGCTGTTGTGAAAGACCATGGAGATGGGACTTATACAGCAACTTATGCTGTAGCCAAAAGAGGTGACTATATGGTGAGTGTGGAATGCAATGGACAGCCAATTTCTGGAAGCCCCTTTCCTGTGTTCTTCAGTGGAGGAAGTGCCCCTCTAGGTGGAAGCCTGCTTCCTTCTTCAGGCACGAGCTCAAGCACCTCCTCGTTTATGAATGGGATGAACCAAGGCGTCTCACCTTTCCCAAACATGATGACTGGCATTTTTCCTGGAATGCTTGCCTTAATACCTGGAATACTCCCTGGAGCTACTGGAGGTGCCATTTTACCAGGGCTTGGAGCATCTTTTGGAGAAGTTTGTAGGGATTACCTAAATGGGCGGTGTGTGAGGGCAGATTGCAAGTACAACCACCCTCCTCAAAATCAGTTGATGGCAGCACTTGCGGCTGGGAGCACAATGGGAGGGCTTAGCCAAATGCCAATGAACCCTTCTGCAGCAGCCATGGCCGCAGCTCAAAGTATTGCAGTTGCTCAAGCATACCAAGCAGCTCAAGCACAGGCAGTTGCCCAACAGCAGCAGGCTGGTATGGAAGTTCATAATGTTTGTTATGCTATGTGTACCTAAATGCTGATATTCTCTGTAGAAGGTGTTTTTGACTTTAATTCATTGGTTGTAGACTGTTTTGCCAATTGTATTTAATTTTATATGAGAAAATCCTTTTATCTGCTCCCTGTACAGAGTGAATTTACCTGAAAAGTGAAAATGCAACATGTCTAGCTGTAATAGAGCTGTTCAGAAGCCGTAAAAAGGAAGTGGAAAGACCTACTGTAGGAGTGGCAGTGAGGGAATAAAACTTGGAAACTTTAAGGAAAAGTGACCAAAATTCTGAAAATGATGGAGTTTTGACCAAAAGTCTAGATGTCAGTAGCTGTAAAGCCCAGCTGAAGCTCCCAACTGTAAAATCTCCCTACTGTAGAAGAACAATGAGCATAGAAAATAAGACAAAAAAGTTTGGAAAGGAAGACGTGCTGAAAATTGGAAGAAACTGGAAATCTTAAAATTTAACCTTCTACACATCAAAATTATGATCTGTAAACTGCATTTAAAGCACTCTAGTGTAGGATGATGCCTGACAAAATTTTTCCCAAAAAAGAGACAAAATGTTAACCTACCCTTTGCTATCGTAAATACAGTTTTCTAATGTTTTGTTGGACATCAATGTAGACGAATTTAATGATGCAAATAGGTTGAAATTTGGGGCAGTATAAAATGATTTGGAAGTAAAAATTTGATAATTAGGGTCTTCTCGCCACATTCACAATTCAAGAAGCTGGACAAATGAAGCTGGTACCCACTTTCTGCCCACCATGGAAAGTTTTTTTGATACCGAGTTATGTTTCTGTGATACCGAGTTATAAGCTACATGAGCACTCAAGGAAATGCAGTAATTATGGAAAGAACTGCAAATGAACCATTAATTCTGCAAATGTACTGATCTAATGACTAACAACATGGCAATGTGTAAAGGAATTGTAGCTGATTGCAGTCTAACCTAAGACTAGGCCACGTTCAGTTGATTGTCCATCAAGTGAAGAGGCATAGAGTTATTTGTGGCTACAAGAGGGTGCACAAGCTAGGTGTATGTGTGCCTATCCATTAGGGGCCCAATTTGACCAACTGCTTAGCCATGTCAGATTGGGTCCAAGTGCAGCCTGAACGTAAGGTATAATGTGAAATAATAAGCCAGCGGGTCAGATATCAACGATTGTGCTGTAGCTCCTAATATACCACATTTGATCAATGTCTTGTAAGGTACCATCTACCCAATGCTTTCTATAACACTTCGTCGTTGCTAGTCTTTCCAGGACTTTGACTTTTGATACTGTGCTCCCTCCTAAAACATAACAAGAATGTTATGGTATATGACCAATACTTAAAGTACCTATCATGTACTATAGCTAGCAGCCTTCAAAAATTTAGGCACCTCCTTGGCCATTGACTTTTTCACAAACTACAGTGACCAGCTTGAACATATAGTATTGCCCTTACAAGGCAAGGTAAAAAATTGGATCTCAGAATTCTGATGCAGATGGTCATCATAGCTACTTAATTCACACCAGGTTGTAACTACGAATTCAAGGAATTTTAAACGTCATGATTTTAAGCCTTGTAGGGAGCTAATTTCACTTAGGAACATTTATCTTGCATAAATTTTTACAATCCAGTTGATTCTGTTTTATACAAGGAGTTTTGGATTGATTACGATAGTGTTCACACATCTACCTTTTGTTATATGCAGCGACAAAAGAGTCAAGGAATGAAACCATGTCTGTGAAGGAGCAAGAGAAAAAAATTGACCTGTCAAAAACTATTCAGATTACAAACTTGCATCGATCACTGACATCAGAGCAGTTGCGCCAGCTTTTTGCCTATTGTGGGACTGTTACAAACTGCGAAATTGACAGTTCGAAACAGATTGCTTATGTTGAATACTCTAAGTTGGAGGAGGCAAAAGCTGGGCTAGCATTGAACAATCTGGAAGTAGGTGGGCGCTCTCTTAAGGTTGAACCTGCAAAATCACCCCAGCCTAAACCTGCAGAAGCTGCCTCTACTGCAGCCCCAACAGCTGCTCAACCCCCACCATTGCCAATGATGATGCAGCAGGCTGTGGCAATGCAGCAATTGCAATTCCAACAAGCTTTGCTGATGCAGCAGGCTATGGCTTCACAACAGGCAGCTGCACGGGCGGCCACAGTCAAATCTGCAGCAGACATGGCTGCAGCTAGGGCAGCTGAAATCAGTAAGCGACTCAAGGGGGATGATGGTGGACAGGAAGATGAGAAGGCAAAGGGCAGTGACAGGTCATTATTTCTTATTTACCAGCCTTGCAAAAGTTTGTGTTTGTTTCCTTCAAACTACTTATCTATAATCTAATCTGGCTTGTTCAGCCACTTATAATTTTCTCTTTGTTGCAGATCACGATCACGCTCACGTTCAAGATCAAAATCGAAGTCTAGATCACGGTCTCCAATCAAATACCGTAGAGGTAGAAGGTCTCGTTCTTTATCTCCGATCAGATACAGGCGTGATTTTCACCGTGGAAGCTCTTATTCAAGAGATTACTATCCCCATCGCAGTCATAGTAGGGATAGGGGCAGTTATTACAGGGGTGGTCGGGATAGTTATTATCGGTATTATGGAAGGCGTGAATGGGATCGTGAAAGAGAACGTGACCACCACACTCGTTCATCTCGGAGAAGTAGGAGCAGAAGTAGAATGAAGAGGAGATCGAGAACTAATTCAGGCTCTCCCCACCATCGATCATTATCTCCCAATCAATCACCAGCAATTGATGTCAGCAAAAGCAAATCTGTAAATGATGAAAGCACTCATCACAAGAAGAGCTCCTCACGGCACAAGAAGAAGAATAGAGAGCACTCTAGCAGCCCTGATGTGAGGCACAAGAAGAAGCATAGAGAACACTCTAGCAGCCCTGATGCAAGCGATTGACAAGTTTTTACCTAAAGTTTGCTTTATTTTACATCCTAGTAGTTGTTTCTTGGTTTAGTGCTCTATTGCAACATTTTTCAAATTTCATCACTGTGAAAGATGCTGGCTCCAATTTTCCGGCATGAAACATGCAGGAACTTTCGGGTGTCAAGGAGTGGGAGGAGTACAAGAGGAAAGTTATTTTGAGAGCTTTGTTTCTTTGTAGTCGTGATTTTGGTCAGTATAGTTCTTTTGCAGGATGATGAGCTGACACATTACACACTGCTCTTTCTCCGGCCAAAACCTGAACATATTACTATCTTTAGGTAGCTAAGTGGCCGTATTTCGACAAGGGTTTACACCTTAGATTTCAGGTCTTAATCTCTTCAATTTTATCGTATTTGTTTGCTCTGATTCCCATGTCTGTATGACCTGATAAACATTCGATGATCCTTTGAAGTTCATTCTTCAGTAAATTTAACCGAAACTGTTTCTAGAAATGAATGAAATCATCTCCTTTTGGGTTATTATAGTTAATATTTTTGCAATGTAGCCTGTCTTCTTTTGCTATTAAGCTCGTATTAGATGGAATAGAGATATCAGAGATATCCAGCTTACCAACAATTGATGTCATGCTGGGGTTGGGCTTCGTGGGTTTGGTATCTGTGGGCTTTGGAGGTGCTTGTGGGGATATTGATGAGCATGGGCCCAGGATATTTATTAGCACATGAGGATCACTCAGAATCAGAAGTGCAGAGTTTTTCCAAATATGGTAAGTAAAAATGAACTTGTGAAACACGAGTTTTAAGGATGTGATATTCACAATGACCTTTTTCTTATGCTTTAGAGGTTGAATCCCTCATAAAGATGTTTAGTATATCTTGTAGTTTGTTTTTCAACTTATTGGAACCATTATATTGGGCTAGTGGCTTGAACTATTAGTTCTCATGCTTGAGTTGATTTTGTTGGTGATAAGATGACGTGGAAGTGTATGCAAATGTCGATGATGTAGTTGTGGAGCAGAATGCGCGGGGAGACTTTATAAACATCAGATTGCTTGCATGCAAGGCGCTGCTTACAAAAAAGCAATTGTTATGCTTGATGCTAACAAGCAAGTTAGGTGAATCTCATCCTGTTGATACTTCTTTTTGCAAGATTCTGCAAGTAATGTCTTGGAGCTACATACCCAGTGTTTTAATATTGGCATTCTGGGCTTATGCTACAGAACAGCTTCCAAGAGTTTGTACATTTTCCAGCAAAGGTAGATGATGTTCTCCATTCTTGAGCTACTGTTCTGACTTGAGCTTTTTGGATAATCTCTTATGGTCACATGGAGTCTAGTATAACCGTATAATCTGTTACTCTTTTAGCATGCCATGAACAGGTTGAAATTAGCATTTGGTTTGTGTTTCTTTGTGTGCAGAATTCGATCACACGATGCTGAGTTGCATGACTGCAGTTTGAGGATTATGTGATTTTTGGTGTGCTCATAAGTTTTGGAAATTCAAAACCTAGAAGCAGCCATGCTTTCTATGGTCTAATATGTAGTCTAGCTGAAAGTTGTAACAATTGACTAGCTAGTATTTGACATAACTGAGATACCTTTTGAATCTATGGAGCTCACTAGTGAGACTTCAATGCTTTACCAAACTTTCCCATTGCCTTGGTATTTTGTGTTTCTATATTTTCCTTTTGTGTGCTTTGGTTTGATATATATTTCATTTGTAATACTAGGCTTATGCACGTGTTCTATTATGTAAGGTCTCTCACATTTGGGACACTATGTATTTCCAACCTTTTGTTTTTATAGCTTCTCGCTCATCCCAACATCAAAACTACTCTAGGAATGAATGTGCTTTCTTCTTCTCACTCCTGCGTGTAGTCACTGCAACAGGCTAAGGGTTGCAAGTAATGGAAACTACTTGCACATGTAAATTTTTTGGGCACAGTTGTTTCAGAGAACATAGGACCACATGATTGTTGTTTAGTTTGCAAAATTAAAAAATGCGCGTCGAAAGATCTTGGATCTGCAGACTGCATTAGTTAGTAAGTGGGTCTAAGGAGCCATTTCAAACCAGCTAATATGAACTTCTTTTGGCTAGCTAAAGTGTTAAGGACACACATAGTTTATACTTCTCTATTTTTGGCCACACACTTTCTATTACAATTGGCAGCCCCCAAAACACTAATTTACGTGGTTCCTAATTTGGGCCCTAATATTTGAATCTTCATATTTCTCTGACTTGAAGGGAGGTAGCTTTTGCTCAGTATAAACAGCCACTAAGGCTATTTATTAGTCAGTCATGAGTTTGGAGTCTCGAGTTCTTTGTAGGGGAATTGCATCTTTGTACTGGAGATCTGCCTGAGCTATTAGCAGGCATTGATTTCATTAGTCTTCTCTGTTGGAAAATGCTTGTGAATTTGCTTTAAGAATGCTAATTTGCTATTTGTCGTGTTGAATCTGTAGGTGTGTTCTTAACTTGCCAGTTTTTTTCTACACTTGGTGGATCTCCATTTTTACTGGTGGACTTCTAGCAGACAACTTCAACTAAACTTGGCGGTAGAAGAGAAAAAAAAGTTCTCTTTTTTTTGCATATTATTTTCAATGTCTATTTTAGCGGATCACTAGCTTCTTGGCGGTTGTTTTGGTGGATACCTATTGCAGTTGTTATCGCCCTATTTGAACAAGGTTTCTTTGCTTTTCATCAGCATTTGTTTGCTAGCTTTTGACAGTCTTTTGGAGGCTCCATCTTCTTATTTTTGAGGTTATTTCTCACTTCACTTGCTGGTTTTTTAGGGCAGTACCTTCCATTCTTTCCGAATGCCATGTTTAGAGGTGATTGTGACACATATTTCATTAGCAGTTATTTCCTGATTTTTGGGCTACATTTTAGCCATCACATCACTCTTTTTTGTCGCAGTTTGAGTGATGCTGCTGATTTTTGGGGGCCGCATAGCTCTTTATTTCTAGCATCCTACTTGGAGGTGAAATTGACATATTTTTGCACACTTTCACTTGCTGGTTTTACGACTTGTTTTGTAGTATATATTTCCCTTCCTTGGTAGCTTGCTTCCTTTCTTGGGGCTCTATTTGGTGGACATTTTGGCAGCTTCTTTACAACTTAGAATTTCTAGGTTCGTTTGTGTAAAGCTTACATTGAGGTGATGACTTGTGTCCTCTCCCTTAAGCTCTGTGCTTTTTTGCATTTTTCACCTTTTTCTCATAGTTGTGCAAGTCACATTTTCATATTTTTTTTTTTCAGAGTTGCATTTTCCAAGTCGCATTTTGCATAGAAGTTGCAAAAGTCACATCGGTCACAAAGTCGCAGAAGCCACAATTCATCACTTTATTATCATGCCGACCACACAAGCTTCCTCTAGTACTTAGGACATCATTGCTCATTTGGATGATAATCCTACTTGGCTTGATAATATCCAACAAATGGTTGTTGCTATCCCTTCTCGGATTCACTCTGCCATTGCACAAGCATTTAGCGCTCCTCATTCTCATTCACTTGTTTTCCAAGACAAACATTTGGATTTATCCATTTTTGTTCCACCCATTCCTATTCCTCCACCTGCTCACACCGTATTGCATGATTTTTGTGATAAAGATTAGCTAATTGTTGATAGGGGTTCTTTAGATGGCAATAAGCTTGCTAATTGGCTTCATAAAATGGAAACTTATATATCTTTGATACCGCACAGTCCTGCTTGACAAGTTCAACTTGCAACCATATATCTTAATGGTCTTGTTCCGAACGCGAACTTTTGACTTTCCCACTGATGTTGCATGGATTGCATTTATCACTACTCTTTGTCTAGCTGTGATCCATTCTACTTGGCATACCACTCAGTCAGATCTTTTTTGCATGTTTCTTCAACAAACGGATGATTTTTGGATGTTCGAAACCTAGTAGTTGATAAGGAGATACAGGTTGATGCTGATACCACACTTATTGCTGATGTTGAGTGCCTTGGTGTGCTGCTCTCGAGTGCCTTGATGCTCATTATGAGGAATTTGCTCATTATGATCCTATTATATTTGCTGAGCTCGAGCATTGTTCAGTTGCTATTCTTACTTCTAGTGCTTCGATCACTTTCATTTGTTTCTATTATTTCCTATATTGTTTACGTGTTTGTTGAGGTATTTGCGATGTTGGTATCTGCTTGCACTTTGTCTGATGCTTTAGTTCTTGTTGATGTACATGATGCTTCCTCTACAATTGCATCAGCAGATCATTCAGATGGCTCACCTGATGCTCCAACATCTGTTTATAATTTTCATATTAGATACTTCTAGATGTGTATTTAGGCGAGAGTTTATCATTTGGTGCGTCTACTACTATCCCTCAGTTTGTTGCTACTACGGTTATGCATCATGTTCTTCTAGATGATGCTTCACACTCATGGGCATTATGGATTCCTTAACATGATGACATTATAGCTGTATGGGCCTTGAAGATACCTTTTGATGCTGCCATGGGCCTTGAAGATACCTTTTGATGCTGCCATTTTATATTCATGGACCTTATGGATACCAAGGGATTTCGATCTTGTTGCTACACACATGTCTATTCCAGCTATTGTTTGTCAGGATCTACTATGCTTCGTCTTTCCTGGCACTTTTTGGTTGTCACATACAGCTTGGCGTCTAGTAATATTGCAGAGTTGCTATTGTGCGGTTTATGATGCTCGTACTTGGTAGTGGCCTTCTAATGCTTGGCATTGCCACACACCCACATATCCACGCATTCATATCACTACCACTTGGCATTCTTGGAATGCATTTACAACATTTTCTCCTGATGGTGCTAGATATATGAGGCATGCATGGTTGGTATGACTTGCATGGCCATTTCATATAGTTTGGCATCATCACTTACCTTCATTTGGTGCAACGATAGTATGTTGATATTCTTCATGGTACCGTTGGTGCTGCTACTTCTCTTATGCCACTTATACTTCCAACAATTTCTCGTGGTCCTTTGGTTGCAGATTTGTCCATCGATTTGCTTAAATCTCATGCAGGTTCGCATATGTTCTGTCTTGATGATTGGCCACAGGTTGTTATTGCTATTTCAGGTTACAAGTGATATTGTTTAGTTGCTTTGATTGCTTCATTCGTTGCTAGCACTCCAGACGTCTCCGATGGTTCTATGATTATTCACCTTGCACTCTTACTTGGGATCTTGCACTTGTTTATGTTCCAATTGGTGTTTATCATGGTGTCCTCTTTATGCTAGATGGTTCTCCAATCCCTTGCAATCAGGTCGTGTCCTCTCTAGCTTTACTTTTAACCTCTCCGATTGTGGTATATACTAGAGCTATTGATGTTTCTATGGTTCATTTGGTGCTTCTGCGTCTATTGCTAGAGGATGCCTTACAAATTTTTGTTGTTGTGTTCTCGTTAGATCCTTTTATATCAGTGTCCATGTATTCTACACTATCCTTTTGCTTTCATGGATAAGTTTGCTCTAGTCGATGCTGATGATATACACTTTTGGGCCTTACGGATAGCTTGGTCTCTAGTGATATGGCACAATTGTTGTTGTGCTTCTTATGCTTGGTGCTGGTCTTTTGATACTGCTATCTTTAGTTGGTGCGGATATATTGATGTTGTTTTTCTTGTCTAATGTTCTTTATTTGTTTCTTGGATTGCTAATCACCATTGGATAGCTTGTTCTAGACATTTTTTGGCCTTGTCACTACATTGGGGCATATGTACATATTTTGCTTACTACTTATTGATATACGACATGCTTGGCCACTTTTTATAGTTTGGCATGGTTACCTTTGGTATTTCAATGATATTCTAGTCTTCTTCTTGGGTCTATTGATAATGCTACTTCCCTGACGTCAGTTGCTTCAGTTGCCATTGTACTTCCTGTAGTTCCTATTGGTGATTCCATTGGTTTAGGGGATTTACTGTTGACAATTGAGCTTGTCCGTTTCATATGTACTATTGAGGCTCTTCCCAACGAGTTTTTTGCTTTTAGTCTTTCAATTGTCCATGGGACTTTGTGCATAGCTAGGCTCATAGTTCGATATTCATGGCTTATGCTTTGGTGTTGGTATTTTTATTCTGTTGATCAATATCCTTGGTTCCTTTGCTTACTTTTGATCCTTACTTTGATTGATGTATCATCTTTATCTCCATTGGTCGATACATTTTCTAATAGTTCTATTTCACGTTTGTTTATGATTGGCTACTACCACAACCATTGCTTGGGATCCTTCTAGTTTTAGGGTTGTCATTTTTTTGAGCTCCACATTGAGCGCAGTGATTTTTGAAGTTGGGAGTGTTAAGGGCTTCTCTATTCTTTCTATTACATTTGGCAAGCCTCGGAAAATTATTTTACATGGTTTCTAATTTGGGCCTTAATGGTACTAATAAGTTGTGGGCATGTACAAAATGGACATTTTTCTGTCCATGATTTATTATAAGGAGTTTATAATAGTTGGCATCACTTGACTATTCTAGATAGTTTATCTACTCAAAAGGGACTTTAAAAAGTGTGCAACTCAACCAAGTCAATTAATGAGATTACTACATAACCGGTTTGTAAGGCAGGGCAAAGCAATATGAAGGGTTGCTCTTTATCATTTAAGGATCTTTGCTAACTTTGTACACGGGCATTTTGATATAGCACAAATGTACTTCATGCTCCTCGGCCTTTAGTATTCATCCACATGGTGTTAGAGACATTGACAACATGTTAGTTAGGTTCCACCCAACTTTCAAGCTTAGCTAGTTAATTCTTAACGTTCAAGCTTTGTTCGTTATTAGTAATACGATTGATGTCAACATCGATCTTGGTTTCTAGGCAAAGCATGCATGAGGTATTTAGTGGTTTAGCGCTTCTCAACAACTTGAGATATTTAGAATTTGATGAACATATATGGTGCTTGCATAGACGAGAGAAGTTTATTTATGGTGCTTGCAAAGAGGAGAGAAGTTTATTTATGGTCATCTTAGGTGTCAAGTGCATGCTCGTTGAGTTTGTTAATGTGATGAAGTATGACCTTATAATGACACATCTTCTATGCAAAGAATTGGTGCTTTGTATTATAGATCGAGGGAATCTTGCGTTGCTAGTGTGGAATTTGTTGTCCACTTGAATTATGCAAAATTTTACTATGTTCAATAAGGGTGTAATGGAAATGATGATCATTGATAATGATTAAAATGAGGTGATTTACTATTTGACTAGATGGGTTTGACTAACGTCATAATGCCCCCCAAAAGTCATTTTCACCCATGAGACCGTTTCATTGGTTTTAATTGGTCAAACAATTTGTCAAAGTGAGGTCAAATTTGGATTGAAGCCAAAGTCATGCCATGTCTATGATTGTCTAGCTATAGCTGAAACAAGAAGCAACCACCATTGTGAGTTTGTAAATGCAAATGTAATGTGTTGAGTTCATACTTCGCTTGTTTTGAATTATTGAAATACTTGTGCTATTCATTATTTGTTTGGTTCAAAATGCTCTTTTTTTTTTTTCAATTTGTTTCAAACTTTTGTGAGTGAAGTCCTTGAAATTTACAAAATAATGTGGCATGTGATTGAAGTCAAAACTTTGACACTCTCCTTTGGCTTTGGTAGACTAGATAGATTTATCTGAATGAAGTCAAAACTTTGACAATCTCCTTTAGCTCCAACTCTCTCATCATCCATTTGCACCGCATGCATCATCTTTTTCCCTAAAAGATAGACCATATATATATATATATATATATATATATATATATATATATATATCGAACATGTCTTCGTATCCAAAATGTTAAAAACTCGTATCCTTGAAATAAATAGAGTCACCAACAAAGCCCTTAGTAGAATCTAACATGTTTTTTGACCTCAAATATTCATATACATTGATGGTGCACCCTCAACTTTCTCCTTTGCAACTAGATCCTCTTCGAAGAGGACCTCCTTGAGTTGGTCAATATAGCAATCTATGCTTAAATTTTCCTCTTTGAAGGTCTTATTACAGTAGTACCCAAATTATTAAACCTATCTTTTATCGAAGATGATTTCTCTCTCACATTTTATCCCTAACTTTATTTGAACAAATTAAATCGGCTGTATGATAGGTAAGTTAAATTGGGGATTCATTTTCAAGGCCTGCTTTTCAAACCTATTGACATGAAAATAGGAGTGAGGCACTCTCTCTTTTTCCCATTCGTCATAGCCACTCAAATTGTTGTTGTTCTTCTCAAACTTGGGGGCAATGGTCTGCTTGACCTCATCACCTCTTCTCTCTCACCACAACCTTGGTCTACCCATATGGCTCTACCGTCTCAATGTTGTTCCCCATGATAAGATGTTCAGATTTCCAAGTGCAATTGCTTTTTGAAAGCTGTTACATCCTCGAATTCGTAACGAACACCCTTCTTAGAAGGAGAGAGAACATTATGAATGAAAAGGTGGCAATTGTTTGAGTCTTTCAAACTTGTCTAGTACTTAAAGGTTATTAGCTTGACCTCCAAGTCTTGGGAAGACGTACGGAATGTATCAAGCAAGAAATTGGCTAGAAAGGTTGGAACTGCATTATTGAGGCAAGAGCAAATTAGACTCATGCCTAATACAATCATCATTCATCAAACACATTCAAAGACAACTTTTGGTGAAAAAAAACTAAGTGTGGAATTGTCTTGCTCTCAGGTAGAGAGAGAAAAAGTACATGTGGTCTAAAATGTACTAAAATATTCCAAGTGTAGGGTCTCTCTACATGTGGTAGAGAGAGAATGTACTAAAATACTCCAAGTGTAGGATCTCTCTTTTTCCAAAAAACTTGAAGTGTAGAATCTCTCTGTCTCACTCTCTAATAGTGACTCGAGCTCCAAGAGGTGTAGTCAACAAGAAATATGATTGGACCTCTTACATATCACCTCTAAATTTGATTGGTCTAGTGACTTGGCATCTCTTGCATATGATTGGACCAATTCTATGGATCTTTCTCTTTTGATTGGTCACATGACAACATGACAACGCATGATTAAATGCCACTAGCCCTCTACCATCAAGCCAAGTGTCAAAAGCCTACACTACCTCAAGCTTAAACAAGAGCTAAATTTGGCCTAATCATCTACTTACATATGTACAAGGGGTAGTACTCAAGATTAAGGCCTATTGACTATTCAAACTCATCATAAATGAACTAAAGTGATTATGACTACCCCTCCACACATAGGAACATGCTCCACACATGTGAGATTTTACTATGTACATGAATTTGCAAAATGATCAAGCTAGATTTTGCATATTCTTCACACCCCTCCTCAAAATCTAGCTTGATGAGATACTAGATCAACAAAAAACTTGAGATACTTTTTTGAGTGGATTCTTTGGTATGAATATGATGTGAAAACCAGACAAAGGACATTTTGTTGTAGCCAATTCACCATTGCCATGAGAGGATTTTTTTTATGGAAATCCAATACCACCTTCCTTGATGAACATTCCACCATATTGGCACCTTTTCCTTTTGTTCCCTCCATGCTTGAAGAAGATCTTGGGCTTGAAAGTTCCACTTCCTTGAAAATAGTTGCACCGTAATGCGGGAAATCCTAGGCCTCCATGCCTCATAATGACAATGAAGATCAAGATCACAAAATAGGCAAAAGTGTTGATTATCAAGATTTTGCATTCTAGCTTGACTAGTTTACAAACTATGAACGTTTTGCATGGTGGATCTAATCTTGTGATCAAAGCTATATTGATCTTATTGAGGCTACATACTTGCTCAAGTATGTAAGTGTCCTTTGTGGATGATTTACTTAATCTCATGAAAAGTTTACAAATTGCCTCACAAAATAAAATAAAAACATGATTTTTCACACTATGAATGACTATCTCATTCTTCCTCTTACAAGATCCAGGAGCATACATTTAATGACACAACCACTTGCTTTAAAATTATTTAGAACCATATCTAAGTCATTAATGACATGAGATATGTCCATACAAGAGGCGTCATACAAAACTAGCATTGCCTCACTCCAACTCTGAGATGTAGAAATCTCATCAAAGCAAGATAGTACATCAAATGATAGAAGGGAAGAAAAAGTGGATGTGTTGAAGTAGGTACCACCTGAAAATTTCTCCTCTTTCCCATGAAATGTGAGGCACAAGGACTCGGGCTTGCCTTTTGAAAATCTCCTTGAGATATACATTAGAGTCTGCGGAGCAAGAAGTGAAATCGTGCTACAACAAGAAGTGATTGATTCTTTCATACCAGGCCCTGGGAGCTTGCTTAAGACCATATAATGTCTTATGCAATTTGCATACCAAATGCTCCTTGCCTTGAAGGATGTAACCTTCTGGTTGATAAATGAATATGTCTTCTTGTATATATCCGTGTATGAATGTCATCTGGACGTCCATATGGTGAATGTCCAAATCTTCTACAGCAGCTATAGCCAATAAGGTACGAATAGACTGATGCTTTACCACTAGACTAAAGGTCTCAGTGTAGTCTATCCCATATACTTGTTCAAATCCTTTAACCACAAGTCTAGCTTTCCATTTGGATATTGATCCATCTGGTTTAAGCTTTAGCTTGAAGATCCACTTGGAGTCAATTGGTTTTATACCTATAGGAGGATTGACAAGACTCCAGGTCTTGTTCTTCATTAGAGACTGATACTCAGCATCCGTAGCCACTTTCCATTTGTCTGCATTGCAACAGTGGCAGGTTCATAATGACTGATGAACGCCTGAGGGGTGAAACGATCAATATTCCGACATCAGTGATTGAACATACCATACCTTTAGTACATGATGCAGTTCCAAAGGTTACAATTTTCTATCGATGTAATCCTAATGTGGCGGACCTGATAAAGAAAGAGCTTCAGAGACTGCTTGACGCCGATTTTATTTATGCAATCGAGCATACTGAATGGATTTCACCGATTGTCATTGTTCCTATGAAAAATGAAAAATTGCGGATCTATGTGAATCTCAAAGCGTTGAACAAAGTGACGCGAAAGGATCACTTTCCGTTACCTTTTACTGAAAGCATTTTGGATCGCCTTGCTAGAGCGGAAGCTTATAGTTTCTTGGATGAATTTAGTGGTTACAACTAGATTAAGATTGCACTTGTCGATCGCCATAAAACTGCTTTTGCAACATAATGAGGCACCTATGCTTACAAAGTAATGCCGTTTGGACTCTGTAATGCACCAAGTTCATTCCAAAGAGTAATGCAATTTGCTTTTAAAGATTATCTGCAGAAATTTCTTGAAATTTACTTGGACGACTTGGGGATTCATAGTAGAGATACAGACCACTTGGACCGATTGGAGAAAGTATTTGAAAGATGCCGCAAATATCAGATTTCTCTAAATCCAAAAAAATGTCAGATATGGGTTTCCCACGGAGTTGTGCTTGGACATGTGATATCAAGACATGGTATTGCCACGGATTATTCTAAGATCAAAGTTATTGTGGAATTGCCTCCGCCAGCAACAATTCCTGGAGTTTACGTGTTTATGGCTCATGCAAACTACTATCGAATCTTTATTATCTTCTTTGCGGACCTATATACAAACTGACTATTGTTCCTATTTGGACAGTAGAAGCGTTAGAAGCCTTTGAGAAATTAAAAAAAAATCTTAACTTTAGCACCAATACTGCGTTCTCCAGATTGGACGGTAGAGTTTCATGTTCATACGGATGCCTCAAAATATGCCATTGGATCAGTTTTAACGCAACCAGGTGACTATAAGAAAGATTATCCTATACGATTTGCAAGCAGTCAGCTTACAGATCCAGAAAAGAATTATTCAACAACAAAACGTGAGGCATTAGCCATGATTTTTTTTTGTTCGAAAATTTCGTCACTACCTCATGGAAACGCACTTTGCATTTTATACGGATCATCAACCGTTACTTTACTTGGTAAACAAGACATGCAATACTGGACGTATTGCAAGATGGTAATTGTTATTGACTGAATTTGACTTTCGAATTGTAGTTCAAAAGGGCAAGTAGCATTATCTAGCCAATCACATTTCCGCACCAGTTAATACTGAAGTGGATGATGAACTGCCAGATGCTGCATTGTTCTATGTTGAAGCAGTACCTGAGTGGGCAGCAGATTTTGTTGAGTACCTGATGCTAGAACAACCGAATGACTCCCTGACAAAAGTACAGAAGAGACAATTGATTCATAAGGCTCAACCTTATCAATTAATTGCAAGACAATTATATCGTCGTGGATCAGATAATATTTTACGAAGGTGTGTTTTACTGCATGAAGTACTAGATTTAGTCATGTTTTCACATGACGGCATGGGTGGAGGACACTTCTCTACAAATATTACTGTTCGCAAACTTTTACAATCAGGTTGTTGGTGGCCTATGCTTCACAAGACATAAAATTTTATTCAGACATGTAATGTATGCCAGCGAGCACGACGACCTACTCGACAGAACTATGAACTCTTGCATCCAATTTTATCGCAAGCACTGTTTGAAAAATGGGGACTGGATTATGTTGGCCTATTCACCCTGCCGCGCAAGAATCTCAGGCTCGATACATTATCGTTGCAACTGATTATATGACCAAGTGGGTTGAAGCCAAAGCTGTCAAAGTTGCTGATGCGAAATCTACGGCCAAGTTTCTATATGAAAATATTATAATCAGATTTGGATGTCCGATCGAGATTGTCAGTGACCGGGGTACACACTTTGTTAATCAAACAATAAAGTGTTTACTGGAAGATTTTTTTGTTATACACAGATTTAGTACCCCCTACTATCCTAGAGGGAATGGCCAAGCTGAATCTTCCAATAAGATTCTCTACACCATTATGACAAAGACACTTGAAGCGAGTCGGTCCAATTGGGAACATAAACTGTATGCAGCATTATGGGCATTCAGAACTGCTTACAAAAATAGTACAAATCAAACACCTTTTCAACTGGTTTATGGTCAAGATGTTGTCATGCCAATTGAATTTTTGATCCCATCCTTACGCATAACAACAACATAACGATTAAATGATGATAAGTCTTTACAACTCCGTCGTGAAGCGTTGCACAAATTATGTGAACCTGATTGATGGCAGTTCATGCCTTAGCAGCAGAGAAAGCACGCCGCAAGGCATGGCATGATAGTCGATTACACAAAAAAGATCTGAAAGCACAAGATCTGGGGTTGATGTACAAAACCAAGCTGATCAAGGGAAAGTTGAAGTTTACCGGTGAAGGCCCGTATAAAGTGAAAGAAATCTTGAACTATGGCGCAGTAATTCTTGAGCACTTGGATGGAAAACGATTTGATACTCCGGTGAATGACAGCCGATTACGCAAGTTTTGGCAGCCTGCTCTGCCAGTTCAGCAAGCCTGATCTCAATACTTTTTTAAATTTTAATTGTTTTTCAATTTTTTGTTTTCAGCACTTAATTTGCTGAGATTTTTGAAAAAAGACAGTCAAAAAATAAAGAGAAAAAAAAAAGTAAAGCAAAAAATGAGAAAAGACTAATGAGCAAAAGTCAGAAAGTCATCAACATAGGAAAAAGGAAACACAATAATTTTTTGATGGAAAGAGACTTAAAAAATCACTGTTTTGGTTAGATTTGGCCTATACAGTACCAAAAACCTTCGCTGAGCTCTCAGACTGTACATCCACTCTAGATTTATCGAATTTGAGGTGGGCGAAGGTTCCTGTCAAGAGAAAATCCGATTTTTGAGTTAGGCGAAGTATCATTGATATGCCATTTTGAGAACCTTCGCCGAGCATCTTAACCTCATTATGAACCTTTGTCGACCTGCTAGATGATCTTAAAATGTTAAAATTAGGTTGTCTATAGGTTCAGATTGTGAAAAAATGCATTAATGACAGTACCTGGGCGAAGGTCCATCCTTCGCCGGACCTAGAAAACATTCGCTTGATAAGTTCAGATCCCCTAAAACCCTCGCCGAGATTTTTATAGCCTATTTTCACATCTGCAAATTTTTGTTCAGAACTGATCAGCCAAACTAGTATTCAGTGTAATGGACCCACCAAATTCACCTATAAGTTGACTGAATTCGATTCATTCATCACTTGTGCTAGCGAGGCTCTTGCAAATTTTTCTTGCGACCAAAGCCTTCCAAAATTCCTGCATTGCTTTCTGATACACTTTTACACGTTTTATATTTCCTTTTTGATCATCATGTCTTCTACCGATACCCAGTCTCCACGCTATACTATCCATCGTAATGTCTCGACTGCAACGAACATCATGATTCTTCCTAGCACAAGCATGGTCACTCAGTGGATGACCCTTGCGGAGCCGCTGCTCACTACAATGGGTATTCATGAGAGAGCCTTTTCGGGTCGCATTAATATGGATTTCATCACTCTTGCTTTCAATATGTGGAAGCAAGAGAAATCCAAATTTTATATCACTTTCCAGAGAGCCACACATAAGGTGCGCATCACTGAGGCCGCCCTTGCAACTATAGGTATAACATCTGGCACGCAGGCCTCACCCAATCACAAGCGCGCCAAACAGACCATCAAGCCATATATTGACCTCACCAACGATCTGCACTGGACCAATGACGGCTACCTTCTGGAAGCAATCACTGAGCCTTCAATCCACGCTGCTGCCCAGCTACTGAACAACTTCCTGATGGTTGTCAACCTCAGAAAAGACCGCATCGCATCACAAATCCTCCATAGGATAGTGGAGTCCCACACCAAGTTAGCCAAAGCCCCTCTATTTTTGGTGAGCTCAAACGAGCTATTAAGGCCAATACTAAGCAGTAGTTTGCTGTTGGCTCTTTATTGTCCCTTTTAGCTGCTTCTCACTTAGAAAATAGAATCCATGGCTTCCACCTGGATTCTGTGCTTTCGGTCTACAAAGAAGCACTGGCCGAGTCATCTCACCAGGCCTCGAATTCTCATAGTCGTCGTCGTCCACGCAGTGAGATCATTATTCTTGACTCACCTTCCACATCACAACGTTGCACTAGGCATACCTCGTCAGCTGCGCTTCCACCCCCTGCTGTTGTTCGCACTGAACTTCCCATTCCCCCAGCCTCTGATGCTTCCCTCGCCTCTACTTCCAACCAAGGACAGTCTGTGACCATTGGGCCTACCATTCCCATCATAGCTGCCCAGGCCGCCTCACTCCCACACACCGAAGCCACCTCACCAAACACACAGTTCTTTATGGATATGTTCGATGATTTCGACCCCCTTGGGGCCACCAAAATTTTTGAAATGCCCTAGAGGCCTGCGCCCTTTGAACTTCAATCCCCTGGAAGGGAAGATAGTCCAGTCGCACTTCGGGTCGACAAAGCTGTAAAATCACCAAAACAGTTCGACGCCACAGTGCCTGAAGGGTTTGAAGAGGAAGACCTTTTTGAAGAAGAAGACGTAGTGGCACCTATTCCACGCCAACCAAGGACAGCTCCATCAGGTCCTCCCGCTGCTGCCGCCTCCACAACCGTCGATTCTGGGGATGCTCTAGGTTTGGTTTCAAGCCTTGCGCAAGTGATCCAGTCGATGCTAGATAAGAAGAAAAAAATGGAACAGAGAATCTCTGATCTGGGGTCTGAAAACACTCTGATCAACCAGAAACTTGTCCAGCTAGATCGAGAGTTGAAGATTGTCAAACAACACGAAGACAGGGCTGAAGCCGAAAAGAAGTTGGCTCAGCAACAAGCTGATCGCTTGGAAGAATACATCAGCTCCCTCCAAAACGCCCTGACAACTGCACATGATCAGGTGGATAAGGCCGTGCAGGATGCAAAGCAACAGGTGCAGCTGCTGAAGGGGCAATTACAGATGGCTAAACAAGATCACATGCGGCTTCAAGGTGAATTGGATGCGACCACCCTTGAGCGTGATGTGTATCTTTAAACACAAATACCAGATCATCCGGTCACACCGACGGAGATTGCGTATTTGTTCAAAAAAGTGGAGACATACAAAGTGGCCCTTTTAGGGATTTTAAGGTCGCTTTGTGGCAAAGTCTAAAGAGACCATTACCGCCTATGAAAAAGCAGCCGTTCGAGTGTTGGAAGCCGGACCACAAATCCCCGTACCGGTCATGCCGCAATTCTCTCCTCCGTGCCAAGAAGTCGTACCAATGGATACAGGGGTTGATTCAAGCATGGACCAGGGGGGAACTCTAGATATAGCAGACCAACCGCCAACCATACCGGCAGTACAAGCGGGTCCATCTTCATCAAGGACACCACCTCTATTCAGAAGGCCCATCAGCGTCGAGGACCAGATCCAGACCTTCTTAAAGCAACATCTGCATGAGTCCCCACGTGGTGGATAAGTTCTGAAGTTTAAGACCTCCGAGATCGAGGCCGACAAAGAATTGGACAAAATACCTGCGTTGGGAGAGCAACCGACATGGAGAATCACGGTTTTTGAGAAAGCTCCGGAATCAATTAGGAGTTACGTCGCCAGCCCTCGCCAATTGTGGGTAGATCCCTATTACGTGCCAATGTCGCGAAGAAATAAATGAAAATATTTGGGATTGGATATGGACAAGATCACCATCCATACGGCCAATTGGCCAATCATCCATCAACCTTACAACTGGACCATCTCAGTGGATTTCCACCGTGCCTTACAAGCCTATCAACGAGAGTATGTCCACTCTCTAGATCCAATGGTGCGACAATCGACAATGTTTGCTAAAGATCTAACTCTGTTGGCGTCAGTGGCAACCAAATGGGACGATTGCCTCCCTCTTCTAGCATTCGATCCAAATAAGCCAATGGCCTCAGAGCAAATCAAAGATTAGTTGTCGGTTGCTCGTTTATATTTTTGTGCGACAATGATGGGAGGCTCATGGGAATCACGCTTCACATCATGGACAACCTCCAAGTGGATTGCCGGAGCCCACCGTTGTTTCCTGCCACACAATTTGGATTTTAATACTGCATGTCGTGCAGCTTCATTTGATCAAGATTCAGCGCGAAGCCAATAAAAGTCCCCAATAACTGCATATTGCAGGTGTCGTGGGACCGCCACCAATTTTGGTGGGGAATACTGTTGGAGGGTTTGCGGATCTCAAGGCAACCCTAACCCTAGTTAATAAGTGAGAGAGATTTGGCACCCTGCGTGTGTAAGTCCAACCCGATGATCACATAGTTATTTGATTGATTAGTTAAAAGTTAATAAAAGGACTTTAGGCCTTTTTGCGGGACTTTTAATGTCGCAGGGCCTAAATGTCAAGTTAGTGAATAAAGTTGCGTTTCTCTCCAATTTTGATGGTACTCACACTTTTTTTAATTCGAATAAAAGAGAGACAAGACTGGACCAATAGGATTCAGAGGCCAGGGTTCTCCTCTCTACTATAAGAAGGGACCAACTCGAGTTGCTCCTCATGTTCATTTCCTCATTTCAATAAAGCAAATTGGTTCTCTTTAGAAATGGATTGATGAATGTCCTTGCTCTCTATCACTTTTCCTCCATCTCTCATGCTTATTTGAATTTTGCTAATTGTTGGATCTGAGTGTTATTGGGATTGTATGTTATTATAGTTAAGAAAACACAGTTTAAACACCCGACCGAATCAATCACCATAGCACAACGTCAAGTGCAACAAGACAAGACAACAGAATTGCTCTCAACAAACTGTATATTCAACTGATAAGTAAGTACAAAGATCAGTTGCTTAAAAGCACTCAAAGGGCCCGTAAAAGAAAGATGGCCCGATAACTCTAGAACTAAGCACACGTGCTGCCGTCGAATTAAGAAAGCACTGTATAAGTCGATCATTGTTATTTTAACTCTCTCCCTCAATGATCAACGTCTCTCTTTATTTTAGAGTTTACTCTATTCATGGAACATACCTCCATGATAGTATTACAATAAAGGCCTTTTACATAACCAGATCTAAGCCAAGTTTGGCTCTAAAAGTCTCAACTTTTCTTTACTTAAAGCTTTCGTAAATATATCAGCAACTTGTAATAACATAGAACAATGTACAATACTTATATCTTCAGATTGTAACTTCTCACGCACAAAGTGATATTTCACCTAAATATGTTTTGTCCTTGCATGAAAGATAGGATTCTTAGCCAATTGTATTCCACTTTGACTGTCACAGAAAATAACAGTAGGATTTACTTGCTTCATGCCAATCTCACATAATAACTTACGTAGCCAAACAGCTTCCTGGGTAGCAGAACTCAACACTTTATATTTGGCTTCTGTAGAAGAAAGAGAAATAGTATCTTGCTTCTTGCTAAACCATGAAAAACAACCGCTACCAAAATTGAAGGCATAACTTGTTGTTGACTTTCTATCATCTATACTTCCTGCCCAATCAGCGTCAACATAACCCTGCAACTTAGGTAAAACACTCTGTCTTTTGTAGATTAGGCCAAGGTTAGGTGTACTTTTCACATACCTCAAAATCTTTTTTGCAGCTTTCCAATGGTCCATAGTGGGTGATGACATGAATTGGCTAATCAAACTTACAACATAGCAGATATCAGGACGTGTAGTCATAAGATATATCAAACTCCCAACTAGTTGACGAAATAGAGTAGCGACTTGTTTTGACATAACCTGATATCACTGCCAGTTTGCCATACTTCGACACCCAAGCAATAGTGCATAAGATCTAAATCTGTCATCTCAAACTGCTTGCATAAGTTGGCTTTGATAGAACGAGTGAGGTTCTTATTATTGCCCGTGATAATGATATCATCAACATAAAGTACAATAAAGGCAATGTTGTCATCATTTATAAGAACATAAAGGTTTGGATCTGAATTTGTTCTTACAAACCTAGGAGAAAGAAAGTACTTGTCAATGCGTCCATACCATGCGCGTGGCGCTTGCTTAAGGCCATAAAGTGCTTTGTGTAGTTTACATACCTTATGTTCTTGCCCTTTTGCCATGAAGCCCTGCGGTTGGACCATGTAAACTTCTTCCTCTAAGTCACCATTCAAAAATGCGGACTTCACATCCATTTGATGGATTTTCCACCCAAAATGAGATGCTAAGACAATGATAAGGCGTAGCGTAGTCCACTTAGCCACTGGAGCAAATGTCTCTTCATAGTCAATTCCTTTGCTTTGCCCATAACCCTTCACTACTAGGCGTGCTTTACGCTTTGCTATCATGCCATCCGCATGAAACTTTGTTCTAAACACTCATTTGTTGTCAATGGGTTTCTTTCCAAGTGGTAGATCACCCAACTCCCATGTATCATGCCTGTGGATAGATTCTATTTCCTCTTCCATTGCCCTTTGCCATTCTTTGTGATCTTTTGTCTCATCAAAGGTTGATGGTTCTCGACACTTCAAAATGTCACTCATTAGGGCATAGTTCACATGATAACGATCGGGAGACTTCCTTTCCCACGTTGATCTTCTCACTTCTCCTTGTGTGCTAGATCCTGGTTGATTTAGCTTTGCGTCCTTCATGATCTTTCATACCATTTTGGTATCTTAGATTTAGGGGATACACTACGTGGAGAGTATGTATCCCAAGGAGTGTCTAAGTAATGTCTCCTACTTCCAACCAGTTTCTCCTTTATTGCTCCTATTGGCAAGTACCCCCTCCCCCCCAGGCTCTTGAATAGGTGGTGTCCTTTCATACTCGCCCTCTCAACTCTCGTCTTCACGTGCATCATCTTGTGGAGCATCTTCTTCCTCCAAAATTGTGGGAAGTCTTTTGATGCTTTCACCACTTGCATGGTCTTCATCTTCATACCTATGCATTTCATCAAAGATCACATCTTTGCTAATGTGAATCTTATTCATTACAAGATCAAAACACCTATATGCCTTCATCCTCTCATCATAACTGACGAAGATACACTTGATTGCTTTGGCATCAAGTTTCTTTCGCTCCTCCTTTGGCACATGTACATAGGCCTTACATCCAATGACATGAAACTTGTCAATTTTTGGTTTTATTCCTGTAAATGCTTCTTCGAGAGTCACATTTGGAACCACAACTGTAGGGCTCCTATTTTGCAAGAACGTTGTCGCACTGCACGCTTCCGACCAAAGTGAATCGGTCAAGCCCATTTGCTTCATCATGGAACGTGCACTGTCTATAATAACCCTGTTTTTTCTTACAACTACACCATTACTATGCGGCGTGTGTGACTGTGTGAATTGTCTTTTGATGCCATGTTCTTTGCAAAAGTCCTCAAAATCATCAGATTTGTATTCGCCCCCTCTATCAGATCTTAGCACTTTGATGCGTGCATCCAATTGGTTCTTTACCAAAGTCTTGAACTCCTTGAAACGAGCAAAAGTGTCAGATTTCTTCTTCAAGAAATAAATCCATGTCCTCCTAGAGTAATCATCTATGAAAGTCATAAAATAATATGCATTCCCCAACGACATGGTCTTCATTGGGCCGCACAGGTCGCTGTGAATGAGTTCCAGTGGTTTCTTAGCTCTTGCAGCTCCACCTTTCTTGAATGTCTCCCTGTGATGCTTTCCCATGACGCATCCTTCACATATTGCATGATGATCATCTTGCAATGCCGGTAACCCTATTACCATCTTCAGCTTCGCCATCAATTTCAAGCTCTCATAGTTCAAATGACCAAGTCTTCTGTGCCACAACTCAGATTGAGATGCTGTTGAGATAGCCAAACCATATTCTCCTGGTTTTGCAGCATCCAATTTATAAAGGCCACAGTTACTATCTCTATAACCCTTCGCCACCACTTTATAGTCGTGGTTCACATCCCTCATAAGGCATCCATCCTTGACAAATTCAACCTTAAGATGTTGATTTGCCATTACACCAACAAAAAACAAACTCTTTTTGAGTCTAGGAACATAAAGCACATTAGGCATGTTCTTGATTTTACCATCGGAAAACTGTACAGGTACATTGCCCACACCCTGTATTTGGCATTCCTCCCCATTGGCTTGAGTGACCTTATCCCCATCATGGATTGGTGAGAATTTCTCAAACCAATCACGTTTCCCGGTCATATGCCTTGTGGCACCTGAATGTATGAACCATCTGGCACCATCATCAACTTGGGATGCCAATGCCGATGAGAAGACACTTGTCTTGTCATCTTCTCCATCATCTTTGGCAATGTCTCCTTGTTGAGTCACTTTTCCCGTCTTTATGTCCGCTTTCTTCTTGTAACATTCATGTGCCCAATGACCCGGTTTGTGGGAATAGTAACATTTGTCTTTCTTCTTCTTTTTTTCTTTTGATGACGACTCTCCCTCGTCATCATCATCCTTGAATTTTTTGAGAATCCTTTTCTATCCTTTCTGCTTACCTTTAGCAAACAAGCCTTGATCCTCCTGTGGGGTTTGCCTTGACTTCACCACTTCACGATGCTGCTCTTCCTGCAGCATGATTCCGTGGAAGTCTTTAAAAGTAGGCAATCTCTCCCTCGAAGCAATGCCGCTCACAAACATCTGTAGTCCTTCTGAGACACCGCTCATTGTGGTATGTACCAATTCAACATCCCTGATTGGTTCTCCAATCGCCACAAGTTGATCTCTCAACTCCTTTATCCTTGTGAAGAAAGATCCCACTGATTCACTTTCTTCCATCCTTACAGTGTACAATCTCGACTTCAAGAACATGGCCCGAGCTGGATTGGAAATTGCATTCTAAGAGCTTCCCAAGCTCCCCTAGCCGTCGTGGCATCACTTATATGAGTGATTACATGGTCTTTCACTGAAAGATTGATTAAGGACAATGCTCTCTGTGACTTTTTATCAAAGGCCCTCATATCACCTGGAGTGGTATTTGGTCGGATTTCAATACCTACCACAATCTCCCATAACTCTTTCTCCATCAAAATGCTCTTCATTTTGAATTTCCAGATGTTGTAGTTAGAAGCCCCATCAAGTTTGCTTGCATCGCCCAAAATTGTCTCATTGATGTTTGCCATCTCCAAACTACTTGAAACTCCACCTGTAGGCTATAAAATGTAGGCCGAAGCCAATCGTGATGTCAGAAATCACAAATAATGACCTGCAATTTTTGGCTTACTAGGCCACCCGCCGCTCTTTCGCCAAATTGAAAGCCAAACTAGCGTCGCTTTCCGAAATGCTTCTCGTCACCAACTACCAACTACCTGCCCAGTGGAATGGTGAAATCACTTATGGCACGCTTCAAACACTTTTTCCGCGGCAATCACTCTGTTTTGGTGTACCGTACTTGTAGGTACAGTCAGAGTGCCCTTCGCTTGGAGGCTGTAGCCTTTCGTTTGGCCGAAATAGGCTAAAGGAGGTGAAAATAAGGGCAATTTGGGTTTTTGAACTGTTTCTTCAATGTGAAGAGACTTCACCCTTCAAAAAACTTGGGACCCAACAATTTTTTCAGATTGAAGATTTTTATAGAAGTTGCAATGCACTTTGCACTTCAGAACCCTTCAAGCTTTTTCACATGCATCCCAACGGTGGCCCTTGATCCTGCGGCCTATATTCCTCCATTTTCCATCATAGATCTTCAATAGACATGATCCGATGGTCGAGGTTCCTTCAACACACTGAAATGGATTCCTTGCAAGCGCTAGACCCCTCCAAACGCTATGGTAGTTGCGCGATTGGGCACGCGCGAGGTCTACCTGCCTCCTTCGCTCTCCAAACTCCTTGGCTATGGCTTCCTCATGGGTTTTCTGGCTGCTAATCGCGATCCAGCTCTCTATCTGATCGACAGCCTTGCACGGCCTCTTACAAGCTGATTCTCCTTACTATGGCGCCCTTCCTCAGCAACTTACAACTCTGAAAAAGTCCTCCTACAAGGAGATATCCACGATTTTGCACTTTGAAACCCTAGCAGCTTTGAAGAGAAGGATATATTGGGCTTTACTCAGGCTTTCCCTGGGCTTCTACTAGCAGCTCCTATCTGGCTGAGGTCGCCCTACAACAAGCAATATTTTGCTCGAAACCGCTCTTCAAATGGTATTCGATTGGATTCAAACCAATCACACATGCCAAACAACCCTTCAGAAGATTTTCAGCTTCACTTTTTGTTTGCCCTCTGATTCAGCTGACAATCCCCTGCCTCCAAATCTTCTTACAGTTTTGAGCTATTCCACGAATCTCCACAGACTTGGTTTTGTGCTTCCTAGCCAACAAACCGTCGTGAATTCGCAACTCTCTGTTCTTGTCCGGTGATTCAAGCCACCAAGAGGCTCTGATACCAAGTTAAGAAAACATAGTTTAAACACCCGACCGGATCAATCACCACAACACAACGTCAAGTGCAACAAGACAAGACAACAAAATTGCTCTCAACAAACTGTATATTCAACTGATAAGTAAGTACAGCACTCAAAGGGCCCGTAAAAGAAAGATGGCCCGATAACTCTAGAACTAAGCACACGTGGTGCCATCGAAATAAGAAAGCACTATATAAGTTGATCATTGCTATTTTAACTACGATACTTTTTATGAGAGAGAAAGGGAGAGAGAGAAAGAGTAAGCTATCTCTGTTGTGGATGTGTAGTGTTAAGGGATTGTAAGTGTTAAGGGATGTGTAGTGTTAAAGAGTAGGGTTAATGGATGTAGAGATAGATGTGAATCCTCCATTCATATTGAAATCTGAACTAAACTATCGCTCTCATGGGAACGAACCTACGCATGACAACTAACTTCGTCTTTTTGATGCTAGATTGACTAGATCTTGGATTCAGGTTAGGCAAGGAAAGAAACCCACTACAGTTAGTGATGGTGTGGAGGTGGCAGTAAATGGTGGGGGTGGTGGTGGGAGTGTGAGAGCAAGTGAGGGAGAGGAGGTTGCTTGTGTAGACAAAATCACGTCCATAGGATCAGAGCCCGAAGTGCCTGTCGTCATTGAGTTGCTTGCTGTTGCCGCTACTGCTTGTCTGCGTTGCTGGGCCTGGTGAAGTAAGGCCGCCTGCTGCTCTAGGACATCCTTTGGGACCTGAGATGGTTTAAGACTCCCTCCAGATTCAGCATATTCCATCTCGATGTCGCTGGATAGAAGGTCGTGAGGGACATCGGCTTATGTGCTGATCGCCTTCCCTTTCTGCTTCTTAGTAGGTGAGACTGGTGAGACCGGTTCTGTTGTCGGTTGGGGGTTGGCTTGTTTTTTTGTGCTTGGATAGAGATCATCCAGCTCCTTGACGACAGCAGCCGCCCTAGACCCCCATTGTTTTGTGACCAACATGTGGAGGAGATACCCACATTTGGTAGTTGGTTTTCTGGCTTTCAGAGCTTCGCACAACTTCTTTGCTACCTTCTCAGCCCACTTGTAATTTTGAGTGGGATCGTCCACGATGAGGGTCAAAGAAAACAGGTCGCTCGGTGGTATGCGATCCATCTTGGCGGTATGCACTTCGACCATGGTGACGAGGATTTCTGAGGCAGCCCGTAGATGGGGATCCGTAATGAGGTGGATGGCGATCCCGTCGTTGGTTTGAGCAATGGTTTTGTCGTCCTATGTCAGAAACTTTGTGGAGTACTTGGCATCATAGCTGGTGCCCTTTCCATGGATTGTCTCTCTGAGATTAGGGAAGCCAATGCTCTAGAGATCCCCAGGAGAGACGTTGATGATGGTATAGCTGCCACTCTTGGATGTAATCCAAAAAGTTTGGAATGCATCCGAATAGGTGGAGTAGACTTCTCGGATGAGGCTCTCGCTTTGCTGGTCCCGAAAAAGTGTCAGATCAAAGCCAAGGTTTGTAAGGATACCCTTGGCTAGGGTGAGCTGCTCGGCGTAATTCTTGATATAGATCATAAAAATATCCCGTGAATAAGGACGAGGGGGTTTATGGCGATGCAAACTAAGCGAGGAATCGTGGGAAGCCATTAGTCTTCTCCAACCAACCTTTTGTCATCTTGATCATGAGTGATCAATCTATAATCATAGAATCCTTTGAGTTGATGAAGAGATGCGAGATCCATGACTTGGATCTTCCCAAGAACCAACCTTCCATTGCTCTTTCCTATTGGATTTACTCCTTCTACTCTCCTAAATCCCAATTTTAATCTGCCTCCATTCATGCTGCATATTTATGAACATTGTCATGCAGTCTGCATATTTACATGCAAATTTGCACAGACGAAGAAAAAGGCAAATGAATCGCGACACTGTGTTCTTACACAGGTTATGGTGACAAGCGAAAAGGGGATACCACCTTACTGAATGCCAAAAGTGCCCTAAAAGCTAAGGCACCCTGTAAATTTTATCCTAACGCCATTCATAAGAGTGACGCACTTTTGCATCATCACCAACGTTCACTTTAGTACTAATTGACGTCGCACCCTTTTCATGCTCACCCTATGCAGCTGCACTAATAGATTGGGCAACAACTGGAGCCACCCACGATCTCTTACAAACAACACATCCACTCTGTACTCTGCACACCTCTAATATTATATATATATATTGGATACCATCTGAGTATTCATAATGCATCGAGATGGAGATAAGAAGAGACTAAGAGAAGAGGTTTGATTCCTCATTATAGACATAATAAGCTTCGTAGGACACACAGTTTCGTCCGCTATTGTATTGTGTTCTACTACATTATTAACATGTATACATGATATACTTAATTTGATACAGCTCTTTGTTCTGCATTCAGATCTATGTTAATATTGCTATGCTTATTCTTCATTCTGTATGATCTTTCTAGTTGCTCTTTCTGGCAATAGACGATTAACTTTTAGTCTTGTCTTTCGCGAATCATTCGCGACTAATTATCAGTCGAGCACAATCTAGCTCTTTGCAAATCATTCACGACAGATGATTTGTCTTGCAATTCGCGACAAATTATTCATCTAACGCTTCATCCATTAAACGTTTGGCTACGTAATCTAGAATGACTGTGATTTCTATCACTAAAGTTCTGTTCATTCTGATAGGCGTAGTCATGCTTAGGGAGACAGTCAAATGATTCATTCCACTGCGCACGAACATTTTCTGTTCGAGTTCGCTTCTCGTTCGTTTCTTGTTCGAGTTCGTTTCTCGTTTGTGTTCGTCATTTATTCTTCCCCCCTCTCTCTCCCAACATTTCCTTCATAATACTCCATCTTAATGATTACATCATAAGAAGTAGAAGATTGAAGTACTCTTTTTTTTCAAAGTCAAACTTATACTTAATGTTTTAGGTAATTACTCATATGATAATGATTCTTCTTCACTATCATTCACAATGACATCATTCAAAGTACATCCTTCTTCACATACTTCTCTTCTTCTTGACTTGTGACTATCTCCCTCACCAAGTCTCATGATAGAACAATTTGATCTACTCTCTTTATGAAGACATGTGACTCCACTTGCTAAAAAAATGACTTTATTAGACTCATCACAAAAAAATGTAGAAGAACCATCTCCTTCATGCATGCACTTAGCAACATCTTTTTCCATATGATCAAAGAAATTATTAGCAACAACCTTTTTCAAGGAAGAACCTTCACCACCTCCATTGATGAAGAAGCTCTTTCCTTACCTTTTGCATGCTTGCACTTGCCATGAAGAACCATTGAAGAACCTTCACCATCCTCATAGTTAGCCAAGTTAGCACAAAGATGAATATCTCCAAGAAGCATATTAGATCTTGACCTAGATCTAGCATAAGGAAGCTTGTTAGACTTTGCATAAGATCCACCAATCTTATTGATGCTAATAGGAAACTTTGGAAAATTGAGACCAATCTCCTTTTCCATTCCATCCTTTTTGTTAGCCATAACAAAAGCTTCAAGCTTGAAAAGTCTACCTTGTCTATTGCCCCTAGCAACCAAGATTTCTTCCTTTGTAATGGAACAAGCATCACCACCAAACTTTACCATGTATCCTTTCTCTATCATTTGACCAACAATTAACAAATTCTTGAAATTGAAGGAATGTAAAGAACACCATCAAGTCTTGCTTTCCTATTAGTAGAAAGACAAATAGCAATTGAACCAATACCTTCAATCACACACTCACAACCATTGGCAATGTGAATTACTTTTTTGGCTCCATCATAAGTGACCAAAGAAGTAAAGAACTCCTTGTGACTAGTCATGTGTGAACTAGCTCCACTATCAATCCACCATGAATCTTTGTCACCTTCACTTGATATTGGACTTGAATAACACATCAAAAGATAATCACAACCACCTAGATCCTCATCATTAGTAGTAAAGTTGATTTGCTTGCTACCTTCATTTCTTTGCTTATTCAAACATTTATTAGCAAATGCTCTTTGATTTCACAATAGAAGCATTTTAACTTAGACTTATCTTTCTTTTTGCCAAAAGCGAAAGTCTCACCTTGATCTTGTCCTTTAGACCACTTGCCTTTGCCTTCTCCCTTGAACTTGCCTTTGATGAACATAGCCTCCTCTTCATAATGACATGTTGATGTAGATCCACCTCCTCTTGATTGAAGCCTATACTCCTCATTCACCAAGATCTCTTGCAAATCCACAATATTTGGCAAAGTCTTTTACAACATTGGCATGATCATCCAACAAGCCATTAAGTATAACTTGAACAAGCTCTACCTCCTTAATGCTCTCATCAATACATGCTAACTCATCATTGAATGCTTTAACCCTCAAAGATCTTTGGTTAGAAAGTCAACACAGCATTCAACATTGCTAATGTAGAAAATCAACATCTACTTAATGAAAGAGATGAAAAATCAATAAGAACTTGATCAAACATCAATTACATGATAAAATGAAGTTGCTTTATGTACAATAACAGTACCCTACTATACGTCCCACATGTGGATCCAAAAATAACAAAATATGAGCATTCTACACACAAGATTGCAAGATATCATCAAGATAGTGCACCAATGGATAAATGAACCCAAGAGACCTCATGTATAAGCATGAAATGAGAGAGAGAGAGAGAGAGAGAGAGAGAGAGAGAGAGAGAGAGAGAGAGAGAGAGAGAGAGAGAGAGAGAGAGAGAGAGAAAATATCTCTTTCTCCACGAGTTTACATCCTTTTATAGCAGGTCCATGTCTCATTAATGAGTCTTTGATTTCCCTCCATAATGAAAACCCTATCAACAATGTGACTAGATTCAATGCATCTAACATTTAAATTTGAACGTGTCCAAACTTGACCTCCTAACTTTCCCACACTTTTCAAAAGTGGTAATTCAAATGAATTTTGACTAAAATAACTTTCATAAAGTTTATCTCTAAGTCTAAAATGCATTTTGACCTAATATTGACAATTAACCAAAATATGACTAAACTTGACTAAACTAGTTGAGATTTCTTACATTTGGTGGTATAGGCACATGTAGCTGCTTTGGATCTTTGATAGCATCCAACTTGTACTTTCAGTTGGAGGCTTCATTGAATTAATGACTCATTCCACTATTTTGTCGATTGATGCCTTCGGTTGAGTCTTTGGGTAATTGCTTCGGCTAGAATCCCTTGGTTGAAATAGTTGGTTGGAGCTCGATCGAGAGATTCGACTGAAGTCGATGTGATTGTAGCACTCTGTGAGAGCGTTCGGTTGGAGCACAAAATCAATCACATAAAGAAATGATAAAAATAAACGAGAAAATATACCATTTTTACAGAGAGTTGGTAAATGCAGAACACTTGTCGAACAAAAATTTCGTTCATCAGATAGTGGATGCCAGATAGTGCCTATGGTTGAAAACTATGAAGGATTTCTTTTTTTAGCACGAGGCTGAAAATGTTTTCTAACTTCAAATTTTTTTATGGATTTTTAACTATGTGCGCACCCATAATTCTTATTAATAAACCTTCAAGTAGTGGCATAAAAAAGGTGTCACACCATCTGCTATCTTTTTATTAACTCATGACAAGAATGAAACTCGCAACAAATGTACTCACAAAATGCCAAGCCCCCTTATTAAAGAAATGCAATTTCGTCAAAATTTTTGTGTGCTATGCGCGAATTGTTTATTTGATGTCTACTTCATAATTGTCATAAACATACTAATTTTTTTTTTTGATTCTAAATTTACAAAAGCATTTTGGATAAGGGCTTTCACATTGCATTTTGAAAAGATCTTGTGAAGATTTTATTATTATTAGTCAATTATGGCTCTATGTAACTATCTCTTCATACTTTTCCGATTGTTTATCAAGTGCATAATGCATTTCCACTACAGAAATCACTACAAAGACCATTTTTTAATACAAAAAATCAGTTTTCACGTTTTAAAGAACTAAACTGAGGTGCCTCCTGCACGAAATCCTTGCATCTCCATTTGTTTTCAAAATTTTTTAAATGCACCTTTTGAATGTCGGAAGGTGCATGTGAATTGTTTTTGACCTTTTTTTACGTGCACCTTCCGCACAAAAATTGCATGTAAAAAAAAATTTATGACAAAAAAATCAAAACCATTTTCACGTCGGGAAAGGTTAGTCTCCTCCACTGTTTCACCACGGGAAAGAACTTTCACTTTGGGCTACCGTCCTTGGCTGAAGACCCTTCTTTGACTAAGCGCCCTCGGCATCCGCCTAGGCGAGGCCGAGGCCTTCCCCACTTAAATAGGTGATATGATATATCTGGATTAAGGCATGGCGTGGTGATTAAACGTGTGTGTGGGGGTTGGGCTCCTGCGTGTCGGTTTTGTTGACCTATTAAACTTGGCGTGCGACAGTGATACACGTGGCAGCTGCTGACAGGTCCTCAGCTTCTGGCGTATTTATAGCTACCGTGCCAGAAATATGGAGATGGACAAGCTCTTCCTCTTTTTGTTTCCAAGGAATGAAGGAGAGGACTCAGGAGCCATAGCAAGCAGCAATTCCATCTCCTTCAGGTTTTCCATTCTTTGCAATCATTTCTGTGCTCGAAGGAGACGATCTCTACCTTCATTTCTGCTTATCGGATGCTGACAATCTCGAGGTTGCTTTTCTGAAACTGGTTCAAGAATCTAAGTTCTATCAAGCTTTTGCTTCAGTTTTTTGATCCTTTTCGATCATTTATCCAGTTGAAGGACTTGATCTTTTGCCTTCACTTCTGCTTATCAGATGCTGACAATCTTGAGGATGCTTTCTGAAACTAGTGCAAGAATTTAAGTTTTTATCAAGCATTTGCTTTAGCTTTTTCAATTTTTGGATGATTTCTCGGCTTGAAGGACGGATTTTCTGCCTTCATTTCTGCTTATCAGGTGCTGACAATCTTGAGGTTGCTTTCTGAAGCTGTTGCAAGAAGCAATGCTCTATCAAGCATGGCTCTTAACACATTTTTTGTCGTCCTGATAAAGTTCTTCTTCTATTTTCCGGTTACGTTTAGCTGAAAAGTAACTGTGAGGTTCTATCTTAGCTTATCCTTAATTGGTTCCCCCTCTAAGACATAGAATCGGGAGTGATTTTCCGTGTTGTGAAGTGAGCACATTAATGCTTGCCCTACCCTAGCTCAGGTTTAAGATTTTGCATAATGAGAAATGCAGCCGTTAGCTTTTGATGCAAAAAGTATGGCCTCTGGACTGGTAGTTAGTGCCAGTGTGCTTGGTCAACATCGGTGCATGGCATTCGCTTCTTCCTGCAAAGTTATACTTTACTCTGAATGGGTTTGCTGAGTTAGATTTTTCTATCAGATATGTAACTTAGTTGGTTGCGCTATTTTTGTTCTGAGCAACTCATCTTAAATTTTTACCGTTGTAGGGACTTCAGTCCAGAACGATCTAGCATGGAAATGTTCCTAAAGCATTTTTTCTGATATGCAGAATTCTAGGGCGCAGATCTTGGGAGGCGGGCACAACTACATGGTGGCATTTTGCACAAGCGCCTTCTGTATGCTGTTGAAATGATCAAGAAGTTTTTATTTGGAAATTTTCGAGCAGGATGGCAGCATGCACCTGCAACATACTTTCTTCGGAGCTTCTATTCAAGTCTTTTGAGTCGCCTTCTCAATCTAAGAAGGTAATTAAGGATTTCAAGTGAAGGTGCTAAGAACTTACGTATCATGGAAAATGACACAATTTGTCAGAATGTTGTGATGGTGCTGATATAGGCTGAATTCTCTGAATATTTGGTGGAAATATTTGGTTGATTCTTTGTGTAAGATTCTAACCGACTGACCGTAGTATGTTCATATGCAATATTGGTTTTTGCAACTGCCGTTTTTTTGACGAATGAGCAGCCATGGCTGTAATGCAGAGAAACTTTGCAGGATCAAAAGCTTGGAAATTTAAAAGAGCAAGCTTGAATGTGGATGGCCATCAGCAGGAGAGTACATCATTGTTAACTTCTGCCTCTGCACAAGGCCTCAAAATTGCAAGTCATTTCTACAGAAGATCTGCCCCAGCGGATACAACTCTCAGGAGCTACAGGCCCAGAGGAATTCAGAAGCGTGTTGGAGTTATCTATGGCTATGCTCCATTACAAGTTTTAGCATTTGTACAGAATTCAAATGAATGGGATGAGACTAAGTTAGAGAGAGACACAGACAAAGTCCTAAACTGCACAGTTTGTTGCGACAAGCAGGTCCATGGGTCATCCGATGTCCCTGCTTTCAGAAGAAATCTTCTGGTAGAGAATGATAGAGATAAGAATTTTGAGGAAGAGCAGCTTATTGGTTATGGGGGGAAATTGGGAGTAGGGGTTGAAGTGCGCACCGTGGTCTCAGATCATTTTGACAATGACAGTAAGTTCAATACATTTGAAAATAATTGGAATGAGAATCAGCCGCTGGATGGCCCTACTCTGCGTTCTTTTCAAAGCATGGGAGGGAAGGGGGATTATGATCATACGGAATCCTGCCTGACACAGCTTTTGGACGATAAGTTTTCCAATTTGACACACAAGGTACATATGCAGAGTCCAGATGAGGCAAACAAAAGTACTTCTTTTAATGCATTGGAAGCACAAGGTGAGGTCTGTTCTGATGTAAATTATCATGCCGACAATAGCATTGAAAAGGTGGATGTAAACCTTAAACCAGGAAGCAAACGGGCAAATTATCCTGTGCGTCTTCCTGGCAGTAGGAGAGTTGTTGAGCTTTTGACTGCTTGGGATGGTTTAGCCGGAAGACTATCTCCTGAACCTTTACGAAGCAAAGACTCCCAACTTTTGATAGCAGCTTTGAAGCTGGCAATAATTGCACTTAAAGATGTGTCATTTTCCGGTGATCAGAGGCTTCCTCTTGCTCGAGCTCTTGCTGTGGCATATCTTCTTGCAGATCTTCAGGTTTTTCTAGCACTTTTTCTTGAAAATTGTACCCGTTTTATTTAAGGTCTTTCTCCTATCAGTAATGGAAAAGTCTCTACATTTAGTCTGTTGCATTTTTCTATACTTTTGAACTTTCATTCTACAAGTGCCTTCTATGAACGTAGATAATGTATTATTTAAGGCTAGCATTATTTCATTCTTAGGACCATTGCCCTTTTTGTATTCCGCAAAACGAATGTTTATCCCAACTCGGACTAATGTTTCTTGTTTGATTCGAATCCATTGCTCTAATCTAACCAAGTCGAATCAATTTGAATCACCCCTCCAACAACCAAATTAGAGAATCAAATTTAGGGTTTTTAATTTTTAAAAAAGAAAAATTTGTTATCCTAATAGCCAAGCTCCAACCACAAATTTCAAGGTTCAGGTTGTCCATTATGCATCAATGATCGATTGGAAATTGAGTAATTACTATTGCAGTCTATTTTATATTCCAAGTGACTGGATTTCAAATTACAAGCAATTTTGACCTTTTTTCATCAAGCCAATTTGGAGTATGCAATCGCTTGAGCCCTGTTACATATCGACTTTAGCTTCTTCCTATTACATGTGCTTGTGATATCTTTCATGTGAGCATGCTGTGTGCCACTATTGAAGTTTTGAGACGATGCTCCTCGCCATATTACTTTTCTTGAGAAAGAGAATTAGAATTAGAATTAATTTTTATTAATGTCTTTTGGTACCCAAAGGTACATAAGACAAAAGAGAGTACAAACGTGAGGAGCATTGTCCGCATACAGACTTATTTACTAATGAAAAGAAAAGGAGTATATCTATCTCTCTATCTCTAAGAAGAAGTATCAAAGCTTGACCACCAGCTTGTGAGGGTACAATGCAAGAGCTTAACCACTTGCTCTGCGGAGGAGACTAGCTACGAGCGAGCTGAAAGTAATGAGTGATGGTAGTAGTGGAGCGTGATGTAGGCTGGTGGGGAAGACCTGGTAATACTGGATCTAGCAGAGGCATGTGAGACTCTCTGTGTCTTCGATCATTGAACGGGGACTTCAAAATCCTCAACTGAAATATCCTCTTTGTCGCGCTTCTGGAAGAACTGGGTGATATGAGCCCGACTGTGATCCATATTTGGGAGCGTAGGTAGAAGTGAAGCTCGTAGAGTATATATCTCTTTTAATAGAAGATCTACACATCTGGGGTCTGGATACTCGAGGAAGCATCTCAGCGTGAGAGGAGTATCTATGTATAAACAATGGTATCGGCCTCTAATCTCATAATATACTGGACAACGAAAGATGAAACGAAACTCATCCTCCACCTCCTGAAGAGAGCAAAGCTGACATATCCTCTACAATCAAGGAGTGTCCGTGTATCTATAGTGCGTATGTAGCTCCGATAAATCTGCTGTCTGATATAGGCATGGGTCCCGCTCGGAAGATCAAGTGCAGATAACCCCCAAGTCTGAAGAAATCTGGAAGTATTTATATCTGATATCCTGTGAAGAAAGGTAATGATCTAGAACATAGCACTGATAACCAAGGGAGGGGAAGCAAACTCCGCTAGTATGATATCATGTGGCACCGAGGGCTTAGCCCGAATCATCCCTGCTGAGCATGAGAATCTGGATATGAGTAAGATCCCTCCATGTATTGCGTGATAAATCAGGGCACCAAGTCTTAGCAGAGTATAAAACAACTGGGGAGACAATAGCAGAAAATAGTAAGCACCTGGTAGCAGGGTCCTGCACATAATGTGGAACAAAATCTCTCCATATGAACAAGAGCGGTATGCCCCTTACGGAGCCCGGTGAGGGCTGCTGGTTGAAATGTGAGTAGTGGACCAGAGAAAAGTACTCCCAAATAGGTGTAAGAGGTCACAATCTCAATCGGCAGCCCTTCATAGTAGAATACCACATCTCTCATATGCTGCCTATTGGTGTTGAACACCATAATCTTGGTCTTCTTAGTGTTAACCGTCAATCCCCAAAGTTGACAGAAGCAATGTAAAGCAGAAATGTGTCTTTGTAAACCAGTTGCAGGAGAGATAAGGTGTGCTACAGGCTTTAGGAAGTCTACGGTTAGAGAGTCATAATCAATGGCCTTATGAAGTTTGGCATGTTTGATGGCGTTTTCAACCATGTGTGGAGTAAAAAGTGAGCAGTGGGTAGGACGTGGTGAGAGTAAGGTAGGAAGAGAGTCCATGGTATATAGTTTCGTGGCATATTTGATCCAGGATTTGGTGGTTATGGGGGCTAATGTCGAGGAGTGTCTGGTGAAGTGCTTCCAGATGTCTCTATATAAACAAGCTACTCCTCCACATCCTCGACAAGTTTTTCCCCTCACAAATGGGCGAAAAACAGAATGCCAAGAGTAATCCTGTATATGTGGAAGAGGATGATATAAGGACTCATGGGTTTCAGCCAACAACAAAATGTCACATTTGCTAATAAAATCAGCAAAATCTCCTGCCAATGATGATGATAGAAAACCATTGCAATTCCAGAAGCCAAGTCTCAAAGTGGTAGGGGATCTCGGGCAGCTCTTATACCCGGGAGCCCCGAGTTCCTATTGTGAAAGGAGTCGAAGTATATCGGTTTGCCATCGATAAAAACAATCCTTTGTCCTTTTTCTTTTGCTTCGTGAATAATCTTTTTGCCAACCATTGAGTGTTTATCAAATCATCATCCATGTAAATGAAGGTGCCTTTAAGCTTTGTCCTAAGACGAAGGGTTACATTGCGTTGTCGAAGAGAACGAAATTTGATAAATAAAATGTTGTCATCAAACTTACTACGCCATGCCGTATCGAAACCATCAGCAACATGAGATAACTTGGAAACGAGTAAATCTGTAGCTTCTTCTATTGGTTTTTCTCCGTTGGCAATGCCTCTTACTCTAATGTTAAAAGCTTTTTTGGCCCTTCTAGCTTGCTCATCCAAAGCTGTCTCCAATCTGTTATCTATTGTAGAGGCTGAGATATGAGGGTGATTACCTTGCAAGCTTGAGGATCGATGTCGTTTCTTCAACCTGTTTTGCAAGCGATGAGAGTTTGCTGGCCATATCGTCTGGTTTGAAGAGTGCTGCCCATGTCCATTGCTGCCAACGAAGCAGGAAGTACTTCCATTGCTGGAGGTGAAGATGGCCGCAGCCCGTCCATCGCTGATGATGGAGGGGACTTCCCCTCCATCGCTGTCAGCGATGGAGGGGGAGATGTGATCAATAAGGGGGGGGGGGGGGGGGGGGGGGGGGGGGGGGGGGGTGTAGGGGCACCCCCCTTCTTCTTAGGCGCCGTTCTCTGGTCAGATTGCAAAGGCCTTGTTTCTACCACTAGTCAAAAGTGAAGCTTCAAAGATAATTCCCGTCAGAAGGACTTCTTTCCAGTTTATACCAAATAATGGAAGCACAGCTCCACGAAAAACAAGCTCCTCACTAATGCCAGGTAAAACAGAGATAACTACGTAATCCAGAGGATCCAGGGATTTCAGAACCTGCTCATTTGCTGCTTGGCTGGACCTAGAAAAAGCTTTGTCAGCATTGTTGAAACCTGAGGTCCTCTAACTCCCGTGAAGCAACAGTGATGTATCCATGGAGTGAAGAGTTCATGGACTTATTAATAAGGAAACTGCAGGTGCAGGGCCAGAATCAACATGAATGAATGAATGAATGAATGGCGCTCTCTCTTTTTTCTCCTTCCTCATAAAGCCAGCTCTCTCATCAAGGCAAGACATAGCCAACTGACTAACTGAAACTCAGTCGTTGTTGAAATCAAAACGGATTCTGCTCGCTGGAAAGACACTGACAATTCAGGGGTGGACTAAATGGCAGCGTGCGCTCATGTGGCCTGTTCCCTGGATTGTTGTGGGGCGACACTCCTATGGCCAGAAAGACAGCGCCCAGGTCCAAAAAGTAATGCTTGAGTTCATTGCTTTTTGGAGAGAGAGAGAGAGAGAGAGAGAGAGAGAGAGAGAGAGAGAGAGAGAGAGCGCTTTATTAATGTCTTTTCCATGCCAAAGGCATATAAGATGAATAAGTACATATCAAGTGTGTGAAACAAGTGGGAGCGTATGAAAATGTCTCCGAATCTTTCAAAAAAAAGCGTCTCATATAAATTTCAGTACAAATACCATTAATAAAAAACAGTACATGCATGAAACATGAGAGAGAGAGAGAGAGAGAGAGAGAGAGAGAGAGAGAGAGAGAGAGAGAGAGCTGGTCATCCTGATGGTAAGGTTAAATTTTCTGTCTTATTTTTAGACTACTCCGCTTTTCCATCATCCATGGGTAAGCACTTTTTTTTAAAAAATGGGTTGAATTTTAGAAGGCCACTGACATAAATTTGTTATGGTCAACCAATCTTAGATGGATGCAGAGGTAATTGCAGCTGGTCTGTTGCGGGAAGTTGTGGAGGCAGGCATGATTGGGATGGGAGTTGTGCAGAGTCATCTGGGGTCTGGAGTTATGCATCTTCTCCATGATTGCATACGTGTGAAAAGAATGCCTTCCCGTGTTCAGTCTCTTGATGAAGAGAGTGCTAGTCTTTTAAGAAAGTTTTCTTTGGCTTTTCATGATATCCGTGCTGTGATTGTAGAGGTTATTGCTAGAGTTGATGCTATGAGACATGTACATACAGTTCCCAAATATCAACAGCATATTCTGGCTCTAGAAGCCATGCAAATCTATGCACCTCTTGCACATGCACTGGGAATTGGGAACATACCACTTGAACTCGAAGATATCTCATTTAGGGTGTTATTCCCAGATTCCTATGCATTTGTAGAAAGTTGGCTGAGAACGAACTGGAAAGAAGGAGATGGTGTGATAAGTAGATGCCAACAAATTCTTCTAGAAGCTTTAAGAAATGACATAGAGCTACAAGAATTGGTTGAATCTGTAGAGGTACTGGGACGTATTAAAAGTCGCTTCAGCACAATGAAGAAACTCTTGAAAGATGGTCGTTCTATTGAGGAAGTGTATGATATTTTAGGACTGAGGGTGATTCTTGTTCCAAGGTCTGGTGCAGGAGCTCTTGAAGAGAGAGAAAAGGGAATGAAAGCTTGTTACAGAGCATCAAAAATTGTCACCAATCTTTGGGAAGAAGTTCCAGGAAGAATGAAAGACTACATTGCTAATCCTAAGAAGAATGGTTATGAAAGTTTGCATCTAGCAGTTTATCTGAGCAACCATGAGTGGAGGAGTTTTCCTGTGGAGTTACAAATTCGCACTGCAGCTATGGATGCCCTTGCTGTTGAGGGGACTGCATCACATGCTTTTTATAAAGGAGGGCTAACGGATCCAAATCAGGTTGGTTTTTCTATCAGGTTGAGAAAATTATGGCTATGTATTTTTGCTTTGATGCAATCTTTGTGAGACATTTAGGAGTACGGTGTTGAGACTCCCAAAAATGCATGCAATAAATACAGACTCTGCTTCAGACCATTTCTACCTGGCAGAAAGCTAATGTAAGAACTGCAGGTACGGCAATTGAAGGAAATAATGATGGCTGCAGCTAGTGCTGCTGCATCAAGGTTTCAAGGCTCCCCTTGTGACGGAAGTATTACAGAACGTGAGCTGCAAATTGAGGAACATGATCATCTTTTCAAGCTATTTGATAAAAATGAAGACGGTTTCATAAGTATGGAAGAATTTCGAGCCGTAATAGGAGAGCTTGGAGCTGAGAGAGATGATGCTCAGGAGCTAATGCAACTAGTAGACTCAAACACAGACGGATATGTCAGTGCCAAGGAGTTTGGGGACTTCCTGTTTCAGGTAAACTTGCATATTCCAAATCTTCGCAGTTCTTTGAATGTTAATATCGATTGTGAAATTCCTTGGATAACCATAAAAAATCTATTACTAAGCAATGCTGCTCTGTTTAAGTTATTGTGAAAGTAATGGCCATATAAATAGATTCATAAAGTACACCTGTCCTGCACATGATGTGATATCAAACTCAATTTGTCTAGATAGGGCTCCTGGGATCCATAGTTCATGTAGTGAGTGGGTCATTATGAACTTCCAGAGGGCCAAGGCTTTGTGAAGAAATTTTTTGAACCAGTATTTCTGTGGTTGCAAGTTTGCATGCAGACATATTTTCATGTAAGGACCAATCCAGCCTCCACGTTGTAGCAAGTAAGTTAGGAGTGATAGATTTTCAACTGGACTAAGTTTAGTGATTGAAAGGTATGGCTATGCTTGAACACCTTTATTAGGATTTTTCAAAAACCTTCAAATCATTTCCATTAACCATTTTATCAACACAACAGAGTCCAACTGATCCATTATTGGTGGTTCACCCAACATCTTTGTCACATCATATAGCATTTTATGGTTCAAAGATTAATACTCAGAATATTAAGCATGTGTGACAAAGATGATGTGACCTAAGCTATTACAATAGTAAATTCGATATGGCACTTCTTGTTAAAAATAGCTGGATTTTTTAGATGTTTTACATAAGATGTTTACTCTTGCCACTGTTGTCATCCATTTGGAACACGAGAAATATTTCATAACTGCTTTCAAATCTATTTACTATGTTGTCCTACTAATGTCATAAACTCATAAACACGAAGGTAAATGTGAACATTCATGGATCATATATAGAGTCGTATTACATTTCTTGTTTAGATCCTGTTGTTTGTATTTTGTCTGCTGGTAGCTATGTGAATTTGGAATGTTGTAGCAATTAGAGGTGGGTAACATGGCGTAACACATGTTTAGAGCGCTGAATAGTATGCTCTTTTCAAAAACATTTAGTTGTTAGAGGACCATTTATGACATAAGTTGTCACTTGTACCTCAATTATTGGACCCCAAAGTCTTTTTTGCTTCGTTGAGTTGGGTTTATTTCGATAAGAGCAAGTGGTAAGGGCCAAGTGCTAGTGTGCTGGAGCCTCTTGGAACCAGTGCCGGTATGTGCCCTAATATGGTAGCTTTGTGCCAGTTCCTTAGGTGTTTGTAGACCATTATAAGTAGGATCTCTACTAGTCATTCTACATTAGCCAGCTGATAATGTTAGTTCTTGGGAGTTATTTGTAGGAGACTCTTTTGAGTGCTTTTGTAATAGATGCTCTTGCAGTCTTCCTTTCTAGGAGGTGGGTTGCTAAATTTTTTATTGTTTTTTTTATAACGTTCTTGGTTGGAGATTTCTAGATGATATTAGTGAATTTGTTCATAACTTGGTATCAAAGAGATTTCATGGGATGGAAAGATCCACAACATGATTTTTTCGGGCATAATTCTGGCTTCGTTACATGCGGGAAGCTACCATAGATCCATCACTGACATTCTTTAGGGAGTTGTCTTCCTCGCTACTATATATCAATCAAACTATTAGGAGGCTAATTGCATATCGCAACAAAGCTGATTGTAAGAGGATCGTTCCCATTAGTAGCGAGCACTCTCTTTTCCATTTTGTTGGCATTGTGCATCGTTCATCAACCCTTTGTCCTTGTCAACCACCTTCGTCACCCACATCATTGCCCAACGTTAATGACATTTGTCTTCTTCCTCCTACATTCATCTCCTCATCCAATAACTCCCTCTCCTTATTAGATCCTCTCCAATCATCACAAATGCTCCCTTACCCAACTATTTACCCTCCTACACTCTTCTGGCCATTCCTTCTTGCTCTTGAGTTTATCGTTGTTATAGTAGACAAGACATCTTAAGATTTAACGTTCCTCACTTTCAAACTCTGCTAAAGCGTATAGTCTAGAAAATTTCCTCTCTCCAAGTTTCACTTTGGAAAATTCCACTCAATCTCTAGCTAGTGTGAAGCTACCTGAAACTGGTCCATTGCTACATCTAGACTGTGTAGATCAAGGTATGTTGGCAGCTCAATTGACCTTGTGTTGTTCAATGAAGGAAGCTTTTTTGATAAAAGTTAGGCTTGGTTCCAGGTGGTCCTTCCCATCTTTGCCAAATGTCTATTGTAAATTGAAGTGTAGCATTATTTGTTTGTGGAAGATCACTGAGGGGGAAGTCTATGGATGACAGGAGACATGAGGCATGAGGACGCCGAGCCACATTATATTCTTGAAGGCACACTTTCCCCACCGTGAGAGAACTAGCCAATACCGACAATGGTTTTTCAAATTACTGATTGGTAAGAAATATGTTCATCCCCCCTCCCCGGTCGAGTGCCCCCGGGGCCCTAGCGTCAAGCGAGTAGACGGTAAAGCCGAACAGAACAACTCGACCAGACCTGGGGTTGGGAGCCGCATGAGTGGTATCGTTCACGTACGGTTCTCTGTTTTGGGCAGCAGACGGAAATGGCTGCTTGCTCTTACTCTTGCCTGAAAATTCTCGATTTTCCCGCAAAAATGAGAATTCTATATTCGTATATATAAACTTAATAATAAATTACCCTAGGCAAGGAACGGTTGGAAAGGCGATATTACGACTGGCCATCATCCCCTTACTTAATGGCAGAGTAGTGTTCGTCGTGCCATGTGCTTCTGGATCAGTTGTGTCGTCATCCTCAGCTAGTAGATGATGACAACACATGCGATGAAGATCCTCATTTGTCAATGTCAACCTTTAGATGCACAAAGTGTACGCACTCTTTTAGCATTTGGAAAATGGCCTCTGCTGAATTTGATCGGTGGCAAACTTCGCAAGGATAATTTAATGCAATAGTAATGCTTTTCCATGAATCATACATGACGACTTTCATACCTAGAAACAAGAGAAATGTGGAATTTGGGCCAATCAAAAGTCGTGGGGCACGTCCACATTGATGGAAGGTCCAAGAAGGGAAGAGTAACCTATTTATGCTATGATAGTTGCATTTGCACTCATCAGTGTCAAGGATAAAGTAAAATATGAAAGAACAATAGTTATGGACTACAGGCTATAGGCTTACAGGCTTACTTGGCTACTCTGCAAATATTCCACAGGTCTTTTTACATTTAACGTTGTTTACACTTTTGTTCCTAGTTACGCATTTTATATTATTCATGTACAGGCCCCAAAGCCTTTTTTATGCTTATGAATGCCTTGGGCCTTATTTCTAACATTGATTGGCCAAGTGCCTTTATTTACCTCAAAACATGATCCAAATGTATCTAGCTTTCTCGTCTTGATACACAATTAAAAGAAATGGTCATAAGGAGTTTCTTAATAGACATGCATCCCCACCTGGACCTCTACCACTTGCTAATTTGACCTCTTCTCTGAACGTTGATTCCCACGTGTATCCAGAAAAGTCTTGTAATCCTCTCCCCAACTCTCGTGAATCTCCATGAGAAACAAGATATCACTACCATCTATGAAATCATGCAGATCACCAACAACTGGCAATGGGGAATACCAATACAATCTCAAAAATATATCCATAGGGGCTGTAGTTGGAAGTAACTATACTTATGAGAAGGAAAATAATTGTCGTAGAATTCAGTTTTACTATTATTCTTACTATAGTATAGCTAAATTTTTTGACAATTACCCTAAATTTGAAGGAAATTGATTTTCTTATAAGATTTTGTGTTTCAAGAAACCCTAACTAATAAATACCTGATACATCAACGATTCAACATTATATATCAATGTACGGTAACATAATATCTAATACATCGTATATCTATAACACATCATTCAAATAATGAAACATGCAACAAAGTTCAAACCCTAAAAAATTATTCAAGACAACACATTTGCAAAATGCATCACTAGAGGGTTGGTGTAGCTCGGATCAGTATCTTGGTAAGGTCAGGTCATTAAGCCCCAAGGAGCCTGAAAGAGCCTTCAGCGTGCACAGGTAGCTGCAGTGGCATGCACGTTTCTGCTTTCAAGTGGATTTGTTTTTTTATTGGGATACCATTTTTAGATGCCATATGTGTACTGACCTGGCATTGACATGCGTATGGAAGTTCCATTGCAACTCCTTCCCTGGCTCTAGGAATGATGGTCTTTGCCTTCGCCCTTTACATACGAGAGTTAATTAGCTATGAGCTGATTTGTCCTTGTATGCAGTTGCGCAGTTCTGAAGACTTAGCAGCACTTCGTAAACCACCTGGAAATCAGCTAGTACAAAAGTGGCATAGCAACAGAAAAGAGAGTGAGCCGACCAAATGCTGTCTTGATGGCTCTATGTGCACACACTTACACATATTGGAAGATGCAAGTACAGCACTGACGACAGTTGCAACCTGAACCCATCCTTGATATATCTTTCTTAGCTAAGCCCATGTATATCATACTGGTAAGAAACTGTGAATAAATCAAAACATAGTCTAGTTGTATAAATCTGTTGTATGTATAAGACTCACTTGTCATGCTCATAAGACCAGCCAGTGCTACCAAAAAGGGAAACGTGGCTGGCACAGAAATGTATTTCTACCAAAAAAAACTCTGGTCTGTACTACTAGTCTAGCATTGCTTTATCATGGTTCCTCTTACCATGGTCCAATGCAATTATGCTGCTGTATAACAGGTTAGGATGGAAAGTCAAACCGTTCATAAGCCAGATCAAATGTAAAATTGAAGAGAGATTGTGAAGTAATGTGATATAATTATGTCGTTTATGCTTTTTGTTTCTCAACATTCAGGATGATCATGAATTTATGCATGCTACAATGTATCTACTACAAATCACATCTATTTCATGTTTCATGTTACAACAATGCATAAATTCAGTGACAATAGAACTCTTATTCTGATTCAGCACGAAGAGAATAAGAAAATAGGAGACAAGACAGGAAGTGACAATCCAAAAATGATCCTGGAAGTTTAAGGGACATATCTTCACTCCCCCTTCACTTTTAGACAGAAAGTGGTCTTTCAATTATCAATGGTGCTACTTTTTGTAGATTCAAGGAAAGATATTTTTGCAAGCAATGGCACAAGGGCTTAAATGAGGAACCCTGTTAATAGGAGCTAAATTCAATCCCAAATTGTAATTTTAATCCCATTGCTATTCTCCTTAATATCAAAAAAACTGAAAACCAAATATTAATCTGATTTAATTCAGTAACAATAAAAAGGCACCCCCCTCCTTACAAACAGCACTCAAATAGTACCTTTCAGGCTACCAGAAGTGAAAACCTGGCTGGTTAAAAAATGTTTTATACTGAGAAACTTGAGTCTGTGAGTTTACTGTCCCATATGGCACAGTGCAATGCAATTTCAGTGCATAATCGGTTGGACTGGAGGCTAAAAACGTTCAAACCTAGTGTACGAAGAGAAAATGGGATGCCACTTGTTAGAGTGGTGCTTTTCGTTAAAGATTGATGAAAACGCATGTTTTAGGAGATAAGCTATGGCACAATTGCCGATTTCAGTGGAGGGAGGTGCCTTTATAGTGATATTGGCAAATTGTCGGACCCGCTTTCCCCCAAAAAAAACAAAGGGAAAGAAAGAACCATAGTTGCATCGAACTGCGGTTTGAACCACGAACCACAGTTCGAACCTTCGAACCATTGGGACCCTGTTCGAACCGGAATTCGGTTCGAACTGGATTTAGGGCAAAAAAAAAAAAGTCAAAAAAAACGTTTTGAATTTTTTTTTTTTTCGGTTCGAACCGTTTTCCGATTTGAACCTGGCCTGCCGGTTCGAACCGGAAAGAATCGGCTCGAATCGGCCGGTTTGAATCGGGGTGTAACCTTGGAAAGAACCGTCGTGCATTCTGCAATAGTGCCTTGGCTGGCTAAAAACATCTTGCACCAAGATGCTCAGGTCTATACTGCATGTCCTACTTTACTTTTCCACAGTTCCATACAATTTTAGTGCTGTATTAATGGGTCGGACTCAAGAGCTACAAGCGGATTAATTACAAAGAGATTGTGAAGTGACTGCTATTATATATGCTTCATATCTCCCCATGTTGAGGATGGTCATGCATTTGTGCATGCCCCTAATCATTTAACTTTTAAACACATGTATTTTATGGTTTAAATCATCACTAGCAAGAATATCATCACAAAAAATAAGAGGACAAAGAGGAGGGGAAGAACCAATGGGTTGGACTCAAGAGCTACAAGCAGAATAATTACAAAGAGATTGTAAAGTGACTGCTATTATATATGCTTCATATCTCCCCATGTTGAGGATGATCATGCATTTGTGCATGCCCCTAATCATTTAACTTCTAAACACATGTATTTTATGGTTTAAATCATCACTAGCAAGAATATCATCACAAAAAATAAGAGGACAAAGAGGAGGGGAAGAACCACCTTGCCTCTATTTTCAATCCAAGGATGAATACCTAATCTTTGAAGGATGTTGTCAGAAGTGCTTCTTTTTGTGTATTTGTGAATAGTCTTCTTGTGACCTTTGCACTAGGTAAAACGGCCATGAATTGAGGTTGTTACGTTGAGCCTTTATCGAACAGCTGTGAGTTAAAGTCACTAAAAGATCTTCCCCAAGTGTAAAAGAGACACATAAGGCCTCTTTTTATGCTAACTTTGTTTAAGAGTCTCACACATTGATTTTTATGTCATAGTCTCTCTTCTCAAATTTCTTTATGACCTTTTTATAGGCACAATGCTCTTGTGAAATTTCCTTTTTGAACTTGAGAATTCATATAATCAGTTTTCGCATTTTTGTTGCCACCTCACTTGCATCAATTCCTTTGATATAAACCCTTCTTGCCTCTTCTAATATAGTTCAGAGAATCTAGAGAGTGACATAATTAAGCAACATAGTTTTTCCAAGAGAGACAATGGCATAAGTCATAGATCAAGTTTGGAAGCTTTCTTTTACGTTTTCTTTTCCCAGAAGCTTTTTTTTTAATTTTTTATCAAGAAAACTATAGAGTCAATTATGAACCTAATTTGATTTACTTGTGAGCATTTTGTGCACTTGGTGATATATCAATTGAACTTTTAAGTGCATGAGGAATGTTGCCAAATTCAGCTTGCCTTGCTGTATCCATATACGTGAGCCTTGATGGCTCCATCTTGTTACTTGAAGACTTTCTTGGAGTCCTCGGATCTTGAGATTGCTCTTCCTCTTGACTTGACTCCAAGCCAACAATGATTTGGATTGGTTGCTAATTCACACATACTTTTTTAAACTAATATTTCTTCCCTTCATAGAAGATTACATCTCTACTAATAACAACTCTCTTAGTAGAGGAAATGTAAATTTAGTAAGTTTTTCTTGAAGAGCAATATCCTACCATAATTCCTATCATTGATGTAGGATTTCCTGGGGTCTTTACATTGAAATGAACATGCACAAAGCATGTGAACTCAAATATTTCCAAAGCAAACATACTAAATGACACTTCATCTTTTATGACACCTTCGACATCTTGAGTCCTGGATCCACTGGTGACAGAGCTAATTTGCAATTCATCAAATTATATCTGATTAAGACATTGTGAATGTATCTTTGCTGAGAAATATAGATCAATTTCTGTTTTTTGTCTCTTTGGATTTGAATACCTAGACAGTAATGAGCTTCGCCCAAATCGTTCATGTCGCGAAAGATAGCATTGTCTTAGCTTCCTTTATCAGATCGATACTGTTGTTGAAAAGCAATGTGTTGTCCACATACAAAGTGATAATGATAAAAAAATGCTGCACTGACTTGAAATAGACATTTGAATCTGAAGAGCTTGGTGTGTAGCCGTGATCAATAAAGAAAGTATTGATCCTCTGAAACCATGCTCGAGCAGATTGCTTCAAGCCATAAAGTGCTTTATGGAGTTTACACACATGATTGTGTTTACCTTCGATATTGTAATCTTCAGGTTGCACCATGTAAATGTCCTCTTCGATAACTCCATTAAGATATGTTGTCTGTACATCCATTTAATGTATTTTCAAATCTGCTGCAGCAGCAAATGACAATAGAAGTCCGATAGAAGAATGTAGTCTGATATAACTACTGGACTGAAGGTCTCAGTGTAGTCGTTCTTCTGTACTTGAGAGAATCCTCTAGCTACAAGTCGAGCCTTTCTTTGATCATTGATTTTGAATAACCATTTGCAATCAACTACATTTTTGCTGGCAAGTGATTTGACGATTGTCCAAGTCTAGTTCTTGATAAGAGATGAATACTCTTTGTCTATAGCTTCTTTCCAGAGATCGGAATTGGCTCTTGAACAAGGTAAGTTGCAGACTCGTCGATATACCTGTTAGGTGGTCTGTTGACTCTTGACGATCTTCTGGGTGATGATCGAAGTTGATCTTCATCATGCTGTAGTTGCTAAACCGCAACGGACTTTGCATTGGACACATATATCTGAATGAACAACATCTAACAAATCTTTTGCTGCATGCCTATGACTCGATTTAAACATTAGGGCCCTTTTTGAACTCAAAAAGGGCCTCTTCCTTGCCTAAACGTGTTTGCTAATTAGGATGAATTAATTCATTAATTGTCCTACATGGCAGTTCACCTTGGGTTTACCATGGGTTAACTCACACCTTAATAGGCTTCACTTAAGCCTAGTGTAATAAATCAAGGACACATGATCTTAATGAAGCAAAAAAAAATTGAATCCAATGAAGGCTTTCACTCTTCAAGGCCTTCAAAACTTTTTTCAGTTAATTCAGAGTGAGAAAAAAGGGGGCCCAATATTTCTTTGGGCCCCCATTTTGACAGATAGATTCAAAAAAATTTGAGAGGGGGGGGGGGGGTCCTTGGAAATGACAAGCCGCCCTCTCTTTAACTTAACGTACATAAGGAGGGGGGCCGTGCACCTACGCACCCCCTCCCCCATCTTCTCCTCCACTCCGGGCCGTTGGTCCATTTTGGGGCGCAGCAGCCCGCTCTCCTAGAACCCCCACTTCCCTCCCCTAGGTACATAGAGGGAGGCAGGTGGGACGCACAGGCACGCCGTTGGCCCGGTTCGGTGCACTGCGCGCATGTGTGCCCCACCTCCCTCCCTCTATGTACCTAGGGGAGGGAAGTGGGGGTTTTAGGAGAGGGGGCTGCTGCATCCCAAAATGGACCAATGGCCCGGAGTGGAGGAGAAGATGGGGGAGGGGGGCGCGTGGGTGCACGGCCCCCCTCCTTATGTACGTAAGTTAAAGAGAGGGAGGGGGGGGGGGGGGGGGGGGGGGGTTGTCATTTTCAAGCCCCCCTCCCTCTCAAATTTTTGTGAATCTGTCTTTCAAAATTGGGCCCCTTCACATGATAAAGATGAATGTTACCAATGAGCTTCTCAAGGAAGTGAGTAAGAGTACTTCATCAAAGGATGCTTGGGATTTATTGAAGAAGCTTTATGAATCCAAGTCTACTTCTAGAGTGTTGACTCTAAGAAGACAAATCTTTTCTTGTTTGCAAAAGAGTGAAGAAAGTCCAAATACTTTTATTTTGAGAGTGAAAGCATTGAATGATGAGTTAGCTTGCATTGATGAGAGCATTAAGGAAGGAGAGCTTGTTCAAGTTATTATTGATGGATTGTTGGATGCTCATGCTAACATTGTTCAAAGTCTTGCCATTCAAAATACTTTGCCAAGTTTGATTGATCTTCAAGAGATCTTGATCAATGAAAACTATAGGCTTCAAGCAAGAGGTGCATCTTCATCAACATCTCAAGTTGGAGAGGAGGCTATGTTCATCACAAGGGAAATTTCAAGGGCAAAAGCAAAAGTAAGTGGACTAAAGGAAAAAATCAAGGGGAGGCTTTTTCAAATGGCAAAAAGAAATATAGATCAAAGCTCAAGTGCTTCTATTGTGGCATCAAAAGACACTTTCCAAGTGAGTGCTACAAGCAGAAGAGAGATCAAGGAGACAAGCAAGGTAATCTTACCCTTGATGAGGATGTTTTGGATGTTCAAGATACAAATGATGATGCTTTCGTGATGTCTTCATGTATGCTTTCTAATGATGAAGATCTAGATCCATGGTGGATTGATAGTGGGGCAAGTTCACACATGACTTTTCACAAAGAATATTTCATTTCTTTGTTGGCATATGGAGATGACAAGAGGGTGATCTACACGACGAATGATGGTGAGTGTGCAATCAAAGGGATTGGCACAATTAGGAATGTTCATTTGGAGGATGTTTTGTTCATTCCATCTATTACCAAGAATTTACTTAGTGTGAGTCAATTGCTAAGTAAAGGCCTCAGAGTTGAGTTTGATGGAGATGCTTGTACCATCAAAAGGAAGTATATCTTGATTGCAAAAGGTAAAAGGCAAGGGAAGTTGTTCAAACTAGATGCTGTTGCTGGAGAGAGAGAGAGAGAGAGAGAGAGAGAGAGAGAGAGAGAGAGAGAGAGAGAGAGAGAGAGTTTCAGGATCCAGAGGATGCTTTAGATCGATGCACAAACTGTGAGGAGGGAGCGCACCAAGATAGCGACTCCAGTGCACACTCTAAGGAGGGATATTGCATTAAATTCTTGCCTTTTCCACGTTATTGAAAATAACTGCAAAAAAATTAGATTCTAACAATATTTTATAATGTTACAAATTGATCTATGCTTCACAATAATATGATTCGCAAGGTTTTATGAGCTTTTAGAAGGCCAATAAAAGACTGTAAATTAGATTTACAAACTGTTTTATAGCACATTTGAGCAAGTCTACGGTTTCATTGAATCCACCTCAGAAATTCACACTTAAAATGTCATTGAAAGTGTATTATGGATTCAAAAAACACCTGCAAATATGATTTATTTTTGCGGGGACAAAGTCATTTTTGACAACAAAATACCAATATCTAGGAATTTTCATGGCGGTATTTTCAGTTTTCATATTTTTATTCCCGGGATCTATTGGTGGGTTTAGAACAAAGTGGGTGCCTTGCAAAGCAAATCCTTCTGAATTGTGTGCTCCCCCTTTAGCCAATGCATTGTTCACCACAATAGCTTTCATTTTGGGCGCCCTTACATCTACTTTATCGGGTTATCTTGGAATGAAAATTGCAACCTATGCAAATGCAAGAACAACTTTGGAAGCTCGCAAAGGAGTAGGTGAAGCGTTTATTGTTGCTTTTCGTGTTGGAACTGTCATGGGATTCCTACTGGCAGCCAATGGCCTAATCGTCCTCTTCATAGCCATTGTCCTTTTCAAACTTTACTATGATAATTACAAGTCTTTATGAATCTATTGCCGACTATGGTTTGGGTGGAGTCTTCTATAGCTCTATTCGATAATGTCAATGGGGGGATCTACACAAAGGTAGCAAATCTGGGCGCTGATCTTGTTCGTAAAGTGGAACAAAACATTCCAGAAGACGATCCTTGAAAATCTTGCGGTACTGAGATACATTAATGTATCTGTGAATGGCTATTCGTAGTGGTTAGTTATGTATGAACCTGAAATTCTCATAAACTGAAAAACAACTTCTGATGTAGCTTCGCAGTTTGAAAAGGTTGATATTGTCTACCTGAAGTGAGAAAAGAAAGTCGCTGATCCTCATTATTTCACCATCGCTAGGATATTTGCCATTTTGAAACATAGGTAATCTATCTTGCGAATAAAAACATTAATAAGAACCAATATAGTCTTAATATAGCGGCAATTTTTCTTAATTTAACGAATTTTGAATATTTCCAACTATCCAGATAGCTGCAAATTAGTCACCTGTAGTCATCTACCTAATCGAACCAATAGAGTCTTAATATAGCGGCCATTTTCTTTAGTTTTGAATCTTTCCAACTATCCAGGTAGCTGCATATCAGTCACTTGTCTGATGTATTCCAAAATGCGATCCAACCGTCAATCTGCACCCAGGAGAGAGAGAGAGAGAGAGAGAGAGAGAGAGAGAGAGAGAGAGAGAGAGAGAGAGAGAGAGAGTTTGTTTCCTGGAAGCTGAAGCAATATGTTGTGAATGAGATAGCTCACTGAGAAGTAAGCATTGCATCAAATGGCATTTCTGACCAACAAAATGGCAAGAATTTTGCACTATAAGCCATCTGAGAATGCAGTCTTGTTGCACAATCACGCGAGAGAGAGAGGCCAGTCTTGTCCCGATCCAGAGAGAGAGAGAGAGAGAGAGAGAGAGAGAGAGAGAGAGAGAGAAAACCACAACATACATGGAGAAAAACAATTGGCCCGTTAATTATTAATGGGAAAAGCATGAACCACAAAATTGGCCCGTTAATCATTAATGGGAAAGGCATGGGAAGGAGGGACAGACATGGGGAGGAGGGCCATGCATGCTTTTTTCCATACATGCATCCTCCAATTTTAGCGCAAAAAAAGTGTATGCATGGGTGAGGGAGGAAGATGCATGGGGTCCCTCACCCATGAATACAAAAGTGTACATAAGTTTATATATATATATATATATATATATAGAGAGAGAGAGAGAGAGAGAGAGAGAGAGAGAGAGAGAGAGAGAGAGAATGGCACCCAAATTATTTGGGTCATTGGATTACATATTCTTTTCCATTACTTTTAGTTATATTTTTTATCATGACTTCTGATTTTCGGTCTCTATCCCCTTTAGATTATCTTTTTGTTTTTAATAGTGATATACCATCTGAATATATGTTCGTGAACATATGTTTGACAAATGGCTCACACGTCTTCAGGATGACTTTGATACTTCTCAGCCAACTTGTCCAGGTCCTAATAAGATTCTTGATGCAATTTTTCTCTTAAAGGGTTCTGCTAGGTAGAAGTGGTTTGACTATGTCCATTCTCATCAGCCTATCTTTGAGTGTCATGAATTTCTACCTGTACTTCGCCTTCTTATATTTTTCGATGATAATTCTGTATTTGTTCCTCCTCTCGCTCTTACGAGTGGTATTATAGGTCTTGAGAGTTCTACTCCTTCTGATTCCCCTCGTGAGCATTCTTCCATATGCGAGGTTCCATTTTATTGTGCAGGACAAATAGAGATAGAGTCACACATTTCTAGCGATTCACATGAGGTTGATTCACACATTGCTAGCGATACACATGAGGATGATTCTATATCACACAGTGTGAGCGAATTGCTTGATTTACTTGAGATAGTTATTGATCTACTTGAGCTCTCATTGTATCCCATAGTGAGTCAGAGTCACATATACAGGTTCCTATTGATGCTGATTCACATATACAAGTTGCGGCTGATATGGTCCTTGATACTGATATAGCATGCTATGATACTATTGCTGATGCCGTTGCATGCTTTGATGGTGCTACCGATGTTGTTGCATGCTATGATATTGTTCCATGCTTTGATACTGATATAGTATGCCTTGCTACTACTACCGATGTTGTTGCATGCTTTGATATTGTTGTTGAGTACTTTGATGCTACTCATGTTCCTGAGCGCCATGCTATAGATGTTGTCACCTATGTTCCTTATTTCGATATTATTCACGGATCTACGGTTGCTCTTTTAGATGCTTTGGCTACTCCTCTAGTAGATCTCCATATGGCATATGGTTATACATTTCATGATGGTCCTATTGTATACTCACTAGCTTATTTTGCTGATAGCTGTCTAGATGAGTATGCGGTTCTTCTAGATGCATATTTAGGCCAAAACTTATCAGTTGATGCTTCTATTATTATGCCTACATATATTGTTCCATTTGTGGATCATATTATTCTAGATGCGAGGCGAGAGCATATTGCTTTAGTGGATACAGAGAGTACACATTTATTTATTAACAATTACATTTCCACCTGGTCTTAGCTTCCCAGCATCTCAATGTTGAGGTTGCTCGTTCTCATTCTTTTCCCAGTTCTCAGATGCTTCAAGACTTGGATTATCGCATTGGTGATTTTTCTGTCAAGCAGATTTCTACATCATTCCTCTCTGGAGCACTATGCAATTATTTTTGGTGCAGACTGGTTCTCTTCACTTGGTACTGTTGCTGTGGATCTCTCTCAACAGACACTTTCTTTTACTCATGCTGGTCAGCATCATTCACTTGTTGGTATTGATTCCCAGGGTGACTATTAGTTCGTTATCGAGAAGCAGTTTATGCATAGCCTGCCAAAGGCTCATGGTGCAGCTCTTCTTTCCATTCAGAGTACATCAATTGCTGCTTCACTTTCACCATCCGTGCGTCCTTTTCCTCAGGTTGATGCTGCTCTGGATTTACAGGTTGTTGCTACGTGCCCTACGCCTATATGTCTTGATTCACATCGTATTCAATGGTCATTCCTGGTTTCATTGATAATGAGGCCATATACCTTGGTGGTATTTCTACTATTGCTTCTATGCTGCATACCTCAGATAGCCCTCTTGGTTCAATGGTTCATGTAGTATCTTTTCCATTGGTCTCTATATCTCCATCTCATGAATCTATTATGGCCAATGTTCCTGCTGATTTCTCTTTCTCTGGGGTATTTCACGGGTCCACGGTTGATGGTTTCCTCGCTCTTGGTGATTAGGTTGTATCTTCTTTCGCTTTACTCCATGGATCTCTGCTTGAGGTTTGTGATCTACCTCATGATATTTCTACGATTCCTTACATGATTCATGCACCTTTGGCCCTTACCGTTACACATTTTCCATCCGAGGATATTTGCCAGATGGTCACTATTACTTATCTAGAGTATTCATATGTTGGGATCTTTCTAGATGAGTATACGAGGATCCTTCAGTCTCCTTGTGTTTCTACATATAGGTTTGCTGCAGTCAATGCCGATGGTATACACTTTTGGGCTTTTTATGCATTAGAGGTTTTTCATGCGATTGATTCCTTTTTACCTCTAGATATATGGCATTCTTGGTTATTACGTATAGCTTGGTTTTCATTTGGACCTATTGATTGATACTGGTTTTTCCATATTACTGCTCACCTATGGTGCATATATCTCTATGATTATGCATGTGGCTATCTATTTTTTACTTGGATTGTTGCTCATTTTAGACTTGGGTTATTGCCTCCGTTCCAGCTACTGTTTGTCCGGTTGATCTTCAGGTTCCCAGTCATTTGCTCCATATTGCTTGGTCTCCGATGCCGAGACCATTAGAGTACCTTGAGAGAGTTCCTTCTCCTCTTTTGGATAGTTTTTCGGGATGTTGCCACCATATACTTTAGTGTTGCTCATATATGATTTGATACTCATTTTCAGCTACACGCGGATATTGTTCCGATGCTTTATTGATGCTGCGGATCAGGTTCCTCGTTCTAGTGTATTTTTTCTATTCCTCACTTGTGCACCTGGTGTGTACTTTGAAATTACACTTGTGCACTTGGTGTGTACTTTGAAATTACACTTACGACCAGTTTCGCTGTGTCATCCGATTCTCCATCCGTTCATCCTATGATGGATTGGTATGTCCATATAAGCTCTTTCTGGATGAGTATTTCGACTATAGTTTTTCAGTTGGGGCCTCTATCATTTCTAGATTTTTGCTACCGTTTTTATGCATCATGTCTTTTTAGATGATACATTGATTTCTTGGACCTTCTGAAGCTTTTGGTATGCTCCTCTTCTCGTGATATGGGCCTTGAGGGTACATGTGCCATTGCTACTTCTCATTCATGGGCCTTATGGATACCTTGGGCTTGTGACCATGCTGGTGCACATTTCTCTAGTCTAACTATCGATCAAGTCTTAGAGTCACCCCCAGATTCCAGTTCCACTTATGCCGCAATTCTCACCGGCGCCGCAAGATGAATGAATGGATACATGTTTAGATCAAGGGCGAGATGCCAGTATTGAAGAAGACACAAATGCACAGGCCAAGGAAGCAAGTCCATGTACTTCCAGGACCAGGCTGTTATTTCAAAAGCCGATCACCATTCTACAGCAACATCTGCATGAGTCCTCGAGGGGTGGATGAGTTATAAAGTTCAAGACCTTTGAAATTGAGACCGACAAAGAATTAGACAAACTACCTGCATTGGGTGAGCAACCAGCTTGGCGAAAGTCAGTTTTTGAAAAAACTCCATATTCCATCGCGAGTTATGTCGCAAGCCCTCGCCAATTGCGGGTAGATCCTTATTATGTGCCAATGCCGTGACGTAACAAATGAAAAGATTGGGGAATTCCAATGGAGCAAGTCAGCATCCACACCCCAAATTGGCCCATCATCTATCAGAAGTATAACTGGCAGATATCAGTTGATTTCCACCGTGTCGCTTCAGTTTTATGCTACTAAGTATCGAAATTTGCTAGATCCAACTATTAGGCAATCTACGCTTTTCGCAAATGATTTGACAATGTTGGCGTCTGTATCACCACGATGGGATGATTGCCTTCCAGCGTTGGCTTTCGATCTCAATGTACTGTTGGCGTCTGACAGAGTTCAAGATCAACTGCCACTAGCCAGGTTATACTATCGAGTAGCGATGCTGGGTGGAGCATGGGAGTCTAGATTCACTACATGGACAACCTCAAAATGGATTGCAGACGCGAATAAGTGCTTTTTACCGCACAAGAAAGATTTCAATACCGATCGCCTGGAATTCATGAAAAAAGTGCAACATCACCTTATCAAGGTCAGAAGGGAGGCCAACCAGAGCCCAAAATGAATAATCTCGTGAGGTGTCATGGGACCGCCACCAATTTTGGTGGGGGATACTGTTGGAGGGTTTGCAGATCCCAAGGCAATCCTAACCCTAGTTAATAAGTGAGAGGGATTTGGCACCCTACGTGTGTAAGTCCTACCCCATGATCACATAGAGATTTTATTGATTAAAAGTCAATAAAAGGACTTTAGGTCTTTTTGCGAGACTTTTAATGTCGCAGGGCCTAATAGTCAAGTTAGTGAATAAAGTAGGGATTCCCACCAAAATTAATTTTCAAATTGGGTCCTCCAATTAATGATTGGGTGCCCTCCACTTTTTTAATGCTTAGGTTAGAATTAGCCAATAGAAATTGGGACGCCCATCTCCTTAATTCACTATGTAAGTAGCAATTTTGAATCATTGTATATATTCTCTCTTCATTTCAATACAAGCAGGTTGGCCCTCTTATGGAATGGATGTGGATTGTCCTTGCTCTCTATCTCTTTTCCTACATCTCTCATGCTTCCTTTGTGTTTGCTAATTTTTGGATTTGTGTTGGGATTGCTAATTCTTATGCTTTTTGTGAGAGAGAAAGGGAGAGAGAGAGAAGAGTAAGCCGTATCTTTGTGGATTTAGTGTTAATGGATGTAGGGTTAATGCTTAGTGTCAATGGATCTTAGTGTTAATTGTGGATCATCAATGCATGCTAGATTTTGACCTATGCTATCGCTCTCATGGGATCGAACTTCCGCGTAACATCTAACCTCGTCTCCTTGATGGTAGGCACATCTCACAGACATTTCAAATGTTAGTGGGAATATTTACATTATCGACCATACTATTGTGATGCATATACAAGATTGATCTTATGTTTAAGTGTCCTAATCTTTGATGCCATAACTGGGCATTTGAAGTACTCACATTGGTAGTAAGTGCATATTTCTGACTGAAAATATACAAATTACCTTCTCTGCTTGTAGAGAGGACTTCTTTACAGTTCTTATCCAAAATAGTACATTGTTTTGAATTGAACAAGGCTATGCATCCCCCTTAGTTGTGAGCTTGCTGACTGACAATAAGTTTTTTGTCAATTTGGGTATGTAAAGTACATCCTTAAGCAAGGTCAAATCACCATTTGGAAGATGAAGGTGTATAGATCCCTCCAATCTATAGTGTACTTAAGTCACCGAAGTAAACATACTTCGAATCTGCTAGCGCGAGTTCTTTGAATAGAAACTTGCATGGAGTCATGTGCTGAGAAGCACCAGAATCGAGATACCATAGAAGTGCATCTCTACAGTCTTGATCTTGTATCATTAGCAGTGTTGGGTCTTCATGAGAGGTTCTGGAAGAATCAGATCCTCCATCCTGTTGTATTTTTTTCTTTTCTTCATTGTGCTTGAGAACTCGACAATTCTTGATGTCATGATTGGTTCTCTTGCGGTACTTGTAGAAGAGTTTGATCTTTGGTCTTTGATGTTGTCGATTGTACTGTTGTGATTGCTGGTCTGAATCAATCTGCTCAGCTTTGGCCTTTTTGTCCTTCAAAGATTTATCTTTTGGAACTGTTGCTTATTCGAAAAGAGGACAACTGCCTTTGTATTCGACGTGGATAAGCTTTTCCTTCTTACTTCTTCCTACAATAAACTTGCTGTCAACTTTTATAGAGACAGGTTAGGAGCATTGCTCAGTAGCAATACTAAGTTGTCGTAAAGACTGGATAGAAGAGACATGTTAGCATCTTCGTTCGATACTGGCGAACCTATTGCCGCTAACTGATTTAGTAGCCTTTTGAATTCATTTAGATGATCAGTAATTGAGGTCCCTTCACTCATCTACATGAATTTCTTTCTCAAGAAGAGACAAGTTGACACATTTGTTGTTTCATATAGACTAGAATTTTGGAGCCTAGAACAAATAGCTACATGAGCTATTTGTGAATCTTTAAGATTCAAAGATACAATGGCAAGAGCTTTTCCATCCTTAGCTTCCCAAGCGGTCAGCATGTCAGGTTCAGCCGGCTTGGCTATTGAACTGTTGACATATTCTCAAAGTTCTTTCTCAGTGACTATCATCTTCATTTTGAGTTTTCACATGTGAAAATCATCTTCGTTGAACTTATTGATCAAGCGGATTTCTAAAGATATACCTTCCATAATGAATGATCTAAGAAATTGCAAAATAGTCTTGAATACTAATAACAGTTTGGAACGATGGCTCTGATACCACTTTGTTGGATTTGTATGCACAACGGAATGAGTGCTTGTATTGGAAATTATTTTATGAGCTCTGATACCACTCTTGCTGAACATGAGATCCAGTCAAGAGAAAATCCAACATATAAATAATAACAAGATCTTTACCAATATGTTGATTCAGACTATTACTTAGATCGACAAGAGAAATATCTTAGTAGGTGTCGAAGACAATTATGACGGGAGCGAGACAGTTAGGCGTCTAAGATAGCCATGCTTCCTTTGAGATTAGATATTCCGAATGAGTCGTGGAGTGAGTATCAGTGTATGAGAGATAAATTATCAGAAAGCATTTGACAATGGAGCACCCATAAGAAAATAGAGAATCTGCATTAAGCTGTTGTAAATTCAACGATCAGATCATGATCATGTGCCCGAGAATGGTTCATAGTAATAGAGCACTATGTGCCGTGATCTTACTATGCTAGTTACAGATTGAATATTATCTCTACTTCTTGAATTACTTTCACTCTCTCTAAGGATCTCTGATCCTGTGGGTTCAGATAATTTTGATACAACGGAGTTCACGGAGGAACTCTGAATCACGCTTTCATTGATTGAATCTGATGTCATACATGTATATTTCATCTTATCAATAGTGTGTTGCTGTTATGTATATATACATGCGTCAGCTATAACAACTGCATGAGGAAGGGGCGTGAAGTAGTAAAGTTACTACAAAGTACTAAAATGAACTGTGACGTGGTCTGCATTGGACAAAATAAAGAAAGAGCTCCATTTTAAATGGTGATAGTTGACAATCGTTGAAGGTGTCAGACAAGTCGAGTCGACTGGTTCTCCCATAGATCAATCACAAATCTAATGTCTAAATTTAGATCTAGATCAAAAATTGCATCTAACAATCAAGAACAACTTGAAAAATGATCAAAACAACTCAAGAGCGGCCTCACACGTGTGAAACTCTATCACTGTACAGACGGTGAGCAGGGATTGAAGATCAGTACCTATTTTTAACATTCAATGCAAGATATCACAACACAAATAGTAAATATAACAAGGTTTTGTCTCAAAATCAAGTTCTCTTATCAAGATTAGATTATTTACAATGATGATCTATATAGATCAAGTACATTTTGACCTGGTATGCTGACTCATCAGGTCTGGCACGTGTGGGGAATGCCACATCATCTAGATCAACCAATAAATGCAAGATAAGCCCCCACTTCTTTGACTCCTAACTTGGTGCCATTACCTCTTGATTTAAGGTGATTTTTCTAAATTAGAGGAACTTACAAGATTTACTCCTATGATAAGCTACTGATCTTTCCACATGTGGGAATAGCCTCTCACATGTGGGAACCATGTCTCATTCACATGGGAATGCTTGACCAATCAATAAAATGGTGCCAAGTGGCAATTTTCTACTTGACTAGCTTTCTACAAGTTTACACTGTTGGAATTCATGGTCAAGCCCAATTCCATCAGGTAATGAGCATCCTGGAAAAACTTCTGTTTATACCTACCTTTGAAAAACCCACAAAAAAAAAGGAAGGCTCGAAAAATTATTATAGCACAAACTCGACTCACATTTTTTAGAATTTTTCAATATTGTATCGCCTCAAAAATTCCGAGATTTTTTTATACCCAAAAATTATAATTTTTCAATATGGGATCGATTCGAAAAATCCGTAATTTTTTGAGCCATTGTAATTTTTTGAGTCAATGTATATTTTTTGAGTCTTTGTATATTCTCGAGTCTTTGTAAAATTTTGATACTGTCAATCTAAAATCTGCCGACCCAACGACTTCGCGTTGACAGTCCGCCCACTTTGTACATGCATTAACTGCAATGAGGTGGTTGTAATAACTGCAACAGAAGGTAGTTGTAGATATTTTTGTAAGATATTATCCTAGAATCTTCATAAAAAAACTTCTTCTAATTTACTCGTGTTGTTCTCTATCAACGAACTCAGTTGAAGCCATTTTTGGCCTACTCATTTGCTCCAGCTTCAAGCTCTTGTACTCACGTTTTTAACAATGATCAAAGTGCAAGTTTTGTCCACTGTTGTTGTTCTATTATGCATTGTAATATTCGATCCATCTTGAATTCTAGTTGGTAACTGTTACACTTCCGATCCACACACTACACCATCTGCTCACCACTGAGAGCAGATTTTTGGTCAGAGGGTCGAATTCGACACACAAGACTGCACAATTTTTGACAAATCCCGGAAAGTTCTAGCTTTCGGGAGAAGAAGTGACAATCTTTATGAAATCAGCCACTACAATTCTTCTAATTGTCAAGCTCTTTACACTTCCACTTCTGAATCGGTTGATATGCCTTTGCATTTCAGATTAGGCCATCACAATTGTAATAGTATTCAACAAATGTTCAAAGAGAATCAAGATCTGCCTTCAACTAGCAAATCCGATGCTCCATGCAAAAGCTGTATAATCGGCAAGCATGCAGCTAGAAGTCCTACAATTTCGATACAATCCATACTTCTAGAAATTTGCTAGATCTTGTACACATGGACATTTGTGGCCCTATGCATATTGTTTCCACAAGGGGAGCTGTCTACTTATTGACTTTTATTGGTGACTTCTCTCGGAGGACTGCAACTTATTTCTTGAAGGAAAAATCCGATACCTTCAAATTCTTCAAATAGTTCAAAGCATCAGCATAAAATTCAATCCAAAGAAAAATCAAAGCTCTACGCTCTGATGGAGGGGGAGTATTTCTCCACCAAGTTCAAAGTCTATTGCAAGGCCAATGGAATACAACTACAACATACAACCAGCTACTCACCTCAGTCCAATGGTGTAGCTCAAAAGAAGAATCAGACACTCATTGCAAGTTCCAAGAGCATGTTGGCCCATGCCTCTCTTCCAAAGAAATTTTGGGCAGAAGCTGTTACTATAGTAGCCTATCTACAAAACTGATCCATTTCAATGACCCTGAATGGCAAGACACCTTATTAGGTGTGGACATGATTGAAGCCATCACTCACAAATATTAGAGTGTTTGGATGCAAAGCTTTCAATGAGGTCTCTACTGATCTACAATAAAATCCGATCCAAAGATCGAACAGTCAAAATCTGGCCCCAGAGTCGACCAGTCAAAATCTGATTCAAGGGTCGAACAACAGCAGATCAATCTTTATGGGCTGCTCTCCATATCAGAAGGCATACAAGCTCTACAACATGGACACTCATAAAGCATTCACGAGCATAATGTCAGTTTTCTAGAAGGCCAATTTTTTGACCACAAAGAGAAAGCAACAGCAAATTCCGACCCAAGGATTGAACAACAGAATTCCGATTCAAGAGTCGAACAATAAAAAATTGATACTGAGTCAGAAAAGGAGTTAGAATTTCAACGGACCGAATCACATCAAAGGATCGAATTTCAAAGACCGAATCGATCCAGACAACTTCCATCCCTATTTAGGGATGATCTAGCTTGCTACTTCGTGCAGGAATCAAATACAAATTTTGAGGCAAAGTCAATTACTAATGCTGACCAATGCGAAATAGCAAAAGACAACAAATCTGCATTTCTATACGTGAATGGTTTCTATCCAAACTCGACAGACTTGAATTTTCATTTCAAGTATGTATTGGATTTCTTCATCAACTACACACTCTATGTAGATCATACTCTATTATTCAATATCAATCTGAACTCAATGAAGGATCTAAAATGCAAGTTAGCAGTGGAGTTCAAAAAGGCTGATAAAGTTTCAGCTAACTACTGTCATGGAGTACAAAATTCGACCCAACAAGACAAACCTGATGGCAGCAGATTACTTCACAATGGCTATGACAAAAGAGCACCAATTCAGATTCAACAATATGTTAAATCTGAAGATCAAAGTTTTTGAGGATCCACATTAAGGGGGAGTGTTGGAATTTGATGCTCACCCTCAAATCCATTTATTAATGAGCATCCTGAAAACTTTACAAAGGGCTCGAGTATTTCAGAAGATCGAAAAATCTAGTATCAGATTTTTTCGACCCAATGTCAAGCCTAACAAACAAAAATTTTCCGACCTTGGATTAGATTGGATCGAGGCAAAATTATCCGAACGTCTTCGACCCTAGATTGGGTCGAATTGGGTCGGATTTTTTCGACCCTAGAAAATTTGACCCTGACTATATTTTCGACCCAGTGTGAAAATCGATTCGTTGTATATTTTTCGATACTTTGTAAAGTTCGATACTGTCCCAACAACTTCGCATTGACAATCCGCCTACATTGTACATGCAGTTATAATTTTGAGGCGGTTGTAATAACTGTAAAAAATATCAGTAATAAATATTTTGAGTAGTATATCAAGATAAGTATCTTCATTAGAAAACTTCTTCTGAACTACTGATATCAAAAACATCTGATAATTGTTTCTATCAATTCATTCAGATAGTTCCGTTGCATGTGTTATCACACACAACAATCAGAGTTCTCATTCTGTAGCCAGTTGGAGTTTTCACTTCATGCGATTGTACTCCTAGTGGATATAAATCAGAGTACATTTTGTCTTCACTCAGTTGTTGCTCCATTGCGCATTCTTTATTCTTTTATTTTGAACGTTCTGCTGCTAATTGTGCGCTTCCAATCCACGCACCAAGCTCGCTCCCAGCTTCCGCTCATTCCCACTAATTTCCGACATGGTATCAGAGCCTCTGTTTTGATCAAAACTCCTCTAATCTAATATAGTCAATCATCTTTGATAAAACCATCAATTTTCGACATACACTTGAGTCAATAAAGACAAGTTCAATCTAACTAAATCTAGATGCATTTATGACTGCCATCCACACGTGGGACCAGGCTCCACACGTGTAGGATCAAGTTATGTACAAATGGACTTAGATCTAAAAGCTAGAATTTGACGATTTTAATAGTTTGGACTATTATGCAGGAAAAACAATTTCAACTTTATTCTATAAGCCATTTGCAACAACAATAGAAGATTTTTGAATTGCTTTTAGGTTATCCTAGATTTCCATGATAGTAGGATGTGGAGAAATCCTAGAATACTTGGAAGAGCTGGGAGGTAACGTAAGAGCCGACCACTACAATCAATCATGATGTGGTAATAAAGCCATACTTGCTAGGAGATAGTGGCTACAAGCTTTCTCCATTGATTATGACCGCACATCTTGGGGATGAGCGTGAAGTTGTAAGAAATACATACATGAATGTGAATGAACTTGAACCTTGTGGGGGAAGATTCTCATGAATTAGGAGAATATCTTTAAAGAAAACTTGGAGAACATCTATTAAACACTTAGTCATTATCAAAGTCACAATGTCAATACAATTTATGAATGTGTTTATTTGTTATGTGTCTTGTAGCACACATTTTGTTGAGTACAAATAATGTTAAATGCTTTGCTAATACACATTTTTCTAATTTTTTTTTTGCAATACAATATTGTCGTTGGTCCTAATGAGTTTCCTTTAGATTTAACTTTTTTATTTTATTGCGAATGAGCATCATTTAAATTATGTCAAGTCTAAAGGATGGTGTGAATGTCATGTTGAATTGAACCTTTGCAGGATACCAAGATATTAACAAAGTGCATATGCAATATTTTTGGAAAGGGTTGCAATATAATAATGTCTTTGGTCCTCATGAGTTTCCTTTATATTAAATTTTCTTTTTTCTAATGTGAATGAGGATCCTTTAAATTATGTCAAGTCTAAAGGCTAGTGTGAATGTCATATTAAATTCAACCTTTGAAGGATACCAAGATATTAGCAACTTTTTTGGAAAGAGAGCAATCTCATGGCTATCAAAGGAGCATGAAACATTTTCTTTGTCATCCAACGAAGTTGAGTAAAAAGGCTTTGAAATTTACAACCAATGAGATTTTATGGATAAAGAGGTTGCTAGTGAATTTTAATGTGATCATATGTAAAGAAATCATTAGATGTGACAACATATCAACGCAAAGTGTAAGAATAAATGATAGTTTGTGGTGCTTGGAAAAAGTGTTATTTGATAATAGCTTGAATTATGTACTACATAAGATTGGAAGTTTCATGGAAACTCTCTAAATTCTAAGCCACCATCATTGTACTTATCATATTTTTGAGTGATTGAGTGCGCATATTGTAGATAAAGCTTCTCTCTCTCTCTCTCTCTCTCTCTCTCTCTCTCTCTCTCTCTCTCTCTCTCTCTCTCTCTCTCTCTCTCTCTCTCTCTCTCTCTCTCTCTCCTTTATGTTCATTCCGTTTTATATGTTCTTCGAGCGATCGTAGAAAGGTTTCCCCCTCTGGTACTAAACCAATTTAATTGTCTTACTTTGTTATACTAAGTTAGAAGGTCCCCTAATTAAAAAAAAAAAAAGTCAATTTGGTGGGAAACTTGATTCCTTGAACGCCTAAGATAAATGCACTTGATAGGATTTCGATCTAACGGTGGGCATTATCAAACACTTCGTGCACAAAAGTGAACTTTGGTTTCTATAAAAAGGAAGGTGACACAACCCTAAAATTCACTCTTCCTTGCTCTCTCTCTCTCTCTCTCTCTCTCTCTCTCTCTCTCTCTCTCTCTCTCTCTCTCTCTCTCTCTCTCTCTCCTGCGACCTAATTAGGCTTCGTAATTGCTAAGTGAAGACTTGTGAATGCAATTGGAAGAGTGACATATTCGTAAGGGGAATTGCTAAAAACTAAGGTAAGAATGTTATCAAATCTTTAGCATAATGCTCACCTATACATGAATGCTTTAAGCTTGCTAGAATGCTTTATGTGTATAGCTCACATATGTGATAATAATTGTTGATTGAGATAGAAGCTTTGCTTCTAAAGAGGCATCTAAAGTGTCTACGGTTGGGAGCTGCCTCAACATCGCTCTCGATCGATCCGTGAGGTATGATACTCAAACATATGCCATTTTCATTGCCAATGGACATCAATTGTCTATCAGATGGTAAATCGCACTTGTACATGTATTAAACACAAGTTTTTGAATGGTTTTTTATCTGCTGGCCTGGCTGTAGGCTTGACCATCGCACTTCTACAAGCAATTTCGATTGTTGTTTGCATAGATTTATATGTGGTTTTTGGCGCCATGCCAATAAGACAGATGGTTGCCTATCAATATGCGATGGACTGCCAACATGCTTGTTGTTTTTTAGGAATGTTATCGCTATTTGCATGCTAATGTGATCATTAGTCATGCTTTGAATATATGTGCTTCATTCCGATGCTTTATAGTGGATTTACAATCTTCTAAAACACATCCAATGTAATTTTATAGAGGGCCGCCCAATTGTCGGAAAGTGGTGTGCAGAAGATAGGTCTAGTTCGAAAAGAAAACGAACTCGAAAAAGAAACGAAAAAAAATAATTCGAGTGTCTAGAAAGAAAACTTTTCGTGCATGGCGAAATAAACTATCTTCCTCTTTCACAATGCATGACTACACCTATCAATTTCAAACAAAACAATAGTGATAGAAATCATGTTTGAACTTATAGTAACTAACCTTGAAATCGCCAGTACTATAGTGATTACGTAGCTAAATAATTAAGCATAAAAAATTATCAGACAAATAATTAGTCGCGAATTAGTCACGAAAAAAAACAGAAACGCATACATTTTGAGACGAAAACTGAATGCAATGAAGGATAGTATTGATTCAGTATAAAAACGTAACAGAAGTAAATGAGTACAATAAGTTGCGGATCGAAGCCACATACTCTATGCTATCTTTGAGCGGCTAAAAATGAAAAGTCTGAATTAAGCGCAATGCTGATAAGCAATAGTGCAATAGCAATCTCTAAAGAAACTCTAAGAAGTGAGCTAGAATGCTTAGGAGTGTTCAAGCACGCAGACTTGAGAGAGAGAGAGAGAGAGAGAGAGAGAGAGAGAGAGAGAGAGAGAGAGAGAGAGAGAGAGAGCTAACTAATCAAATGCTTCTGATAATCTTAAATCTGATCGTTAAACTGTGTAAATATGAACAACTATTTATACTAAGAAATTAGGTCGTGAATTACGATCGCCAGTTGGCTGGTGATCAGTTGACATCCATCTGGTCCTTGTCATTGATTGCTGATAAACGGTGAAATTGGCCGTAAACGTTCTGTCTGCATAAATGATCCAAAACTGTAGCTTTGCAAAAATGAACTAAAACAGCCACATGCGACACTGTCGAGTTTTTCACGAAAAAGGAGAAAAGGGAGAAAGTGCTCTTAAATCTCATTTAGGATTGCCCCACACTTTGCCAGAGTCATTTCCTTAACATTTGAGACTCTTCTGAAAAAGCAAAAAATGCAATACTGTGATTTTACACGAGATTTTTGTCAGGCGAAAAATGCGAGAAAGAGACATTGTCGTAAACTCCGTGTAATTCTGCAGACTATGAAAAACACTTGTAATTCTGTAGACTGTGTAAACACATGAAAAAATCCGTAGAACTAGATAAACAATTGATGAAGATTAAAATCGATTAGTTGATTGGTAAGAAAGAGAATAGTCCAACACCAATAAGCCTTTTGTTTGCTTCATAAATATGTTAAGCAACTGCAAATAAGCATTAGTATCTTTGAGCATAATGATAACCAGAGAGATGATACGTTCTAGGGTTTGCTCATATTCAAGTCAAAGACTAGTATAAAATCTATGGCATTTGAGGTGAATGTAACCTCTCATTAGACACTTATGGTGAGTCACGCTTGCAACTCGCTTGACTAAACCTAACACATTTCTTGAAATAAGATAATCTAGTAAGGAAATTGCACTATTATTAACTCATCATTGTCGTATTAGAATCATTAGTATCTAAGGAGGGTATTTCGCTTAACTATTTGGAGATGGGTAGCTCTCAAGAGATTTCTTCGCCTTGCATCCAGGTACGAAGTTATATGTGATAACACCATTTTGTCTTCTCACCCAAGTTTAGGGTTTATACAAGCATGTCAAATGCATAGTGCAATACGGTTTATTTACTCATGGGAAACTTAAGAATGAGTTAGAGTTGATTGTTTTCAAGGATATAATCCTGAAGATATGTGTTTCGTGTTTAAATTTATGAGCAGATGTAATGCTAATAGCACATTAAAGATTGATAAACTTAAAGCAGCTACTGTATGTAAGCTAATACTTGGTTAGGGTTTGGCTCTAGTGGGCTTGTATGGCATGGATTTGCCCTTGCCCAAGATATAAGGTGCTTGGACTCCTAAATTTCTTCTTTGGAGGTCCTTGGGGCTAGTATGACATGGATTTGCCCTAGTACGTAGCACCGATGCAAGAGTCATGTCTCTTTATATGCTGTGTATTGCAAAATAGCTTCTTATGTATGTGAAATGTTAATGTGAATTTAATACATTTGGCTCGCTCTTATACTGATTAGTATGGCATTTACCCTGATACGGTTTTGTTTTAGGACATAAAGTATTGCTAATGATGTAAGTCATGGTAAGGAAGATTGGACGTATGATGTGTATTTGCAGTTGGAGATGATGTTGAGAGCCAAGTATGAGAGCACGAAAATTACTAGTGCTAGGCTAAGTTGCATCTTTTGTGAGCCCCATGGTAATTCCCAATAGATGGAAAACCATGTGGGAGCTAGTAATTTGGGCCCGCTCAAACTTGAGATGTATTTTCAAGAAAGAGGCCTCCTAATAATGTGTAAGTTGAGGGTGGAACCCAAAAGTTTATAGAATGTGGTTCACCTACTTGTAAGTATTTATAAGGGCCTCCTCCACGAGTTTTGGAGAGCATACGCTTGTATTGAATTGATATTGCACTTTTAATTAAAGATCTTCCATCCTGCATTTCCTTCTATGCTCTTGTTTGAGTACATTGGTATGAATGTGTTGTTGGTATCTTCCTCTTTAATGTTGTTGTTGATTGATTAGTATCAGGTAAATGTGCAGGGCTTAGTGGCAGATCACAAGCATTCAAATTTGATGCTGCTTTGTGCTTGACTCCCTGAGGAGTTCTTATTACAAATGTTGAGTGATAGTTGCAATAAGCGCTTTGTAGGATCTAGCAGTTCTTAGTTAGTTAGTTACTGTAATAAGCACTTTGTAGGATCTTGTAGTTCTTAGTTAGTTGTTACTGTTTATCTTGTGATTTCAATAGGAGTAGATTTAGCCTTGTTCACTGTTTCTTGATTAGATTAGATTCTCTCCCAAGAAGAATAGAAGTAGGAATAGAAATAATCTGCAGATTGTAAGAATTCAAGAAAGATCTGAAACAGAATTGTAGGAAATAGATATACAAGTCCTGATAGATCATATATTCAAGTTGAGCTTCCATTGCCATTAATAAGATTGAGATCAGGCCGTAGATGTGCCAAACTGACAGGCGGGACCAAAATTGATGGAGAAATCCATAAATTTAAGAGTTGTGTGTCCAAATGTGTTGGAACCTAGTGTACATAAGTATTTCCTTCCAACTACCAACACAGTTTGTCATGTAGAGCTTCTCACGACTGCTAGATTTAGGTCTCTCGCAATCAAAAGGTTGTAATCAAAGAGTGGGGCCCAAGATCAACGATTTTTTTTTTGGGCCCTAAACTTCAATTTTTCAATAAAGTTCTGTCTACAATAGTTTGAAGGCCCCTGAAGGACGAGAGTTTTCATTCTTCATTATAAAAAATTCATAATGAAGTTTTAGTTTATTTTTTAAAGGAATTTTGTCAAGGGTTTTTTAAAAAGAAAAGACATTGGCTGATGTGACAAAAATGAGTGAAAAATGAAAAAACATAGAGCTAATTTGATATAGAGAATAACATCAAATCCATAATTGAACTTCAAAGGGCTCTTCTATATTCTTTGGCATATGTTCTGAACCAAAAAACTCTTGAATCGAAGATTGAACAAGATACATATTTTTCTTCCAAAGGTGACTATGGACTGTGTACTTCATGCAATCCACCAAGGGGGGGAAATACTTGCTTTGCGCATAATTCTCCAACGATGCGTCGGATCGTATGTATTCATATGTTTATGAAAGTCAAGAAGATTCAATTTTTCCTTGGAAGAAATCATAGTTGCAACGAATCGTAATTCGCGAATCGCGATTCCCTGCAACGAATCGTTGTAAAGAATCGTTCTTAAAAAAAAAAGATTTATGCATTTTATGGTCTCTTTGCGGACAGAATTGCACCAGCCGTGGAGGAGGCAATTTTTTTTTTATTGAGCTGTAGGCGTCCGATCTTCGCGAGTGAATAGTCGGCAGGCATCTACTCGACGATACGGAGGTGGTGTGCACGGTGCCAGGGGGATCTGAGCTTCTCGGAGAGCGAATCGATCAGTTTTTGATATTTGGTAAGTGTAGGCTTGATTTTTTGCAAGTGTTGACATTGAGTTGTAGGCAACCAAATCGAGCGCAGTTTGGCTCTAGACCACCTTTCTTCATGCCCACGGTGATTCCTACGACGTTAGGTTCAGCCGTTATGGCATGCCTAGCGAGATTTGAACACCACATTTCAAATGCTTGTGTATTTTTGCCATTTTCACAAAATGACTTGTGGGCAATCAATTCATGTGATGTATGAGCCTAGAATGCATTTCCACATACCCGCAGAGACTCCTGTGACCTATGTTCCGCTTGTCTACATCCGTATCACAAATTTCAATTTCCATGCCCCAATTCCATGTTTTTTAGGGTTTAGGCATGGACCATCGTGCAAGCATATGTCAAAGGCGTGGTTTAGGCCCACAATACACTCCTTTACGCTTGCACGGATTCCCACGCTAACGTCAGTCGCCCGTTATCGCTCATACTGAAATAATTCTATCCCATGCTCTAATCATGTGTTTTTTGGCACTTGCTATGATGTGTGAATTGGAATCGTTGTGATGTATGCTCTGATATTTTGAGCTCTATTTGAGCTCAGTAATGTTGTTCAATGCAATGTATTTTTTTGTACTGAACATTTGCTTGATTATTTTTTGTTTGCAGGTTTGATCTCGTGTTGATACGATGCCGGTGCGAGACTGAGGCCTTTGGGTCGAGGTTGAGCTTATCGAAGGGGATGTGGCTACACACCATGGCTCAAGCACTCGCAGATGGAGATGCTTGCATTACGGTGGTCACTTCACGGGATCACTCACCAGGGTTAGGGCTCACTTGCTGCGGGTCAGAGGGCCAGATGGGCAGACATTGGACATATCTGATTGTCCTAGGATTTCTGATAAGGATCTGCAGAGGTTGTCTACCATGTACGGGCCCGATACTTTATCACATGGTTCTAGACAGGGACAGGTAGCAGGAGCAGCTACAGGCAGGCAGACAGCAGGGCTCACAGGCAGGCAGACAGGCAGGGCCTACCACGGGTATTGGGCCCAGTACATCACGGGCAGGACATGGTACAGCTGCAGGGCATAGTACAACACGGGCTGGGCATGGTACATGTGCAGTGCACAGTACATCATGGGCAGAGCATGGTACAGGTGCATGGCCTAGTACAGCACCTTCAGTTCCATCCGCAGCAGCAACACGACCATCAGATGAGCATGTTGGTTCAGCCGCAGCAGGTCCTTCTCGTCCCTCCTCCTCGGCAGCAGATGCACCACATGCTTCGACATCTGCTGCTAGAGAGAGTGACACACCCACAAATCAGCCATCCGTTGGGCATGCTAGACCACGAGCGCCATATATACAATAGAGAGAGGTTAGGCCCAGGCAGCAGACCCTTGATCGATGCGGGTGCCCGATGCACTTGACTATATGGCCAGTTCTTTTACGAGTGTGACATTGCTTTTGCTATTGCTGACACTTGGGTGTTCAGGGAGTTCTGCGCACAGATGGTGGCCGTGGATGCTACATGGACACCTCCCAGGCGAGAGGCACTACGAGACAAGTTGCTTCGACAGGAGGAGTGTTGAATTTCACACGTGTGGACTGTCCACTACATGTACTTGTGATCTCCTAAGGTGTGTAGATGCACAAAGATCAAGACTAGATTGAGATTCAAGATCAATCTTGAATCCTATGGCAAAAACACACTACTACATGCATTCAATCACTTCCAACTCTCACTCACACGTGTGAGAAGTATTCAAAAAATTATCTAAGGAAAAACAAGCTGCTCTCCTCGGGTAGAGAGAGAAAATGCATCATGAGCTCTCGGGTAGAGAGAGAAAGCTAGAAATCCAATAACTCACAAAATCCATGAAATCACCAAATCAATTGATTTCAAAATGAGGAGTACAATGATACTAGTAGGTCCACGAGCTACCACTATGCTTAACTATGATTGGACCATATTTTGTCACCTCTTGATCCTATTGGATCATTGATCTATGCACCTCTTAATTCTATTGGACTATATTCAAGCACACCTCAATTTCCTATTGGACCTCACAAGGTTCCACCTCTAAATCCTATTGGACCTCTTGGAATTCATCAAAAAAAAACTTTACACTTGTCTACACTCTAATTAGCAAGTGTTTAGCCTCTTACTCTATTTTGGCTCAATAGTGGCATTACAAGTGGAAATGCATAATTTGTCATCTATGCCAAATTTATTCCTATCAACATCCTACACCTAGATGCTTGATGTAAAAAACATAAGACCCCTATATCTAACATAGATAATTCTTTTCAATTCTTCACAAGGAGAAGACCATCACGTGAGAGCTGAATTACATTCGCTCAGCTTGGCAGGAGTAAGTACCTTGTCTTTATTATCTCTTTGCATGTGTTTAGGCTTTACTAGTGACACAATTTTTGCATGTGGCTAATGGGTGTTTTGTGGCAGGTATGGATGCACGATATTGAGTCATGGATGGACCGACGTTCGTCGTTGACGATCCGTCATCAATATCTTGGTTTCTTGCCCACTTGGCAGTATTCCTACGTGGCGTGGATGCCACTTGAGGTGTTGGAGGAGCATGTTAGAGATGTTATTGCTGAAATCGGGGTGGAGCACGTGGTTCAGGTCGTCACCGACAATGCTTCGAACTGCAAGCAGATGAGCGAGATTATAATGAGAGAGCACCCTAGCATTGTGTGGACACCCTGTGCTGCACATTGCATAGACTTGCTCATCCATGACCTGTGTGCGCTTCCATGGATCAGAGAAGTATAGTTTTTTCTATTTGCTATGCTTTCTTCCTTCGATGCTGCTAACCACATCTCAACTACTGTCTAAAACTTTTATTGGATGTCTGTGTTGCAGATCACTTCTACAGCCATGCGCCTGGTCACTTTTGTCACCAGGAAGAGGCGTGTGTTGGCCCTATTCCGCACTTTCTCGACCCTAAACCTGAAGAAGCCAACACCCACACACTTTGTGTTTCACTTCTTGGTGCTAGAGCGTGGTGGTGAAGGACGCATTGCGGCAGATGGTTTCCAGCGAGGCCTTCGGGGACTTTACAGATCTCGCACATGCGGCATTTTTCCGGTCCACTGTGTTCGGTGATGAGTTCTGGACAACTGCTGAGGAGATTACTGGGGCCTTCTACCCATTTTCAGAGTGCTGTGCCTGGTAGACCGTGAGGGGTGCACTCTCGGTCTCATTTCCGAGTTCATGGACCGCATCGGAGAGGGCATTCTGACGTCATCCTTGGACGAGCACAGATATGACTCTTCAGTGTCTAGTTTGTTGTTTCTCACTCAAGTTTGATGCATTTCTCTATGCTACGATGCACTGATTATTGTAATTTGTCTGTTGTAGGAGGCACGAGGTCTCGCATATATGGGAGTCCAGATGGGAGTACTTCCACCGACCCATCCATGTTGTAGCCCACATGTTGCACCCCTTGGTACGTGTGAGAAATCAGTTGGTAGCAATGTTACTGCAGTACTGTACTCATTGGTAGTGTGTGAATTCGAGGGAAATTACACGTGCCATGTTTTTTCTTCTGCCAACAGGTCCGATGCTGGCCAACATTGCCTGCTAGCTGCTCACATTTGTGCGCTTCTAGTTTCCTTTTGATGGAGAGCAGAGTCGGTGGAGGGAGGATCAACTGAGACCCGTTACATGGTGGTGCATCCACGGACACAACATAGGTGACTTGCGGCGATTGGCCAAGAGAGTCCTTGCACATGACTGTTCAGCAAGAGCTTGCGAGCCGAATTGGAGCACCTGGGCCTTGTATCACATGCAAAAGAGGAACATGTTATCCATCGAGCAGTGTAGGCGGTTGGTGTTTGTGATCACCAACGGCCGTATGATGAGGCGCATGCGAGGAGAGGGCCAGATGCTCGAGGTGAGTCACATCATCACCCCTTTTTTCTTGCTATGCTTTGATGAACTAAATTGCTTTCAAAATATGCAGTGAGTTGCAAAATACCTGCCTGACAACAATGTATTGTTTTTTGTTGCAGGTGAACCCTGACACTTGCTTGGTGGATTCGGTAGCTGCTGCTCCTTGGGCACCACCCACGCAGGAGGAGATGGATGATGAGATCCATAAAGAGTTCTACAGACAGGCATAGGCTGACGCAAGGGCTTTAAGGTGGCAGAGGAGGACAGAGAGGCAGAGGGAGAGGGTTGAGGAGGGAGATGATGAGGGCTCGGAGGGTGGAGAGATGCTCAGGGCAGACTATGTGGAGAAGGAGGAGTGGGTTGAGGGAGATACGGAGGAGGACGAGGAGATGGGGGCGGAGGCACATGGGGATGACCTGGCTGACCTGTTGGTGGACCCTGATGCGGAGACAAAGGAGCCAACCATTCCTACACGTAGGCCTACGGGGAGACCTAGAGGTTCTAGAGGGGGACTGAGTGCTCTTTTTGTAGACAGGAGTGGAGCATCACAGGCAGTTGTCGGCCAAGCATCATCACAGTGGGGCTAAGTCATTGTGCCCCATTTTGGTGCCATGTGGCCCGATATTATATATTATGATGATCATATTCACATCATTGTCATGATTCAGTATTGTTCTTTGTGGTTTTAGTTCAGTAACTTCGGTTTTATGGTTTATGGTTTATGGTTGGAGAGAGAGAGAGAGAGAGAGAGAGAGAGAGAGAGAGAGAGAGAGAGAGAGAGAGAGAGAGAGAGAGAGAGAGAGATTCTTGCTATGTTAATTGGGAGAATATTCATTGGGGAAATGCCCCAATGTGTTCTCTTTTTTTTGTTAATTTTTTATATTGAATGCATTTGTAGCATAAACCTGGGAGTTAATGCACCTAAATTGGACCATTCTGCACCCGAAACAGTCGGCAAACTACACAATTATAATGCTCTCAATCAAAGCTTTTATCTGATATCCATATTGCCTAAAAAAATTTCAAAAAAAAAAAAACCAATTCTGCATGATTCTGGAAAAATCCCGAAACGCGACTTCTGAATCGCAATTCTGACCGCGATTCTGAATCGTGGTGCATCTATGGAAGAAATCCATTTTCTAAAGCATTTTATTCTTGAATATATATCAAAATGGACACCCCACAAAGGTTTAAGCAATAAAAGATTGGCCAGTTCCCAAATATATGCATGTCCTTCAAAGTCCTTTTTGGATAGAAGTTGATGCAAGTACAAAATGAATTGGTCTTGCTTCAAATCAAGAAAGTCATCTAGTAGCACATGAAAGTAGGAGGTAACAAGGGGTTGATTTGCATCATGAAATCTATGAAAAAGAGTTTGTTGTCGTCATTCATGCACTAAAGTTATGAAAACAAAATCAACTTGGCAATGGTTTTTTCAGTTAAGAAAGATAACAAAAGCCTTGGCCACTCTCTCACCCAACAATTGATAAGATTAAAAAAAACATTATAAGTGGGCCAACTTTTCGAATACATTTCATTTCTAGTTGATACATCACCGAGGAAAAGGAGGATAGAGTAGTTGATGCATTGTCAAGAATGCCTAAAGTCCATAACACATCTCCATAGCTTTTTCATAATGATTATGTTTGAGTAAAAAAAAAGGGTAGACTAGGGATAAGTACTTTGGTCCCAACATAGTCACACTAGAAGTTGAGCTTCTATTCAAGGACTATGTTTGAAAAGATGGCTATTTACTAAAGGAGATAAGCTTTGCATTTTTATGGTCTTTAATGTCTACAAGAAAGTCATATACCTCTTTATGTAGGACATAGATGAATTCTGGTCACTCTAGAAGCTAGGGCCAAGATATTTCTCCTATGCAACTTTGCTCGAAGATACTAAAAAATTGTTACTTCTTGCTTGTATTATGAACATAAAAAAGATTAAAAAATAGAGTAAGTGCCAACTTGACTAAAGTCCTAATATGGTAGGCCGAGTTCTAGTTGCTTATTCAAATATTTTTCACCACATGTTAAAATGTCAAGGGATAAGCTTTTTCAAATTAGCTCTATGTTTTTCATTTCCACTCATTGTTGCCAAAATAGCTAGTGCCTTTACTTGTGAAATAGCCCTTCAAAAAAATCATCGAGAAAATAAACTAGAAATTTATATTTTAGTTTGAATAATAAAAAAATCGAAAATTTTGCCCTTTGAGCCCCTTCAATTCAATGTAAACATATCCTTAAAAAAAAAGTAGTCTGGGAGCCAAGAAGATCTAGTCGCCCAAATCTTTCAATCATAGCCCTATGATTGAGAGAGACCTAGAGCTACAAGTAGTTTCACACGATGACTCGTGTTGATAGTTGGAAGGGATTACTTGTCTGCTATGTTCTAGCATGTTTAAACATGCAAACTTTTGAAGCAAGTCAAATTTCTCCATCAATTTCAAATGAATTTTTGTTGTTTTGAGTCCAAAATATAACTGAAGCCTTGATCACCCTATTGAATCACCCTCTTGTAGCTTTCATCTTTTTGGCCTAGAATTCTTGTTGTCATCTCCTATCACCAAGGTCACCGTACTAATTCTGATCTAGTAGCAATTTACTTTTACCATCTTTGACTAAGAAATCAAGATATTATGTCATTTTTGTCTAAAAACTTGTCAAAAATTTGCGTAAAACTAAAATTGCTCAAAGTTGAGCTATTTTTGAACATATATTTTCTTGTAAGAAGCTGTTAATTACCTTGTGCTGCCTTTAAGCTATTCATAGACTCTTTACTTGCAAAAAGATATGAGTTATAGCTTTTAAACAAGCCATACTATGAACATTGTAGTCACTACAACTTGCATGAAAAAGCAATACCAAAACCATAGCCCCCTCTGTCCTGGAATATTGTGCTTTCTGGACTTGGTTTTTATTTTGCTGATTAAGCTTGGCAAGCCTGGCAAAATCAATCTAGCTCTCAGATATGCGTCCTGGGAGCCGTCCCGGCGGGCAGAATCAACTTGGCTCCTGGACATGGGTCCCAGGAGCTGACTAGGCCATGACTCAAGCTCCTGAGCTAGCTCATGACTTGTGACTACTTGACTGGCTCACCACAGGTCGGAGGCTCAGTCCTTGACTTCCTAACTTGCTATAGGACTTTAGGGCGTGTCATCCCTTAGAGTCTTACATGGCACATTGGGTGCACCCGAGTTAGCTTTACAACATCCTCGTTTGAGAAAGTTGATGTCCTCATCAAGGCCAAACTAGAACCTAAGACTCATAGCACGGGCTTGATTCACCGACCAGATTTTATTCATGAATACAAAGGCACATGCTTTATTCGTCGGCCAAAAAAGATCAACTTTAAAATAAGAAATCACATTTTGCACTTAGCACAAGAAAAGTGTAGATCTAGTTCAGTTACGTAAAATCTGTGTAAAGCTGCAACGTTGGTTAAAATACTTAGACCCCATGAAACTGGCGGCATGCTTTATTAACATGGGAAGGAAAAGTACCTGGGAGCTCTGTTCAGTCCAAGATAAATCGTTTTTCAGCACATCTCAATGAGTCCCCTAGGACTCTAGATTCTTCTTTGATCGCATAAGTTGAGCTCACTGAGCTCGGAATCGACACTCAGATCCAGATGTAGAAGCTGTAGGCAATATTGGCTCCGTTTGATCCTTTATCACCTGATTTGTCTCTGCTGGTTCTCCTTCGTTAAAGAGGTGAATGAGATTTGAAGGAATGGCTGGCTCAGGCTCAGTTATATCGTTCGTCTCTAATTGATCTCCTGGCACAACTCTGACGACGCAAGGTCTCCTACCATTATATAATAACACAAGGTTAACCCCCTTTACCAGGAAGACAACCACGTGTTCGTTAAACCAACAAGATGTCGTAAAAAGCATTCATCTTCAAGACTGTGAACATTAGTTGATTTTTCCATGTCCCCAATGAGATTAGTAAATTGGTTGCAAATCTACAAGTTGTCATTGTGCCTTTGGCGGTCTCCACACAAATAGGGGTCGCATTTTCTTCACATTGAATGCCCAATTCCTCTGCCAAACTTTCTGACACATAGTTATGTGATGCTCCCAGATGTGCCTCTATTTGTTGTAGGGCATTCAGGTCGGACTCCGTAAAATCCGTTTCTGGGTCTTCTTCGTTGTCTTGTTCACAGTCAGCTTGATCGGATGCCTCTTTTTCCATCTTATCGAATACTTCAGTCGCCGCCATGATTTGTTTATTCAACGGCTTGGACGATCTCAAATGTTCTCGAAAGAGAGAGATAGAGGGTGATCAAGAATGTGTGTGTGTGTGTGTGTGTGTGTGTGAGAGAGAGAGAGAGAGAGAGAGAGAGAGAGAGAGAGAGAGAGAGAGAGAGCACAATCAATTGAGAGAGAGTGAAGAGGTTGCTTGTAAGGAGCAAGACCTGATCGTTGTGAGGTGGAGGAGAGAATGAGAAAGACAACGAGGAGAGAGAGAGAGAGAGAGAGAGAGAGAGAGAGAGAGAGAGAGAGAGAGAGAGAGAGAGAGAGAGAGAGAGAGAGAGAGAGAGAGAGAGAGAGAGATCCCCAACATGTATCATCAACAAATAGGTTATTTTTAGATTTCATAAAATAAAGCAACAAAGAATAAGTATGTAACGAGTTTTTGTTGATTCATATAGAGCAACATCCATTTGTGCCTGTTCAGCATACTATGAAACTAAGGTTTGTGTTGACTTCGAAGGGGTGGTCAGAATTCGATTGACACATAAAGCAGCCAACATCAAAATACTTTGAAAAAGTCAGTTCAATATAAGCATTCCGTCCACCTTCAAGATGCAAAATATCAAAGATGAAAGTTTTGATACACTTCCGTACTTCTCTGATATAAGCGTCTACATAATTACGTGGGGGGGAAGGCCCCGTCTAAGGCCCTTGCCCGAGGGCGGGAGCTCGAGGGCAGGCCCAGACCAGCAAGGAAGGCCTAAGGGCTTCGGGCCTTCCCCTGCGTAATGCCAATGTGCGAAGGTAAGTTTTTTTTTTTTTTCCGAGCCGTACGGTACGGCCGTACGGCCGCTGGCTTTTTTTTTTTTTGCTTTTATATGGCAAATTTTTTTACGATGGAATGTGCATGTGGACAGCCAATGAGGGGCTGCCACATAGCACATGCACATTCCTGTGGAATGTGCATGTGCTATGTGACAGCCCTCATTGGCTGTCCACATGCACAATCCACCGGAATGCTCATGTGCTATGTGTCAACATTTGATTGGTTGATTATGGAAGAATGATCACCTAAAATTCTGGTTCTAAAATCCACATGAACATTGTGTTGGGGAAGGTGTCTCCAAAATACAAAGGACACCTGAGCACTTGGCATTACGGAAAATGTATAGACAGTTTCAAATTATTTAATGTTCCGCCATCAATGCTAAAAACATGAGTAATCAAACTGAAACATATCAAGTTTCTGTGAAGGTAGATAAAAGTAAAAATGTTGATAGATATGAGGTCAAATAACTTGAATGAAGAAAGGATCAGCCGCTATGGATGATGCCAGCATGAACCATTCATGTGTCATATAATACGCAAGAGAAGAAATGTACCTGACAGCAGACCTAAGGCTAAGAGGTCCTATACATCGATTTTGTGATGAGTATATAGAAATCCTATCTCTTTGTCAAAACCGCTTGACCAGAACGAGAACACTGTAATCTAGACTTGAGAATTGATCACACACAAGTTCTAGTACTTTTTCTGTACATAATATCGATAATCACAAGTTGTGACAAACATAATTTTAATGGCTGGCTATAATACAAATTTGTGAATTGTCCTGGAGCACGATCTCGAAGAGCTTGTTTTCTAGTCACTTTGGGAAAAATACTAACATCGATCTAAGCCAAGGATCTAGATCAAGAGTCAGCACTCACATCATACCCATCATAATGAAGGCTTTCAGTTAGCCAATATCCATCCCAACTTCCACCCAGTCTCTGCAGAAAATAGTAGCATTTACAACATTTGCACTAGGAGGCGTAAGGAGCACAAACCAAACAGCATGATTTTGAGGTGAAAGTCCAAGTATGTTATTGCAAAAACGTAAAGAGTTGTACTGAATGCTCATTTTGGATCATCAACGTACTCCATAAAAGTTACTAAAGAATAACATACTCACCTGTACTAATGTGAATTCAAAAATTCCATGTTGGTCAGACCAATGACCAAAAACTAGAACTCTTTGCTTGAAGCAATTCTGCATACAGAATCCAAGAGCTGAATGATTCTCTTACTTTGTGCAGGTCATAACTGAATATGATAGCATAGCGTGCAGCATCATCCTATACGAATGTAATGCTACAGCAGCAAAAAAACTGTTGATGGAAGAAATGGTTGTGATAGTTTAACTCATTACAAAATAGCAAAAAAAGAATGATCAGAACTAGCACAAAATCATACACAGCCTCAGATAAACAGACAACCAGCAGAAGTTTACTAATGAGTACCTTACCAACAAAATTTGTGTGCCAAGCAACAATTCAACCAGAGAAACTAGTTCTTGAGCCACACACATCAATTAGAAATGTTTTTGCGAACACATTAGGGTAAAAGATATACAGGAGTCAGTGAAAACTGAACAAACATTCGAGTCCACACCAAGTGGTTTCAACATGCATGGGAAATTTTATCAGCACAAGAAAGTTTGAAAATAGAAAAAGAGTTCTGAAAAACCACCTCGCTGACATACAAACTACTCAAGATGCATCGCCTTTTATGATCAAGAAGCAGCCGATATGTTGAATGGTGGAATATTCTTTTGAACTTGTCAAACTGCATAGTGCACTCATAGATGTAAGCCAAGTGACAAAGCGACCTTCCATGAAGAAACCATGATGTACAACTTCTGCTAGATTCTCCTCGGACAACTAACCTTCAGCTCCATACGACTACTACCTATCACATCTAGCTGTCCAGATAATTTATGTCCATATTCTTTGACCTATTTTCAAACTAAACTCCAAACACTGAATCTGCACACAAGCCTGGGACTTTGTTGTTACATACCTGTCCAAGATCAATTCTCTGACCAAAATATCTTGATAGCTGGAAAGGGTCCAAACCAGCAAACTGCAACATAACAAACAAAAGCAAATAGGAACCTCGAACCATAAAATTTGTTCACCTAAATCACATCCCAATCTGAAAGTGTAATATAGTGAAACAAGTTCCAAAAACCTGTATCTCCTAAACCTCAGAAGAGCGGTCACTTCTAGCATATCAAACAGAGGCTTCACAATAGTCATAGCAACTAGTGCATTGACGAGCATCACTTACTCGATACAACACTTCCACACCATGATCTGGGTAAGGGTTGTCATTAGCTTGTAATGCTTCTAACTGAGAAAACGTTGCCTCTTCTGCAGTCAGCTGCACACATTACACTATCAAACAAATCATGAAATTTGATCCTATTGATAGAAAAACACCTCGGGTGAATAGCAACAAATCACTTGTGTATAAGATTGGTATGATAGCCTTTTTTATGAACTAGCAAATTAGAGTAAAAGCACCCCCAACAGACATCATCTGATTGACAAATTCCAGCACAGACACATTTAAACTATTTGGAAAGAAAAGGTCCTGTTCAATTCGTACGTTCAAGCTTGGACCAACTGGCTGTTTTCCTTGAGCCTTCGTCCTGCATTATTTGATACGTGTGGAATTAGCATTGAAAAGTTTCAATTTTGAAATGCAGTTAACCAAAGACTGAACACACAAGTTCCACATTGTGCCATGAATCTAAGAGTTGACATAAATGTGAAGAGAGATGAAAAGGATGAAAAGTTTTCTCAAAAACTAAACTGTGCTAATTTATTTTTAAATATATCAAGTAAATTGAAGAATTGAGCCAACTTGTGGATGCATTGTACTAGGTAAAGATATAGCTAATCACAAACACAAGTAATAACAGATAATTTGACGACTTATGCTGAGTCATCATGAATGTTAACTATAAATGCCAAGATCTCTGACCTCTCTCACATGTGCTTTCTACCAACAAGACTGTGCATAGAGATTGCAAAGTGCATCTTTCCCAAGTCATCCATGCATTGTAGAGTGAGCCAAAAGTAAGAAACCAAGTTTATAACCAGTTATCCTGCTGTACCCTCAAAAACCCATTCCGAGGTTTTGGTATCAGAATGTACTGCCCTAAAACATCTTGGAAATATTAACAGAAAATAATAAGAAATATATCAAGTCAACTTGCTCCGCCTTCTCTCATCAGCAACCGCACACATATTTTCTTCTGCTGCTAGCAATATCTTGCACAAAAGAAAGTGAAAACCAATGTCTGATGCAGTGCAGAGGTATCTTTTTTATTGATCCCATGAAAGCGAGTCCCAATTGCAGAATCACAAGCGCTGAACAAAAGTCACTGAGTGAAAAAGTGAAGGTAGATTCTAGAAGCAACAGAATTAATAATCGAGTGCAATCACTGGGCTCATCTGAGACAGACTACAGTCGTGAGTTCCTGCATCCAGGAAAAGATCAGCCATCATTACTGTTTCACCAGAGCATTTAGACCATTCAGCATTCCACCTGTAAGAGACTTTTGAAGATATAAATATCGTAGCATTTAGACCATTCAGCATTCCACCTGTAAAAGACTTTTGAGGATATAAATATCGTTGCCTTCATCACAGAGTATGTTTAAGCTAAGTCTCGATCTGGAGTTTCACGAAAACAAAGAAAGAAAATAGTACGTACCATAACAAAAGAATTCAGGGTCTGTTCTGGAACGGAATGTGTTCCATTATATTTCACGATTGTGCATTTGGAAGGGAGGCTGGACTGAAAACATGTTTTGTGGAATGACTATGTTGAATCAACAATGTAGAAGGTATGTGAGTAAATTCGGTCTAGTGCAATAGTTCCCATGAGTTCCAGAATAAAGGGAAGAAGCCCATTTAAAGATGAAGGGGTGGAAGGTGCTTAATTTAGATTTGATTGCATGGTGGCTTTTGCTACTATATAGGACATTGAGGAATCTACTTCAAGTTTGTATATTGATATCTTGAAGTTCAGATGTTTATTTACTTTTCAGCTCATCATCATCTTTGACTAAAAGCATTGAGAGTATTTAGGATTTGATCACAGCTTTTGGCTCTTGGCATTAAGGATCTTAAATTAATTCTTAGTTTTGATGCTCGAAAGATAGTAAGAAAATGAAGTTTTGATCACTGGATGTTTGGGCTCAATTTACTTCAGCGACTTGTTGCTAGGCAGAATAACATGCACTCAAAAATGTTAAATGACTCCAAAAAGCTAATATTTAGACCTTTTTCAAATAGCTGCAAATGAGATCCAAAAAGTGTAGACCCACAGAGGATCAGAAATTTTCGTACAAAAATTGAAAGCACCACTGCTCTCTGCCCAAAAGTGCTGGCACCAAGTTATGAGAGAGAGAGAGAGAGAGAGAGAGAGGAGGTAATACGATTCTACAACAACTCACCAAATGTAATGCTTTCCAAATCACAAAGAAAAAACAGGCACTTTGCATCACATCAATGAATGTCCTTGACAACATGGCAATACGATGAGCTTTTACGAAGTAACAAGTAAGAACTTTTGTTATTTCAAGGGAAAAGAATATATATTGATGTTTAAGTTCGGGATAGTGCGTATAACAAAGGACATGGTGTAATCTTCAACTTCAAGGAGTCCGTCCATCCACAAAGTCTTAGAACATCAACTCCATCATGCATAGAGCAGACCAAATGCTATGACATCCCTACTCACTTCATCAACACACAAGAATAGGTGCAATACGCTTACTTTACAGCTTTTGGATGTCTTACTCCCCATTTGCATCCCTTTTGATAATAGAAGTATTTAGAGATAATGTCCTAATAGATAACAACTCGACTGAGATCACATTTATTCTCCAATTTAGAAAGACTTGGCAATTTGATCAGAAAAGGAAAATCGTTATCTTCTTCTTCTTGGAGAAGCACTGGCCCTCCAACCTTTGATTTATCAACATTCTTAGACCAAATTGCCTAAAAACCTGAAAAACAAAGAGATTGCAAAAAATGCTATGTACTGAGCAGCATCCTCATATTTCCAGGATAATAAAATTTTCAAATGCAAAAAAATAGATGAGTAGCCTCTTTCACGTAGGTGAAGAGAACCCTGCACAACTATCGGCCATCTATATTTGCACCCCATTAGAATTACAAGCGTAAAGGAACCAGAGGAAGCTCTAGTTTATATGAGATTGTCTTCCGACATTACTTTTTTTAATATCTTACCGCCACACTCTTTTGCTAACAATGACACAGAAATGAGAAATAAAATGATGGCAACAGAAAAGAAAATTGTGCTGGTTTTTCACCATGTTGCGGGTAGATAGTCGGGGATGTCCATTGAAGCACGAGTGGCCAAGCGAGCCATCGCAAGATTTTTTGTGTCTGAATGGACATTTGCAAGCGAGGCAGGTGTAGCTTTCCATGTTGCGAGATGAAGATGTTTGTGATAGAGCTGGTGGTACATGAGGGGACGCCATAGCTGCTGAAGAGAAGCAGCGAGAGAGTAGAAAAGTGGCATGATTGTACAATGCGTAATGAGCCTTCCGCTTCCTTAAAAATCTTCAATGCATTGGATCTTCCAACCATCAAGGCTTACAAATTTTGTGGCATTTAAGGGCAATTTAGATTAGGGCAAGTCCTATGCTTGCCCTTTTAAACTCGTTTATAAGTGCTAAGCGGAGTTTATAAGTGCTAAGCGGAGAACCACAATCTAATTGATTTGTTTGAATCCTTGTCATAACATTGGTTCATTTTTTTAAAAGTTGTCCCTAACAACTCGATATGCTAGGCAATGTTTTTAGATCCAAAAAATGGACTTGAGTTACTCTTATGTGGCAAGGGTCTCATGCCACCTAACTCTGCCACATGGTGGCAACTCAGCCTGCGTCCTAAAGGGGTGGAAGTCCCATTTTTATTCCTTGGATCAATGGAAGAACTCTGTTTTGACTTTGGGACTTGCCATGCAATGTAGTTTGAAACAACCCTAAACATTTCACTCCAAGCAAGAAATAAAAAAGCACAAAGGGAAGAACTGCGAGATGTCAAGTGTGTTTAAGAACAATACTCCTATAAGTTTCACTACATATTACAGTTTGTGTTATTACTAGTTGTCATTGGTCAATTTCAACAATTATGAAACCATATTAGGCAACAAATGCCTTAAGTCTTTAAAGTGCAAAAGGATTATAACATTAATTGGTGGACAAGTTAGTTGGTTAAAAGACAAAGGCCCTATATACGAAATGAAGAAGACATACTAAGGGCACTTCAACAAGTGGAAAAGAGGTGGAATAAATCCTAAATGAGGAAGAACAAGGACTCAAGGAGATGGGAAAGGAAAAGAGCAAGGAAAAGAGGAAAACGCTATTTTTGAGGCAAAAACAGCCCCCCTCAACACCTCAAACTACTTTGGTCCTTTGATGGAGGCCTCTACAGATGATAACAAGCCTGAAGAGCTCTTTGAGAAGGCCAAATTAGACTTCAAGTTAACCCCAAGTACTCAGCACACCCCCTCCCAAAGTGAAGTTGAAGATCTAGTTCAAAAACTAGCTAAAAATATTCCCTGCATGGAAAACGCAGTTTCTGACTGTTTGGTTGGGAAACAGTTGTACAACAAATTGGAACAGTCTTCTACACAAAATTTTCTAGCTCTTGGTAATAGGCCGTACAATGGGTCTTTGGGAAGTTTGGGAGAAAAACAGGAAACTCAGCCGGTGAAAATTGTTGGAAAATAGCCCAAGGAGGTGTAAACTTGGAGGATGAGGCACCCAGTGGCATGACTGACCTTTCAGATTATGACAAGTACTCCACAGAGGGATCCTCCCTGATGGAATTGGTTAGGCTGACATGTAGTAAGAGGGGCCAAGAAGCCAGATCACCTCACACAACACCAAAGAGGAAGGGGAAGAAGAAGGTAGGGGGGAGAGGCACCCCAACAAAAACTCATTAGGTTGTTATAAAGTTCCTCTCAGCCAACACTAGGGCCTCATAGAGATGCAAAAGGCAAGGGCTTGGAGAAAAAGGATGTGGAATAACATGCTAAAACTGGAGATCATCTGCTTACAGGAGGTGAAGGTAGACAAAGAGGACCTACAACACAACCTCAAGACTATTTCCAAAGATTATGATAGGCACTGGACTGATCACCGTAGAGGTTCAGGAGGAATTGTAGTGGGCACACTTTCATCATTGAGAGACAGGATTCTTGAAGTCAAGAAGAGAGAGAATCATGATTGGGTCTCTATCACACTGGAGGATGACACACATACAACAAATTTATGTTTTGTGTATGCAAGAAACACCCCACAGGAGAGAGCAGTTTTATGGGAAAAACTGGCTGAAATGCGATGAAATTTAGTCATTATTGGGGATTTCAACATGGCTGAATTCAGGAGAGATAGATATAAAGGGAAAAGAAATATTATAAGGGGCCTAGAGTTGGAGAAATGGCTGAAACTAAGGGATAACCTCAACCTGGTAGAATTGCAAGGAGATGAGGAATTCACTTTGTCTAATCATCAAAGTGGGGAGAACTTCAGGATGGCTAGACTAGATAGGGGATACCTCTCTGAAGACTTGAGAGACAGGTGGGACATCATGGAGTATTAGAGCTATCAGAACTTCCTCTTCTCAGATCACAAGCCCATCCTCTTCACTTTCGCACAAAAAGCAAGGCCTAGGAGTTATGGTTGGTTTAGGACTGATCCTAAACTGCTGGAGAAGAAGGGCACCAAAGAAGGCATTCAAGACATTTGGAAAAGGGCCTACAACATGAGAGGGTCAGCCACAAAAAGATGGATAGGTGCAATCAAGGCTACCCAGAGCTACCTTGCCAAACTCAACAAGGAAATCTCTCTGAGAAGGAGAATTGCAAGAGCAACACTTTTCAGGAAAGTAAGAGACCTGGAGGCTCAAGTTAAGGAAGGCTGAAGTAGTGGATGAAAATTCCAAGCTTAAAGCCCTCAAGGAAGAGAGCCTAGAGCATCTACAAAAATTCCTTCGAGATTGGTGGGCAGGCAAGGGGGATAGACTTGCTAAGGAGGTCTTCAAAACACTAAAAGTAAACCAACAGATTGACCAAATCCCCCTTTTGGAAAAAGAGAATGGGGAGTATGCTAGGGATGAGGAGGAGAATGAAAACATCATTCTGGAACAAAGTTGGGATCCTAGAGATGAGCTGCTGGGCCTGGAGAGAGGGACCTCCCCTGGAGGAAAACTTAATAAAGGTGGCAAGGAAAATCAGCGACGAGAAATAAAAGGAAATGGAGCCTCAAGAGAGAGGAAATTGATATGCTTTGGGAGAGGTGGAGCCTGGGAGGACTTACCAAAGTAAGGCAGGGACACAATACAGGTATGTGGGCTAAGGAATGGTTCACTTGGGAAGAGAAGGGCTGTATCCTAGAAAGGCCTCCAATAGCAAAGTTGTTTCCTCAAGAGGTAAGGTTGAAGTTGAATAGCAAATGGGGATTCACCTTGGATTCTAAGGAATGGGAGGGCATCTTTAGGGCAATATGGGCAAAGTTCTTGGACCCTAAAGTCTCTATTCTCCTATGGAGGAATACCCACAGGACTATTTGGACAAGGAGTATAGGGCTTCAGTGGGGCATCACAGATGGCTATTGCGACAGATGTGGCAGGACTTGGACTCCATTCAACACACCTTCCTTCTCTGTGAGAAGAATGAGCCACTCACTTCCTTTATTCTTAGTATCTATGATTACTTCGGTTTTATAGTTATTGACGAAATTTCTTGGTTTCTTGGTTTGAACACTAGTATAGACAAGGACATTTGGCTTTGCATTAGAGCTCCCATTCTCTGGTCCCTCTAGAGATGGAGGAATTCGCAAATTTTTGGTAGTCTTATACATTGTGTCTCTTAGTGGTCTTTGGAGCATGAGTAACAGATACTTTGAGTCTTGTAAAAGTAGTGGACAAACTTAGAGTCCGCCAGTTGTAAATTACTTTACCATTCTTATAAATAAAATCTGAACTGCTGCTTACTGTCAAAAAAAGAGAGAGGCATATATTACATCATGCAAATGTATTTATAGGTGAGCATGACTGCAATATGATTCAAAAGGTTAACTAAAAAATTATTAGTAGTATTTTGGGAAAAAGTTAAGCACGCTTACTTTTTTCTCTTATGTGTCCTCATTTGCATGGTGAATTGGAGTTGAAACTCCTCACATCATGGAGAGGAAAGGAAGTCCTAAGCAAATCACTACTTATTGAAGGACTCCATTGGCATGCTTTTAAGCACTAATATTTCCCCACTATATATGAGAACGTTAAATTCCTACATATATGTACATTTCATCCAAGTCAACAATACTCTGAAGGCTTATAGGGTCAATATGGCTTTATTAACAACTCTCCCTCCAATATATATGACGTTACATATAAATTGATTGGTTATACTTCCTCCATAGATGTGTATTTCAACCTAATCAACAATACTCTGAGGGCATATGGGGGGTGTGGCTTGAGACTTGTCGTCCACATAAAACACCTTAAGTTTTGAAAGATGTGAAAAAACAGCAAGTTCACACGTGTGGGGAACCACAACAAATGTGTGAATGATCCTGACCATGCTTTGTGGTGGCACACAGATCACCTGTAGAGCAATCCTGCAATCTACCACAAGATCTGAGGCTAGAGCACAATCTAGAATGCTACAGATCAAAGCAAAACTAATTCCTCACAAATAGAGAGAATACATAAGCAAAATAATGTATGAAGAATGCCTTCTACTCGAGTTAGAGAGAGAATATCAAAACACGCAAAATAGCATGAGATCCAATTTTGACATTATGTCATTACCAAAGCTTGATTCTTCATTAAATATGAATGAGAATGATATGTACATATATAGGAGAGCCAAAATTCGTGGTACTCCTTGCATTCAATGCATTCCTTACACCTAATCAAGTGTAAACTATTACCATATTGACACCTAACAGCTTGCATGCTGAAATTGCACCTAACTCCTACCTACTTTGTCCAAATGTCAATTTCTCAACTATGAACCTACAAAACCACATATATGTGTCCAATACTATTTGCATGTCTTGCATGTGACTTTCTAGATGACTTGGACATGTGTAGAACATGTATACTGACTTGCATGTTGCATTTTGCGTTCAATGTAATGTACAAACTTGGAATAGTGAAGCCATGCTTTCGACGCAAAACCTAGACCTTGATAAAAAATTGAGTTTTTTTAAGTGCAATGCTCCAACCTTTCAATATAAGACTTGAGAAACAATCAAAACTATTATTTCCAAACAACTTGAGTTACATGCTTTAGTAGATATAATATCAACTCTTATGAATTTCATGGCATTGTGGTAAACGCTAAATATGTGAAGGTGTTGAAAATCATCAGAATAATTGATAGGTGAGTTTTTAGCCATTTCAGGTCACTTTCTCTTTTCGCTTTCATGTCATGCCATGTACAACAATTAGCATGGAACTAAGATTATTTTCCCTATGAACGAGTCTATGTAAAATGAAGGTGTTTGGCTACCAATTTTGAAATGTTGTTTTCCACTATTGCTTCTCAAATATGTGTACATAGTTTCATTTAGTTTAAAGTTTTGTATTCCAAAACAAGCAAGTAAATAGGAAAAATACTCTTAAATCCAAAGACTGAGTGATGCAAGCGATGCTTCAAAAGCATATGATAAAAATGGTACTCTCGGATCACAAAATATTGGCATCTAGGTGCTTACCTAATCACATAACTATTGTGTGCTCTTTGTTCTCTGCTGCATGTTCTCAGACGAACATGCGACTGGCGAGTGAGAGAGCCAGTGAGAGATGAGTGTGAGCACCAGGAAATTCCATATTGAAAGAAAACTCCAATGCAACGCACATGTCGACTTTCTATTTTCAAACGTCAAATCAAAATCCTTCACTTCAATTTCACATCTATGCTTTACGTTCTGCCAAAAGGCTTTCTTATTGAACGTATTTGTCTTGAATTTCTAATTGTATGGAAAGAAAATTGAAATCTAATTGCAATACACATAATCATGTATAGATATTGACTTATATATATTTAACTTGGCATTGATACAAAGTTGCTATTCTATTTTTCTCGCATAATTTCAAAAAATATCACCCCAAAAAATATAGAATGTCATTTATAAATAATAAAACAAATTACCAAATACTGATATATGATTTCACAACTTTTACTAGTCAATGAATTGGTCTATGATATGTATTCATGAAAATAATAGAAATTGTAAAATGTTTGACATTTTACAAAAAAGGTAGTGATTGTTAGCAAGAATTAGTAGTTAGAACACCATCTGTCTAAGCATGCAAAAGCTGGTGCTTTGAGAGGCAACGATTATTCAAATTATAAACTAGGAGATTGGCCTTTCTCCCAAAGGAATGATGTGATATGATATTTGAGAATGCCATTTGCAAATCGCCATGAAAAATGTCAAAGAAATTGCAAAAGACTCCAAATTGTTTAATAATAATAATAATAATAATAATAATAATAATAATAATTTTGTTTCAATTTGTTTATCATTTATTTATTTTATTGAAGAAATGAGTTCAAAAGATGTTTACAGATTTTTATTGAAACAAATGACCTTTCTATCAATACTGCAATCAAGCTATTAAACATGAAAATGAAACATTCACTATATAAAACAAAATCCAAATTATCATTATTATTTGCATGAAGGCATAGGTAAAGATTGAATATCAAATATTCATTAATAAATGAAATAACGATAAGTAGCTATAGAATTACTTCTATAAAAAAGGACAAGATAACTTAAAAAGATGCATTTGCTTTCTGTAAGTCCGATATATATAGTGTGATATGCTAGTTTGTTCGCTACTAGAAAAGTATGCGCAAAACAAGCAATGTATGTCTAATGTTGAATAGAAATACGTCTTAGTAAGAATTGACAAACTACTTGAACAATGGCATAGAAAAAAAAATAGTATACTCAGTTCACAAATATAAAGCATCATGGGTATTGTTTAGAAAAGCAAGTTGAGAGAGAGTGCAAACCAAATCACAATAAGGTAGATAGAAGATGTCCAAGTCATGGTGAAATCAATGTGCAAAGAATCAAAAAGTTCAATCACATCTGGTTGATGGCTCACAAATATCGAGAAAGTGTAGCTAAGGGAAATGTGAATACATTCAATTGTTGGTTGCTTTCAAATCATGGTCTAGGATAATGGTATGTCAAGCGACGTCCTCCATTGTCATGTATTGATGTTTTTCAATTATGATTTGTTGATTAGTGCCAAATATTTTTCACTCTCCTCAAGTAGCAAATATTTTTTTTTCTAGCTTGTCTAGGATGCACAAAACCAAATTATTATAATTTATTTATTGTGTCCAATGAAAATTCCAATGTCTAGTGTTTCTCTATTAATCATGACAACAAACATATCCATTTTTAATTTGTAATTATAATTGTTGTACGTTGTTAAGAGTTTGATAGATAATTGTCTCAATTATCAAATACCATTCTATATTTTTCTCATATTCAATAAATACAAATAGAAAACTGAAATGTTTTTGTTATTGTCACATGTCTCTATGTATGTTTTAACCTACAAAATATATACAAATATAGATTAACTTTGGGCAAGAGTCATACAACTCAATATGTACTCAGAAAAGTGTTAAAGAACAAAAAATTTGGTAAATGTAAATTTGTAACTGTTAGACATAACTCCAAGGTCAGGAGAAATTACCGACTTGCATCCATCCACAAAAAATTAAGTAAGAACTACTAACACAATTATAGTCTTAAATTGAGTTTAATAAATATTTGATGCATTAATATATGCCATCATCTTGCTAAATTTTGAATCATAGAGATGAGTTAACAATGTATGCAAAAATTGATTGTAATGAGACGATAAGAGAACTAGCAATATATATAGATTAACTGGGTCATTGGGTCAGAGGTCAAAGGTCTAGTAAGCAAACTCACGCTAGTTGTGCTAGTGACTAGATAATCAACGAGACACGTGTTCCATCAGTGCCAACACTAGTCATGCATGGGTTGCCACCAAAAATACTATATGTATAGTGTTTTGGTTTTTGAGAATACAATTTGCTATGTTGAAATTTTGATTTTGGAGTGCTTATTGTGTTAAATTTTGTTTATGCCGATTTGTGATCCTGTGGGTCATAAATTTCAAGTTGGTATCAAAGCCTAATAGGGTTCAAGCATAGTACAAAGTGACCATTTAGAATGTCAATTTTTTGAGAGTTTGGATATTTTGGCTTTCAATAAGCGAAAATCGAAGCAACAGCGACCGATTCAGACATCGACTCTTGGAAAAGACCATGCTAGAGTTGCAATTTTTAAAAAAACAATCATAAGTTCCATCAATATACATTCTATAAAGCCTAGTTACTCGCTGGAGGAGGTTGTTGGAGTGCCATATCTGGTCCCCAAAATTTTAGCTCAAATTCTAGCTCCTGTCAGAGAAGAAAATTATGCTTTATGAGGAGGGAGAAAAGCCGTTTTTTCAAGTGTGTCTAAAATCCTCAATTCTCCACACAAAGACTTGTTTCAGGGGTTTATATGTGAAAGTACTTTAGGACCATAAATGGATCTACAAACTATCCACAAGAGTGATTGGATGCTTGCTTAACAACCTATCAAAAAACTAGACACAAAAAAGTTGATCTAGATTGGCAATTTGACAAACAACAAGCGTTAAAAATCAAAAGCATTGATAAACATTGAAATCCAAGCCCACACGTGTGTACTACAAGCTGTGGTACGGCCTTCAACCTAAGAAACAAGTAGAAATTGATTTGGTTTCATTTGGATCACAAAAACACAATGTACATAGTGAACTAGCTTGAGATTGCCAATGAGCTCCAAAAATTTTCTATCTTCTCACTAGGGGAGCTTGGAATACATAGCAAATTTGACTGCCTTTGTGAAGTTAGGTGGATTTGCAGCATGTAATAAGGAAGTTAACTCAGCCTTCTTGCCCTAAAATGAAATCCTAGCCTAGATCCTAGAGTTATGCTTGGTAGGTAGCTAGTTGGTCAAATTTTCACCTTAAACTTAGGTGTAGGTCCTATAAAGTAGGGGTGACCACCAAATAGACATGACCAACTCTCTTGACTTGACCTAACCTACATTAGGAGTGGGTTGCGACATGGCATTTTGGCCATACATGCGTGGAATCCAATTATGTACAAAATTTACACTATTCTTCATGGTTTTTGATCAAGCTAGATTTGCCAATTTTTGGCAATTCTTCACACTCCTCAAATTTAGCTTGATCTATCTACAACTCTCTTGCTAGATGAATGGAAAATCCAGCTACAAACAAGGAGCTTTTGAGACTCCCATAGAGAATGATGTCCATGAAGGATCTTTCACTACCTCTTCAAGGATCCCTTACAAGATGTTCCACAAATATGTCTATATACATGTAGCACACTTCAAAAACTATACATCATGCCAAGCCATGGATTCCAAGGCATTTTGTGCACTTGAAGATACATCAATTAAACTATTAAGTGCATACATAACGTTGCTAAAAACAACTTGCCTTGCTTGATCCATATGATTGAGCCTAGATGGCTCCATCTTGATCCTCAAGGTTTTTCTTGGAGTCCTCGGGTCTTGAGCTTGCTTCTCCACTTGACTTGACTCCAAAACATCAATGAATTGAATAAGGTGTTGATCCAAAGGTGCTTCTTCAAGTTTACAGATCTTCCACTATGTGCCGACTACTCTATAGATTAGAAAAACTTAGAGCCCAACGAGGGCCTTTGAAAAAGATGCTTTTTTATTTTTTTTTTCTTATTTTTGTTGCCATGTGGACCAATTGAAACCTTAGCTTCGGGGTTCTACGTAACGTAGAATTTTCCAAATATAAATAAAATAAAAACTTTTTAAATATATTGTTGTTTCGTCGGGCAGCATGTGGAAATGCTATTGGTTGATTAGGCCTGCCCTTCCAGCTCATCACTGTCCGAAGAGACCCAAAAATATTGAAAATGAATATGACAGATGGTTGAGATGAGAAAATCGATGTACCATTAATGTATATGCATTATCAAACCATGGTTAACATGGATAACCAGAGTTAGTTTGTGGCACCAAATAGATCAGTGTTTCAAATTTTTGCCAACACTTTTTTTCAGATTCATGGCTTTTTGTCTACGCAAATTTTCAAATTCATAGTTCATTGTTTCAGATTTTTGCATGCAAATTACGAATGGCGCCATCAAGGAAGCCGTGCTCCTCAATCGACTCTGTGCTTCTATTCAACGAGACAGATGATAATGGATTATGGGTGCCAAGTGTTGCTTTCACACGTGTGGGTTGTCCACTACATGTACTTGTGATCTCCTAAGGTGTGTAGATGCACCAAGATCAACACTAAATTGAGATTCAAGATCAATCTTAGATCCTATGGCAAAAACACACTACTACATGCATTCAATCACTTCCAACCCTCACTCACACATGTGGGAAGTATTAAGAAATTATTCTAAGTAAAAACAAGCTACTCTCCTCGGGTAGAGAGAGAAAAAACCATCATGAGCTCTTGGGTAGAGAGAGAAAGCTAGAAATCCAATAACACTCAAAATCCACACAATCACCAAATCAATTAGATCCAAAATGAGGAGTACAATGATACTAGTAGATCCACGAGCTACCACTATGCTTAACAATGATTGGACCACACTTTGTCACCTCTTAATGCTATTGGACCATTGATCCATGCACCTCTTAATTCTATTGGACTATATTCAAGCACACGTCAAATCCCTATTGGACCTCACATGGTTCCACCTCTAAATCCTATTCGACCTCTTAGAATTCATCAAACAAAGGCATTACACTTGTCTACACTCTAATTGGCACGAGTTTAGCCTCTTACTCTATTTTGGCTCAATAGTGGCATTACAAGTGGAAATGCATAATTTGCCATCTATGCCAAATTTGTTCCTATCAACATCCTACACCTAGATGCTTGATGTGATAAACATAAGACCCCTATATCTAACATAGATAATCTTTTTCAATTCTTCACACTCCTCCTAAAAAATTATCTATGAAGATTTGAGCATTGATCTTGATATATCTCCAAGATTAGATCTATGCTTGATGAAAGCACTTTTGCTCAAAGGCTTGGTGAGTAGATCGGCAATACAAGAGGACGAGTTGACATGCTCCGAATAGATTTCTTCTCCAATAAGCTTTTCTTTCACAAAATGGTGTGCCACTTCTATGTGCTTGCTTCTTGCATGAAATATGGGATTATTGGCAAGAGCTTGGGCCGATATGTTATCACACTTGATCATTGGTAGATCATCTTCCTTGATGCACTTTAGCTCCATTAATAACCCCTTGATCCAAAGCACCTCTTTGGTAGTTGTAGTGAGTGCTTTGTACTCGGCCTCACATGAAGAGAGAGATATAGTATCTTGCTTTTTGGAAAGCCAAGGTATTAGATTGCCTCCAAGAAAGATAGTGTATGCACTAATAGACTTTCGATCCATTTTGTCACTTGCAAAGTCTGAATCTGAGTAGCCAACAATGGATAGATCTTCACCTTTATAGAGTAGACCATAATCACAAGATGAAGATACATATCTGAGCCATCTTCCAATGATGGATGTTAGGATCTTGCATAAATTGACTCAATTTGTGCACACAAAAACTTAGATCGGGCCTAGTAATGGTAAGCCAAATCAAGGAGCCTACAAGACTCCTAAAAAGTGTGATGTCCTCAAAGGATCTTTCATCACCTTTATTAGGATCTTTTACAATTTGCTCCATTGAAGTATCTATGCTCTTAGAATTTTCCATATGGAATTTTTTCAACATAGAGTGAGCATATCTAGATTGGCATATAAAGACATGATTTTCATAAGAAAACAATTTCTAGGCCTAGGATGTAATGTATCTCTTCTAGATCTTGCATTTTAAACTCACATCCAAGTGATAGCTTAGTTTCATCAACTAGCTTGATACAATTTCCACAAAGAATAATGTCATCAACATTCTCGGAAGAAGTAAATTAACAAAAAGAAGTTTGAACAAAACAAAAGTGGATCAAAACAAAAAAATTTGCAATGAGAGGGCGCTTGAGATCGATACCAAAACTAAATATCGGCTTCGAGTGCAAGATCTACAGAGATTATGCAGAAAAAGAGATGCGCGCTCGAAAGCGATATTGCACAACAGGCGGTATCGGACTCGAGCGCACTGTGAGAGGGCGAAGCTTGAAAGATGAAAGAGCGCACTTGAGAGCGATATCAGGAGCTAAAAGCGAAAATTTTGAAAAAAAAAAATGAAAATTCTGAGGACATATATATACGAAATTTTTGCACGTGTGAAAAGACGGCCAAGACACATGTCGTCAGATGATTAGACCACGTGGAATGTCCGTACTGACAATGATGAGCCAATTATGACACCACGTGGGCTGAGACACGTGTGCGAATTCCTAATCGACGCATTCTCGCACGTGACAGATGCCAGATCAATCATACTAGGTATGGCGCATTTAATTTGGCTAATCAGAAGTCGACACATGTTCCTTCACCAGTCCTCCACACGTGCGAATTTTTTTTTTATAAATATGTCTTTTTGGGCTCGGATTTTCACGCAAATTCACAATTGCTTTGCTGGATATCGATTTCAAGCGCGCCGCTTGCTCTCATTACATCTCGTTGGCTATTATGCGCCTGGATCTGATACTGCATCATCCAATATCGCATTCGAGCGCGTTTCGCAACTGTTTTCTTTTCTGCTCGTTGTTCTTGCGTTCAAATCTGATACTCCAACTTCAAATATCTCTCTCTAGCGCATGTTGATTTGATGTGCTTGTCGGACCTATGGTTTGCGCCTGAGAGCAATATTTGCAATTTTAGTTATGTTATTTTTGTTTAAAATGTCTAATATTGAATCTAGTTTGCTTTCTTTTTTTAATGGATTTTTGCACGTGTGAAAAGACGGCTGAGACATGTGTCGTCAGATGATTAGACCACGTGGAAATTCTGTACTAATAATGATGACCCAATTATGAGGACACGTGGGCTGAGACACATGTGCGAATCCCTTATTTTCTGGGATATATCTCAGATTTAAGTCTCTACTCAGTACTCCATTATTCAGGTCTCAAAATAAAGACATGATTCATTATTAGGACTTGGTGGCACTCGACAAGCATATCTACAAATCTAAGTTTGACAGAATGTTTACCAAGTTACATAATGATTTCAAGTCTTTAGATGAGTGCCCAATTCATAATAAAAAATGTAGATTTGTTGATTTTCAGTTTGCTTTTATTTTTTTTATTTTGTTAAATATTTCTAACGATTCAGACTCTATGCCCTCCACTTCTGAAGCAGCTTCTTCTAGTGGTACAAAGTCTAAAAAGTCAAAGATTGTAGATATAGATACTTTTGACACGAGTGTTCATTTAGATGATTGTTTTGATTTTGATCATGCTCGAAATAGGGCTACTTTTATAGGCCCTAGAACACTCACTACCCTTTCTCCTTCTGATAAATCTTTGATCACTTTGCCTACTTATATTAGAGATAATAATTTCTTTTTGACAATATTGGATATATCGGATGTTTTTGACTTCACTGAGGCTGAGACTCTTTGCATTTTGAGCAAAGAGCTTGATGAATTTTCGGATATAATTGATTTTGATGTTGATGATCTTCTCCCTGGTGTTGACGATATTTTATTCAGGGAAAGATTGCTTGAAAATGGGTGTGGAGGAAATGCGGAACAAAGAAGATGATCTACCTTATGAGGAGGAGTTTCTTAGAATCCAAAGTCAACTTGGTTTTCCACAGCCAACTGTCTATTCACCAACAATATTGACATCAAAAGGTGGACATAATATTGATGGAGAGACAATAATCAAAGAAGACAAAGCCGAATGCATAAGTTTTTGTCTCTTATCAAGTACTAGTAGATTTGTTATGTCAGATTATATACTGGAGCTTACTTTGTTTTTTATCATTTCAAGAAACAATTTTCCTTGATGATTTTGCAATTCGTCGAGGAGGACAGAGATCTTTTGCGAGAGACTCATTAACATGGTGAAACTATGATTATGGCAATCAAGGCACTGTCTCATTTTCTTGGAGGACATAATTTTAATAAGGTGCATAAAATAATTTTTGTAAAGAAAACTATTGCGGTTAAAATTTTAGGATATGGATCAGTGAATTCCATGCTCAGATCATCTCATTTTGTAGTGTATGCTGCTTACGTTGATCTGAGTAAGCATGAAAACTATGAGCTATTGGATCCATACGAAAGAAAAAAATTGCTACATGATTCTAAGTTGCAACTTTCATTGGAAAAAATATTGGAAGCAGATTAGATATTGCTGAATTGTACTTTGTAAATATTTTTATTTAATATACAAAATTTTATTGTGTGTCTATAGCCTATTGGCTTGTATAGGATTGCATGCTTTTTGAAATTTTTATAATTCGTCGATTTTGTATTATGACGAATTTGAATTCTTCTGTAAAACCATTGGAAAAGTTGCAGTATATAGCTATTTTTTGTGCTAGTTCCGCCATGTTGTGTACTTTTATGAAATGTCGCTCTTGCTTGCCAATGAGATTTTTTCATTCCTTGCGATGACCATATGCTAAGACTTCCACTATTTCCTGCAAAGAATGTCGAATGATGTCGTAATATGTCTTGCATGTCATAAAAACATAATCTAAATCAGTACCAAAAGTATCTAATTTAATTGCAAAGATCTCCTCTTGAGTGATCTCCTCCTTTTCCAAGCTCATTCTTTCAAAGGCAACACCAGCTTCCAACTTAAACAATCTTCCATGTTTAAATCCCTTTGCAATACAAATGTCATTCTTCAAGATGAAACGAACACCATGCTTAAAGTGGACATCCAAACCACTTTCTAAGATACCAACACTAAGCATATTCTTGGTGATTGATGGTACATAAAGGACATTTTCTAGATCCATGCATTTTGAGGATTCTAGACACAAAGAGATGGTGCCAACACCATCTATCCTACACTCTTCATCATTTGCAGTAAAGAAAAACTTTTTAGCATCATTGAAAGAGTGTAAGGCTGAGAAAAGTGTGAAAGATTTCAGATCCTTAAGATCCAATCTACTTGAATGATCTTTGGTTAGAAAGAGAAATACACTACCAATTTCACCAATGTAGAAAAATCAGCATCTACACACAATTTGAGATGCAAACACTAATACAACTTGATCAAACTTGAATGAAATGATTATGTACTGTTGCTTTCCATACAAAACTAGCAAGCTACTGTATTTCACACGTGTGGATCCAAAAATAACAAATATAGATCATTCTACACATAGAATTGCAAGCAATCACCAAGATAGTGCACCAATAAATAGTAGAACCCAAGAGAACCATGTATAAGCATGAAATGAGATAGAGAAGAGAGAAGATGACTCTCTCCACGAGTTACATCCTTTTATAACAGGTCCAACCCCTATTTGGCCACTTGGCTTTCCCACCAAAATGCTAACCCTACCAATTTTGGGTCTAGATTCAATGTACCCAACTTATTCAAATTGAATCTACTCAATTCGCATTCTATCTTTCCCACACTTTTAAAAAGTGTCTATTCAAATGAAATTTAGACTAATGAACTTTGAAAAGTCAACCTCTAAGTCTAAAACAAGTTTTGGCCTCAATATGCCAAATATGAAAATATTGCAAAATGTGATGAAACTAGTTGAATCTTTCACACTCCCTCTTCAACTAGTTTTAGCATAGACTTTGATAATACTCCAAGTGAAGTCCTATGCTTCATGAACAAGTATTTTTCCAATGCTTTGGTGAAGATATTAGCTACACATTCCTTGAAGACACATGTTGAAGCTCCACCTCCCTTGCAATGACTCGCTCCCTCACAAAATGATATTGTATCTCAATATGCTTGCTCCTAGCATGAAAGATAGGATTGGATGCCATTCTTTCAGTTGATTGATTGTCACAAAAGATGATTGGGCTCTCTGAAAAATCCAGCAAGTGAAGATCCTTGATCATCCTCTTGATCCATACCATCTCCTTTGTGCAATGTGTAAGAGCTTTGTACTCGGCCTCACTAGATGACAATGAGATAGTGGCTTGTTTCTTTGACATCCATGATATAGCTCCATCACCTATGAAAATACAATAAGAACTAATGGATTTCCTATCCATTATATTTCCATCATAGTCCGAATCTGAAAATCCAAAAAGATTAGGTGATGATCCCTCATACAATATGCCAAAATCTTGAGTTCCAATGATGTACCTCAAAACTCGCTTTCCTAGCTTCCAATGCTCCTAGCATAGTTTTTGCCAATAGAACTTTGATCCATCATAAGAATGATCTTCTTCCTAAGAATAGATCTCCTTTCAATGATCATGTAATGCTCAAAATAGAAACAACCATAATTGATATAGAGAATAGTGTCCACTTGGGATGCTTCACTATTTCTTACATCAATTTTATATGTAAAAATGTGACTAGAACATGAAGAATCAAATAGAATGTAAGTGAGATGATTCCACCATGCTTCCAACTCTGAACTCTCTGGAAAAATACAACAAACAAACAATAAATGTGAGTGATCAACTTTTGCTTGCATGTCTCCTCCTTCTTTGTCCTTTGTTGCCTTGTATCCACCATGATACTCCATGAATGAGCCTCCATCTTCATCTTGCCACAAGAAACCATCAAACCTTGGAAATCCATGAGTAGGTGAGTACATAAATGATGCAAATCCAGCACCACATGACTCCATAAACCAAGTAGTTTGCACTACTTCATCTTCAAGATCTACTTGACACTTGACAATCTCCAAGTATTGGCACCAAGTAGCTCAACACTTGAGAACTTAGCCATGGATGAGTGACATAATGAACCTCCAATAGCTTCATTTCCATCAGCAAAATCAGCCAAGAATGCTAGTACAAATCCAACATCAAAACAATGCTCACCAATGTAGCTAGTTTTACCATATCTTGACAATTTACACACATCCACATGAAATTGCTCAAACATGAGATAGAACAAGTAAAGTAAACTTGAACAACACCTCCTTGATGCTCCTTTGACCTTACTTGAGTCTTCAATATGCTGCAAAAACAGATCCATAACACCTTTGCCAATTACCTCTCCTTTGATGCTCTTGACTAGCTCCAAATTGCCAACTTCTCTTTTGACTAGTTGAAGCACTTTGAGATCAACCTCTTGATCTTCAATCTAACCATCAAAGTCATTGAACAAAATTTGTTTTCTAGATCCATTACTTGATTTTACAGCAAGATAACATCCATCCACTTGCATAGCTCCATGTACACAAGAAGATCCTCCAAAAGATGTTCCACTCTTCATAAGAGACCGATACTCAAGATCCATTGGTTGGATCCACTCCTCTTCTTTCCTTGCTTGATCTACACTTGTAGGATCATCCAAAGAGGTTAGGAAAGCAACATAATTTCTAGAAACTACTTGCTTACCCTTTTGATCATATGTGAGCCTTGAAGGTACTTGTCTTTCTCTTGATGTTCTCCTTGGCTTTTGACTTGATGAAGGTCCATCATCACCACCATCCAAAGTAGAATCCTTCTCATCAACATCAAGAATGTTAGATACATCTACTTTACCATCAATCATGCTTGAAGACACCTTTGGAATGTTTCCCTCATAAAAAATGACATCTCTACCAACAATCACTTTGTTAGTAGAAGGAATGTAAACCTTGTAGGCTTTACTCACCTCACTATATCCAAAAAAAATACCTCTTCTTGAAGATGGATCCTCCTTGGTCCTATCATCAAGAGTAATGTTGACATAGCATGTGCATCCAAAGGTTCCTAGAAAGTTGACACTCGGCCTCCTCTTGAATAGCATCTCAAAAGGTGTCCTTCCATCCAAAATAGCACTCGGCCACCTATTGCACAAGAAATTGGCACACAACAAAGCTTGATCCCAATATGGTTTGTCAAGATTAGCACTTAACCTTATAGCTTTAGCACTTTCACATAAAGTTCTATTCTTCCTTTCAGCCACTCCATTTTGTTGTGGAGTCCTTGATGTTGTATACTCCCTCTTGATCCCATGCTCATCACAAAAGGCCTTGAACTTGTTAGATATGTACTCACCACCATTGTCACCTCTCAAGCACTTGATCTTTGTGGAAAATTGGTTCTCCCTTGCATTCTTGAACTTGACAAAGACATCATACACTTCATCCTTGCTCTTTAGTAGATAGATCCAACAAAATCTACTAAAATCATCAATGAATGTTACATACATCTTAGCTCCACTATTGCTAATTGTAGTAAATCCATGAACATCCGAATGTACAAGTTGAAAAGGCTTTGTAGATCTAGAAATAGATCTAGTATAAGGTAGTCTATGTGACTTAGACAAAGCACAAGTCTCACAAACATGCTTGTCATTACTTAAGGAACTTGGAAGACCAATCACAACCTTCTTCCTTGCCATTACCTCCAATGACTTGAAGTTGAGGTGTCCCATCCTTTTGTGCCAAACCTCTTGAATAGAAATTTGCTCCCTTGCAACACATCCAACTTGGTTAGCAATAACACAAGCATCAAGTTTGAACAACTTCCCTTGTCTTTTACCTTTTCCAATCAAGACATCCTTCCTTTTGATCAAACAAGCATCTCCATCAAACTCCACCTTGAGGCCCTTACTTAGCATTTGACTCACACTAAGCAAATTCTTGGTAATAGATGAAATAAACAAGACGTCCTCCAAATGAACATTCCTATTTGTAGAGAGAGAAATAGGAATTGTGCCAATCCTTTTGATTGCACACTCACCATCATTGGCCGTGTAGATCACCCTCTTGTCATCTCCATATGCCAACAAAGAAGTGAAGTACTCTTTGTGAAAGATCATGTGTGAACTTGCTCCACTATCAATCCACCAAGGATCTAGATCTCCATCATTAACAAGCATACATTAAGACATCACAAAAGCATCATCATTTGCATCTTGCACATCCAAACCATCCTCATCAAGAGTAAGATTACCTTGCTTGTCTCCTTGATCTCTCTTCTTCTTGTAGCACTCACTTGCAAAGTGTCCTTTGATGCCACAATAGAAGCACTTGAGCTTTGATCTATCCTTATTTTTGCCACTTTAAGAAGCATCCACTTGATCTTGCCCTTTAGACCACTTGCTTTTGGTTTTGCCCTTGAATTTGCCCTTTGTGAACATAGCATCCTCTTGAAGTGTCGATGTAGATCCACCTCTTGCTTGAAGCCTATATTCCTCATTTATCAAGATCTCTTGAAGATCCATCAAACTTGGCAAATTCTTTCGAATAGCAATACTTTGAACAATGTTAGCATGAGCATCCAACAAGCCATTAAGAATCACTTGAATAAGCTCTCCTTCCTTAATGCTTTCATCTATGCAAGCTAACTCATCATTCAATGCTTTCATTCTCAAAACAAAAGTACTTGGACTTTCTTCATTATTTTGCAAACAAGAAAAGATTTGACTTCTTAGAATCAACACTCTAGAAGTAGACTTGAATTCATAAAGCTTTTTCAATGAATTCCAAGCTTCCAAAGATGATGTGCACTTACCAACTTCCTTGAGAAGTTCATTGGTAACATTCATCTTTATCATGTGTAGAGCCATCTTGGTCCTCTTGTCATACCTCAATTGATCTTGTTGTGTTGCTGGTCTCTCCTCCAAACCTACAACAATATCCAAAACATCATTCATCTCAAGAAGTGACTCCATCCTCACTTTCCATAATGAATAGTTACTTGAGGTAAGCCTATCATTGGCTTCCAACATGACTCCAATTGAGGTTGCCATGTAGCAATGACCTGATCTTCTCTTTCAACCTGTTTCAATGCACAAAGCACTCCTTTGAACAACAACAAATGCTTTCAAAAGAAATCACCAAGATTTGAAACTATCTCACAAATTCTCTTCTAGCACTTATCCAAGCAAATCAACACATAGAATCATGGAATCTTGATCAACCTATGATCTATCCTCAATCTAATGACTTTTGCCACTTCCTAAGATTAAAACACACTCAAGTGAAGTCCAGCAACCTCACTATCTAGAGATCCAATCAAAATTAGGGTTTTGACAAAATCACAAAAAATTGACTATTCCAAATCTACATGCAAATGCTGAAAATTTGATATGCAATCTATAAGCCACCACTTAGGCTGAACCAATGATCCAAAAATCGGCCAAATCCAGCATGTGAATTCAAAAAAATGGAATTGAACAAGTATATTGACTATTTAGTGTTTTGATCTACAAAAGATCCAATCTACAAAAGCAAAAAATCCGATTTGGGTGTAGAATCCTCTGTAGCATGCTCTAGACTTGATATCTTCACCAAATCATTGATAGATCTAATTTCCTCCTTCATAACCTGAAACACAAGTTCTGATACCATGTGAAAGATTTTAGATCCTTAAGATCCAATCTACTTGAATGATCTTTGGTTAGAAAGAGAAATACACTACCAATTTCACCAATGTAAAAAAATCAGCATCTACACACAATTTGAGATGCAAACACTAATAGAACTTGATCAAACTTGAATGAAATGACTATATACTGTTGCTGTCCGTAAAAAATTAGCAAGATATTGTATTTCACACGTGTGGATCCAAAAATAACAAATATAGATCATTCTACACATAGAATTGCAAGCAATCACCAAGATAGTGCACCAATGGATAGTAGAACCCAAGAGAACCATGTATAAGCATGAAATGAGATAGAGAAGAGAGAATATGACTCTCTCCACGAGTTACATCCTTTTATAACAGGTCCAAACCCTATTTGGCCACTTGGCTTTCCCACCAAAATGCTAACCCTACCAATTTTGGTCTAGATTCAATGTATCCAACTTATTCAAATTGAATCTACTCAAACTCACATTCTATCTTTCCCACACTTTTAAAAAGTGTTTATTCAAATGAAATTTACACTAATGAACTTTGAAAAGTCAACCTCTAAGTCTAAAACAAGTTTTGGCCTCAATATGCCAAATATGGAAATATTGCAAAATGTGATGAAACTAGTTGAATCTTTCACAAAAAGTTCCTTTTCACAAGACATGTGGGAGCTAGCCCCATTGTCAATCCAACAATTGTCTCTTGAATTGCTATTGCTTGTTGGTGAGGATGTAGATGCCATCAAGAATACATCTACTTTGAGCTTGATGCATCATCCTCTTCTTTGGCCTCCTTTGGATGCTTCTTCTGTCCATTGGTCTTCTTTTTTCCCTTGAATGAGAAATTGGCTTTCTCATCACCATCTTGCAAAGACAAGGAACTCATCCTAGATTTTGCATGGAGCATCCTACACTCTTCAGCCACTAATACACTATGAAGTTTTTCTATAGTTGGCAAAGTGTCTTGAATGGGAAAAATTTGGACCAAATTTGCAAAGTCATCTCATAGACCATTAAGGACATTTTGTACAAGCTCTCCATCATGAATTTTCTCTACAATGGAAGCCAACTCCCTATTTAGAGACTTGATTTTGAGTACATAATTATGTGCACTCTCCTCACTTCTCCTCATGCTTTGCAAAATCTGATTTCTAAGCATGAGAACTCTAGACGTATTTCTAGATTCGTAGATTGATTTTAAAGACTCCCAAGCCTCTTTAGCACTAGTACATGCTGATACTTCTCTCAACAAGTCATTGCTCACATTCATCTTCACACAATGAAGTGCAAGCCTAGTTCTCTTCTTGTATCTAGCTAACTCCTGTGCACCTAGAGGTTCATCTTCATCCTCAATCAAGAACTCATAAAGGTCTTGGAGCACCAAGAATGACTCCTCTACAAACAAGAAATAGATGTGATTGACTTGAAACTCACAAAGGTCTCACACTTGAAGTGTTTCACTCAAATTTGATTTCTAATCCAACAAATGGACTTATAATCACAATTCTATCACTCCCTCACAAAGCTGGAATGAAGATAAGATGAAGTGAAAACTACTTTCAAACAAATCTTGCCAATAAATGGATTTGATTGTCTCTAGAAACTCACTAAGGTCTCTCTCTTGTAGTGTTTCACTCAAATTAGATCTCTAATCCAACAAATGGACTTATAATTTCAGTTCTAGCACTCCCTCACAAAGTTGGAATGAAGATAAGATGATGTAAAATCTACTTACAATCAAATCTTGACAATTTTGGCTATTTTTGGACAATAACATGAGTAAATCTCCCTCACACTTTTTGATGTACTTTCAAGACCTGTAAAACAAGTTTAGAGGACCTGATTTTAGCCTAAACTAATTAGATTTCATAACCCTGTGTCAAATCTAATCAATGACACTCAACCTTGGTAGCTTATCCTAAGATTTCCACCAAAAATTACATCAAAAGCTCACAAATTGAATTTCTTTGGATCAAATGAATACCATGCATTAAATGTAGGTTTAGAGGTGCTCACACATGTGGACCCCTACCAAGTTTGGGATCAAATGTCCTCACCAAAATCAAGATTCTAGCTTGCCCTCTCAATACTAGTTTTTAGCACCAAAACTTGCTATAAATGGATTTGCTTTTGATCAATGGCTTATACTCTTGTACTTGGCTCTAATACCATGTGAAAGTACTGTACTTTAGGACCATAAATGGATCTACAAAAGATCCACAAGCGTGATTGGATGTTTGCTTAACAATCTATTAAAAAACTAGACACAAAAAAGTTGATCTAGATTGGCAATTTGACAAACAACAAGCATTAACAATCAAAAGCATTGATAAACATTGAAATTCGAGCCCACACATGTGTACTACAAGCTGTAGTACGGCCTTAAACCCAAAAAACAGGTAGAAATTTATTTGGTTTCATTTGGATCACAAAAACTCAATGTACATAGTGAACTAGCTTGAGATTGCCAATGAGCTCCAAAATTTTTCTATCTTCTTGCTATGGGAGCTTGGAATACATAGCAAATTCGACTGCCTTTGTGAAGTTAGGTGGATTTCCAGCATGTAATAAGGAAGTTAACTCAGTCTTCTTGCCCTAAAATGAAACCCTAGCCTAGATCCTAGAGTTATGCTTGGTAGGTAGCTAGTTGGTCAAATTTTCACCTTAAACTTAGGTGTAGGTCCTATAAAGTAGGGATGACCACCAAATTGACATGACCAACTCTCTTGACTTGAGCTAACCTACATTAGGATGGATTTTCCATGTGGCATCATGGCCTCACTTGTGCGGGACCCACTTGTGTACACAATTTACACTATTCTACATGGTTTTTGATCAAGCTAGATTTGCCAATTTTTGGCAATTCTTCACATTATACTCTGAGATGAAAATAAGCGACCCTGGTTGTGGCATGTAATTGCACTCAGAATCATTGAAAAATGTGAAAGATTGATCTCAAAATCTAAGGTAGGGTGCGAGTAAAGAGAGAGGGAGGGAGGGAGGCCATGATATTTTTGTGTGCTAATCATTTGTAAGGCTCTAGCAAATTGAAGGGAGGGCTTTAGCACGTGAAAAAATTTAGGTCGTTCGATTGGGTCCCAACAAATCAATGGGTAAAAATCCTTCGATCTAGGTCAAAAAAGAGAGACCATTGGATTTTAGTTTTCTAAAGCATAACTTCATATGAAGGGGGTGCAAAGTGTAGATCACGCTTCATTTTCAATAAAAATATTCATTTTGGAGAGGTCTCAAGGGTTTGAAATTCATGTAGGGAGGAGTTGTTTTACTATAAGAAATAGTTAAAAAATTGATAAGGCCCTATATACTTTGTTTTAGTTTTGTTTTGGGTCAAACGAAGGGCTACAAATTCCAAGTGAAGGGCACTCACAATGTACCTATAAGTACAAAAGAGAAAAACAAAGTGATTGTAGTGTAAAAAATATCTAGTGGATCTCCAAAGTGTCTCTTTTAGTGACCACATAGTCGGGAGTGTATTTGGGAAAGAGCATTTCATGAAATTTAGGGTTTCGGTTGACAAATTCTCCATTCAAGTGATAGGAGGGCTACACCATAGTTAGTGATGTAATGGTTTGAAAATGAACTTTTTCAAGCTTTTGAATCCATGCTGTAAATTTTTTTAATGTGATCAATGTGGAGATTATGTAGTGGTTGACACCCCATTCATGATGACATCTTTTTAATTTCATACTGACTTTGAAACTTTTGTACATAGTACTTGTTTTCTTTGAAATTAACATGTTAAGTTCCACATATGTGGTTGTCCCAATCAAACTCTAATTGCCAATTTATTTTTTCCATGCACAAAAAAGAATATGATATGACATAAATTTAGGAATATGGAAAAGGTTTGTCATGGTTCCTACTGTGAGTAGTCCTTTTTGTTGAAAGGTTGAATGAGTTTTGTGTCAAAATGTTAATAAACAAGACAATAATGGCCTCTTTACATATTGTACTTGCCATGATGTCTCAACATGCACATGAAAATGTTTTTTCAACTTTAATGTGAGTCATTATGCACTTTTAGCTTGAGGTGAAGCTCAAAAAACAAGAGGGCCTCTAAGAAAAGCTTTCTCTTTTAATTTTTAATGTTGTTGTAGGCCAACATTTTAGGCAAGGATTGAAGTTGTACAATGTATGTTTGAGTGCAAGAGAAGTGGGCATCTAAAATTGAGCATTTAAAGCAAGCATAATGTGAGTAACACCTGTACATGAAATAATCTCTCACAATGATACTTGTACAAGTGAAATTTAAGATGTAGTAGCATAATTTATGCATGCATGCTCATGAGAATGAAAATGAATTCTAGCAACACAATGTTCACAAAAGGAACCATCGCAAGAACATGTTGAGATAAAAGTACCCACCATAATGATTCTTGAAAGCTGTACTATGAGCAATAATTACATGATTTCATTCTACACATTGATGCAAAAATAAACATGTATTGTGGCTAGAGATTTTAAAGTTCAATTGAGATATATTTTAGACACATAATTTGAAAATTTTAATGTATCAATCCATTTTGAAAGGTGTGAAAATTGTCAACATTTCCTTGACTAGTTTTAGGCCAAATTTGGTAATTTTGGCACATAGTTCTGGATCTAACCTTTCACATGTGTGGAACAGGTCTAGATACTTTTATTTTAGTATATATTTTATATTGAAGAAGTTTCAAACTTCAAGACCCTCGAAATGACACCAAAATCATGTCATTTGGACATATAGGCCAAAATTGGCTATTTTAGGCTGAGGTGCCCTAAAATTGGGTCCTAAGTTCTAGAGAGAGGAGAAAAGTCATCTCTTTCAGCTATATTAGGCTAAATTTTGTGGAGAAACAGGTCAAAGGAACTTATGTACTGTTTCATTGAGATGAATAGATCATTGTCAATGTTTCTTCTCCATTGTGAGCATTGTTGTGTGTATTGTCTTCAAGCTCTTGTGTATGATCTTAGGTGCTTTCCAAAAGTGGCAGGCTATTGTTGTAGGGCTGGTATGCTGCTGTTTTGGCCACCCTTAGTACCTTTGAGTAGTTTCTTAAGTTCTTAGAATTCTTGTTCAAGTTCTTGTGCGTCAAAGGTAGCATTAGGATGCTTTGCCATTTCTAGCTTTTGTAGCTTGTTGTGCAAAGATCTTAGCCAGAACATTTGGGATATTAGATCCATTCAAGATCCACTTTTTTTACATGGTATCAGAACTGGCTGGTGCTATTTTTAGTGAGGTTTCCATTTATGGTGATATTTGGATGTTTGATCAAGTTCTAGCATGATTATGCATTGCATTGTTGATCAAATCTTACTAACCTTTGTTTGTTGAGTTGAACTTGTGGATCAAAAGCATGTTTCAGGTCTATTGAAGATCAGAGGCTAAGAAGAAGCTATTTCAGATCAGATCATCATGCCTAATCATTTGTTGATTGTGAGGCTTGTGCATACTCAATACTAACAATGTTTTGTTCAATCTATTGTTGACAATCTCCACTTTTGTGGATGAACACCCTCCTTTGTGGATGAACACTCTCCTTAAGTAGATGAACACTCTCCTTAAATGGATGAACATTCTCCTTAAGTGGATGAAAAATACTCTTTGAGTGATTTTGTAATTCTCCAAAAGGTTGAGCAAAGCTCCCACTTGGATGAAAGATCCCCTTTTGGGTGAACAAATTGTCAACAATCTTTTGCATAAATTACATGGTAAACTTTTCAAGCTTGATGCATGTGTGATCTCTAAGCATGAAAGATGTATGGCTAGGGAGCAATTGACAAACCAAAAATTTTGGCACAAAAGGTTGGTCCATCCCAACTTCAAATCTTTGGAGGTAATGGGAAAGAAAGAGCATGTTCTTGGTATCCCTAAAAGTCTTGTTGCAAATAACACATTTTGTGAACATTGTGCCTTGTCCAAATCTCATAGACTTGCTTATTCTAGATCTAAAAAAGTTTTTCAATTTGTGCATTCGAATCTTCATTCTTTTAGTACAACTAGCAATGGTGGGACAAAGATGTATGCAACTTTCATTGATGACTTTAGTAGGTATACTTGGGTCTACCTCTTCTTAAAACCAAAGATGAAGTGTTTGCTGCATTTGTCAAGTTTAAGAATGAAGTGGAAAATCAATTCAATACAAAGATCAAATGCTTGAGATCAAATAGTGGAGGGAAATCTATTTCAAATAAGTTCAAATATTTTTGCATAGCACATGGGATTAAGAGGGAGTTTTCTAGTCCTAGGACTCCACAACAGAATGGAGTGGCAGAGGGGAAGAATAGAACCCTTTGTGAATGTGCCAAGGCAATGAAAATACATGCTAATCTTGCTAAGTCCTTTTGGGGGGAAGCTTTAGCATGTGCTAACTATCTTTGTAATAGTGGACAAGTGCTTCTTTGAATGGTAAAAATTGAATATCTCAAATTCTACATGCAATTTCTAGAAACTTGGTATATCTTCTTGTAGACTCCAATGAGACCTTCCTAATGCACCAAAAATCATCTAATTCCAGTAAACCAAGTGTGAACTTGGAATTGATCAAGTATCTAACCCTATATTGAGTTTTGACCTACAAAAGATCAATTCTACACATGCAAAAATGCTGATTTTTGAGTAGAGATCAATCTAGCATGCTCTAGCATTGGTAACTCCTCCAAATCCTTGCTAAAGATGGCTGATCCTTTCATAACCTGAAACACAAGAGCTCTGATACCATGTTAAGGATTTCAGATCATTCAAGATCCAATCCATATCCCAAATCTTTGGTTACAATAAGGAGCAAACCAACAATCCTGCCAATGTAGAAAAATCAGCATCTACATACAAAATGAGATGCAAACTCTAAGAGATATTGATAAAAAATGAACCAAAACATAAAATATGTTTTCTGTCCGTACAATTACAGTACCCTACTGTATTTCACACGTGTGGAACCAAAAATAACAATAAATGATCATTCTACACATAGAATTGCAAGATAACACCAAGGTAGTGCACCAATGAGTAGTAGAACCCAAAGAGAACCATGTATAATGATGAAATGAGAGATAGAAGAGAGAAGATGTGTCTCTCCACGAGTTACATCCTTTTATAGAGTTTCCAAACCCTATTTGGCCACTTGGCTTTCCCTCCAAAATATAAACCCTACTATTTTTGGGTCTAGATTCAATATACCCAAAGTTCAAATTTGAATCTCTCTCAAACTCGACTACCAACTTTCCCACACTTTCCAAAAGTGTTTATTGAATGCATTTTAAACTAACATAACTTCAAAAAGTTTATCTCTAAGTCTAAAATGAGTTTTGGCCTCTTATTGACAATTTACCAAAATGTGACTAAACTAGACTAAACTAGTTGAAATCTCTCACATTTAGTGTATGCTTACTTTTTCTCCTTCTCAATTTATATCCGACCTCCAATACATATAGCATGCTTGGTCTAATTACAAGAACTAATTATCTAAGCATTACAAGATAGTTTAAGCTAAAACATCAACTAACTACGTCTTGCTACTTTGCTTAACTACAAGGACTTAACGGTTGAGTCGTGACATTCAAACTGTCATGCTCATCGAGCTTTGATGATGTACTCAACATTTGACGTGGTTGGCTTGACTTTTGGCTTTGGCACTTAGCTAGGGTTGAGTCACTTCGGTGACTTCGAAACTTCTGCGACTTCGACCTTTGGGGATTGGTTTGCCTTTGTTGTCTTCGGGGACTTCGGCCACTTCGGCTAAGTCTTGACTTTAGCATCGTTGATGACTTCGGTTGAGATTGGTGCCCTGGCAACTCATTGGAATTGGGACTTCGGACGAGTCGATGAATTCGGTTGAGTCGGTTGATGCCTGTGTAGAAATCTCGTGTATTTCTGTAGGTAAAGGCTCACAAAGTTAAAAGCACTTTGTGGGTAGAAACATTAAGCTTCTTCAGTTCATGCTTTTCTCATTTGCATTTGCAGTATTTTGATTCCATCATGAATCGCCCCTGTAAGTCATGTTCCAACCAATGAATCAAGTCCAATATGAAAATAGATGCTCCCTAATGATCACCCTGTCATCCTACAGTCCAAACTCTATCATGTATCTCAATGCCATCCCTATTCACAAAGATCTAAGCATCTATCTTGTAGTGCCCCACTTGTATGTGAAAAAATCATATCCAAAACACATCTAATGGATCAATTAGATCTTGGCTAAATTTGGATGCACATCTAGAATCATTCACAAGCTAGAAATCATTCATCTACAATGCTAGAACTTAGAAATTCATGTAGATCTGATTATAATCACTATGATCTAATAGAGTATTATCCCTGTTTATACAACAATAGCAACACACTATCCTTCACACGTGTGGATTCAAGTACATTCAAGTACAACAAGGAAATTCACATTCTACACACTAGAACACATATCATGAGAAATATGAAAGAAGTGGACATAGAATCAAAAGAGGATAGTTCTCCATACAAAATGAGAACAAAAAATCAGTTTTCCATACTAGTATAGCTATTTATGACAGCCATAATGTCACTTGGCTATGTGCCCTAAAATAGCAACTTTTAGGTACTTGACCAAAAACCTAGTTTCTAGTGACTAAATGCAATGTATCTATATTAACCAATTAGAGAAGGTCTAAATCTGACCTTATCAACATCACTACCATCCAAAAATAGTAGAAACACTATTTTAGGCCTTATTGACATAAGACTAGTTGAATTTTTCACAAACTCCCTTCAACTAGTTTTAGCATGAATTTTGATAGTACTCCAACATGAGTTCCATGCTTCATAAACAAGTCCTTTCCCAATGATTTGGTGGAGATATTATCCACACACTCCCTTGATGAGACATGTTGAAGCTTTACTTCCTTTGCCATGACTTGTTCTCTCACAAAATGATAAGCCACTTCGATATGTTTGCTCCTTGCATGAAAAACAAGATTGCTTGCCAAACTTTGAGTTGAAAGGTTATCACAAAAGATGATTGGACACTTCTAGAAATCTAGCAAGTTAATACTCACTACCATCCTTTTGATCCATAGCATCTCCTTGGTGCATGAAGTCAAGGCTTTGTACTCGACCTCACTTGAGGATAAAGAGATTGTTGCTTGTTCCTTCAACATCCATGAGATAGCTCCATAACCTATAAAAATAGCATGTGAACTAGTGGACTTTCTATCCATTTGATCTCCAACAAAGTCCGAATCTGAAAATCCAAACAAGCTAGAAGATGATCTCCTATAAACAATGCCAAAATCTCTAAAACGTGAGATGTACCTCAATACTCTCTTGCCTAGCTTCCAATTCTCCACACTAGGATCATGCATGAATTGACTTAATCTACCAACACAATAGCTTAGATCAGATCTTGTGATGGTCGGATGTATGAGTGAACCAACTAGCTTCCTATAGAGAGTAATGTCCTCAAAGGATCTTTCATTACCTCTTATAGTGAGCTTTACATTTGATTCCATAGGTGTATCAATAGGTTTAACATCATCCAAATGAAATATTTTAAGAATAAAATTAGCATACTTCTCTTGACAAATAAAAGTAGTTTGAGAAGTTCTAAATACCTCTATTCCCAAGATATAATGCAAATGAGTTTTTCATCTAGCAGTTGATTGTAACGGGAGAGCTGTTCTACAATATTCATGCTCTCTTCTCCGTTCACGTTCTTCTATTTCCCTTGCCCCATCAGATTGGTATCAGAGCATAGCTCATATAAATCGAGAGATTAAGTGTATTCTATTTGTATTACTGTTAGTATGTCTCACATAGTTAACTCTTCGTCATCATCCAACAAAGCTAGAGTCAATGACAAGTTTAATGGTTCTAACTTCTACATCTGGAAGTTAAAACTCCGGATGATGTTGATAGATAGAGATCTTTGGGATGTAGTAGAAGGTGCTGACCTGAAACTAGAAGATGATGATCAAGCAAAGGCATGGAAGATCAAAGATCAGAAGGCCTTAGCATGTATCACACTCAATCTGGCCGACTCCCAAATATCCCATGTTAGCACATGCAAAACCTCTAAGGATGCATCAGATTTGTTGTCAAATATCTATGAGACTCATGATGTAACAATTAGAATTAAAGTTAGAATCATTGTGTTACTATACTGTGGGTCCTATCAGTGGATAAGAATCAGTTGGCATCGCCATGAGGCATGTCGACGGGACACGCGTCCCGCCAACGACAACCTGGGTCATGCATGGGTTGCCTGAGTGAACAACTATATGTACAGTGTAATTTCATTTTGAGAAATATAGTTGCTATGTGAGCTTGCTGAGGAGAGTGATTTTCTGTCTGTGTTACTGTGTAGCATGATCTGCGTTCCTGTGCAAAGCAAAATCTAAGTTGGTATCAGAGTCGTACAAGGAGTGTACACAATACAGTGTCACCGTTGAAGAGAGCTTCGGGAGAACTGTCTTCTGAGAGTTCGGGGTTTTACGGCAGGTTGAAGACGGAAAGAGAAGCACTGGTGCACGGTTTCTAATATATAGAGGCTTGCTAAGCTCAGCAGAGGGATTATTAGCCTATGCATAGCATCAGACAGGAAAAAATCTGGTGAAAAATTGGCAATTTTGAAGCCAACTGAAAATTGAAACCGGACTTGGGGTTACAATTTTTATACATAACTGGTGATTTCTTCGCTATTTGTGCACCATTTTGGATGCCGTAAGGATAGGAAGAAAGCTAATCACACTATCAATTAGACATGGAGAGATTCTGAGGTTTATGTCAGAGATTTGTCTCCAGATAGTTAACCTAGCATATTTGCGATAAAAAGATGAAAAAAGCCACTTTGTCAAACAAAAGCTAAAAAAGTCCTTATTTTTTGGTCCTTTACCCGTTTTGACCCAAATGAAAGGCTATAACCTCCAAATGAAGGGCACCCGGACTGTACCTGCAAGTATGGTATGGGAAAATAGAGTGGTTGCAGTGGAGAAAGTGTTCGGAGTATGCCAGAAGTAGTTTCACCGCTCCACTGGGCACGTTGTTGGGAGTTGACGACTGAGTGCATTTCGAAAGGTGACGCCAATTTGGCTTTCAAATTGGTGGAAAAGCGGCGAGTGGCCTGGTAAGAAAAAAGAAGTGCAAGTCATTATTTTCAACTTCTGACATCACTGTTGGCCTCGACATACTGTTCTTAGCCTAAGACAGAAGTTTCAAGCAGTTTTGCGATGGCAAACATGGGAGAGTCCATTTTGAGTGAAAGTAGCAAATTGGATGGGATTTCCAACTATGCAGTGTGGAAATTTAAAATGAAAAACATACTGATGGAGAAAGATATATGGGAAGTCATCACAGGTGATGAGAGATGGCCTCCAAATGAAGCAGACATCAAAGTGTTCGACAAAAAGATGAGGAAAGCTTTGACCTTCATTAACTTGTCAGTGAAGGATCACATCATGACCCATATTTGTGATGCTATTACACCCAGACAGACATGGGATGTGCTAAAGGAGCAGTTCGAGACGTCAAATCCGTCAAGAATCATGTTTCTGAAGTCAAAATTGAATAGTGTCCGCATGGAGCAAGGAGAGCACATTCAGACGTACATGACCAGAATCAAGACAATGAGAGATGAACTGCATTCTATTGGAGAGCGCATACGTGATGTGGAGCTGGTGCATAATGCATTATGTGGCATTGCAGAACCCTATCAGATGTTTGTGAGCGGAATAGCATCAAGAGAAAGATTGCCAACCTTTGATGAGCTCACAGGAATCTTGATGCAGGAAGAGCAATGGCAAGAAATGGTGAAAGCTAGACGTTAAAATACTGACGATCAGGCACTTGCGACACGCCAAAAACAAGGCAAGGGCAAGGGCAAGGGCAAGAAGAAGTCTAAGCAACAATTTGCCAAGTCTCAGGAGGATGAGGGATCTTCCAGCAAAACTAAGAAGAAAGACAAGTGCTTCCATTGTGGTAAAAAGGGCCATTGGAAGAGTGAATGTCGCAAATTCCTGGCGGAACAAGACAAGGGGAAACCAAAACAAGCAGGTAACCTTGTCGATGAGGGTGAGATTGAAGACTCTAGCATCTTCATATCTGCATTGTCATCTAATCAAGATGATCAAGCATGGTATATTGACTCAGGAGCCACAAGACACATGACAGGTAACAAGAATTGGTTCAGTAGTTTGAAGGTGTTGGATAATGGAACATCTGTTTCACAAGCAAATGGTGAGGTGTGCATGATCAAGGGGATAGGCATAGTTTCAATCCAGCTGCTTGATGGCAAAAGCAGGATGATCAGGGAGGTACTTTACGTACCAGGTTTGCAGAAAAATCTACTTTCTGTTGGAGTCATTACTGATCAAAAGTTGAAAGTAGAATTCGCCCATGATCGTTGCTTTGTGAAGGATGCGAACCAAAAGTTCACAGTTACTACGAATGGAATAAGAGAGCCCAATACAAAATTGTACAGGTTGAATGCTACAATCAAGGGGCAACATGGACTTGTATCATCCGTTCCTTCGCAAACTGAGTTGTGGCACAAGAGGCTTGGTCACTTGAACTTGGGAAGCCTCAGTTTGATGAGAAAATTGGAGATGGTAACAGGACTGCCTACCATAGAAGATCACTTGAAATTGATGTGCGAATCTTGTGTATATGGGAAGCAGCATCGAGAGAAATTCAATAAAGGGGGTGTTGCAAGAGCAAAGAACATCCTAGATTTAATCCACACATATTTATGCGAGCCTATGAGGACCATGTCCTTAGGAAAAGCCTTCTATTTTATGACCTTTATTGATGATATGTCACGTAAGACGTGGATCTACTTCTTGAAGAAGAAATTAGATGCATTTGATAACTTTAAGAACTTCAAAAACTTGGTCGAAAATCAGACAGGTAGGAAGATCAAAGTCCTAAGATCAAATAGTGGAGGTGAGTATCAGTCTAATGACTTCAATGATCTTTGTGATCAATGTGGGATTAAAAGACAATTCACGCAAGCTCATACTCCTGCTCTCAATGGTGTAGCTGAGCACAAAAATTGTAAGATTGTGGAAAGTGCTAGATCTATGCTAGTTGAGATGAAACTACCAAAAGATTTTTGGTCAGAAGCATGTAGCATGGCAGTCTATCTTCAAAATAGAAGTCCTACCATTGCCATCCCAAAAATAACACTTGAGGAAGCATTCACAAAGAAGAAGCCAAAGGTGAACCACTTGCGAATCTTTGGATGTAAGGCCTTTGTACACATTCCTAAGGAAGAGAGACGTAAACTTGATGTAAAAGCTATCAAGTGCATATTCCTAGGATATGATGATCGTGTGAAGGGCTATAGAAGTTTTGATCCAGTTGAAAACAAAATCCATATAAGCCGAGATGTTATCTTTGATGAATCCAAGATGTATGAAGACGAAGATGCTGAGAAGATAGACACATCCAGTAGGAAAGATGGTATAGTGAGTATACCATCTGATGATGATCCATTCATTGAACTTCCGAGTAATGAACATGAGGATACATCTGAAGATACTACTACTCAACCTCAAGAAACAGGTTGGAGAGGTAGGGACAAAACCTTGTGGTGCAAGAAGGATTGAAATTACAAGTGACAAATGCAAGGAGAAGGATGTACTGTGGGATACATTTTCACTAGGAAGCCGATCACCTGACAGAAAGCTCCCTAAGTGGTTTGAGAGATTGATGGAGAGCCGCGACATAGATGACTTTCCAGGATCATCTAACCAGGGAGAGCTACGAAGATCAACAAGAGAGAAGATACTAACTGAAAGGTATGAAGCAAATTATGCTCTCTTATCTAGCATTATTCAAAGAAAAGAACCTTCAACTTATGGTGAAGCGAAGGATGATGACATTTGGATCAAGGCCATGGGAGAGGAGATGGAGTCAATTGCTAAGCATAGCACATGGGACTTAGTAAAACCACCAGTTGGCAAGAAACCCATTGGTTGCAAATGGATATACAGGACTAAGTACCATGCAGATGGAAGTATAGCAAAACACAAAGCAAGATTGGTGATCAAAGGGTACGCACAAAATAAAGGCATTGACTATGAGGAGACCTTTGTGCCGGTTTGTAAGTGGAATACTGTACGTCTACTTATTGCTTTAGCTTCACATTTTGGTTGGCCTTTGCATCAGATGGATGTGAAATCTGCTTTTCTAAATGGTGAGTTAGAAGAAGAAGTGTTCATGGATCAACCTGAAGGCTTTGTAATGAAGGGACAGGAAAATAAAGTATGTCGCTTGAAGAAAGCGCTTTATGGTCTTAAACAAGCACCATGTGCGTGGTATAGCAGGATTGATGCCTACTTTCATTCAAAGGGGACGGTGAGAACACATTCTGATCCAAATCTATATGTCTTATGCTTTGATGGTATGGTTGCTTTGATTGCTCTTTATGTTGATGACTTGATTATTATGGGAAATAATCAAGAGATGATAGACATGATCAAGAAAGACCTCATGGAACAATTTGAGATGACGGATCTCAGCCTGATGCATTACTGCCTTGGAGTAGAAGTGTGGCAAAAAGGACATGAAGTGGGTTTAACACAAGTGAAGTATGTCAAAGAGTTGCTGCACAGGTTTAGGTTGCAGGATTGCAAACCAGTAAACACTCCTATTGAACCAGGTAAAAAGCTTTCTAAGCTTCATACGCGAGAGGCTGTTGAGTCGTGAAATTCATGTTGTTCATTGTAGCACAAAAGAACAACTAGTTGATATTTTTACTAAGCCACTTACTGGAGAAAAGTTTGATAAATTTAGATCAAAGCTTTCTGTACTTAAAGTTTGTTGACTTTAAAGCTATGTATATGACTGTATAAGAAGTGACTCTACTTTAAGGGAGAGAGTTATAATTAAAGTTAGAATCACTATATTACTGTATTGTGAGTCCTATTAGTGGATAAGGATCAGTTGGCCTTGCCACGAGGCAAGTCGACGGGACACGCATCCCGCCAACGGCAACCTGGGTCATGCATGGGTTGCCTGAGTGAACAACTATATGTACAGTGTAATTTCATTTTGAGAAATACAATTGCTATGTGAGCTTGCTGAGGAGAGTGATTTTTTGTCTGTGTTACTGTGTAGCATGATCTGTGTTCCTGTGCAAAGCAAATTCTAAGCGTAACCACTAGATTACATCTTAGAAGGAAGTTCTTTACTCTTAGTATGTGTGATTCTACTGCGATCATTTCTCACATCAACAACTTCAAGTCCTTATTGGATCATATATCAGCTGTAGGATTTTCTATTCAAGATGATGATGCCGTCTTGACCTTGCTTTCTTTTCTTCCAAAGTCATATGAGCACTTTGTGGTGATGATCTCCACACAACCCGCCGACCTCACTCTTCAAAAGGTGATCGGTCATTTACTTCAAGAAGAAATGTGGAGAAAGACTCGCAGCCTTTCTATCAAAAACAAATCCATGGCTCTATACACCAAGAAGAAAGACTACTCCAAGGGGAAGAATCAAGTGCAACAGCAGCAATAGCAAAAGCCTCACACTCAAGGTGAGAATAGTGGATCACGAAAGAAGCTTTTCTACAGATATTGCAAGAGAGCCAATTATGACATTAAGGAGTGTCACATCTGCATCTACAACAAGGCAAAGAAGCAACAACAGCAGCAACCAGAATCCTCCAACACGGTGGATTTCAAGGAGGAAGATACGCATTTGTGAATGGCTTACAGCAACAACAACAAAGATTGCGATAGTTGGTACCTGGACAACGGTGCTACCCAACACATGACCTCTCTCAAGGAATGGTAAACTGAGTATGCAGCTTATAGCAAAGATCAATTCATCTACCTCGGAGATTCAAGCACCATATGCGTGGAAGGCAAAGGAACAGTGAAGATCACTTTCAACAATGATCTATCTATTTGTGTTCCCAATGTCCTTCACATTCCTCAGCTATCAAAAAAATTGTTATCAGTCTCTAAGATAACTGATGAGGGCTACATTGTTACTTTATCATCTGAGCAGTGTACAATATTCGAGAAAGATACTACTCTGGCTACATGCACTAGAGTTGGAAACCTTTATGTACTCTCTAATTCAATCGCATTAGCTACTATCTCTAATAAACATGTAAACAATAATGCTACTCTGTGGCATAGTCATTTTGAAGGGGGACACTTGGGATTTACTATAAAAGGAGGCCACTCTTTGCGCTAAGATATAGTTGGATAATGATGTGATAGTGAGTTGATAGTGATTTGAGAGTTGGAGTTGATAAGTTTGATGTGATAGTTGAATGCCATGTTGGTTGAGAGTTTCATTACATTTGTTGAGAGTGTGACTTGGAATGTATTCGAGTAGTTGATTGAAGGTTGATAGGTTTCAGAATGAGATTTGGTATGCCTATTTTCTTATTGCTCAATACTAGTGCTTGGTATGGCATGTGGGAAGATAACTTCACTTTGTGTGTCTTGTGTTCTCGTTGTATCCCATGCTAGTATTGTCGATTGAGAATGTAGAATGCTAAATTTCGAGAGATACTTGTTCAATGTTAATTGCTTGAGAGAGATTTGAGGTTACGTACCCCATGGCATGTTTGATTGAATGTTCGTAGTGGTTACAACTGGGTGTTTGGGAGTGAGGCTGTGCTTGAGAATGCTTGAAGGTTGAGTGATTAGTTCTACTTTGTTGCTAGTAATTTCATGTTAATTGCTTAAAATGCAGAAGGTTCGTTTGATTTGTGGAGATTGAATTTGACACTCATGTGTGGTTGGTTGATGAATAGAAATGGTTGAGTGGATTGGTTGAGGGTTTGAGGGTTTGGAGTTTTACATTTATTTTAGTATATATTTCATATTGAAGAAGTTTCAAACTTAGGACCTTCAAAATGACACCTAAATCATGTCATTTGGACATATAGGCCAAAATTGGCTATTTTAGCTAGTGGTGTCCTAAATTTGGGTCCTAAGTTCTAGAGAGAGGAGAGACAGTCATCTCTCTCAGGCTAAATTTTGTGGAGAAACAGGTTGAAGAAACTTATGTATTATTTCATTGAGATGATAGATCATTGTAATGTTTCTTCCTCCACTGTGAGCATTGTTGTGTGTATTGTCTTCAACCTCTTGTATATGATCTTAGGTGCTTCCCAAAAGTGGTAGGCTATTGTTGTAGGGCTGGTATGTTGGGCTGGTATGCTGCTAGTTTTGGCCACCCTCAGTACCTTTGAATAGTTTCTTGAGTTCTTAAAATGCTTGTTCAAGTTCTTGTGCATCAAAGGTAGCATTAGGATGCTTTGCCATTTCTAGCTTTTGTAGCTTGTTGTGCAAAGATCTTAGCCAGAACATTTGGGATCTTAGATCCATTCAAGATCCACTTTTTTCGCAAAAGGTACATGTCCTATTGTAATAAGGTAGAAAGGAAGATTGTGCTTGTGCTTTGTTTAAATAATCTCTTGATTGTGACATACAAGCTATTAAAAGTAATTATATAAGACTATTAGTTAACTACAACTCCGTAAGTTAAGCTAATTTAGTTTATGGTTACAATTGGAGTTGTTGAATAGTGACACAACATAAGACACCTATAAGGGACGCACCCTAAGATCCTGCTTACAAGACAATACACAATGGAAAACACACTATGGAGCAACCACCCAACCAAGTAGAAGCAACCAATCAACTCTAGAAGCTTCACCCCCAAGCCAAGGAATAAGAAACATGAATGTAGAGTGAAACCCTGGCAATGAATCAATGGTCACAATGAGGAGTAGGGCGAGTTTGGTCTCAATATATAGAGCCAAAAGCAACCTGGCACATATCCATGCATAGCCCTAAGTTCCCTATACATAGATTCACCTAGAATAGAGTCCTAAGCATGGACCACCTATTCATAGAATTGCTATTGATAACTCTACACATGCATACACTGTCTCATACCTTGTCTAAACTCCATTTAGTGTGTTCTGGGCCTCACAAAAATATTAGTTACTTTCGGGTCACATCCAGTATGACGTGGCATAACTAACAGCTTGATTTACTGGAGTACCATCGTGTATCCAAGACTAGGAGTATATTGAATCCTACTTACTGGTCATGGACATAACATTCTTCCCTCCTTAAACTGCTTCTATCCTTAGAAGCTCTCTAAACAAGAAAGAATTACATTTCTTTTAACTTTCGATAATAATCATGAAAATCATTATCCTTAGTGTAATAGATCCTAACACCACAGTAGGGCAAACACTAACTGATCCACCCAACCTTGCCTACTCCCTGATATAGAGTAAGCCCCTCCTAGCCCAGTGTGAGGACTGGTAGCATGCAACTGCCAAGTGTCGGCCACGTGGCACTGACGTGGCCGACTGCACGTCGGGACCCAACTGGGGGCCCTATCCTGCTGACAGGGTCCCTAGGCTGTGTTAGGCCCGCCATGGCTATGGACCGTGCTGGGGCACACTACTCACACTGTCTTGCCCTGTTGGTCATGTACGCTGGACACGACCCTGACTGTGGTATCTGACCTATCTGTGTTCTCTAGGGTTCGGCACTGGTTACGAGCTCGTAACACTCCCTCCCCCTTAAGAACCGTCTTGGTCCTCTAAGACAAAGTCTGGAAAAATCTTGCGAAGGACGCTGCCTCTTTCCCAAGTGGCATTCTCAACAGGCTGATCATTCCACTTAACCAGATATTCTCGGTATACAGTATGATGAGTCTGCGTCTCTCTACTATCAAGAATTTCCTCTGGTTCATGTGGAGGTTGTTGAGGATCCAATGGGAGAACTAGAACACTGTCCCCTACCAGATTATCTGATCTGGTTAAGGCTTTTCGTAACTGACTTACATGAAAAACTGGAAAAACCTTACTGTTGTGTGGGAGTTCTAGTTCATAGGTGACCTCGCCTAGTCTCCTACTGATGGTAAAGGGACCACAATACCTTGGAGACAACTTAGCACACACTCCTGATTTGAGGGTTTTAGAGTCAACTGGGACTCTCAAGTAGACTTTCTCACCAGTGGAGAACTGCACATCCCGTCTGTGTGGATCTGCATAATGCCTGGCTCGATCCTGGGATTGTCTAATGCTACGCTTAGCATGTTCTATCATCTGGTTTAGGTCTTCTAAAAAGTTTCTGGCTGCTTCAACTTTTTCTTGTTTAAACCCTACAGCTGTGGGTGAGCGTGGCTGAAAACCGTACATCAGCATAAATGGGCTGTATCCCATAGCTGAATGTTTGGTACTGTTGTAAGCAAACTCTAATATTGAGAGATACTCCTCCCAATTAGTCTGCCTCTTGCTGACGTATGCACGAAGCATATCCTCCAGCACTTGATTTACCCTTTCTGTTTGACCGTCCGTCTGTGGATGGTCAGTGGTACTCATATTAAGTTTAGTATGGAGATGATGGAATACTGCCTTCCAAAAATTTCCAGTAAACTTACTGTCCCGGTCGCTGACTATGCCGGAAGGTAGACCGTACAATTTAAATAGCCCGTCTACAAACAACCTCGCTAACTCTGGAGCTCTAACGGTTGTTTTGGTCGGAATAAAATGAGCCATTTTGGTCAGACGGTCAACTGTGACCCATATAGCGTCATTACCCTTTTGGGTTTTAGGCAGGCCTACTATAAAATCCATGGAGATACTCTCCCATTTACCAGCTGGTATTTCTAAGGGATGCAACAACCCTCCTGCCTTTAAACGCTCTGCTTTATTTACTTGACATTTCTGGCAACTGGCTACATACTGGTGGACGTCCTTTTTCATACTGGGCCAGAAAAATTGCCTACGAAGAAGCTCATAGGTCTTCTGTATGCCTGGGTGTCCCGCGCTAGGATTGTCATGACATTCATATAGGACCTGCTGCCTATAATCCTCTGAATTGGGGACACATACTCTATCTCTATAGAGCAAGTACTCATCCTGAATGGAATACTGTTTCCATTTGAATCCTTGAGTCAACTGACCCTCAACCACTGGGGTTTGCTTGGGTAATACAGGCTCAGAATCCTCAACGTCATCTGACGACGTATACTCGGACTCATCATCATCCTCAACGGAAGCTGCCGTATTCTTGGATGAACTGGCACCAGCCCCGGGAACTGGTTCTGGAGTCTGTAACTGTCTGTTCTGGACTGAGTTCCAGATAATAGAGAAGAATGCATCATGCTGGCATTTCCCTCTCAAGGACTCGAGTAACTCATTACGAATCTGAGTAAAACTCAGCTCGTTTATCATAGGCATTCTTCTAAGGGCATCTGCTACTGTATTGAATTTTCCACGCCTATATCTGATAGACATGTCAAACTCTTGCATCAACTCTGCCCAACGAGCTTTCCGACCTCTAAGCTCAGGTTGATTGCAAAGGTATCTGAGACTCTCATGGTCTGTCAGGACCTCAAAGTTGGCACCATACAAATAATGCCTCCAAGTCTTAAGGGCATGGACTATAGAAAAGAGTTCCTTTTCATAGGCACTGTACCTAGTCTGAGCTGGCTCGAGTTTTTTACTCTCGAACGCAACTGGTCGTCCACCCTGAGTTAGCACAGCGCCTACTGCAAAGTCGCTAGCATCTGTTTCGACCACAAATGGCTGATTGGGGTCGACGACTTTTAAGACTGGTGCTGTAGCTAAGGTTGTTTTGAGAGCATCAAAGCTCTCCTGTTGTGCGGACTCCCAAATGAACTCCTTTCCCTTCCCCTTAAGAAGATTTGTCATAGGGACTGCTATCTGAGCATATTCCTTGACAAATCGTCTGTAATATCCCGCCAGACCAAGAAAGATTTGAAGTTCCAAAATATTTTGTGGTCTCAGCCAACTGAGTATGGCTTTAACCTTATTTGGGTCCATCTTAATCCCATCTGAAGAGATAATGTGACCCAAATATGCTACTTCTTCAACGAAGAATTCACACTTGGATTGTTTAGCATAAAGCTTATGCTTTCTGAGCAGTCGAAACACCTTTCTGAGGTGTTTTAGATGCTCCTTCCTCGTTTTGCTGTAGACGAGGATGTCATCTAAAAATACGACCACAAACTTACCCAAGTATGGTCTGAGGACACTATTCATCAAGGTCATAAAGGTAGCTGGAGCATTTGTGAGCCCAAATGGCATCATCTTAAACTCATAATGACCGTGACGAGTCCTAAAAGCTGTTTTCGAGACATCTTCCGATTTTATACGGACTTGATGATATCCCGATCTAAGGTCTATTTTACTGAAAAACTTAGCCCCGTCGAGTTGATCAAACAACTCGTCTGCCCGAGGCATAGGGTATTTATTCTTAATTGTGACTTTATTGAGGGCTCTGTAATCTACGCAAAGACGCATAGACCCCTCTTTCTTTTTCACCAATAGGACTGGTGAGGCCCATGGTGAACTACTGGTCTGAATTTGGCCTTTCCCAAGATAGTCTGTTAACTGCCTAGTTATTTCTTCATCCTCTGTTCGGCTGACCCGATACGGAGGTTTACAAACAGGTGCTGTACCTGGTACTAGGTTTATTACATGATCTACCTCTCTGCTAGGTGGTAAACCATGTGGCAAATCTTCAGGAAAAACATCTTTAAATTTAGACAATAAAGTTTCTAATTTACTGATTTTCTGCTGAATAGAACTGAAAATAGAAACTTCAGGAATAAACTGAAAGTCACATAAGAATACCTGATGGTCTTCGTCTCCGATTAGCTGACAGAGCTCTGAACTGCAGACCATAGGGCTGTTGGGAACATCATGCTCCCCATGCAACTGGATCTCTCGGCCTTTATACTGAAAGCTGAGGGTGTTCTCCTGATAGTTTCTGTGGAGGGAAGGTCCTAAACTGTAGAGCCAATCTCTCCCGAGAACAATGTCTGTTCGATCCAGGTGCATTATCTGAAAGTTTATTTGATCTTGGTACCCCTGAATACCAAGATTTAACTTACTTACCATAGTTTCCCATATTTTTTTATCTTCACCCTTAGCTAATGAAACTATGTACCTATGCTGACTAGGTACTTCTGGTAGTTTAAGCTTTTTAACCAGGGTGTGGTTGATGAAATTATGGGTTGCCCCATCATCAACCATGACTCTTACTGACTGGTTACCAACTTTCCCATGCATACGTACTAGGTCATGCGGCCCAAAGCTGAAGGGTCTCGCTAGCATTGCAGAGGTGTCAGCTGGCAACAGTGTTCATGATCTTCATGATACACTTTGATCTCGGAAGCTGCCGAGTCACTGGGGAAACATACAGTCTGAACAAGATGAACTTGTTTTTTATCTTTCTTATCTTTTTTAGTGAAAGGCCCCTTGGGACACTGTCTGACTGTGTGTCCCTTGCCCATACACACAAAGCACAAACGTTCTTGTTTGGCTTTCTCAAAATCATCTGGTTTTAAGGGCTGTATGTGTGAAGGGCGTTTCTGAGGAGCTTCACCTTTAAATTTATCTTCTTTCTTTCTTTTTAAAAATTTCTTTTTAAATTGAAAGTCTTTCTGAGGAAACTGCTCAGAAAGTGGTTGTTGTCTCGCTCTCTTCCTACCCACTGAATCATCATAGATTTGAGCATATCTGAGAGCTTGCTCAAGGGTAGTAGGCGAGTTTCTCTGGACCTCTACTTTATATTCATCTTTGAGGCCACGGACAAATCCCCTGATTTTTTGATAGTCATCCATATTTTTAATCTTTAAAATTGCCTCTCGATACTGCGAGATATATTGGATGAGGGACTTGTCCATTACTGTTCTTTCCCAGGCTTCCCAGGCTCTATCAAGTTCATTCTCTGGTAGAAATTCTCTTAGGAAAGCTTCTTCAAAAGCTTTCCATGACCGGGGAGTCTGCCCAGTCTCCTGGAGATTTAACCACCACTTATAGGCCATAGGCCCTAAAGAAAGACTGGCCTCAATTGCTTGCAAATGGTCAGGGGTCTGTTTAAGAGCATGAATGTTCTTCCATTTGCTGAGGAAGGTTTGTAGAATATCTGCATTTCTATCCTTCTCTTCCCCATTAAAAGTAGGAGGCTTTAAATCTTTAAAAACACTGGGGTGAGACCGTAAAGTCTCACCCGAAACTGATGGAAGTGGAGAAGGGGATAACTGAGAAGTGGAGGGAAGGCTTCCTTTCGCGAAGCTCAAAATCAAGTTTTTGAGTTCAGCGAACGAGTCGTCCACACTGGACTTGAAATTGGCTAATGCCAGCTTCAGTTCATCCACTTCTGTTACCAATTGGAGGAACTGCTCCTTGGTAACCAGTTCGTCGAGTTCTTCGGCGAACTGTTCCTGTTCTTCTACTTCCATGGGTTCCTTCCCTTTTCTGTAAGCCAAGGCTTCTGTTTCAAGTTCGTCGAAGCCTCTCTCCTGGGGTTGATCAGGTCCCTGAGGAGTGGTCATCTTCGAAACTGAAAGAGAGCTACCTTAACTTCTGAAGGAAAAAAGTCTAAAAGACTAATTTACAATTGTACAAGGGAAAGGAAAGATGACTTAGCTGTTTCTGAGGACTGTACTTCCAAAGAAAGAATCAAGAAAAGCCCTTTCAGCTCTTCCTCCACTGCTTTCAGATCTGCTATCCGGAAAAATCAGAGATCAAGGTACCAAGAAAAAGAAATAAACTTCTGATCGTCTTGGCCCCTTCCCTCGCTGTCTGAGGTGTATACTTTTTGCTCCAAAATTCCCGTTTTAGGACCCAAAACAGTTGCAAACTTGTGGTTCCTGCCAAAGACCTTCAGCGCTGGACCTGCACCCACGATTCTGTCTCAGATCCGTTCCAAATTCCAGAAAATTTCACTCCAAATTCGAAGTCTCCACCCAATTTGGCAGCGCTGGACCTGCTCCACGTTTTCTATATAAAATGTGCTCAAAAATCCACAACTGATACATAAAAATCAAGGGTAAATCCCTGATTTTTCAGCGCTGAGCTTCTACAAGGGATTGTGCCTCAAACAACTGTAAATTCCCAGCAAATTTCAAGGATTTGAAAGCTGTTCCTACAGCGATTTTCCTCCTCAATTCTTTCCTGAGAATCTGAGAAATCTTTCCTATCTTCTGATAGCTTTCTCTACTGCTGTCCTGAACTCCCTAGGATGGAGATGGCTCTGATACCAGTGTAATAGATCCTAACACCACAGTAGGGCAAACACTAACTGATCCACCCAACCTTGCCTACTCCCTGATATAGAGTAAGCCCCTCCTAGCCCAGTGTGAGGACTGGTAGCATGCAACTGCCAAGTGTCGGCCACGTGGCACTGACGTGGCCGACTGCACGTCGGGACCCAACTGGGGGCCCTATCCTGCTGACAGGGTCCCTAGGCTGTGTTAGGCCCGCCATGGCTATGGACCGTGCTGGGGCACACTACTCACACTGTCTTGCCCTGTTGGTCATGTACGCTGGACACGACCCTGACTGTGGTATCTGACCTATCTGTGTTCTCTAGGGTTCGGCACTGGTTACGAGCTCGTAACACTTAGTCTGACTTTCATATCAAACAAGTACTCAGAGATAAACCTATTTCAAATCGTTAATCTCAGTTCTGGAGTATAACTCAGGTTTGAAAAGTAAACTAAGCGACAAATTTTCCATTTGGGTTACATTCATCACAAGTTAGTAACATCACCTTCATGTAAAACACTTACATGAAACAATGGGTGAAATAACCTAAGTTAGGAGACTAAAGTTAAAGAAATAATAAAATAATTACAGTCTAGAATTATCCACAACTCTGACAGATAATTCATAAGTTTTCAAGTACAAATATCCTTAGAATCCAAATTCTAAGATATGATAATTCATTCAATTAGAATCTCTAGGAGAATCTTTAAGATATAGAATGATTAAAACTCAACTCTGAGTATCCCATATACTCTTCTGAGTTAAATGCTCATGTTTCTAGCACCAAATGCAAGAAAATAGCATTCATTCATCTTAATAGACTTGTCTATCTCCTATGATAACTAGAGATCCAATCAGATGAATAACTGTACTCAAGCATCTACAGACCATAAACTGTAGTAAAATAACATCCACTAGATGATTTCAATTATCCACAGATAAAATACTTATCTTTGTGAGAATATTTGTGAGATCCATTGGTCCTCAAATATAACACTAGAGTAGAGAAATTCAAAACACTGATCTGAATTCTTACTCAAATAATAGATCAAGAATTAATCATCACACTTAAGAATCATTACAATTCCTTATAATCCTCTGACAATAATTAAGTATCTATTTATGATCCATCAATCATATATCTAGATTCATATGATTTGTCAATCATAACTTTATGGAATCCACAACCACACTTAACTATTTATAGGATACTGGAGTGTATGTCTAACATAACTCAAGAAAAGTAAGAGTTATTCCAAAATCTTTCCTACTAGGAAAATATTGGATTTTAGGAACATTCTCCAAATTCTTTTACCGAAGTGCGAAATTCAAGTTCTATAAACCACTGGTAATTAAAGACTTCACTACAAAAAACTTTAGACTACAAATCTAGAATCACATCTAGATACCTGAAGTCCTGCTGAATATCAATTCAGTTATTATTCTTGGATCCATTATGATTTGTTATCCAATTGAGCTCTCTGGGATACAATCACTAATGAGCTGAGTCTATTCCTTAACTAAGGAATACTCTATCCTAAGAATACTGTATATCCAATGCACATAATTTCAACTGATGAATCCAAATGATTCACTAATCATGCATCTTACAAGCAATATAATCAAAACCATCAGTTTATGGTGAATCCACATCACACTGATCGTTTTACCAATTAACCTTATCCTAGAGTAATTAACTACTCAAGTTAATTTCCAATGATTCAGAAATCTCAAATGTCTAGGTGAAGAATTCAATTATACTAGTATAGCACGACATTTAGATCCTTACCCAAATCATTTATAAGTTAATCCATAAATCTTCTATAAAAAGATTTGTTAACTCTGCAAGTATCTATCAAAACAATACTTGATCATATGTTCATGTTCACCGACTAGGTTAAGTGCACCAGATAACCTTAGTAACTAGGATTACACAGTAGATTCATACAAGATTAATCATGCACATATGAGAATAATCTCACTATGACCCAGTACATAAACACATTTTTACTTGGCAGATTCCTCCAGAACCCACATATGTTACTCACATATCTCACTGAGATCTTGTAACTTAGCTACAAAATATTTTCTATTTCTCATGAGTAAATAACATATCCGGGAAATCTCTTAGACGAAATAAAATTCACTCTCAGCAGTTTTCCAATCCAATTTCTTTTAATAGCATAATTTCTTCCACTCAAACAACCCCTCTCTGATCCTAGTACTAAAACTAAGATTAGGTTGTTTCTATACAGAACTCTCAGACTTAAATTTTGATTAAACTTACTTCTATTCAAATCAAAATGGAATTAGTAACTTTTGACCTTTTACTATACTACTTATATATAATGATTCAAATATCAAACCGGTTCTAGATCCAGATTGTCCACATAATACCTAGAGAATTTTTCTTACTAGAAAAGTCAGTAATAAGTGCTTCACTAAAGAATTCACTTCATTACAAATAGGACTCCTCCTTCAAACATTTTCAATTTGATTGAGATTTCTTGATTTGTAGAAGTCAAAATAGCTTCAAACTTGATGGAGACGGTGCATAAGCCACCGACCATCAATTCACAGGTCTGATAGCTTGCTGAGAAGGTAAAAAGGAAAGCTAATCATGCTGTAATTAATTCCAGAATGATCTCCTTATGGATTTGGAGAGATCCATCCCCCAAAAATCACCAAAAATGGTCATTTTTTGAATTTTTTTGACTTCCTACAAGTTCAATTGATGGAATTCTTGGATCTAACTTCAGGGAAAGCTTCTAAAGACTTTGGTTCGCCTCTTTACAAGCTGTACATGGTGTTTTACAGCCAACTACTATCCAACTTTATGAAAAAACAAGCAAAAATGATGATTTTTGGCTATTTTCCAGTTCTTTCATCACCATAAAGTGGAAGTTCATGACATACAACTCTTTCTCTAGCACATGCAAACCAATTTACAGAATTAAAACCATCTAATTGATCTGATCTTGCTGGATTTTGGTTCTTACTATCTATTTTGTGCCAAAAAGCATGAAAAACCAAGCAATTTTGACCAAAACATAGCCTAGAATCATAAATCATTGGAGAGAATTGGCATGCATCCTTAATTTCATCATTAATGAACCCTAAAATGAAAGTACATTTGCTGGAAAATTCAGATCTACCGAAGATTTGATCTACACAAGAAAAAGCTCCAAAAAAGCATCACAACTTGGCCTTCAAGGACAATTCTCCATAAAACCACAAAGAATCCCAAGAGTAATGGATCTTAGCAACATGCAAATTGAAACTAGGATAGCACACCCACTTGCACACTTGTTGTCCACCTTGGAAGAGAATTCCCATGGATCCAATCCAAAATTTCGGTGAAAGGTAGCCCTTCTCCATGTTCTCCAATCTTTGTAAGCCTTGCTCTGATACCACTATATAGGGAAGCTCTCTAAGATCATGCTTACAAGACAATACACAATGGAAACACACTATGGAACAACCACCCAACCAAGTAGAAGCAACCAATCAACTCTAGAAGCTTCACCCCCAAGCCAAAGAATAAGAAGCATGAATGTAGAGTGAAACCCTGGCAATGAATCAATGGTCACAATGAGGAGTAGGGCAAGTTTGGCCTCAATATATAGAGCTAAAAACAACCTGGCACATAGCCATGCATAGCCCTAAGTTTCCTATACATAGATTCACCTAGAATAGAGTCCTAAACATGGACCACCTATTCATAAAATTGCTATTGATAACTCTACACATGCATACACAATCTAATACCTTGTCCAAACTCCATTTAGTGTGTTTTGGGCCTCACAAGAATATTAGTTACTTTCGGGTCACATCCAGTATGATGTGGCATAACTAACAGCTTGATTTACTGGAGTACCATGTATCCAAGACTAGGAGTATACTGAATCCTACTTATTGGTCGTGGACACAACAACACCTATCAATTTGGTTTGACAAGAAATTATCTAATCTTGCCAATGTATATTTTATGATTAGTTTATGATAATGTAGTTCTAAGAGAAGTTTGTAGTATAGTGAGTGTCGCTAATCCTCAATGATTTGTGGAGTATAGCTCTCTTAATATTTGCTACTTGACAATCAAATTTAAATCTTGGATCAAAATACATGTAGATTTGAAATAGATACAAGATCAACTTTAGTGGGATAGAATTATAATTTGACTCGAAGGATTGATTTAATCTTCAATTCGATCTAACCTGATCCAACGATTGATTTATTTTTTGATTTGATTTGACCTGATCGAAGGTTGATTTTGACTCTGTTATCTTCATTTGCTATTTTATAAATTGTCAAAATTCTAAAGTATTTATTTCTAGGCTTGTCCATTATGCATAGTTTGTGAGTACTTTTATAGGACTGAAAATTTCAAGTGTTTAAAAAAATGGGAACTATACAAATAAGAAGTTGCTATATAATGGTTTTCTAGCTTATCAGCAACAAATCTCCAACAATCTCTCCTTTAATGAAGATCACAATCAACCTATCACGGACTTGCGGTCATCTTTACAGCTTGCCCATCTTGCATCATTGTAATGCTCGAATCCTTTTTCTTCGTTGTCTACTTTGTATGTTAATTCCATATTTTGAATACCCTTCAGATATTGTAGGATTTGTTTTGCCATTTGCCAATGTGCCATGCCAGGATTGGAAGAGAATCGGCTTAAAGCATAGACAGAGAAAGCCAACTTGGGTCTAGTACGAATTGTAAGGTACATAAGACTACCGATTAGGTTTTGGTAGGGTATACCTTCCATCTTTTATCTATCCTCCTTTGTTTTCGGGCAATCATGCTTCGTCAATTTGGCTCCAGCTATTATTGGTGTGGATTTTTCTTTGTAGTTCATCATTCAATACTACTTCAGCACTTTTCTGGCGTACTCTAATTGACTCAAATGTATTTTTTTCTTTTATTTGATCTCTTCTGATCTCCAGCCCAAGGCATTTTGTTGCTTCTCCCAGATTTGTGATTTCATAAAGTGTCCTTGATTAGTATCAAGGAGTTTCCTATCATAAGAGAATCATACACAAAAATAGTTAGAATCACAAAATCTCTTCCTACTCTCTTTATATAGACATTACAGTCTGGTTGTGTAGGATTGAAGTCTAGAGACTTCAGAAGACGGTAGAGCTTCTTGCCTACTTCAGACCATAAATGCATATCTGCAGTCGATAGAGATATTGTCGATTGTCGGGGTCTTCAAATCCTTCAGGCTGCTTCATGAATATTTCTTCCTACTGCTCGAATGTTTCTGATTCGTGGGGTTGATCTTCGTCTTCCTGCTGCTCTGGAGTCTGGGGCTCAACATTCTAATTTGATGCTTGTCCTCGATATCCCTCTTGACTTGGCAGTAGTGTGAAGATCTCATGGCCTTTTTCATCCTTCAGTCCAAAAACTGTAGACTCATCAGACTTCATATCTCTACTCGAAATGACCTTCTTCGTGGTTGGATTATAGAGTCTGTACACTTGTGATTCGTTCAAGTATCCGACCATGATTGTTTGCTCTGATTTCCCATCGAGCTTGCTTCATTTTTCTTTTGGAATGTGCTTGTATGCTACACATCCGAACACATGCACATAAGACAGATCAGATTTTGTACTTGTCCATATTTCGTATGGTGTCTTGTTTTCCAGGGCTATCATTGTTGATTTGTTCTGTAGGTGTACTGCTGCAGCTATTGCCTCAACCCAAAATTGACTTAAAAAATTGAGCATGTGCCATCATGCATCTGGCTCCCTCAACTAGCATCTTGTTTCTTCATTCTACGATACCATTATATTCGGGGGTGTACGCAGGAGTATATTGATGCTCTATCCCTTGTTCTTGGCAAAATTTAGAAAATTCTATGCTCTTGTACTCACCTCTATTGTCAAATCTGATGATCTGAATCTTCTTTGAGGTGTGTCGTTTTGCAAATGCCACAAGATTCTTGAAAGAGTCAAACACTTCAGATTTTTTCTTCAAGTAGTAGATCGTTGTCATCCGGTTGTAGTCATCAATGAATGTCAAAAAATACCTTGATCTTGAGAGCGAATCCACGTTCATCGGTCCACAAACATATGAGTGGACGAGCTCAAGAACTTCTTTGGCTCTTCTTCCCTCATGTGTGAATGGATTCCGATGCTATTTGCCTTTTTGACAAGCTTTACAGAATTCAGTATCGGGTCTAGATTTCTTCAGACCTGTGACTATGTCTTTCTTGCACATGTCATACAGGCTCCTCATGTCCAGAGGATTTTTTTTTTTGTGCGAAAGCTGATCTTCATTTTCTGATGCATTTAATATGCTATCAAAATTGCTAATTGTCTTGGCTTGGTAGAGATAATAAAAAATGTGATTATCAATAAGTATGTGTACAAACAATATGTTCATAAAATGAGTGTGCTGCAATGCTTAGTCTCGATGGACTTGCACATATATAGAACCTATATAAGACGAGTGTGCTACAATGATCAATCACGATATGGACTTGCACACATTTTTTTATTTCTTTGCCATACTCAACCTTATATGTCCAATTGCTTATATAAGGATCCTATAGATGCTAACTAGATTATTACAAGAAGGTTTAATTCTAATTAACATACATAAGCAATGCATGATCTGTTATCATTTTCACTCATTAATCTTTTGATGCCAAATTTCTATTTGGATAATGAAAAATGATCATAAAAATTAGAACATGTCATTTCAATCCTGATAGTCAAGTTTTGATTTTGGGTCAAAATAAATATAGAGTCAAATTACATACATGGTCGAAATAGATGTAGGCTTGAAATCAGTGGAGTCAAATTCAGATTCAACTTAAATGATCAATTTAGTGTTCAATTTAATTTGATCTGACCTTGGATCGACTTAGTCTTTGATTCAGTTTGATTTAGTCCATAGTCAACTTGGAATGTATATTTGATCTTCAGTTGCAATTCTATAGACTATCAAAATTTTAGAGTATTTTCGTAGACTTGTCCATTGTGCACAATTTGTGAGTACTTCTATGGGTCTCAAAATTTGTTTGAAAAAATAGAAATTGTACAAATAAGAAGTGATTATACAATGGTTTTCTAGATCATCACTAACCAATTTCCAATACTTTTGAGGAAGCAAAAATAGTGAAATTTGGGATAAGACAATCGAAGAGGAGATGGACTCAATTGACAGGCATACATTTAGGAGCTTGTAGATTTTTTAGAAAATGAAAGGCCAATTGAAAATGATTGGATTTTTATAACTAAATGTCATGTATAGAAAAAGCATAAAGCATGGCTTGTAGCAACATGGGCGATGGCTTAGTTACCTTTGGAACCTAAGAAAGTGCTTGAAACTAGAGATAAACAATTGAGTAATCATTTTATCTCTGAGTGCTTAATTCGATGGAAAGATCGATGGTTCTACTTTTAGGGAGAGAGTTAGAATTAAAAGTAGAATCACTGTGTGGATGTATTGTGGATCCTATCAGTGGATAAGGATTAGTGGCCTCGCCACGAGGTGAGTCGACGGGACACGTGTCATGAAGTGGCAAGAATCATTAGATTGAGGATAGATCATAGGTTGATCAAGATTTCACTATTCTATGTGTTGATTTTCTAGTTAGAAGTGCTAGAAGAGATTTGAGAGGTTCCATTTCTTTGTGATTTCTTCTTGAGTTCATTTGTTGACATTCAAGAGAGTGCTTTGTGCATTGGAACAGGTTGAAAGAGAAGATCAGGTCACTTCAACATGGCTACAAGTGGAGGCTTTATGTTGGAGAGCAATGATATGCTTACCTCAATCAACTATTCTACTTGGAAGGTGAGGATGGAGTCCTTATTGGAGATGAATGAGTTGATGGAGATTGTTGCAGGTGTGGAGAAGAGACCTCAAGCACCTCAAGATCAATTGAGGTATGACAAGAGAGCAAAGAAATCTCTACACATGATTAAGATGAATGTTACCAATGAACTTCTCAAGGAAGTTGGTAAGTGCACATCATCTTTGGAGGCTTGGGAAGCTTTGAAGAAGCTTTATGAATCCAGGTCTACATCAAGAGTGCTTACTCTTAGGAGGCAAATCTTTCAAAGTTTGCAAAAGAAGGAAGAGAGTAATCATGCTTTTGTTTTGAGGGTTAAAGCATTCAATGATGAGTTAGCATGTATTGATGAAAACATTAAGGAGGTAGAACTTGTTCAAGTTATACTTAATGGCTTGTTGGATGATCATGCTAATCTTGTTAAAGTTTTGCTATTCAAAAGACTTTGCCAAGTATTGTGGATTTGCAAGAGATCTTGGTGAATGAGGAGTATAGGCTTCAATCAAGAGGAGGTGGATCTACATCGACATCTCATTATGAAGAGGATGCTATGTTCATCAAAGGCAAGTTCAAGGGCAAAGGCAAAGGCAAGTGGTCTAAAGGGCAAGATCAAGGTGATACTTCCTCTTTTGGCAAAAAGAAAGATAAATCTAAGTTGAAATGCTTTTATTGTGGAATCAAAGGGCATTTTGCAAATGAATGTTTGAAGAAGCAAAGAGATGAAGGTAGCAAGCAAATCAACTTTACTACTAATGATGAGGGTCTAGGTGGTGGTGATTCTCTTTTGATGTGTTCTTCAAGTCCAATATCAAGTGAAGGTGACAAAGATTCATGGTGGATTGATAGTGGAGCTAGCTCACACATGACTAGTCGCAAGGAGTTCTTTACTTCTTTGGTCACTTATGATGGAGCCAAGAAAGCAATTCACATGGCCAATGGTGGTGAGTGTGTGATTGAAGGTACTGGTTCAGTTCCTATTTGTCTCTCTACTAATAGGAAAGCAAGACTTGATGGTGTTCTTTACATTCCTTCACTTTCAAAGAATTTGCTAAGTGTTGGTCAAATGATAGAGACAGGATACATGGTAAAGTTTGGTGGTGATGCTTGCTTCATTACAAAGGAAGAAATCTTGGTTGCTAGGGGCAATAAACAAGGTAGACTTTTCAAGCTTGATGCTTTTGTTATGGCTTACAAAAAGTATGGAATGGAAAAGGAGATTGGTCTCAACTTTCCAAAGTTACCTTTTAGCATCAATAAGATTGGTGAATCTTATGCAAAGTCTAACAAGCTTCTGTATTCTAGATCTAGGTCAAGATCTAATATGCTTCTTGGAGATGTTCATCTTTGTGCTAACTTGGCTAGTCTTGAGGATAATGATGGTGTTTCAATGGTTCTTCATGGCAAGTGCAAGCATGCAAAAGGTAAGGAAAGAGCTAACTTCATCAATGGAGGTGGTGAAGGTTCTTCCTTGGAAAATATTGTTGCTAATGATTTCTTTGTTCATATGGAAAAAGATGTTGCTAGGTGCATTCATGAAGGAGGTGGTTCTTCTACATTCTTTTGTGATGAGTCCAAGAAAGTCATTTTTGCAGCAAGTGGAGTCACATTTCTTCATAAAGAAAGTAGATCAAATGGTTCTATCAAGAGACTTGGTGAGGGAGATAGTCACAAGTCAAGAAGAAGAGAAGTATGTGAAGAGTTCAAAGTAGGATGTACTTTGAATGATGTCATTGTGAATGATAGTGAGGAAGAATCATTATCATATGAGTCATTACCTAAAACTTTGAGTAGAAGTTCTTGTTTGAAAAAAGAGAGTACTTCAATCATCCTTATGTTGAAGGTACTAATCATTTTTTTTATGGCTACTAATGTTTTTGAGGTTTCTACTTCTTATGATGCAATCATTAAGAGGGAGTCTTATGAAGGGAAGAGCAATGGAAGATTGGTTCTTGGGAAGATCCAAGGCATGGATCTCACATCTCTTCATCAACTCAAAGGATTCTATGATTGTGAATTGATCACTCATGATCAAGATGGCAAAAGGTTGGTTGGAGAAGACTACATGGAGCAAATCGAGAGGCAATTTTTTCAAGACAAGGGAGATTTCATTGGTGAGCTTATTGAGGTTTGTTATGGACTCAAGAAGGCTGGATGTATTAGGTTTGATACTCATCTTCACCTACTCTACTTCATGTTTAATGGAAAGTTTGGAATCTATCTTTTGATTTATGATGGTGACATTGGTGACATTGATTTCACTAACCTTTGTGGAAGATCGAGATCAAGCATTGATGAGATCTTGTTGGATCTAGATCATATGTTTGAGAGGGAGTATTTCCAAAGGTTCAGGTCTGAATATATTCATATCTTTGATGACCAAGAGAAAGGTAAGCAAGTGGAAGCGACTCATTTTGCCTTACTCACATGTTTTGGAGAATTTTCTTGTGTAGATGATGCTATGCAAGTGAATATTGGTTCTCATGGTCTTCATACTAGAAAAGCAAGTAATGGATCTGGAAAACAAAGTTTGTTCAATGACTTTGATGATCAAGAGGAAGATCAAGAGGTTGGTCTCAAAGGGCTTCAACAACACAAAAGGAAAGGTGGCAATTTGGAGCTAGTCAAGAGCATCAAAGGAAGGTTATTTGGCAAAGATGTTATGGATCTGTTTTTGCAGATTATTGAAGACTCAAGTAAGGTCAAAGGAGAAGCAAGGAAGTGTTTTTCAAGTTTACTTAACTTTTTCTATCTCATGTTTGAGCTATTTCATGTGGATGTGTGCAAATTGTCAAGACATGGACAAACTAGCTACATTGTCTTGCAATATCTTATTGTTGGAGTTGTACTAGCATTCTTGGCTGGTTTTGCTGATGGAAATGAGGCTAATGGATGCTCATTATATCACTCATCCATGATCAAGTTCTCAAGTGTTGAGCTACTTGGTGCCAATACTTGGGGATTGTCTATTTTTGGTGAATTCATGGTCATTTTCTTGTGTCAAGTAGATCTTGAAGATGGACTAGTGCAACCTACTTGGTTTATGGAGTCATGTGGTGCTGGATTTGCATCATTTATGTACTCACCTACTCATGGATTTCCAAGGTTTGATGGTTTCTTGTGGCAAGATGGAGATGGAGGCTCATTCATGGAGTTTTATGGTGGAGACATATCAAGAAAGGACAAAGTTGGAGGACACAAGCAAGCAAATGGTCATCACTCACATTTATTGTTTGGTTGCTGTAATTTTCCAGAGAGTACAAAGTTTGAAACATGGAGGAATCATTTCATTCACATTCTATTTGGTTCTTCATGTTCTAGTTATATCTTGATGTGCAAAATTGATGTAAGAAATAGTGAAGCATCCAATTTGGACACTATTCTCTATATCAATTATGAAAGATACTTTAGAACCTTAGAAAGAAGATCTATACTTAGGATGGAGATAATTCTAAAGTTGGATCAAAGTTCTATTGTTAAAACTATGCCAAAACTAGTTGAAGAGGGAGTGTGAGAGATTTCAACTAGTTTAGTCTAGTTTAGTCACATTTTGGTAAATTGTCAATAAGAGGCCGAAACTCATTTTAGACTTAGAGATAAACTTTTTGAAGTTATATTAGTTTAAAATACATTCAATAAACACTTTTGGAAAGTGTGGAAAATTTGGTAGTCAAGTTTGAGAGAGATTCAAATTTGAACTTTGGGTATATTGAATCTAGACCCAAAAATAGTAGGGTTTACATTCTGGAGGGAAAGCCAAGTGGCCAAATAGGGTTTGAAAACTCTATAAAAGGATGTAACTCGTGGAGAGACACATCTTCTCTCTTATATCTCTCATTTCATCATTATACATGGTTCTCTTTGGGTTCTACTACTCATTGGTGCACTACCTTGGTGTTATCTTGCAATTCTATGTGTAGAATGATCATTTATTGCTATTTTCGGTTCCACAGGTGTGAAATACAGTAGGGTACTATAATTGTACGGACAACAAACATATTATATGTTTTGGTTCATGTTTGATCAATATCTCTTAGAGTTTGCATCTCATTTTGTATGTAGATGCTGATAAACTACATTCGCAGGATTGTTGGTTTGCTCCTTATTGTAACCAAAGATTTGGGACATGGATTAGATCTTGAATGATCTGAAATCCTTCACACTAAATATGTGTGGAAGTAGTGGATGAGTGTTAGTCATGTAGTAGCAAACACACATCACCACACTCACCCTTACATAGAATTAGCAATAGTTAGTTTCTATTCGTGAGAGAAAATACCTCTCTTGTGCCAACGCGGTGATCTGAGAAACAGACAATGCTCAAAAAGATCATTGTTGTGTACTTGATTTTGGTGATATAGACAAGTAACAATTCTTCTACTCAATGTATGCAATCTCTGAATATTGTGATGCTTACTCAGTTCATCAGTAGATATACGTCTGCTGTCATTTGACATTATTTACTATTCATAAATTAGTATCAGATTAGCAGTAGCTATCTATAGTTTGGAGGATGTCTTATTGCGGAATGAAGCAATATATTTCTCGGACAAATCGGTTCCATCTAAACTTATATTAGTGAATCACGACTATTTTCGACTTCAAAGTGCTCAAAGTTTTCGACTTATTCGAATTTCAGGATCCACCGTAGTGGTATCAAAGCTGCTCGGAGCACCAAAGTTGTCGAAGTCGACATCAGGGATTCACAACAATGGTATCAGAGACATAGAGGTTAATCAGAACCTCGTCACTGAGACTATGGCTTCCATTAGTAGCATCCAATCGAAGATTTGCACAGTACTTGAAGCAGACAAATCAAATTTCTTGGCTTGGAAGGTAAAGACTTCTCTCATGTTGGGAGAGAGGGAGGAAGAATAAATGACAAACACGAACGAGAAACGAACTCGAACAAGCTTGTATACATGATATACTTAATCTGATACAACTCTTTGCTCTGCATTTAGATCTGTGTTAATATTGCTATGCTTGTTCTTCATTTTGTCTGATCTTTCTAGTTGATCTTTCTAGTAATAGATGATCAACTTTTAGTCTTGTCTTTCGCGAATAATTTGCGACTAATTATCAGTCGAGCACAGTCTAGCTCTTCGCGAATCATTCACGACAGATAATTTTTCTTGCAATTCACGACAAACTATTCATCTAGCACTTCATCCATTAAATGTTTGGCTACGTAATCTAGAACGACTGTGATTTCTATCACTAAAGTTCTCTTCATTCTGATAGACGTAGTCATGCTTACGGAGAGAGTCAAATAATTCATTCCGCTGCGCACAAACATTTTCTGTTCGAGTTCGCTTCTCATTCGTTGCAGAGCACAATACAATAGCGAACAAAACCGCCTGCCCTACGAAGCTTATTTTGTCTGTAACGAGGAATGAAACCTCTTCTCTTAGTCTCTTCTTCACTCACTTGGTCATCTGATCATCATGATGGTATCCAATATATATACATAATATTAGAGGTGTGCAGATGCAAAAATACAGAGTGGATGTGCTGTCTGTAGGAGATCGTGGGTGGCTGCAATCGTTGTCCAATTTGTTAGCGCAACTCCATGGGGTGGGCGTAAAAAGGGTGCAACGTCAGCCTGTACTGAAGTGAACATTGGTAATGACGCAAAAGTGCGTCACTCTTATGAATGGCCTTAGGATAAGATTTACATGGTGACTTATCTGTTAGGGCACCTTTGGCATTCAGTAAGGTAGTGTCCCCTTTTCGCCTATCACCATGACTTGTGTAAGAACACAGTGTCGCAATTCATTTGCCTTTTCTTTGTCTGTGCAAATTTGCGTGTAGAAAATGCAGACTACATGACAACGTTAGAAAAATATGCAGCATGAATGGAGGCAGATTAAAACTGGGATTTAGGAGAGTAGGAGGAGTAATTCCAATACCCCCCCTTAATCTGGATCCGTGAATGCCTTAATCTTTAGACTTAGCAATGCAAAAAATCTATTGTGTGCATTAGCATTGAGTGCTTTCGTAAAAATGTCTGCAACCATGTCCTGCATTCTACAGTACGTCAACCTGACTTCTCTGTCGAGAACCTTGCCCCTGATGTAGTGATATCTTATCTCAATGTGCTTACTCCTAGAATGAAATCTAGGGTTGGCCGATAAGGCAATAGCACTTTGGTTATTACAAAATAAAATTGTAGGACTGTACTGATACAGATTGATGTCTGATAGCAAATTTCTCAACCAAAACACTTCCTTAATAGATTGAGAAGCAACAATATATTCTGCTTCAGTAGAAGAAAGTGCGATAGAGGTTTGCTTACGACTGTTCCACGAAATAGGACCACCATTGAAGAAGAATGTAAATCCAGATGTGGACTTACGATGGTTTGCATCTCCTCCCCAGCTTGCATCAGAATATCCACTGAGCTGATGAAGATTGTCGTTGCTGACATCTCCATAGCAGATGCACTGGTGCATAGTAGCTCGAATATATCTCATGACTCGAATAAGAGCCTTCCAATGGGTAATTCTAGGATTAGCCATGTATTGGCTTAGTGAGCTGACAACAAAAGAGATATCTGGCCTTGTACAGACCATTGCGTACATGAGAGATCCGAGTATCAATTGATACATATATTCTCTCATCTTCTCATCTCTCTGCTTTGTCTGGGGACATTGGTCCTTTGACAAATGTAGGCCTGGATCCATCGGTGAGTGAGCTAATTTACAATTCATCAAATTGTATCTGTTAAAAACATTATGAAAATACTTTTGTTGAGTGATGTAAGTCAATCGATTTGCTTTGTCTTTGTGGATTTGAATTCCAAGACAGAAGTGATCTTCGCCCAGATCGGTCATGTTGAATTCTGAGAACAGCATCTGTTTTAAATCCTTGACCATATTGGCATTGTTGTTGAAGAGCAACATATCATCAACATACAAGGTGATGATAATGAAAGATTGCTGCATTGACTTTGAATAAACGTTGTAATTAGCAATGCTTGGTTTAAATCCACATAAGACATGAGCATTCGGATCGATGAATGTTTGACGATTGGACTAAAAGTCTCACTATAGTTGACATTTGGGATCTGGGTGAATCCTCATGCTACCAGTATAGCCTTCCTTTGATCAATCGCTCCGTTGGCATTATATTTGATTTTAAAGATCCATTTGCAATCAATAGTATTGTAGCCAATAGGAGCTTCGACTAATGACCATGTCTGATTCTTGATCAGAGAGGAATACTCTCTATCCATAGCTTCTCTCCAGAGATCAGAGTCTGGTTGGCTAAGTGCCTCTTCGACTGTCATCGGTTCCTGCATTAAAAGACAGACAGACTCGGGAGTATACTTTGTGGGCTGTGTGCGCACTCGGCTTGAACTTCTGGGAGGATTCGACTGATGAACCACTCTTGGGATATGTTGCTGGGTAGCAGTAACATCTTCAACTGATTCGTTGTCTCAAAGTGGGTCGACGATAGACATTCCTGAGCCAGAAGCTTGGATTGTCGTGTCAATGGCAGGTGATGAAGGTTCTTCTTGAGCAATATCCTTGTCTTTGAGGTCGATGAACTGATCCTCAATAAAGACTGTATCCCAGCTATACAAGATTTGTTGGCTATCAGGATCGTATAGCTTGTAGGTGTTATCAGACGAAGTATATCCAATCAAGATGGTCGAAGTTTAATTTCTTGTGTCCTTTGGGATTTGCGTGTAGGCAATGCACCCAAACACTCTTAGGTTCTTCAAAGAAGGCTTGGAGTCTGTCCACACCTTGTGGGGTGTCTTGTCTGAGAGGGCTTTGGTCGAACATCTGTTCTGGATGTAAGCTGCAGTGGAGACAGCTTCAACCCAGAACCTCTTGGGCAACGATGCATGTGCTAGCATACACTTAGCAGATTTGACCTGAGTTCGGTTCTTCCTCTCAGCTCTGATTTCTTTTTTATGAAGTACACCATCGTCCTTCTCAAGAATTCGTCAATAAAGGTTATAAAATACTTGGCTTCCTTCAGCAAAGGATTTTTCATCAGGCCACAAATATCTGAATGTACAACATCAAGCAATCCTACAACAGCACAACACATGTAGAGGAACCATAATCCTCCAAGATGGCTGAAGAACAAACAAGCATAAACTCAAATGTTTATTTGTGCACTGATGTATGCGACTTTCAAAAAGTAGTTTTTGATTCAGGTGCAACATCGCATTTTGTTACAAACAGACAGATCACTGTTGACTTTAGACAATTTGCTTTCTCAAGATACATAATTCTTGGAGATGGATCAAGACATGAAGTGAGTAGAACTAGAGTGCTATGGCTCAACACCAATGGTAGAGATCGAAGATTGGATGATGTTCTATATGTGCCTACATTGTAAAAGGATCTACCAATAGTTGCAAGGATAGTAGATGCAGGCATGCGGGTGATATTCACCAATGAAGCATGCAATGTAATTGATGCCAGCACCAGTACACTAATCACTCAAAGAAGACATAAAGGCAACCTATATCAGCTGAAGCTATGCCTACTGACAGAGCAGGCTCATCAAGTCCATGGGCCGATGGATGTTCTATGGCATAGGAGACTGTGTCATATGAATCCAATGACTTTGTACAAAGCAAGCCAGCATGGAGCAATCAAAGGAGTTAGCATCAAAGATGCAACCAGTTCGACATCCTGTGATGCATGAATCAAAAGCAAGATGTCACATGTACACCCTTCACATTAAGTTTAGAGCAAAAGAGCTCTTGGAATTGATACACTCCGACATCTATGGGACTCTTTGACATACTCTCTGTGGGAGGATCAAGATACTACATCACCTTCATCGATGATTTCAGTAAGTCTGTTGTTGTTTACTTCATCCACAACAAATCTGAAGCTCTTGATAAGCTCACAAAGTATGTGAACTAGGTGAGAAGTGGACAAAAAAGAAGGTCAAGCAGATCAAAACTGACAGAGGAAAAAAATACATCTCCAACCATTTGCCAACTTCTATACAAGTCGAGGCATCCTTCACAGGAAGATACCAGCCTACACACCACAACATAATGGTGTAGCTGAGAGAAAGAACCGAACTCTCATGGAAGCAACAAGATGCATGATGGCCTACGCAAATGCATCAAGATCAGTATGGGCTGAAGAAATAGCTACAGCTGCCTACCTGTAGAATAGGATAGGCATATCAGACATTTCTCACACCAATCCACATGAAGTAATCTGGCTCATGTACATGTCTTTGGATGTGTTGGATATGCACACAAACCTTGGCAAGCTTCGAAAAAAGCTGGATGAAAAAGTCAAGCATGGATACCTTGTAGGATATGATATTCATTAATCATACTATAGGATCTATATGTCACAGAACAATCAGGTAAAGACTATAAGAGATGTTAGATTTGATGAAGCAAGAACAATGGCTAACGAAAGTCTAGTTAGCTACGAAGTTCTTGGCAAGCAGTACTACAATCTACCAGCATCGATGGAGGGAGTGGACTTTGAACATCCAGATGAAGATGTTCAAATTAGATGCACTGAGTGACAGTACAAACAGCCCAACATGCAGCTATACCCAAGACACCTACTACACACAACAACTTTGCAGTCAACAAAGGCAAGACACTCGACAAAGGCAAAGCCATCAAAGTGTCAGCTCAATCTCCAAGGAGATCGACAACAGAAAGAAGTGCACCAGTTAAATTTGTGCTTGATAGCTCAGTTTCGACAGTCGAAGAGTTTGTGGATTCGGTGGTGAACCATAAAGTTATGAAAAAGCCATCGACAGTCATGACAAGGACAAATAGATAAAGCTCATAGATGGAAAAATCATCATCATCGGTGTCTATGTGGATGACACACTGATCCTATTAAGAAACGACAACTTGATTGCACAGGTGAAGCAAGATATTTCAAAGCACTTTAAAATATTAGACCTAGGAGAATTATAATTTAATTATATTAGACCTAGGAGAATTATATTTCAAAGCACTTTAAAATACTAGACCTATGAGAAAATCTTGAAGGTGGAAAATAATATCTACACCAATCAAGATATATTAAAAAGATCATGGATGATTTCGACATGACAGATTGCAAGGGAGTGAATACTCCTATGGTACCTGGCACAGTACTAACAAGTGAAGACTGTCTCAGAGATGATACAGAACGTCAATCAATGCAACATAAGCCCTACAGAAGAGCTTATTGGTTCTTTGATGTACTTGGCAAACAATACAAGGCTAGACATTGCCTATGCATTGTTCAGATTGAACCAATTTAACATAAATCTAGGTTTGACACACTGGAAAATTGCCAAGAGGATTCTGCAATACCTCCAAAGCACAAAGAAATATGGACTATGCTATAGTCGAGATGCAAGATTCAAGATTGAATCCTATAGTAATGCAAGGTGGGCATCAATCAAAGATGATTCCAAAAGTGTCTCAGGAGGATGCACAATAGTAGCCAATGCAGTTGTTACATGGATCAGTAGAAAGCAGACCATAACTGCCCAATCATCATGTGAGGTAGAATATGTTGTTGTAGTCGAAATGGCTAATGAGCTGACATGGCTCAGACAATTTCTAGATGGTTTGGGAGAGAGCACCAACAGGCCACTAATCCTACACATGGACAACACATCTGCAATACATCTGACAAAGGATCATGTGTTTATTATTTGATTATGGATCTGGTTGAGAGAAACTAGTTGCAGACAGTTTTCATTCCAACCAAGAAGATGGTGGCCGACATCTTTACAAAGCCTCTGGATATGCAGAGAGCTAGCCTAGGAATCACAAGGCTACCATGCTTTCAGAGGGAGCTAAAGAAACATAATGTTTCTACCCACAAAGGGCTTTTAGCTTGTGAGCCTTTACATGCCGAAATACATGATATTTCTATACAGGCAATAACCGACTCAACCGAAGTCATCAACTCAGCCGAAGTCCCCGATGCCAATGAGTTGCCAAGGCATCAATCTCAACCGAAGTCATCGACGATGCTGAAGCCAAGACTTAGGCAAAGTGGCCGAAGTGGCCGAAGTCCCCGAGGACAACAAAGACAACAAAGAAAAACCAGTCCCCAAAGGTTGAAGTCAAGACTTAGCCGAAGTGGCCGAAGTCACCGAAGACAACAAAGGCAAACCAATCCCCAAAGGTCGAAGTCTCCAAAGTGTCCGAAGTGACCGAAGTGACCGATGAGAACTCCCGACGAGGACTCAACCCTAGCTAAGTGCCAAAGCCAAAAGTTGAGCCAACCACATCAAACGTCGAGTACATCATCAAAGCTCGACGAGCATGACAGTTTGAATGTCATGACTCAATCGTTAAGTCCTTGTAGTTAAGCAAAGTAGCAAGACGTAGTTAGCTGATGTTTTAGCTTAAACTATCTTGTAATGCTTAGCTAATTAGTTCTTGTAATCAAACCAAGCATGTTATATGTATTGGAGGTCGGATACAGATAGAGAAGGAGAAAAAGTAGGATACACAAAGAGCGTGTGGAAGTAGTGGATGAGTGTTAGTCATGCAGTAGCAGATACACATCACCACACTCACACTTACATAACCATTTTTAGCAATATTTTTTTTTCATTTTTTTGAATATTCAGTTTTTTTACAAGTTACAGCTATTTGCACTATCATTTTTTTTTGTTATTTTTTTAAATTTTTGTTTTGAAAATTAGATTTTTTTTTTACACTTTTTTATTTTTTTATTTTTTAATGTTTATTTTTGGTTTTTTAAATACTTAGTTTTTTTTTTACACCATTTTAATTTTTTTAGATATATTCATTGTTTTATGTTTATTTTTTGTTTTTTTTTTAATTTATTTATTTTGACACTATTTTGTTTTTCTTTTTTTATGATTTTTTTAATGTTTTGTTTTTGATTTTTTCGCAAATTTATTTTTTTGACACGATTTTGTTTTTTTTATTAATTTTATGATTTCTTTTGTGTTATTTTTTGGTTTTTTTGAAAAATTCTTTTTTGTGACACTTTTTTTTTTAAAAGTTTTTTCAATTTTTTTTATATTGTTTTTTAGTTCATTTGAAAATTTATTTTTTGGAATCTATTTTGTTTTTTTTTTTATTCTATGATTTTTTAATTTTATTTTTTGATTTTTGTAGAATTTATTTTTTTTGACATTATTTAGTTTTTTTTAAAGGTTTTTTTTAATGTTTTTTCTAGTTTTTTGTTTTTTTGAGATTGTTTATATAAAATGTTGTTTTTTGGAAATTGTTTATAGTATTTTGTCTTTTTAGATTGTTTTCAACATTCTAGACTTATTTGTCATTTTTTATGCTTGTTTTTTGGTTTTCTTAAGATTACTTTTTGATCTTTTACAATATTTTAATCTCTCTTGGTTTTTTTGATTTTCATGTTTTTTTCTCTACTTTTGTATTAGCAAGTTCATGGAAGGGATGAGGAGAAAGGAGAGCACAGTTGAAACACTTAATAATCCCATAAGCATTTGGTGCAACATTGACACTTTCCAATCTGTATATACACTCTTCAACTAGTGGATTCTGCAAAAATTGGGAGCATAAACTTCCATTTTGTAAAATAGTCCCCCAAAAATAGAGATCTTGGATCTTCTTGAGATCTTATGTCCTCATGACACGCGGAATCTCATTTGTCCCATAAGTATTTATGAAATCTGACAATGCAAAAAAAAAATCATAAATAAAACCCCCTACAATGATAATTTACAATGTCTTTTGAAATCTTTAAGCTTTCATATAACAGAGCTACTTACCTCAGATTTTCTTGCTTCCAATTTTTTTGCTAATACAATATGGTAAATAATTGTTTGCTTTTTCTTATGGTTTTTTTAGTTAAATCTAATTGTCAGTTAAATAATGTTAATATATGTATATATATAAAATTACTCCCTCCCTCCAAGCAATTTGAGTCTTTCCAACAATTTGAATCGTCGGCAATTGGAGTCTTTCCAAAAAAATTCGAATTTCTCCAGAAATTTTCACGAAAAAAATTTCGCAATGCTTACCAAACCTCAAATTTTCGCAAAAGCATCGCAAACCTTGCCTTCGTGAAGGCATCGTAAAAGTTTCGCGATGCTTTCGCGAAATTTTTGCAAAGCTTGCCTTCGTGAAAATTTTGCGAAGACAGACAGCACGAAAATTTTTTTGCGAAATTTTTTGGAAAGACTCGAATTTCTGACAACTTGAATTATGGAACGACCCCCACCTGCCGCGGCGAGTGGGCAAGGGCGCGAGTCGCAAAATTTCGCGCGCAAGCTGCATCGCGAATTTCCGACGACTCGAATATTTGAAACTTTTTTTATATTCCCCTCCCCTCGCCCACCCGCCGCGGTGGGTGGGGGTCATTCCAAAATTTGAGTCGTCAAAAATTCGAGTCTTTCCAGAAATTTTTCCGAAAAAATTTCCGCGCTCCTTGCCATCGCGAAAGTATCGCGAAGATTTTGCGAAGCCTACGCGCGAGAAATTCATGAAGGTGCGAGTCGCAAAATTTCGCGCGCAGGCTGCATCACGAATTTTCGAAATTTTTGCGAAGGGCGCCTTTGTGAAATTTTTGTGAAAGTAGGCTTCGCAAAAAATTTGCGATGCAGCTTGCGCGCGAAAATTTTGCGAAGGCGTGAGTCGCAAAATTTCGCGCATAGGCTGCATCACGAATTGCCGACGACTCGAATTTTTGGATCTACTTTTTATATTTCCCTTCCCCCACCCACCCGCCGCGGTGGGTGGGGGTTGTTCCAAAAATTTGAGTCGTCGGAAATTCGAGTCTTTTCAGAAAAAATCGAGTCTTTCCAGAAATTTTTGCGAAATTTTTTTTGCACTACTTTACTTCGCGAAAATTTCGCAAAAGCATTGCGAATTTTTTGCAAAAGCATCGTGAAAATTTTCCCGCTATTTGCCTTCGCAAAATTTTCGCGACTCGCGCGTTCGTGAAATTTTCGCAAAGGGCACTGTCGCGAAATTTTCCCGAAAGCAGGCTTCGCGGAAATTCGCGATGCAGCCTATGCGCGAAGCGAATTTCCGTGAAGCATGCTTTCGCGAAAATTTTGCGAAGGTGCCCTTTGCAAAAATTTCGCAAAGTTTCGCGCGCAGGGCCTACCCATTTTTTAAATAAGTGTTAGAAAAGGATATTATAAATGTATATATCCATTTTAGATTTTGTATCAAAATTTTCCATTCGAGTTTTGTAACTTGAAGTAGCATTCCAACCATAGACAAGGCTACAAGCTTCTACTAGCCTCTATTGGAATTTGAGACTTAGAAATGTGGCATAAATTTATTTCTCCCCCAAATGATTGAGTGGCTTTGACTATTTTATATTTTTCACTTGAATCAATATCATTTGTTGGGAATATGGTAAGGCCAAGTGATATTATTAGGCTAGAAAATTGGGCTTTGACGTTGTGCTAGGACTCCCTTTTCGAATCTAATTTTACTTTCCTCTACATCTACTTTGAAATTATGTTATTCCCATTTGATCTATGCTACATTTGATTGGTGTAATTTGTAATCTTTGCTTGTTGGAGTTTTGTTGTCACTTGGTTGCCAAAAAGAAATGAAGGTGAGTTCAAACAACAAGGTTAATTGTGTAGAGGCCGCAAGGTCCTTGCCACTTCATGTGTAAAATCATGACAACTCAGGCTAAATGTTCAAAATTTGTTGTTGTTGGAGTTAGAAGGGCCTCAACAGGCCTTAGAAGGTGACCTCACCCTCTTTGTCCCTCCAATTCTTAATGAGTGACATGCCAGCTCTCAATCTTGAGAGAGCATGTACCACACCCTCACAGGGTGGTGCGGCAGCCATCCAACCATTGGTGGTGAGATGGTCGTACCACCCATCCAACGGCTTCCACACCCTCACGTGAGAGTACGGAATATGTTGGGCCCTCAATCTCAAATTGATTAACACACCCTAAAACTGAAGTTAATCATGCATTTCAATTCTATGTTATGAAAGGTATCAACTCTCAATGTAATATTAATATTCATTTTCATTGATTTAAATACACCCAATTTAGATTGTTCATTTGCTATTCTTGAAAAAAAAGATATTGGTTCATTTGTCAAGGCTAAACTGAGATGTGAATATGCATATATAAGACAAAAGAAAGGCCAAGGTAGTAAAATGACTTGTGGCCCACACTTGCATTTACTAAACTAACTACTATCTAGCACCACTTTACTGGTATCAATTCACCTCCTAACTAAGAACACTCTAGCCCTAGACTCCATAGTGAAAGTTTGTTTTGCAAAGTGTCAAACAAGAGGCAATTTACAAAGTTGATTTTTCTTCTACTTGGAAAATAAATTTTCAAAGTTAAATTTCAAATTTTGTGAAAAATTTGAAATTTCACTCTTAAAAGTACATGGAGATATGTTTAGAAACGGTGGATCTTCTAACTTTTATATTCCCCTCCCCCTGCCCACCCACCGTGGCGGGTGGGGGACGTTCCAAAAATTTGAGTTGTCGAAAATTCGAGTCTTTTCAGAAATTTTGGCGAAATTTTTTTTTCACGCTGCTTGCCTTTGCTAAATTTTTGCGAAAGCACTGCGAAAATTTCAAAAAGTTTCAAAAATACATGTCGTCGAAAATTCGCGATGCAGTCTGCGCTTGAAATTTTGTGAATCGCGCCTTTGCAAAATTTTCGCGAAGGGGTGATTCGGAAAAATTTTGCCCAAAGCCTGCTTTCACGAAAATTTCACGAAGGCAGGCAACGCAAAAAAAAATTTGTAAAAATTTCTAGAAAAACTCGAATTTTTAAAACAACCCCCACCCCCGCGACGGGTGGGCGGGGGGAGGGGAATACAAAAAAAAAAAAGTTTCTAAAATTTGAGTCATCGGAAATTCGCAATGCATGCCTTCGCGAAATGCGGAGGGAGGGCAATACAAAAAAAAGTTTCAAAAATTCGAGTCGTCGAAAATTCACAGTGCAGGCCTTCACGAAATTTTCACGAAGGCATGCATCGCGAATTTTGCATCTGAAATTGCAAAACGGGGGGGTTTAAATCAATGAGGGAGGGTTTTGGAAACATTAACAAAAGTTTTTTTTTAAATTCTGCCCCCGCCCACCCACCGCGGCCCACCCAGCCCACCCGCCACGGCGACTGGCCTTGGGGGGGGGGCCTTAATTAGTTTTTTGAATTAATAAAAAAGATTCAACCCCCCCCCCCCCAACCCACCGCGTAGATTAGTCTTTTTAGTTATATATATATATATATATATATATATATATATATATATATATATATATATATATATATAAAATACTTAAAAAGCTTAAAAATACATTAAAAATTTTTAAAACATACTAAGAAATTTACTCAGTAGTTTACCTCTCTTAGCTCACTTGTATAAATTTAAAAAATGACTTGCGTGAGCTTATTACTGAGCTTCATGAACTTCTAGAGGGTGATTCTGAAATTTTATTCTAAGAACAAAACTCTCGTTGAACTTCCTTTTATAGAGTTTAGATGGCCTTTGTCCAGGTTATCAATCCATGTGAAAACATTTTGTTTTGACTCTTTTGGTTTTACAACTCAGCAATCCGCGTCTATACCCAATGACATAGCTCATCAATCCTAGTGAGAAAAATATATTTCGTATTTTTTGTCTTCCATGTCATCAATCCATTTTTTGATTCAGTTTATGAATCTATCTTGGATTGATAACATGGCAGCTCTCTATATATATGTTTTTAGATTGTAGTAGCTATAAATCATTTTTAAACTCCCGTGAGAGAGAGATTCGGGCCTCCAAAACGAGAGAGAGAGAGAGAGAGAGAGAGAGAGAGAGAGAGAGAGAGAGAGAGAGAGAGAGAGAGAGAGAGAGAGAGAGAGAGAGAGAGAGAGAGAGAGAGAGAGAGAGAGAGAGAGAGAGAGAGAGAGAGACCCATTTGTCCCATAAGACTTTATGGAACTCCACGATAGCAAAAAAACACAAATAACCCCCCCCCCCCCTCTACAATGCTTATTTACATTGTCTTTTGAAATTTTTAGGCTTTCTTATATCAAAGTGAATTGCTACCTGCTTCAAACATTAGGGGATATTAGAACTCAAAATGGGCCCTTTGTCAAGATGCTATTTTTGACTTCGCATGCTTTCAACGCTTATGTGTCCCAATGAATGGTGTCCATCTGTGACGAACTATAACAATGGTTGATGGACGAAAATTGTATTTAACTTTCTCGGCCAAATTTTTGTGATTTTCAAATATCTCGTTGGATAGAACAAACAATTGTGATTGCACCACGGTTACTGCTCGAATACTCCTATGTTGCCCGTCATTGTTCACTCGAGGTTGATTTGACGTCAATAGCCATAAATTGTGGTTAACTAATCCTTGTAGTTAAGAAACTTCTTGTCATTCATAGGTATACCTCTCATTTTCTTCATTCTCTTATTTTGGATTGTCAATCTTAGGTTTACCTCACAATCTCTACATTCTCTCCGATCTCAGCTTGCGTACTCGTATTTTTGACTAATGGCTACACATAATCGAAGACCAAGAGGAACCACTGATGCAATCAATATTTGCAATGAAAATAATGCAAAAGATCAATGGATACCAAGAATATATTGAAAATATTAATGGATCTTGATGCATCCCTCTACAAAAAGCTCATTCCGAAAAAGAAAAAGATCGGATAACATATATAGAAGCTCTTGGAAAGGCAAGATAATGGATCTGCAATTGTAAGTTTTTAGATTTAATTTTCTTAGAGTTAAGCATTTTCTTTAAATTAAATTTTTCTTGTGATGTTTTTGCTGGTTTTGTAGATTTGTATCCATCAAATTTCATTGAATGAAATAATCGATGTCATACATTCGGATATCGGTATTTTACAATATAAAGGTCGTTTTCCAAAATCACTTTTAGAGTCAGGAGTTTTTTTTTATGATCACACCTATTTTCCTGATAAAAATGGTTTAGTTGGTAGATTAGAGCCATATTCTCTACCAGATTTTTTGAGTGAGGAATGGATTTCTCCTGATGCAGAAATTTCAGAAAGTTTTTGATCTAGGCTATATATTGATATTTAGAGTATATTAAAATGTAGCACTAAATCAAAGAATAATAGATTAAGTTGGTATCTACCTTTTACTATTTTTGTTCATTTTTTTTTCCACGTTTTCGGAGAACAAAAACAATGTTTATTTGTAAGGACTTGAGTGCTGATATAATCGCCGAGTTGTTGGATGATGATTTTGATACAAAACAAAATCAACAAGTTGAGTGCAGAGTATTTACTCATCCATGACATTTAGATATCACATCAAAAAACAAATGCTCACTTTGTTGCTGTATCATAGAAGATGGATTAAATACAAAAATGTTTGGAAGCCACTTGATCAAGATTTTGGTATAAACTCTCAAGAGCAATTTCAGATAACAGTAAAAAGAAATGACAACATTCTTGCAATGGTTGAGGTCGAGAAAGATTGGTGTCTCAATCACATTCGATCAGAACTAGACATGTTGCAATTCGATCTACCTCAGTACTATCAATTTCGATTGAGGTGTAAAGGTACGTTATGCCATATAAGAATATTTCTTTTTTCCTATTTCTAAGTGAATCAGTTTCATAAAATATATTAACTAAAATAATTTCTCTTGTGCAGGTAAGAGTAAGGCAGGAAGAGCATATAAAATACAAAGACATTGGAACATCCATCGAAATTGAAGATCCATAGATTATGAACTATGGAATTTTGTATTATGTAATACAATTTTTTGTATACATCATTTTTGAAAATATATGAACCACTTTTTCTATGAGGCTCTTTTATTTCTATGATCTCCATTTCCATGGTGCAAAACACAATGTAATTGCAACTGGATAATATGAGTTTTCGATAACAAGATTCATTGTCTCCTGCAGGAAATGCACTATCTCCATTGGGGAGATCTTCCATCACTTGAACTCCAGTGACCACTACAATCGACACTTGCCCTTGTTGATGTCTCATATATATCGGTTGTATTTTTTGTCTTCATTGCCTTGGTCTATATTGTCCTTGTTTTGAGATATTTGGATATGTTTAGAAGATGAACTGATGAAAGCTTTGCTGCAGCAAATCTAAGTTTGTCACATGTTTGGATTGGTTGTGGCAAAGGTTCCATCAGATCGTCTTTCTGAACTTATCCAAAAAAAAAACCATGGTAAAGACAAGGCAAACCAAGGCTATGAAAAACAAACTTGTCGAAAAACCATAGAAATCGAGATGAATGAATCATAACCTAAATTAATAACAGGAAGAAAAAACAAGAACAACCATAGAGAAACTGTAAATATATTTCTATTAAAATTTTCTGTACATGTGTCTCATCCACATCAAGTGAGACGAATATTTAATCAGTATCAACTATCTATAATCTCTAAATCCATTTCTCCAGTTGGAAGTAGCTTGGGTGGAAAACACTTGGCCACTACAATTGAATATGAATTTTCTATCACAAGCTTTATGGTCTCAATTATCTCCATTGGGGAGACCTTCGGACATTTAAACTGAAAAAAAACATAAACACAGTTAAATGTAATTATTCAAAGATCAGTTAATAGGAATTTGTATATAAAATAAAAAAAAAACATAATTAAAAGTAATTAATCGAAGATTACCTCTTCTAGATTTGAAAGTCCATCTTGTAATGCAAGCCAATTAAAAAAGTGTTTGGCATTGCATACGGTTAACCAACCATAGATGACAGAATCAACTTGCTGGGAGGACTGCAGAATCCAAATTTTAACATTATGAGATATCGGATCAACGCGCAGGATGTTAGAATAAAATCTACAATGGAAACAAGCGTGTGTCAAACCGATATCAAAAAAATATTGACTGAATATCGGATCAGCGCGCATATTATGAAAATAAACCAATCAATAGCTACAAGGGTGCATCGAACCGATATTGAAAAATTTATACCTCTGCATCAACCATTTTCAGCTTTAAATATGCTTTTGCATTTGGTACTGGAAAGAGTTCCAATATTTTCTGGATATGGGTCCAGTCAATTTTGTGTGTGTGTGTAATAGAGTTCATCTTAAAACAAACTGGATTACACACACCCTCATCATTGACGTACAAGGACAATACATATAAGCACCAATGATCACTGCAATCAGAAAACAATAACATTATCAGAATCAATGTGAAATCGAAATTCATATAAAAAATTCAATATAATAAAATCTGAAAAAAAAAGACACTTACTTTGTTATGTATGACAACACGAGAATTGGAGTTCCCAGTCTGACATATTGGAGCATATCATCATGCAGACTTTTGAAATTATAAAAATCAAATGCATCCATGAATTGAAGGGGAAACAATGCAACCTCTATAAACAATGGGGTCTGGAAAAACTCCATCCAGTACTAAATTGTCCCACCTCCTACATTGTCCCCTAGCATTTTATCCTTACTTTCTAATTCACTTGTATCTAATCTAGAAAGGGAGAGACCAGCATTGGTCTTCGGCATCCTAAAACTATATCGAGGACCTAAACCATTAAGATACGTGTTTAACAATTGATCATAGTGTACATATTGAGGAGTATTTACAAAGGCAAGTGCAGGAGGTGACGAAAGTAATACAAATAAACCACAAAAAGAATTGTCATTCAAAATTGATTCTACCTTTATGCTAACAAACTCATCTAAATCGTTTCCAAGAACAGGAGGAGAGAAACTAATATTTACGGGGTTAGGAGGAGGAGGAGATTTAGGAGGTGGAAATTTATTAGGAGAGGAAGATTTAGCAAGAGAAGTTAAAGATGGAGTTCTGGGAGGAGAAGAATGAGACTTAGGAGGAGAATTAGGAGGAGAATGTCTAGAAGAAAGAATAGTATTCATGGCTTGGAAAAATTTCTCACTTTATTTGGAAGGTCAAGAGATCTCCTCTTCTTTGGAACACTCCCGCTCTGTATGCAAATAACAAGTCGGGTTGGTTGAGATTGCTTTCGTTTTCTCCTCTCTGAATCTTCTTTTTGAGGAGAGGAGGGAGCAGGTCTAAAGTATTCTGCAAACTTGTCATATGTGTCCCGACGCTTAAACACAATGTTAAAATCCTTGGCATGATGGTCACCCTCTTGGCATGGATAACTGCAACAACAGTATCTGAAAAAAATTTCACTTAAAAATCCTCATATGCTGTGTGTAGCGCCTCAATTGCCGTTACAGTCCGTCTCACATCTGCAGATAGACTTCTTGTAATGTCTCTGATGGACCTCTGTATGTGAAATTTTGAAATCAGAAGATTATTTGTCTTCTGAAGCTTCCGAATATCCTTGAGCCAGGGTGGGTCTCTTCTTCTGCCCCTTGGCCTAGGAGGAGGTGGTGGTGGACGAGGTGGTGGTTGTGGATTTTCCTGACCCGCACCTGAAATTGGTATTCCACCTGAATGACCTTGTGCTGTCTGCTTGGTCCACGCCATTAATGTGTAGTATCGGATCAGCGCGCGATAATGTTGATTTCAAGATCAGACCTCAGGTCGGACGTGTCAAAGTGATACCTGAGCTCAACAAATCTGTTGGCCGTTAGCAGATGGGTGCGCGTGAGTAGTAACAGATTGAAGGAAGTTGGTTTCGAACGCACTGAATCGATATCACATGTATGCAAATAACTATAAGCAAAAAAATTTCAGCGTCGTCGATCAATATATATAGAGAAAATCAGAAATGATTGCAAACGTGATGGTTTGGATGTCTGAGGCTCAGATTACGATGATGATTACTCCGAGGCTTGTCAATCAAACCAAACTAAATATCCATCAGTCATCAAAATAGTCCATATCGAATAAACCAAAATTAATTTCAAATAAAGTATGATCACATCTACAATTAATGCTACAAAAGTATGCTATCACACTTCTACCATTTAATGCTGAAATTGACAATGTTAGGCTTTAAATATCAGACTTTTTTTATATCCAATAATTATAATTTTGAAAATTCCAAAGGCCAGATTTTCATCCGATAGTTAATCGACGCGCATATAAAGCATTCGAAAACCAGAGTGTGTATTCTCGTGTGCTCATCCGATATTGGACGGAATATGAATGATCAGAGCTTGATTCGATAGATTCTGCATAACTTTGGCCAGTATGAAGAGTCTTCCGAATTAAGCTTTGATCATGCAAATAGGGTCCAATAGTTTCGAAAATTTCAATAATATTTTTGTTTCTAGAATAGCGATTCGACACGCGCAACCCAAATGCAGCATAACCATCATTTGTCAGGCGCGCTGATTTGATATCCCATATGCAGAAAAATCATATTGGAATGCATAATGAAAGACTTATGAAAATATTCTGAATGAACATTATCTCAAAAAAGAAATTTTTGTCTTTACAGTGCTTAAATAGGTTGAGAGATTGTAATAATTCTCCTCGTACACATTTTTCAGTGATATCCATTAATCATTTGTTTATAATTGATTTAATTATTATTCTAGGAGGCTAGTGATTGTCTATTTAATGTATTTTGGCACAGATACAGATTATAGGGTCAGGACTAATGATGATTCGTTGAATCTAGTGATAGACTAGTTAATGTATTCCAGCATAGGTACAAATTTGTCTGACTCTGATTGGTGGATAAATATAGGCTATATTTCATTATTTGACAAATGTATGGTTGTGATAAACAGGAATTGGCTATAAATATGGGCACCACTTTTCATATTTCAATTCCGTAATCTTTTATTCTGAAATCTCTAGTCTTCTTGTTTTTTTTTCTTCTCACGATATCGAATCGACGCGCACCATCCCTTACTGTGCATGCTCGTATTCATTCAGACACGCTGAATCGATATCAGCCACTATATGAAATTTGCAAGTGATACAATATGCCAAATCCCCAAAAGAACAAAAAGCATTTCCACTATCGACAATTGGAGGTTGCCACAATTGAGTTTCTACAAAAGAAACATATATGTACATATATGTATACATATATGTACATATATATATAGATATATATACGTATATGTATACATATATCTATACATATATATACATATATGTATAGATATATATACATATATGTATAGATATATATACATATATATATACACATATATACATATATATATATACACATATATACATATATATACACATATACATACATATATATACACATATATATACATATATACACACATATATATACATATATACACACATATATATACATATATATACACATATATATACATATATATACACATATATATACACATATATATACATATATACATATACATATACATATATATATACATATACATATACATATATATATACATATACATATACATATATACATATATACATATATATATACATATATACATATATATATACATATACATATACATATATATATATACATATACATATACATATATATATACATATACATATATATATGTATATATATATATATATATATATATATATATATATATATATATATATATATATATATATATATATATATATATATATATATATATATATATATATATATATATATATATATATATATATATATATATATATATATATATATATATATATATATATATATATATATATATATATATATATATATATATATATATATATATATATATATATATATATATATATATATACATATATATATGTATATGTATATATATACATATATACACATATATACATATATATACATATATACACATATATATATATATATGTATATGTATATATATACATATATACACATATATACATATATACATATATACACATATATATATACATATATACACATATATACATATACATATATACATATATATACATATACATATAGATATAGATATACATATACATATAGATATACATATACATATAGATATAGATATACATATACATATATATATATATACTTTCATATATATAATATATAAACTTTATGTTTTCATCTTCTCATACTAATGTTGTTTATATGATAAGCATTTGCAGGATTTCTATGCAGTAGAAGAGACTGTCCTCATGCCCGTTGGTGATGCGAATCCAATTTTCTTTACAAAGGCATGGAAAATTGTTTAGAAGCCTAGTTCCAGCGGCCAGTACATGAAAGTCTTTGTCGTTGTCTCCAAAGTATCGATTAGTGAGCTTGGTTTTTTTATGGAGGATGTTGAAACTATAGGTGTGGTGCGGGCAATTATAATGCTTGAAACCATGCTGATTGAAAGGGTTGAATTCATGATCCAGGGTTCTAATGGAGAAGAACGCCATTTTGTTCTGTCTTGTTCGGATACAGTGCATTATACGGAGGCACCCGAAATTCATGACTCAACTGGTGCATTGCGTAGATATCATGGAAATTTACTCGATGGGATGATTGCTCTTCAAAACTTGCATGCTATGATGTGAGAACGTGAAGAAACAATGATGGAGACAGCTGAAATTGCCATGACCGTAGTCATCTAGAACAAATGGCTTCCAAAGGATGGACTAAAGTTTCTAAAACTCATTCCAGAAATTGATATGAAAGAAACCAAGCAAATGCCTCTATCAAATAAAAAAGAGGCAAAGTGTTAGAATTGGCAAAAGCTAACTTGATCAAATCTTGTAAATACCATAATGACTTGTACCTATCATCATTAGAAATGTGTGGATCCTGTTCCCACGTGTGAAATATATGCCTAAGTCATTTAGATAGATCATATAGGTTGTACATCTCATTTAATTAGGAAACTAGTATCTAAATTAGCCAAAAACTAGTTTAGTAGTATTATGCCACTTGGCACCATTCTGGTAGTAGAAAATGCTATATCACATAGGTAGGAGTGGTCTCCCACATGTGAAATGTCAAGCATAAAGTTTAGATCATTGTATATTGACAAGCTCCATAGTGTGCTTGTGGTCGAGGAGAGTAGGATCCTACATGTGAGACAAAGGATTGGTTCCTTGAATCTACAAGATGGAGATGAGAAGGTCAACTTCTCAAGCAGTCCAAGAAGAAGATCCAAAGCACGGAGGCCAAGAGTGATGATCATCAAGAATCAAGCTCTAAAGGATAGAAGAAAGACAAAGCCAAACAAAAGTGCTTCTTTTGTGGAAAGAAGGGGCACTTTGCATCTGAGTGCTAAAAAGAAGAATGCACAAAGTGAGAGCAATCAAGGGAACCTTACCGTTGAGGAGGAGGAAGATTATGAGGATGAAATTGATTCATCCTTGATGGCATTTACACCAACAAGCAAGAGCTACTCCAATGACACATGGTGGATTGATAGTGGGGCTAGTTCCCACATGACATTCCAAAAGGATTTCTTCTCAACTCTTGTACCTTTTGTAGGTTGTAAAAAATCTATTCTAACAGCAAGTGATCAAGAATGTAGAATAGATGGAGTTGGAACAATTTCCTTAAGTCTTGGATCCTCTAAAAGATTGGATCTAGAAAATGTACTCTATGTTCCTAATCTTACTAAGAACTTGCTGAGTGTTGGACAACTAATGGATAGCGGTTTAGATGTTCATTTTAAGCAAGGTGTTTGCTCTATTATGATTAATGACACTTGCATTGTAGAGGGATTCAAACAAGGGAGGCTATTTAAGCTTGATGCTAATGTATTTCTTGGAAGTGTGAACATGGCTAAGGAGGAGCTTACACAAGTGGAGCTTTGGCATAAGAGGTTGGGCCACCCCAACTTCAAATCTATGGAGATCCTATGCACAAAGAATCTTTAACTCGGCTTTCCAAAAGCATTTTCAAAGTGTGGAAAGAGTTGTGAGGCTTGTAGCCTCTCAAACGCACACAAGCAACCATTTGCTAACTCTTCTACTAGATTTTCTAAGTCATTAGATGTCATTCATAGTGATGTGCACTCTTTTTCACAAGTATCTAATGGAGGTGCGTTAATGTATGTATCTTTTATTGATGATTACTCTAGATACACTTGGATTGAGCTTGATTTCACATGCACTGGAGACAACGCAATGTGTGTGTGTGTGTGTGTGTGTGTGTGTGTGTGTGTGTGTGTGTGAGAGAGAGAGAGAGAGAGAGAGAGAGAGAGAGAGAGAGAGAGAGAGAGAGAGAGAGAGAGAGAGAGAGAGAGAGAGAGAGAGAGAGAGAGAGAGAGAGAGAGAGAGAGAGAGAGAGAGAGAGAGAGAGAGCTTGAAAGTAAAACTGACAGTCTTATTGATTGATGAAATATGAAGGAAATGGCTCCCTCTTATAGATTTGAGAGGTGAGCCCCCTTCACTCTGATTGACTACTAAAGTTCCATCATGATCTTGACCGTCAAGATCACTGTGTGTTTCTTGAGGACAAGTTGTGTTTCCCGACTTAGGAACTCTATAAAAGCTATTTTTAAAATACTTTACGTGAAAATCCATCATGTAATATGGAGATTTAATGACCTTTCTTGCCCTAATATGTCAATCTTACCTAACCCTAGAGTTTTGCCAATATGATGGTTAGGTTGATCAACTACCTCCATGATTTGAGGAGTTTGGTCCTACAATTTAGGAATCAAACAGACCTAACTAAACCTATGAATGTTATCTAACCTATCTAGGATAGACTACACACGTGGAAACATGGATCACATGTGTGGGACCCACCTATGTACAAATTTACATAATTTTAATCAAGATAAAATATCCAATTTTGACAATTTTTCACATAATCATCTAATAGTGAGTTGAGGGACCAACACCCAAAAAAAAAATACTCCTTTCTCAAATTTTAGATACATGTGGTAAGTACAATGTGTTAAGAGGCTATTATTGTCTTGTTTATTAAAATTTTGACACAACTCTTCCAACCATTCAACAAAAGGGCCTAGTCACAATAGGCACCATGAGGGACCTTTTCCATACTCCTAAGTTTATTTCATATCATATCCTTTTTTGTCCATGAAAGAATTAAATTAGCAAAGAGAATTGATTGTGACGATCACACATGTAGAGCTTAACATGTCAATTTTAAAGAAAAAAGTACTAAAACATTGTACAATAGTTCCAAAGCTAGTATGAAATTAAAAAGATGCCATCATGAATGGGGCATCAACCACTACCCATTTCACATCACATAAAATTATTCCAAAACATGAATTTTAAAGCTTGAAATGTGCATTTTCATTATCAATGAGCATTCCAAAAAAAAAAAACTTAGATCACAACTATAATGACCATCATGATAGTCTCCTTCTTTTTCTTTGGTATGCATATATCCATTGCTTAGAGATTTTTGATTTTGATGTTTACTCCCAATCCAACAACAATCTAGAAAATCTTTTGAAACTTAAAGGTGATGCTAATTTTTGGAAATGGAATTCTTCTACTAGGCTTCATCAACATCCTAGTGATTTGCATTGTACACGCTTTAAGAGAACTACTTGGAATTAAATGTCAAACTTGCCAAAATTATTGCCACTAACAGTGTCATCAATAGTCAAATTATCACATCGCTAGCTATGGTCTGAGAGGGTCACAATTGGCAATTAATGTTAATGTCACCAAAATTATCGCCATTAACAATGTCATCAATAGTCAAATTATCACATTGCTAGCTATGGTTTGAGAGGGTCAAAACTTACCAAGGAACTTTTGGTAATCAGGTCATGCAAAGTTCTTGTATGAGACGTTGGTGTGTGGAAAAACTTAGAAACTAATCGCTTTGGCATGGATATTGGAGGATCATCAATGGATCTAACATTTGTTTAGGTTCAAACAGAAGAGGAGAACAAAGAGGGCGGTTATCACCTATTTACATTTAGGTTTGGTTTAAATAAGTTTAATCATTGTTTCTACTTCAATTTTTGTGATGTTTATGTTTCATGTGACGTACTCACTTGGATTGTGGTATAGAGAGAAAAATCTAAGTATGGGATTTGACAAATGATATTGGAGGTTCTTAGTACATCTTGATGATAGAAGATTGGATGGACCATGTTAGTATGTTTCTATGCAAGAATGTGGTGTAGCTTTTATTCATATGCAATGATTATTTTGTATTCACATTACATGTTGTAAAATTTATGTAAGTGATAGTGAAGCATCTTATATGGACATTGCTAGGAATTTGGTGGGTCTCACCATGAATCTTGTATAGTAGGATAAATAAGCTCGAGGGCATTGGCAACTTGCATGTATAACTACAATCCAGTGTTTCTCTGTTTGATTAGCATTTAGAATTGGAAATAGTGGTGGTTAATTGCATTGTAGAGCATATCCATTTTGGTATATAGTGTTAATCTGCATTGTTCATCGTGGGAATAGAGATAGCATGGTGGAGTGGTTGGAGTGTAATGAGTGCTAGAGTTTGATAAGATCTTGTATATTCTTAGTCAAAAGTTTGGTGTGGGAAATCATGTTTTTCTTCATGATATGTTTTTCTTCATCGATATCTATAGAATCATAATACCATTTGGCAAGGTGCACACCAACATGGGATAATTGCATTTGCTATGAGGCGTGCTTAGATATGTTCAAGTACCCCCCAATGAATGGTGGGACCACGATTTCATGTCCATAAGCACTTTTGATAATGTTCACACAATTGACTATTGTTTTATATATGTTTACACATACATAATACATGAGATTATCCTTTCTTGTGATAGAAAAATAAGATATTGTAACTTCAATCATGCGAATCGAGTTTCTTTGGCATCTCTATTGTTGATCAAATAGAAAGTAAAGCTCTTCAAATGCTCCCTAATTGTATACCACGTAATTGTATTTTGGGTGAATTTCGCCTATGTGACATATGTTGATTTGGCGCTTGTTGGCATGCCATATTTTGAGATTTACACTTTTTCTTTGTAGTTGCCATGCATGAGTGCCCAAAGATTACTTATTTTAGTGAAATAAATAATAGGTACATCATGTGGCATGCATGAGTAGGCTTTATCCAACCATAATAAGGATGCACAAGTAGCTCAATAGGTAGTCCTATGGATTATGGTCCATAGTCACTTTGCTCTTGCATACTACCTAGTATAAAATCATAGCTTAAGTGGTGGAACAAGTACATAATATATTTGTTATGGCGTAAAGCCTTGCTTTGAGGACCTTATACATTTGCGTGCATCCACCCGAGGACTGCAACTAGGCTACCCAACAATGTGTGAAGTTCCAAAAGTATGGCTTCACCCAACATAAATACTTGCCATGATTTTTGGGGTGCTTCACCAATGGTCACCAATGCGCTGATTGATGATCATCTAGCCATTTTTGTGGCAGATTATGGGTCCAAATTATTTCCCATAATTTGACACAATCTAGTTTTAGAATTTGAAAGCACTGAATAGATAGTTTTTGTAAATATCTTCTCTGATTTCTAGCTTCGTCTGTAGCATGAGAGAGGCTCCTATCACAATGCATAGTTTGCTATATATTTTTGGTTCTTGGAAGTGGTAGCCTTGGAGACTGTCCCTTTTGCTCATAAACCAATGTGAATCAATTTTTGCAACTTGTGGGACAATTGTGACTTGCAATTTTTGTGACAATCACAACTTATGACTTCACTCGCACTATTCACCTTTGACAACATCAATGGTTGCGTGACAATCACAACTTGCGATTTTGATTGTGCTAGTCAATTTCAGTGATGTTTGCGGTTGTGTGACAATTATGACTTGCACGACAATCACAACCTTGTGACCTCAGTCACACTAGTCGACGGTTGCGCGACATTCATGACTTGTGTGACAATCACGACTTGCATCTTCGACCGTGCAGGTCACTTACGGTGATGTTCACGATTGTGCGAGAATCAGGACTTGCAACTTGTGTGACTTTTGTATGATGTGGGTCTCTGACACTTTTCAACAACACATGTTATTTTAGAGTGATTTTGGGGAGTGTGGAGAGGTTCCAATTGTGTTACAAGTAGTATTAATGCAATATACTAGAGTTGCAAAATTACTTTGTTTTGTAAAGAGTTGCAAATTTTCATAAAAATAACTTTTTATGAGCATAATGCCCTTTATGCCCTAGGACATGGCCATATTTCATGATAAAAAATTATGAGCATAATTATGTGCGCTTCCATATCAAGAGGAAAATCATTTGGGGCGTCCGCTTGAGGTCCGAGGGCCCTTCCTCGAAACACCCGACCTCAGGTGGACGCCCTTCCTTGAAACACCCGAGGAGGTTTCCTTCCTTGGCATGAAATTTGTTTTTACATTTTTTCTTTTTGTTGTATAAATTTTTTTACACACACCTTTTGGGGGGAAGGCCCCTTGGAAGGTATGCATGTAAACAAAATTTGTCATAAATTTTTTTGCCACAAGATACCATTCTATGAGGCTCCTCCATTTCCTTCATGAAAATGTGAAAACTGATTTTCCGTCATTATTGTCATTATTGATATAACACTTAAGAAAAACAACAAAAAAATCAGTGCGGATATTTATGAAGGGAATGTAAGGGCTGATGCTACTGGAGGCTTCTAGATCTTTTTAACTATGTATTTAATTAACACTTAGAGGCCTGGCTTCTAGATTTTATTTGGGGTTGAAATTTCCTTTGCTTGTCATTTGCGAAGATAAATAACTGTAAACACAAGCTGGACACAAGGTGCTATCGTGCATTAATTAGTAGACATAGCCGGCTATGGCGCCTGCATCTCCCATATAACTGGTAGAGAAGCAGGTAGAGAAGACATAAAATCATACCAAGAAGCTATAATTTTAATTGGAAGATTCAAGCTGTCGTCCATAACTTGCATGTTTTCTATACTATATTCCAGCTGCGGATGCTTAAACGCCTGTGAAGGCTGAGCACAAACATGAATAAGATCCGCTGCCAAAACCTAGTGCAAAGTCTTCACAAAAGTTTCTCAAGCATCCAAAAATGTAAGCAGCAAGATGCTCTATCATACTCTCCACTAGAAATTTTATTTGAAACTCGGCATAGATTGTCATACATTGCTGTTAATAACCTTTAGAGGAATTAGTTCTCAACATGTAACAGGGATCGCTAGAAGTGTACTCCTCAAAATCTTCTTCCTCCAGCAATAGATCACCCTGTTCAGGCAACATAGAAAGCAATCAGTGTCGGATGCTTACAACTTCTCAAGACTGAGAAAAAACATCCGGTTTTATACCTTTCCTCTCTAGAAACAAACCGCTTAGTGAAAAAGCAAACAAGCAGTAGGCCTAGGTTTACTAGCAATAACGGGGGACATGCCAATAGAAACAGTTGCTTCTTCATTATCATACACTAACTAGTAATTTTTTTTTCAACATTTAGCACCATCTGGTATTTAGTTGCTTGAAAATCTTCGTATCAGAGCATTAGATAGCGATGAGCTTGGGCTTTTGAGACATTCTGCAGATGAGGACGGGCCTGTTAATTCCTGCATAGACTGAAGTCTCTGAATATTTAGGAGGCATCAGATCTCGGAAATTGAGGCACAAATATGAACAGCTATCAACAAGCTAACAAGCAAGTATTCGTAAAGAGTGCATTAATATGCCGTTTCACGAATAAAAACGTTTAGATCCACCATTACCTCACCATCGTCCTCATCGTCTGGTTTATATTCCCTTCTCTTCGGTTCATGTTCGGTTGGATCATCGTTTTTGGCGAACCTCCCTCTGACCCGTGGTCGATTGTCCGCCAGAGTCTTGCGACAGACATACTAGAAAAACAGAAAACTAAGTCGGTAAGCAGATCTGAATACGTCTCCAACAGTTATAATTTTGTACAGCTATTTGGCTGTAGAGTCAGTACATGAAAGTGATCTATTACGAAAATGGACAAAGCTTCAAGGCGAATTTGTGGCTTAAACAGATGTAAAATATATGACATAGCAGAAAGTAAAAGAGTTCATGGCTTCAACAGAGGTAAAATATACGACATAGCAGAAAGGAAAACCTTTATCTTCTTGTTGAAGTTTCTCTCTGCCCGTTTTTGTCGGTACCTGGAGATTCTAACCTTCCTCTCCTCTGAAGTGTAACGACCAATTTTGAAGCACCCTTCTTCTTGGCTCGAGCACTCTGGAAGAAAAGTACTGCCTCGTCCAAATGTCTGAAAGTAGGATTGCAATTAGCAAAACCAAACGCGGATAGCAATTCTAAGTCCTTTGAGCTTGCATGATGGACAGTCTCGTTTCTTAATGAACTCTGGCATGAAAACTCAGCAAAGTATCAGAGGGCTACGACTATCCAGGTATGCGATAACATGCAATAAATATTGACTGTAGCAATACAGCCATGCCTTGATAAACAGCTACGTTAAAGGACATGATAGCTGAAAAACACAAGGACCTGACGAAAATATCGAATATTTCTAGGAACGAGGAGATGATAAACAAGATGCTAAAAGAAATTTAGAATGATCAAATACATATATATCTGTTTCATAAGACTATTCAATCAATGAAATTAAGCATTGAAACCAAGGTCCCGATGTTTCATTTGATAATTTCTTAGCAACGAGTTTGTTACATAATGAAGATCTGAAGCAGAATAGCCTGGTTGCATAATTTTTAGCTTTCTATCTAAAAATACTATTTCAGGCATTCTCATGTGATAACTTTTACCTGAATGTCTCCAGTGCTGTAGACTCTGCGCATTGAAGGCATCATTGGCCTTGAGTTGAATCCCTGCAATTCCGATGGATGAGGCTGCGTGGAAGTCTGAGTACTTTCAATGAACTTTTCTGAACAATCAAGGGGTTCTGATGTGAATAACGAGGCTTCCCGCGGTGAAGCCATCGCCATCATCTGCCCGAGTGTGTGGCTGCTGAAACTCCTCTGAATGGGATGTGGCCGCAAAGAAGACTTTACAGAGATTGGTAGAGGCGACAATCCGTCCTCCGTCGGGTCAAGCATATCATTTTCGTTGGGAAGGCCGACACTGTAAGCCACGGTTTTGGGATGGTTAAAGAAAAGAGTTCTTTGTTGAATTTCATTTCCTAGGAACGCAGGCTCTATCTCGATCATTGCTTCTGCCGATCTGGTGAGGGAACTAGCAGGGGGCAAATCATCTGGTACCGGTACCAAAGAGGATGCTCCTGATGCAATTGTGCAATTTGTACCTACGAACGCTCGCACCACCGATTCTGGAGGCTCATTGGATGCATATGATGAATGTGCAGGAGTTCTTCCAGAATTAGACGTGCAGACCAGAGGTGAGGATAAACTGGCTGAAGATAATAAGAGCATTTCAGTAGCAGCATCAGTAATCGCAGTAGCCTGCAAGTCTGTCTCGTTATCAGGAATAGAGCCATTACCCTCCTCCTTCATATCAAGAGCCTGGACAATCTGCTGCAAAGATAGATAGTTAAGCCTTTCAGCAGCCAGAATGGCTTCAGGAGACGAAGTTTTAGCCTTACCGATCAAGGAGGCAAGGGATTCTGTGTCGTTCCTACATACGCTAGAATCAAAAGTTGATGTGCCAGAAGTGACGTTGATTTGAGGCATGTTGAAATAAGACTGGCAAACTGGTGGTCTGCATGAATCCCCAATTTCTGATAATGCAAACAACGGTTCAAGCTCGAACTTTTGCTGGTAAGAAGGCAGATTCCCTGCCTGCTGATCCTCGCAATCCCGTGAAATGGTGTCATAATTGGAATTCGATAAGAGCAATTCGCATAAACTGCCACTTCCTGACTCATGCTGAAGCAGGTCGGCTCGCAGAAGGCCGTCAAGGGCGGATTCCTGCAAACACCACAACAGATGGATGGCACGAATGCGTCATGCTTCAACATAATTGAAAAATTCGAGAATCAAACGATCCAGAATGCTACGCGAAAACACATTGCTAGCTTGCAAGCAGCAAGCACATAATCGATCAAGCAAAACCATCACAGAATCCATGCCTTCCAGAAAGACTCGTGATCGTGGTTCCCGTAATGCGCCGTATGAGCGAATTGATCTCCAAAAAACGGTGTCTCAGAATGAGGAAACAGAACATCATTTTCTGCAGACATTCAGAGCAAACACCAGCCCAGGTCCGGCTACACAGCAGCAACAGCAGGTAATTATAATCCCACAAGCCACAAATGGCATCCGAGCTCGCATGCATCGGCTCGCATCTCTTCCTCCTCTCCTCCTCCTCCTCCTCCTCCTCTCTCCTTGCTTTCTCTTCTTCTTCTTCTCGTCTTTCTTTTCTTCTTCTTTTCGTTCTTCTCACCCGTGCTCTGGTATTGACGCTTCTAGCTGAGTCAGCAAGGAAGGTCGTGGTAGATCCACGGTCCAGCGAGTACCCAGCGTCCACGTGGATTTATCCGGCGTCGTATTCGCATCTTCACGCGGGAGATACAAAACAGTAAACTGTCAAAAGGGGGCCAATTTCCCAGCGTCGAGAAACGTCATATTGACGGGGATAAAGCGTCATCTTTGGTGCAGCAGTGTCAGCTTTATGGAAAATTTTGAGCTGTGGAAAAGTAGGGAAGAGTTTTGCAGGATACAAGGGCCAAGGCTGGTTGGGGCAGCTGGCCTTGCACAACAAGCTTTATTGAGGGGTAAAGTTCCCCACCATTGAGTGTGTTTCTAGTTTTATATCTGTTTTTTTGCCGCAACCTAATTGCCTTTGGCATGAATTTTGTACCCTTTTGGTGGGCCCTCTGCCTTGGGAGGGCACATCGAGCGAGGGCGAGAGCCAAAGGGCATGTGTACGAGCAAGCGGAAAGCCGAAGGGAAAGAGGGCCTTCCCCTGCATAATGCCACACGTGCGAAGGTGGGCATGATTAATTTATTTAAATTTAAATTTAAAAGGATTGTAACAGAGCAAAAAAGAAAATCGTATTGAAAAAAAATGCCAAGAAAAACATACACGCCGAGTCATGGGAGGCGCAAGGGCCGAGGGCCCTTAACCCTACTTGGGAAAAGAGTCCATTGAGGCTTTTTGTACATGGGAAAAGCTTGGCGCTTGCGGCTTCTTAGATTATTGATTACACATCATTATTCTGCACTAGGCTAGAACCTTGTGAGGACCCAATCACACATCTTATAACATATGGAGCTATTGCATGGGTTAGAATGACTATTGGCATGGTGTAGAGTATCAATAGTAATGACTTGCATGTATGGGTATACGATATGCTTGCATGGGAACAAGCATAGGTAAAGCAAGGGCTATATTCTCCTATAGGAACTTGCCCTACTCCTTTTCCAATTATGTTTTTTCATTTCAAAATTTCTCTCTTTACACCTGCATCCTAGCCTATGGCATGTGGGCGATGCTATTGTAGATTGATCAATAGCTTCTACATGGTTGGGTGGCTTGGCTCCACTGTCATTCCTTTGTGCGTGTCTCGTAAGCAGGATCTTGAGGTGCTTCTCCTTATATCAAAGCAAGGCTTACAAAGATCAAAGGATTTGGAGTTGTGAAGCGTTTCGTCAATTCCTTGGTAGAGATCAATCCGTTTTTGCTTCCTAGTGGTGAACAAGCTTCCAAGTGGGTGTTCTCTTGATATTTCCACTTGCACGTCCATCAGATATTGGCTTTCTCCATAGCAATATGGGATAATTGTCAATTTTGGCCAATTTATGACTATTTTTTCATATTTTGCTTAAATCTCTCATAAACTACTATAGTTCTAAATTTCCAACAAGTGTATCTTCTATTAGAAAGTCATTAAATGCTAAATAATGATTGCATTTCAGGATTATGCAAGACTTATGGTTCTGGGCTATGTTTTAGTCAGAAATAGCTTGTTTTTTAGTATTTTTTACTAGAAACGGGTAGTAAGAGCTATTGTCTAGCAAAATCTTACAGTCATTGAGCGTGATAACGCTGGTTACAGAAACTCGAATAATCAGAAGAAGTTTGTTGATGAAGATTCTAGGATTGATATCCTCATAAAAAATATCTACAACAACCTTTTGTTGCAGCCGCCTCATTACAGTTAATGAATGTACAAAGTAGGCGGACTGTCAACGTGAAGTCGTTGGGTTGGATTTTAGACCGACAATATCGAAATTTACGAGTATCGAAAAATGTACAATGAATCAAAAAATATTGACTCGAAAAATATAGAATTTTTCGAGTCGATCCAGTATTAAAAAATTCTAGAAAATTTGATGCTGAATTTTTCGATCCTCTGCTCAAAAATTTGAGCCTTCTGTTTCTGGTTTTTCAGGATGCTCATTACTGAATGGATTTGAGGTTGAGCATCGAATTCCAACACTCCTCCTTAATGTGGATCCTAAAAACTTTTGATTTTCAGATTCAACATGTCGTTGAATCTGAGATGGTGCTCCTTTGACAAAGCCTTTGTGAAGGAATCTGCTGCCATTGATTCTGTCATGTAGTAGACTAAGGATACCTCCTTGCTTTGCACTTTCTCTCTAGTCAAATAGTCATATCTGATTTCGATATGCTTGCTTCGAGAATGAAATCTCGAATTGAGAGAGAGAGAGAGAGAGAGAGAGAGAGAGAGAGAGAGAGAGAGAGAGAGAGAGAGAGAGAGAGAGAGAGAGAGAGAGAGAGAGAGAGAGAGAGAGAGAGAGAGAGAGAGAGAGAGAGAGAGAGAGAGAGAGAGAGAGAGAGAGAGAACTATGGTGCTTTGGTTGTCACAAAAGATGGTCGTTGGATGTGACTGTGCAAGGTCGATTTCTGCTAGCAGGTGCCTCAACCAAATTGCCTCCTTTGTAGCATTCGTGGCAGCAATGTACTCTGATTCGGTTGATGATAATGCTACTGAGGTCTGCTTTCGGCTGTTCCAAGATATTGGGTCTTGATTGTATAAAAATACAAATCCAACAGTCGATCTTCTGGTACTGCCCAATCTGCATCTTTCCTTCAAGTATGTTGGTAGGTTGGCTGCCTCCATAACATATGCTAAGATGTTTGGTTGTTTGGATGTACTTCATGACTTTTGTGAATGCTTTCCAATGGGTTGGACCTAGATTTGATAGGAACTGGCTGAGTGAACTGATCGAATATGCAATGTCGGGTTGAGTGCAGAACATTGCATACATCAGTGAGCCGATGATGGAGTGGAAACAGATATTGCTTCATCTCCTCCTTTTCTACATCAGTTTGAGGAGATTGTTCCTTTGACAGCTTCAGTCTAGGGGTCAAGAGAAAAGAGACTCAGTTTGCAGTTGCCCATTCCATACTTTTTCAGCACATTTGTAGGATATCTTTGCTGATTGATGAAAATAAGTCTGCTGGATCGAATTCGAAAATTTTGATTCCAAGATAATAGTGGGCTAGTCCCATATCAGTCATTTTGTACTCCTTGGCCAACATGCATTTTGTTTCCTTCATCAGATTCAAATTGTTACTGAATAATAGTGTATCATCTACATAGAGAGTGATGATGATGAAAAAATTCGATACAGACTTGAAGTAGACATTCGAGTCTAATGAGTTTGGAATAAAACCATTCTCAATAAGGAATGCATTTATTTTCTGGAACAAGGTTCTAGGTGACTGTTTCAACCCATATAGTACTTTTTTGAATTTTGCACACAGAGTGTTGCTTACTGCTCAGTTCGTATCCTTCTGGATGTGACATAAAAATTTTCTCTTCAATGGTCCTGTTGAGGAAAGCGGTCTGGACATCTATTTGATGGACTTCGAGATCTACTGCAGCTGCAAAGGAGAGTAGCAAACGAATCGAAGCACACTTGACGACTGGGTTGAAGGTCTCGAAATAATCTAGATGTGGAATATGGGAATAGCCTTTGGCGACCAGCCTGGCTTTGTATCAATTCAGCCTTCCTTCAACATCATACTTCACCTTGAATATCCACTTGCATGGAATTGGATTTCTTCCCTTTGGCAGTTCAATGACTGTCCATGTTTGATTCTCTATCAAAGGTGTCCATCGTTGCTTTCCATTGATCACCATCAGGTGTAGACATCGCCTCTGAAACTATATTTGGTTCTTGCACGAAGTAGTAGGCTGCATCGTCCATAAATCTAGATGCAGGCTATCTTGGCCGATTTGATCTTCTTGGCTGAATTTCGACCCCCTGTTGTTCAGGCTCATTTTTTGAGTTTGTATCGATTTTCTGATTTTTTATTTTGGAATCTTTTTTGATACATGGATCGAAAATTTCTTTGATACATGGATCGTGAATTTCTCAAGCTTTTTCATTGTGGTTGATAAATCAATCTTCCACAAAAATGACATCTCTGTTTTCAAATTGTAGAGCTTGTATGTCTTGTGATTTGGGGAGTAGCCAATGAAAATCAATTTTGTGCTTTTGTCATCCAGTTTCTTCTTGAGATCTTTAGAGATCTGAGCATCAACAATGCAACCAAACACTCTAATACTTTTTATTGATGGTTTCGATCCTGTCCACACCTCATAAGGTGTCTTGCCATTCAGGGCTTTGGCAATGGATCGATTTTGTAGATAGGTGGCTATTGAAATAGCTTATGCCCAAAAACATTTTGCAAGAGAGGCATGGGCTAGCATGCTCTTGGCACTTTTGATGAGTGTCTGATTCTTCCGTTCAGCTACACCATTGGACTGAGGTGAGTAGCTCGTTGTGAATTGTTGATGTATTCTGTTGGCCTTGCAAAACTCCTTTAATTCGATGGAGATAAATTATCTCCCTCCATCTGTGCATAGAGGTTTGGTCTTCCAATGGGTCTGATTTTCTACAGATGCCTTGAACTGTATGAAGAACTTGAATGCCTCTGATTTATTCTTCAGAAAATAGGTTGTATTCCTTTGAGAGAAGTCATCAATGAAGGTTAGGAGGTATAGAGCTCTCCCTTTGGAAGCAGTTTGCATCGGGCCTTGCTGATTATATAGTTTTCACATGGAGAAGTTGGCTTGTTGACAAAAGACAGATCTTGTACTAGTTTCTGAGTCAACATTTGTTGAATACCATTGAAGTTCAAATGGCCTAATCTGAAATTCCAAAGCATATCAGGTGATTTGGAAGTTGAGGTGTGAAGAGCTTGACTGTTGGAAGAATAACAATGGCTGAGTTTGTAGAGATTGCCACTTCTTCTCCCGAAGGCTAAAACTTTTCGAGATTTGTCAAAGATGTGCAGTCAATTGTATCAAATTTGACCCTCTGATCTGAATCAGTGATTCTGCTAATTGAGAACAGATTCTTGGTCAGATTTGGAATGTGAAGAATGTTGGACAACAACATGACGTCACCTTTCTGAAATTCAATTCTGACTGTTCCTTCACCTTGAATTGTGATGAGTTGTCCCCAAGTTGCACAACTCGAGAGTGGGTGAAAAGATTTATAACCTTTAAACTAGTCTTGATGGTAAGTCATGTGTTGAGTTGCTCTAGAATCGAGATACCAGTAATCGATATTTTTTTGTTCTCCAACCTTGGTCATAAAGGTTGTTTCATCTTCCTCTTGTTGCTGGATCAAAAAACTGGTTGAGGCAGAATTTACTTGTTGGTTAAACTACTTCTTCTTCTCATTGTTGAATTTAAAAGTTCCGTAGTCCTTGATCTCATGTCCAGTTCTCAGTATCTGCAGAATAGTTTCGGCTTTGGTTGGAAAGATGAAGAGTTCGAATTCGACCCTGAGCCAGAATTTGACCCTGAGCCAAAATTCGAGCCAGAGTCAAAATTCGATTCTGAATGCATATTGCTCTTCTTTTTGGATCTGAACTTTTGATTTTTGGAATTTAGAGCTTGAGGATTTGACCATGTGCTTGAGGAGGTTGCAGTTCTTCTGGCCTCTTCTTGTTGAAGTAATGAAATCACTCTTGAAAGGGTGATCTTTTTTTGGATCGAAATTGCAAGGACCCAATTCTCGTAGGCCTCAAGAAGAATCGATAATAGAGTCATAACAGCATCGATATCTTCAATGACTGAGCCAGTTGCAGTCATTTGTTCCATAAGATTTTGGAAAGTTTTAATGTGGCTCGAAACACTTACTGCTTCAAACATTCTTAGGGTGAAGAATTTCTTTCTCAAATGGAGTTTGGAAGAGACGTCCCTGATATCGTAGAGAAGATCTAAGCTTGACAAATGAATCTTTAGGTAAAGGTTTAGTAAACAAATCAGCCAAGCAACTTGATGATGGCACGTGTCGGAGCTTGATCTCTTTAGCTTGCACTTTTTCCCTCATGAAATGATGAGCAATTTCGATGTGTTTGCTCCTTGCATGGAATGTAGGATTAGTTGCAAGTGATTGGGCTGATTGGTTGTCACAATAGATGATAGGGATCTCCTCCTCCATGACATTAAGCTCCACCAATAGCCTTTTGAGCCACAAGACCTCCTTGCATGTTGATGTCAAGGCCTTGTATTCGGATTCTGTGGAAGATAGGGAAATGGTATCTTGCTTTTTGGAAAGCCATGATACTACTCCATCACATAGAAAGGTGGCAAAGGCACTTGTTGATCTTCTATCCACTTTGTCACCTACAAAATCCGAGTCACTATAGGCTCTTAAGCCAAGATTAGTTCCTCTATACAAAATGCCAAATTCTTAGTGGATGAAATGTATCTAAGAACTCTTTTGGCCATCTTCCAATGTGAAACTAGAGGACTTTGCATGAATTGGCTTAACTTTACAACACTATAACTAAGATTAGGTCTAGTTATAGTTAAATAGATCAAGGAGCCAATAAGCCTTCTATATAATGTGATGTCCTCAAAGGATGCTTCATCACAACCAATAGATGCTTTTACATGTTGCTCCATTGGTGTCTTAATGCCTTTACAATTCTTCATTCCAAATCTATCTAGGATGGATGTAGCATATTTAGATTGACAAATGAAGCTAAAATCACATCCTCTAATAACCTCTATTCCAAGAATGAAGCTTAATAGGCCGAGATCTACCATCTTAAACTCTTTTGCTAAAGCAATTTTTACATCTCTAATTTCATCTAGATCATTACCACTCAAGATAATGTCATCTACATACAAAACAAGAATAATGATCGTGCCATCATGAAAACTTATATACAATGATGGATTATAGGCACTCATTACAAAATTGATGGAGATGAGAAAAGAGTTTAGCCTAGAGTACCATGCTCTAGGTGCTTGCTTGAGCCCATAAAGGCTCTTCTTCAAAAAACACACCTTTCCTTCATGCTTTGCCTTGATGAAGCCCTCGGGTTGCCTCATGTAGATCTCTTCCTCCAAATACCCATTGAGGAATGCATTTGTGAAGTCAAGTTGGAATAGCTCCCAATTGAAGGTTGTAGCAAGACTAATGATCAACCTGATAGTAACAAGCTTAGCCACAGGAGCAAAAGTCTCATCATAATCAATGCCTTTGGTTTGTAAAAAACCTTTGGCAACAAGCCTAGCTTTATGCTTGCTTATTGATCCATCTTGATTATACTTCAATCTACCCACTTTCAATCAAGAGGTTTCTTCCCTTCAGGAAGATCCACAAGATCCCAAGTATGATTCTCAATAAGAGCATCATACTCTACTTGCATAGCATCCACCCAACTTTTAGACTTACAAGCATCTTCATAGCATGTTGGCTCATCTAACATTGAAGTAAGAAAGGTGTAAGATGTGAAAGATGATGAGCCTTCCCTTTGATCACCTTGACCATCATAGGTGAGCCTCAATGGCTCGAATCTTGCCCTTGTAGATCTTCTTGGAGTCCTTGCATCTTGAGGTGGATCCTCAAGTTCTTCTTCACTTGGAAGCTCCTCCTCCATCCTAGCATAATCCTTGGCATCAAGATGATTAGTAGCATTATCATCCAAATCACAAGCATGTCCTTCATCAAAAATAACATCCCTACTCACTATCACCTTGCTAGTGATCGGATTGAAGACTCTATAACCTTTGCTATTCTCACCATATCCCACAAAGATGCCTTTGATGGATGTTGCATCATCCTTCCTTCTCTTATCCAAGGATTGATGTACATAGCAAGTAGATCCAAAAACTTTGAGATCCTTGAGATTGGGCTTCTCTCCAAATAGAGCTTCAAATGGTGTGATTCCTCCATGGCTTGGTTTGGCAATCTATTGCACAAGTAGTTAGCACAAGTTATTGCTTCACCCCAAAATGGTTTGGATAGAGAAGCATCTAGCCTTAAGGCCTTAGCACACTCACAAAGAGATCTATTTCTTCTCTCACTCACTCCATTTTGTTGAGGGGTGTATGGACATGACAACTCCCTCTTTATGCCATTAGAAATACAAAAGTCAATCAACTTATTGGAGACATATTCACCTCCATTATCACTCCTTAATACCTTAATCTTGGTACTAAGTTGATTTTCTACCAAAGTCTTGAACTTTACAAAATAATCAAACACCATTGATTTGCTAGACAAGAGGTACATCCAACAAAATCTAGAATAGTCATCAATGAAGATTACATAGTACTTGGCACCACCATTAGACTCATGTGAAAAACTATGAACATCCGAATGGATGAGTTCAAGAGGAAAGTTTGATCTTGATTTAGATCTTGAGAAGGGTAGTTTGTGAGCCTTTGAGAGGCTACATGCTTCACATCTCTTCCCACACTTTGACAAATGCTTGGGGAGTCCAACTGCAAGCTCCTTTGCAACCATAGATTCCATGGCTTTGTAGTTGGGGTGGCCCAACCTTTTATGCCACAGTTCCACCTTTGATAACTCCACCTTTGCCAAGTTAACACTCTCCAACAACATTAGCATCAAGCTTAAACAATCTACCTTGCTTAAAGCCTTTGGCTATACATTCATCATTTCTAAGGATGGAACAAACTCCATACTTAAATTGTACATCTAGGCCATTATCCATTAACTAGCCAACACTAAGCGAATTCTTGGTAAACTTAGGAACATAAAGAACATTATCAAGATTCATCCTTTTGGATGATCCCACATACAAGGGAATTGTTCCTATTCCACTTATCTGACATTCTTGACTACTTGTTATATAGATTGATCTATGTGAATCATTGTAAGAAAGTAAAGTGGAGAATATGTCCTTTTGATATGTCATGTGGAAACTAGCCCCACTATCAATCCACCAAGAATCATTGGTGTTGCTCTTGGATGATGGTGGTTTGTTGGAAACCATCAAGGATGACTCTTCATCCTCCTCCTCCTCCTGATGTGCAATGTTGCTTTGTTTGCTCTCTTGTGCCTTCTTCTTCTTGAGACATTATGATGCAAAATGTCCTTTCTTTCCATAGAAAAAACATTTGTACTTGGACTTGTCTTTGATCTTGCCCTTTGAGCTTGAAGCCTCATCCTCCTCCTTGGTCTCCTTGAAGTGCTTCTTCTTGCCATTGGTCTTCTTCTTTCCTTTGAATGAGAAATTAGCTTTCTCATCACCATCCTGCAGAGAAATAGCATTCATTCTTGCATTGGTATGCATCATCCTACACTCTTCAGCCACTAATACATTGTGTAGCTTTTCTATAGTAGGCAAAGTGTCTTGGATTGCAAAGCTTTGGACCAAATTTGTAAAGCCACTCCCTAGACCATTGAGGACAATCTGAACAAGCTCACTATCTTGAATCTTCTCTCCAATGGAAGCTAACTCCCTATTGAGAGACTTAATTTCTTAGCACATATTCTTGTGCACTCTCATCACTCCTCTTCATGCTTTGTAGAATCTGATTCCTAAGCATGAGAACCCTCAAAGTGTTACTAGACTCATAGATAGATTTTAAAGATTCCCAAGACTCTTTAGCACTCTTACATGATGATACTTCCCTTAAAAGATCATTGCTTACATTCATCTTAATACAGTGAGTGCAAGCCTAGACCTCTTCTTGTATCTCACTAATTCATGTGCACCTAGAGGTTCATCTTCATCATCTATTAGAAACTCATAAAGATCCTGGAGCACCATTAGTGACTCCATCCTCACTTTCCAAATTGCATAATTGGTAGAATTTAACCTCTCACTAGCTTCTAGAAGGTAGGCTCCCACTGATCCCATCTTACTAGCAAGATTCTACACACAAGATATAGATTTGTTTGGACCAGAAACTCACAAAGGTTTCTAACTTGCAGTGTTTCACTCAAATGTTGACTTCTAATCCAACATATGGATTTGTAATCACAGTTCTATCACTCCCTCACAAAGCTGGAATGAAGATAAGATGAGATGAAAACTACTCTCAAGCAAATCTTGCCAATCTTGGCTATTCTTGGACAAAAACTGACTCTATCTCTCTCATTCACTTTGATGTACTTTCAAGACCTGGTTTCCACTTTAAGAAGGTCTGAAATCAGCCTAGTTTAATTAGTTTTCATGAAACAAATTCAAAACTAATCAATGGCAAGTGATCTTGGTAGAAAGACCAATTTTGGTCGTAGATCTATCTCTCTGATCTTCTTCGATAATCGATTCAATCGCTCATTTACATATATAGCAACTGGAAGATCTGGCATTATTCTAGCTTTACATTTACAAGATCTCTTAACAGCTGATTAACTGACTAATTAGAACAGTTGTTATTGGAGCATGAAGACGTAGATAGTCTGTACTTGGAATCTTGTGTATTTCTACCGAGTGTCGTATTTTTTGCATTTTTTGCCTATGTGGAATTGCGTATAAAATTGCAATGTTGCATTTTTCGCATTTCTGGAAGTGTCTGAAATGGTCGGAAAACCAAGTTAGCACAAGTGTTGCAAAACACTTAGTTGCTCAAGATGATCCGAAGGTGAAAAGGTGACAGTGTCGGATTTTTTGCATGTTAGAAATTGTGAGAAAAATGCAGACTATTGTGATAATCAGTCAAAAAATGCATACTGATGAAAAACAGTTCATTTTCTATAGGTTTCATTTGAGAGAGTAAAATTGAGAGAATGAAGGAGGGCAATTAGGATGAGTAGGAGTAAGATTAAACTCCAACATGATCATGGCAAAAGCCTTGCCATCTTTCAGTCTCCATTTGGTGATAGTGACTGCATCACCTTCAGGTTTAACTTTTGTGCCATCAATGATGTCCCACAATTCCTTGGCTAGTAGTTTGACCTTCATTTTGAACTTCCAGGGATGGTAGTTACTCCCATCGAGTCTGTCGATTAGAGAAGAATCAGTAGATGAATCCATTCTGGTTGAGCGAGACTGTCGGTAGAAACAAGGATTTCGAAATACCGTTGGTTGCGTGCTTGCTAGAATGTTGTCTTGGTAGAAACAAGACTTGATAATCCACAGACAATGTACAGATTATTGAATAGCCCACTCTGATACCATGTCAAAAATCAGTGGAAATGAGCGGAAGCTGATGAGCGAGCTTGGTGTAGGATCGGAAGCACAAGCAGTAGAATATTCAAATTGAATGATGTAGAAAAATGCTCAATGAAACAATACAGTAGTGGGACTGAAAATGTGTACTCTGATTAATATCAAGACAGTGAGTACAATGCTTGAAGTGATAACTTCAGCATATAGTCGTTGAGCATGATAACGCTAGTTACAGAAACTCAAATAATCAGAAAAAGTTTTCTGATGAAGATTCTAGGATTGATATCCTACAAAATATCTACAATAACCTTTTGTTGCAGTTATTACAATCACCTCATAACAGTTAATGATGTACAAAGTGGGCGGACTATCAACGTGAAGTCATTGGGTCGGATTTTAGACTGATGGTATCGAAATTTACAAGTATCGAAACATGTACAATGACTCGAAAAATAAAAAAAATTTCGAGTCGATTCAGTATCGAAAAATTCTAGAAAATTCGATGTTGAATTTTTCGATCCTCTATTCAAAAATTTGAGCCTTCTGTTTTTGGTTTCTCATGATGCTCATTATTAAATGGATTTGAGGCTGAGCATGGAATTTCAACACCTTGCTATATCTTTGACCTTACTTGAGTTTGAAGACTCTTGACTCTCCTTTGATGCTCTTGACCAGCTCCAAATTGCCACCTTCCCTTTTGTGTTGTTGAAGCCTTTTGAGACCAACCTCTTGATCTTCCTCTTGAACATCAAAGATATGAATATCTTCAGACCTGAATCTCTGGAAATACTCCCTCTCAAACATATGATCTAGATCCAACAAGATCTCATCAATGCTTGATCTCGAATTTCCAAATGTTAGTGAAAACAATGCCACCATCATAAAGCAAAAGATAGATTCCAAACTTTCCATCCAACATGAAGTAGACTAGGCGAAGATGAGTATCAAACCTAATAAATCTAGCCTTCTTGAGTTCATTGTCAATTTTTAGAGAAAAAGAACAATTATGATTGTACTAATCAATCATTAAGAGTTATTGATTGCTTAATCCAATGATCTATTAAGTTCTAAGTGTTAGATCTTGATCTAGATGCATTACACTATGATTTAAGCAAGAGTAATGGATCAAATGATTAAAATCTTAGAGGAGCGGCCTCACACGTGTAAAGGATAGTACTTATACAGCCTGTAAATAGAGAGTAAAGTACTCAAGCTTAGAAATGCATTCCGATCACAAAAACACAAGACAAATGTGGAAAGCAAAACTAGAAATTGCCAATGTCTCATCAACTTCTCATTGATTTGGTTGATCCCTTTATAGATCAAGTACATCCATGAGTTGTGTACTGTCCAGCAAGCCTTCACACGTGTGAAGAGTGCCTAGTCATCCAGATCCACCAATGGGAGCCATATGTCCATAGTTGACTATTCTCTTTGGCTAGAAAACAAAAAGCTACTCTTCCACATTTATAAAAATATTTCCTATAAAATAGAATCTAATAGAATATTCTTATCTTATCATCTAGAAGCTTATCCAGACATGTGAATGGTATCTTGACATGTGTGAGTAATAACTCATTCACATGGAAGTCCAATCTATTTACATAAAGTTTGACCAATTTGACCAATTTCATTATTCTACTCGAAGGTCAATTTCACAGTAGTGTAGATCTAGCTAAAATCAATCTAACTTTATAAAAGTGACTGACGTACATTCTTTCACATGTGGGAGCAGACTCCACACGTGTGAGATCCTATCAAGATCAATTATCTTAAGATCTACTAAGTACATCAAGTTGGAAGTGATATTTTTAACACTCCTCCTCACTTCTAACTTGGCAAGTCTAATGTACATCTATCTACAACTCCAAGGGCATCTCTTAACTTGAAAAAATGGATCTTTAGCCAAAGGTTTGGTTAAAATATCAACTATGCACTCGGATGATGGCACATGATGAAGGAACCTCTTTGGATTGCACTTTCTCCCTCACAAAGTGATGAGCTATCTCAATATGCTTTCTTCTAGCATGGAAGATCGAATTGGTAGCAATTTGTTGAGAAGCTTGATTGTCACAATAGATGCAAGAGATATCCTTGGCCTTTAGCACTTGAAGCTCCACCAAAAGTCTTCTTAGCCATAGGAGTTCTTTGGTTGTTGAAGTCGATGCCTTGTACTCGGCTTCACAAGAGGAAAGAGAAATTGTATATTTGCTTTTTGAAAAGCCAAGATATCACTCCTTCATAAAGAAAAGTGACAAATGCACTTATGGATCTTCTATCCATCTTGTCTCCTACAAAATCTGAATCCGAAAATGCCCTCAAGTACAAGTGAGATCCTTGATAGAGAATGCCAAAAAATCTAGTAGAAGAGACATATCTAAGCACTCTCTTGGCACTTCTCCAATGATGCATCAAAGGACGTTGCATATATTGAGAGGTGTTAGAAAGTCATTGGATGACTATTTTTCTAAACCTTGGTCCTCAACTTGAACCATATCACTTTATTGGTCTAGGAACAAAGTATACTTGCACAACTTGGGCTTGGGGACCTGGTAGGAGGGCGCCCTCCCAAAGGGTCCATTGAGTTCCCAACTCCCACAAGAAAGGCATTCAAAAAGTCATAGGTTATGGAAGGTGTCTCTTGACATTCCATAAGCCTATGGAGGCTCTTGGAGATTCTTTAACTCCCCTAGGCTTCTCTCTCTCTCATTGGATGAGCATGGAATGTCATTGGATTGGAGGGGTCCATGGTCCATACTGCATTGGAGGGGTCCATGGGCCATCTATATGAGGGTAGTAGGGCGCCCATTGGGAGGGGGAGAGATCTCTCTTGTTTGCTCTGCTTATGCTCTACTGTTGCTACTAGTGTGTAGAGTGCTTTCTTGTGGTAGTATGCTTAAGGTTTGGATCTTGCTTATGGTATGGGACATAAGTAGGGTTTGGATCTGGGTATGCTATGGAGTGTTGTGGTATGCTTGTGATTTGTTTATGGTTAGCAAGGGGGTGCTAGATAGGTCTTGCTTGGAGCTTGGATCTAGCTATGGTTGGGTGGTGAATAGTTGAGGCCAGCTTGTTATCTATCTTTGTGTTTAAAGAGTAGGAACACAAGTGGATGAGAGATCCTTGGAGGCTTGCAGATCCTTACTTGCAGGTGGAGGCATCCTAGCTTGGAGTTGGGGAGCATCTTGAAGCTTGCAGGTTGCTTGGAGGACATTTGGAGGCTCTACCTTGGATTTGGAGGACAAAGGATGTACTTTGTAAAAGTGGTATCAGAGCTAGACAAAGGATGGCAACCTTTGTAACCTTCTTCAAATTCTATTAAGATCACCAACTAAAAAAAATTTGGGGGCTTTTCTAGTTGTAGGAAGCTTGTAGTTGAAGTACCCAATGAATCTAGTTCTCTTTGGAAGAGAGTAGTGATGCTTATAGAATTGTTTAGGGGCTGATTTTTTATCATGTTAGGGAAGTTTTAAAGTGGGCTTTGGGTTTTTAAAAGTTTTGAAAAAAGATTTGTGGGATGGTTAGAGGAAGTCTTCCTCTACATACACAAACTTTTTTTTTTTGCAAAAAGATTGATTATAGCTATGTGTTTTGATCAAAACTAGTGTTTTTTTGCATAAATGAAATGTTTGAAGTTCTGATTTTCATTTTGAAGTTCTGTTTTTCAGACTTGTATATCTTAAAACCAGATTTGAAATGTGAAGTTTTCATCCAAAGTTCATTAGTTACACCTTTCTATCTCCTCGTTTCATGAAAATGGCAATGTGGGAAGGGAATGGTAGTGCATAAAACAAGTTTTGAAGTTCTATTTTTTGTCATTATGAAGTTCTGATTTTCAGATCTGTAAATTTGAAAATCAGATCTGAAAATTGAAGTTTTCATAAAGCTTCATTAGTTATCCATTTCTAGACACAAGTTTCATGGATTTGGAGATCTAGAATAGTCAGAAATGTGAAAACTTTGGTTGCTTTTGAAATGACAAATGGAATTGGAATTGGAATGGGAACTTTATGTAAATATTAGCTTGGATTAGTTAATTGAAGTTTACATAAAGATTTGGTTTTCATTTTGCCTTTGATTAAGACAAATGTAACTTCTTGTTGTTTTCCTCTTAAGCTTGGATTGAGCTTGCAAATAGTAGGCTTGGATTGAGCTTATAAACAATAAGATTGAATTAGTAGAAGTAAATGCTTTTTATTTGCATTGGATGTAAGAATGAAAGCATTTCTATCATTCTAATTTGAGCACTTGTTGTTGTATTTGCATAATAGGAAAACACACAAGCAACCCCAATGGATCAAACCAATGAAAACCCAACATTTGATCTATCAAACCCATCCAATGTGGCACAAGCTCTTGAACTTTTATACCAACAAATTCAAGCCACTAGTAAGCAGCTTCTTGAAACTAATCAAAGAAACCAAGACTTAGAGTCTAGGTTAGCCAATCGGAAGAAGCATGTAGTTCCACCTCTCGTAAAAGTGTTTAAGAGAGAGAAGAAAGATGAAAGATAGGAACTTACAAGTGGTAAGTTCTTGGCTACATGTTTGGAACAAATACTTTGCCATGAACCAATTCCCTGAATCTGAAAAGTTATCCACTGTCATCATGTTCCTTGAAGGAAGAGCCTTAGTTTGGTGGGATGACTTAGTTGCAAAGGGCAATCAACCTTGTACATGGGATGATTTTTGCAAACTTTTAGAGATTATTTTCTACCACTTTTAGATGACTATGAACACTTCCAAAAGTTGAGTCATCTAACCATGAATAAAGGTTTGGAACAATTTATTCAAGATTTTCATGAGTATCTAAATCCACTTTATAGTGGCATTCCGCCTAAGGTACAAATCTTAATGTTCATTGATGGGTTACCAAAAGATTATCAAGTGGATGTTCGTAGCAACCATCCAAAAACCCTAGAAGATGCTATTAGGGTTGCAAAATACTTTGATGACACACCTAAGCCACTTAGGGGTCAATAGCCTAATGAGCAGAAAAAAGGTTTTCAATTTAAGAGAAAGGATAGGGAAGCTATTAGTAAAACACATCCCAATTCCAACAATCCTAAGAAAACCAAGAAAAACTTTAAAAACCATCAAGGTGGCAATGATAAAGCTGAACCTCGTAAGAAGAACCTATGTTTCAAGTGCAATGGCGAGGGTCACCTTGGACGTGATTGCGTCAAAAAACAAGCTTCAACCTTAGGTAATTTATCTTGAAGTAATGAGATGGATGTTTGTCTCCTTAGTTCTTTAGTTTTTGGACCTAATGACCTTATTTTCATTAAAGGTAAAGTTAATGATCAAGTTGTTAATGTTATTTTTGACACTAGATTCACTCATAACTTTATTAATGTAAATTTGGTGCAGACGCTAAACCTTCCTACCAAAAAAAGTGAGAAAAAATACCGTGTGACAATGGCATCATGAAGTAATTCTAATTTGATGGATTTTATTGTTCCTGATGTAGAATTGCACATTCAGGATTATTCTAAAAAACTAGAATTTCATGCTGTTGCATTAGCTAATGTAGATATTGTTTTTGGGCAACAATGGCATTTTGATAAGAACAAGTCATTGAGAATTGAATTTGTTGAAAAATCTTTATCTTTTATGCATGAGAATTCTTTAATTAAGATCAAGGCTAGTTTAAGTGTTGACACTAAAAATGTTAACCCTCATTCTAAACAGGAACTTAATTTTATTATGAAGAATTCTGATTTTAAAGTTTATTTATGTTGATATCATTTGCTGCAATGATGATGAACTTAACATAAATGTCATAGATATACCCAGTGAGAACACTACATAATTTGAAGCCTATAATAAACTTAGGCAGGAATTCAATGATGTTTTTTTAGACCTTCCTATAGATTTACCACCAGAAAGGACAGTTGATCATAAAATTGACCTAATACCTGGAGCAATTCCAATCGCACAGCGTCCTTATAAGATGAGTGCATCGGAAGATTATATGATTAAATAGGCAATTACATGATTACCTGAAAAAGAGGTGGGTACAACCTAGTAAGTCTCCTTGGGAAAAAAGTATATTAAATAACGGGATTCAGATGCGATCAATCAATAGACATAATAGATGTTACTACATCAATTATATTTAGACAAAGAGTCAGAATAAGATATCGAATGATGTTCACATCATCAAAGTTGTTATAGAACTAAAGCTAGTTTTGAGTATGCGGTTATATCCCGTGATTGTCTTGTACCTGTTATTTTTGGCTGACTTGTATTATTACTTTTTGAATCAATCCATTGTCTTGTTGCGTTCAAATGTATGTCATTGTGAATGTATGCTATGTGATAAATTTCAACTAGTTTAGTCATATTTTGGTTAATCGTCAATATTAGGCCAATATGCATTTTAGACTTAGAGATAAACTTTATGAAAGTTATTTTAGTCTAAGTTCATTTGAATTACAACTTTTGGAAGTGTGGGAAAGTTAGACGGTCAAGTTTGAAATATTCAAATTTGAATGTTTGGTTCATTGAATCTAGTCCATATTTTTAGTAGGATTTTTGATCTAGAAGTTTCTGTGAAAGATTTCAACTAGTTTTGCTATTTTGATCATATTTGTATATTTGGCAATTGAGGCCAATTTTCATATTAGACTTAGAGTTTAACTTTTCAAAGTTACATTAGTCTAAAATCATTCGAATAAACACTTTTGGAAAGTGTGGGAAACTATAGAACATGAGTTTTGGAGAGATTCAATTTGAGTAGTAGAGACATTGAATCTAGTCACAAAAATAGTAGGGTTTTCATTATGGTGGGAAACCAAAGTTTAAATTTAGGTTTGGACATGTTATAAAAGGATGTAACTCATGGTAAGAGAAGACATTCTCTCTCTCTTATCTCATTCATGCTTATACATGGTTCTCTTTGGGTTCTACTATCCATTGGTGCACTATATTGGTGATATCTTGCAATCTTGTGTGTAGAATGCTTAATTTATGCTATTTTTGGATCCACACATGTGAAATATAGTAGCTTCTTGTACGGACAACAACTTCATCATATCTTATGTTTGATGTTTGATCAGGTTCTTAGTGAGTTTGCATCTCTTTCATTAAGTAGATGTTGATTTTTTCACATTGGCAAGATTGGTAGATTTGATCTATTTCTAACCCAAGATCATTTTATGGATTTGGATCTTAATTGATCTGAAATTCTTCACATGGTATTAGAGCTTGTGTTGCAGGTTTTGAAAGGATCAAGCACATCTATCAAGGATTTGGTGAAGATATCAATGCTAGAGCATGCTAGATTGATTTCTATCCAAAAATCGAGTTTCTTGCATATGTAGATTGGATCTTTTGTAGATCAAAACTCATTTTAGCTTATAGAATCTGATGAATTTTGATTTCACACCACACTTACTGGAAATAGCCAATTTTGGATGCATTAGATAGGTCTCACTTGAGGCTATAAAAAAATCTATATCAAGTTTTAGGCAATTGCATGTAGAATTTGAAATAATCAGCAAGTTGTCTACTGCAATAAATTGGTTGATCAAATTTGTGGCATCTTGGACAATAGGGTCTATGATGGCTTCAATGAAATAACCATCATTGGTCTGCAACTAAGCCACTTTGAAATTTACAAAGAATGCTATGATAATATTAGCTATCCAATGGGATGTGAGATATTTCAACTAGTTTGATCAATATTCGGTCAAATGCTACATTTTTTTATTTGGCAATTGAGGCCAATTTCATATTAGACTTAGACATTTACTTTTTATAGTCATATTGGTCTAAATGCATTTGAAATTACTCATTTTAGAGTTGGAGGGAAATCTAGAAAGCCGAGTGCATAAGAGGATGGGACACCTCAATTTCAGGTCATTGGAGGTAATGGCAAGAAAGAAGGTTGTGGTTGGTCATCCAAGTTTTTTAAGTAGCTTTGTCAAAGTCACATAGACTACCTTATACTAGATTTTCATCTAGATCTACAAAGTCGTTTCAGGTTGTACATTTGGATATTCATGAAATTACTATAATTAACAATAGTGGAGCTAAGATGTATGTAACTTTCATTCATGATTTTAGTATATTTTGTTGAATCTATCTACTAAAGAGCAAAAATGAAGTGTTTGATGTCTTTGTCAAGTTCAAGAATGCAAGGAAGAATCAATTTTCCACAAGGATCAAGTGCTTGAGGAGTGACAATGGTGGAGAGTACATAGCTACCAAGTTCAAGGCTTTTTGTGATGAGCATGGGATCAAGAGGGAGTATACAACACCAAGGACCCCACAACAAAATGGAGTGGCTGAAAGGAAGAATAGGACTCTTTGTGAGAGTGCCAAAGCCATGAGGTTAAGTGCTAACCTTGATAAACCATTTTGGGATCAAGCTTTGTTGTGTGCCAATTTCTTATGCAATAGGTGGCCAAGTGCTATTTTGGATGGAAGGACACCTTTTGAAATGCTATTCAAGAGGAGGCCGAGTGTCAACTTTCTCAAAACTTTTGGATGCACATGCTATGTCAACATTACTCTTGATGATAGAACCAAGGAGGATCCTTCTTCAAGAAAAGGTATATTTGTTGGATATATTGAAGTGAGTAAAGCCTACAAGGTTTACATTCCTTCTACTAACAAAGTGATTGTTGGTAGAGATGTCATTTTTGATGAGGGGAACATTCCAAAAGTGACTTCAAGTACTATTGATGTTGATGATGTGGATGGATTTAACAATCTTGATGATGATGTTATGGATCTTACTTTGGATGGTGATGATGGAGGACCTTCATCAAGTCAAAAGGCAAGAAGAAGAACATCAAGGCAAAACACCTTCAAGGCTCACATATGATGAAAGGGTAAGCAAGTAGTTTCTAGAAATTATATGCTTTCCTAACCTCTTTTGATGAACCTACATGTGTAGTGAATCAAATGATATAGTAACCATCTTTCCGAGCAATAACTTGCTCTATATGGCTTAGAAGACAATGATGGAGGATTGCCTCACTTATTCACATATTGTTCACACTTTTTGTGAGTAGGTTGGGCGTTGTCCAACGATGGACAGATTGCTGCCTACTACCTAATATATGGTTGATAGTGAATATTTGTATGCTCTATCCAGTGATGGATAGTATATGCATGTTGGACGTACACATATTCACCGATATGCACATACATACCCTATTTTCCACCAGCGATGGACATGATTTAAAGTCCTTATCGGTCGTCTTCTTTTCATAAACTAATACTTTAAGATCATAGGTGGCTGTCTGCTGTCCAACGATGGACCATAAATTTACGCTATCTAATCATAGACATTTTTGCATGAATATCCTCCTCCAACCAGCGATGGAAGGATGGACACATTTAAGCTTATTTCTAACATATGTGCTCTCTTTAAAAGTGTTCATAGATCTTTTGATCTCACAGTACGAAACTAATAATATCTCATGTTGTAGTTTCATTATATTACTCCGGCCTCTCCAGAATACTACTTGGTTCATTCTTGAACCCACCACTCGTTATCGCAAGGTATGCAATCGACTGGATCTCTGCAATGCAACTTAACTAGCATGGTCAGAAGGTGTCTTGTAAATGCTAAATAAGTGTGTCTCTTGGATTTTCTATGATATAAAAGAGAAAGAATTCCTTTGCTTTAAACTACTATGGCTGCCTCTCAAGAAGTTATGTCTACAACCATTCAGGTATGCTTTCTGAGTTTAAACAAACTCTTTGCAACTTCGGTAAGTATGGTAGTTTTGGTTCCATATAGTCTATGGTATATCACTATTCTACACAAGTTCACTTTTTTTGTTCTCTTCTTTTTTTCCTTTTCAAAAAAAAAAAACGACATAAGACCACATTCAAATCGAACTAAAGCACCTTGAAATAAGATTTGGTCATTAAAACTAACAGTAAGGACTCCAATAATACGATTTTAGACAACATGGAAATGCGTAAGAATCATAGTTTATACTAAAGGATTAGAATGGCACGAATCTACCCTATACCTAGTATAAACATTGGCAGTCCCTTACTAAGTATTAATCACATCTTTCCTACATAGTGTCCTAATACCCTGGATGTTATGTCATTCAGATACAACATTCATGGTAACACTTTACCTTACTCCTGTCAGCATTACTTTAGACTCTTGGTGAGATACAACTGGAAAGCATGGATATGTTCAGGAGTATGGACAGCAGTGCGTGACATACCTTACTTTATAAGGGTCACTTGGGTCAGTATAGCATGGATTTGCTCTGATACCAGCACACGTGTTCACACCAGGTCTTTTGGCTAAGTAAAACTCAAAACGGTTTAAACTTTTCATACTTTTTTTGACTAAAACAAATTGATACGAACCAATTGACCGTAAGCTGATCAGTATGGCACTCGCCCTGATACGGTGATATAACGGCTTGGCCTATCACTAAAATATTGTGTATATGGGAAGACTGGACTATGTTTTAAAATGCTATTCAAAGTTGTTAAGTAGTATAATTTCTTTTGGACATGAATAACAATTGTCATTCAGCCATGACACCTATCTTTCTCACTGAACTAACTTGAGCGGTTTTGTTTTGTGGGATGGTGACAGGTATCGACTAGACGTCTTGAAAGTGGTTATGCTTTATGGTGCTTTCTAGTACTGTATTTTACTTTTCAGTTGTATTTCACCTTGTTGGATTGTGAATAAAGGCTTCAAAGAGCTTCAGTCTTGTTTTGTCAAGAGGAACTAAGTGTAGTCTTGTATTTCTCTCTCTCTCTCTGTCTCTCTCTCTCTCTCTCTCTCTCTCTCTCTCTCTCTCTCTCTCTCTCTCTCTCTCTCTCTCTCTCTCTCTCTCTCTCTCTCTCTCTCTCTCTCTCTCTCTCACGAAGGTCCTGAACATTTTTGAACTTTCGAAAATTCTGGTGTCAGCCTTTGAACTTTCAAAAAGATTCTGGTGTTAGTCTCTCTCTCTCTCTCTCTCTCTCTCTCTCTCTCTCTCTCTCTCTCTCTCTCTCTCTCTCTCTCTCTCTCTCTCTCTCTCTCTCTCTCTCTCTCTCTCTCTCTCTCTCTCTCTCATAAGAAAAAAAATCTGGATGGGTTTCCACCCGCCGCCACCCGCCATCCAAAAAACAAAACCAAGACTCGAAGAAGAAATTAGTTACATACGTGGAGACGATAATGTTTTTTGATGTGTTTTGTCTACTCGTGTTTTCAGCATGGACACCTATTTACATGAAATAGTTCTCTACCCACAACGACGTGTGGAGACCCATTTACAAGAATATACATATCTATATAGTCATAGATGTAAATGGGCCTCCACCCACCTTGGTAGGTGGAGACCATTGATCTCAAAGTCATCCTCCACATGTTGTAGTGGAGATGACCTCCATATATACTTTCTATTGTCGTTCAAACTTTATGTTTGACTATGGGATAATGTGATCTTGCCACGTGTAAGCACGTCACAAACCACATCTCCCTTCAAGAAAAAAGAAATTTTGATTTGAATCAGTACAAATGTGCAAATCATTAAACAAAAATTTCGGTTGGGTCTCCACCCGTCGCGGCCAGTGCAGACCCATCTCTCTCTCTCTCTCTCTCTCTCTCTCTCTCTCTCTCTCTCTCTCTCTCTCTCTCTCTCTCTCTCTCTCTCTCTCTCTCTCTCTCTCTCTCTCTCTCTCTCTCTCTCTCTCTCTCTCTCTCTCTCTCTCTCTCTCTCTCTCTCTCTCTCTCTCTCTCTCTCTCTCTCTCTCTCTCTCTTCTCTCTCTCTCTCTCTCTCTCTCTCTCTCATGCACGATACTCGAAGATATGCAACTTTACCATGTCAATATGTTGGTCACCATGATAAATGAGTTTATTTACTACCATATGATGTATCTGGTTTATTTTTAGGCAATGTTTAGAATTCAAATGTACGCTTTCCCTCCAATTTGCACTTTATCAAAAGTCTATATAAGAGAGACATCACTACCAAAACCCTCATTGTGCTTCTCTTTTCTTCTCCTCCTCTTCTCCTTCTTCCTTATGCTAACTCACTCTCGGTGGCACCCATCTACGGCTCTCAGATCGTCACAAGCACACGGACTGGTATGCCTTTATATCTAATGCTTCTCAGTTTTGATAGCATAAGCAATACTTGCTTTTGATTGCTTTGATGAGTGAATAAACTATGGCAGAAGGAGGGCGCTGGATCATTATCCAGCGCTCTTTGAGAAAATCATACATTGTATGCATATTTGCCACTTTGATCAGAGGTAGAGCTATGCTGAAAATCATGATGGTAAGCCCTCATAACATTGTCGTGTGGAGGTTTCCATCATTTCACATAATATATATGATAATGAACACTGAAATCACACGCTTGTAGCATGCTGGTAGTGCGCTACAACTACATGCAAGCCCATACACTTTAGGTAGGTTGTTTGGTGCACTTTGTATGGCAACTATGCGAGGAAACTACTCGTTGGAAATGCGTTGACAGCCTAGTGTTGCGCTATGCAACCCTTTACATATGTGAGTGGATTGATACTTTTGTGTATGCATGAACTCAATCGCTGGAACAACAATTGTGTGTTTGATTGAACCCATGTTCATAAAGGTTGCGGCCCTTACAGTGCTGAGAGAGCAGTGATGACCACAATTTTTTTTGAGAAGTATTGTATGCCTCTTCAACGATAATATGGTTACTGGGTTGGCCGCCAGCATGATGCTTTGTATTGATTAACATGATGGTCACCGCAAGAGGTATGATTTATAATAGACCAATGGTGAGCAAATGCAATATGACTCTTATTAAACAGATCTTCCTACTACGAGGTTGCATCCCGATTCCAATATTGGACTTGGATTATGTTCTTATACAAGTATGCATTCCGAAAAACATCTTCGTGAAGATTATATATACGTTTCTGGCATTCTCTTTTTACTAAAAGCAGAGATTACGTTTCGTAATGGAAATATAGTACGTTTAGCAATGCTTTTTTATGCTGTTATTGTTGTGGCTAAAACTAGACTCGCAAAACCTCTACTACCAGTCTCCGAAGGAAGTATCATTTGTAAACAAATATGGCTTCCTCACAAGACTCTCAAGCAACATCTATTCAGATTAGTATTGCAAAACTTTAACTCATGCATTGGTTTACAAAAAAGATAATGAAGTACAAATTTGGAAGCATTCACGTGTAGGATTGGTTATGACAGATGGTAATGGCATAACTTATAATGGTATTGCTTGAACTCTCATAGTTTTACCTCTCGGTTAGCAATGATAGACATACATATATAAGCCTGGACTATGCAAATTATGACGAAATTTTTTTATATATATATATTTACAATAAAAGAATTGTAAGAACAATAATACAAGTATTGATAACCTACGCGCCCTTAAGGTACATGGATTTGTACAAGGGATTGCCACATTTGTAGGGATTAGTATGGCACGGATCTAATCCTAGTACAAATGGTAGGGTAAAGTACTTGGCTAAAACACGTACTGGTAATAGCACAATAGAAAGGATCAAAACTTTAAAATCTTATGAAACTGGGCGATAGTTGGCATACTCTTGGAAAGCATGGATATGCTCAAGAGTTTCGAAAATAGTGTTATGCCTATTATGGGTTCGGATATTGGTATGGCATGGATTTGCCCCATATGTGAGTGTCGTTCCATACTATCTCTCGTTTGTTAATCACAACTTATATATTGCAATTGTTTTTCAATACATATGCTTCTGCTTTATAAATTGATATGGACTAGTACCATAAGATTGATTAGAATGGCGGTAATAGTATGGGAAAGCCTATCGCAAATAATAATGTGTACTACATAGGGAAGATTGGACTACATTGTTTTATCAATTATTTTAAGCTGTTAAAGCTGCTAAACTTATTTTAAACATGAATAACAACTGACATTCAGCGTTGACACCTGTCTTCCTCACTGTGCTAACTTGTGAGGTTTTGTGTAGTGGGATGGTGGCAGGTACCAACTGGATGTCTTGAAATTTGTTTCGCTATACGGTGCTTTCTTTCTTTGAAGTATTGTGTATGCTTTCAGGTATACTTTACCTTGTTGGGTTATGAATAAAGGTTTTAAAAGGTTTGGTCTTGCTTTGGCAAGAGGAGCTATGTTTCGTTAATCTCTCTCTCTCTCCGGCTGCAACGGCCACCAGACAAAAAACAATTTGTGATGGGTCTCCAACAAAAAAAAAATTCTATATAATGAAAGATGTATCAAATAATAGAAAATAGACCAAATTATTATCAAATTCAATTAATAAACATGTGAACATTTATTTTAAAAAATATTTTGTTATTTTTAATTAGTTCTAATGTATGTACAAATTATCAAATAAATAAAGTAATTCATAAAATGATTGAATTGAGATTAGAAAAATAAGTAGCATTTAATACATAGGTTTGGAAATAATTATTTGGAATCATCAAAATTTAAAATCGAAAATTCAACCAAAAAATATATTACAAATTAGATATATCATTATAAACCTTGTGAACTAAACTTTTTGAAAAAATTAAAAATACATTAAAGAAATTAAATCATTTATAAATATATAACTTTTAGCTAACAATTACCGCAATTTGAAAATATAATAAATTATTTCAAAAATACTTGAAAAATAAATTAATTAAAATGAATTTTTTTAACAATTTAAAAATATATATATAACACAATTTCATAAAATAGGTATAGAACTTAAAAATTACCAATAATAAACTTTCATAGAAATATAACAACATTTTAAAAAAAAAATTAAAAATACTACAAAATTAAAATCAAATTTGAGACAATATAAAAAATCATGTAGCTGTAAATTAATAATATTGATCCATTGGGGTTGCTTGTGTGTTTTCCTATTATGCAAATACAACAACAAGTGCTAAAAAATAAAAGTTAATGCGAAACCTCGTAGAATAAGAAATTTGTAAACTCATAGAATAGAAAATTTGTATATATTAGCCAATATATAGTCCTATTGTACTACTATTTTAGACATATTCTCTCTCTCTCTCTCTCTCTCTCTCTCTCTCTCTCTCTCTCTCTCTCTCTCTCTCTCTCTCTCTCTCTCTCTCTCTCTCTCTCTCTCTCTCTCTCTCTCTCTCTCTCTCTCTCTCTCTCTCTCTCTCTCTCTCTCTCTCTCTCTCTCTCTCTCTCTCTCTCTCTCTCAAATATATTATTGTAGTTACTCTATTTTATCATAGAATAAGAATAATGTGGTTCTTTCATATTTTCAAGATGATCATTTTTATGTTCGGCCTACAAGAACGTGTTCAAGTTGCTCTATTATTTCATAAAGAGGTGGTTGCATTCAGTCATGTCATTAGCATTGAGCCCAGTCAAAACTGTTTTTCCCGAGCAATTGGAATGGATAAAAGCATGATTCAAGGTATTAAAGATGGATTTTCCCCTACCGTACTCTCACGGAGACCTTCAGCATCTTCAAGACATATATGACAACCGGATAGATGTGATGGCAATTAGGATGTTGTACAAATATTGTGAAGATAAATAAAGTTGGAATAGTTACCGAATGCCATGTGTATAACATCGATGTTGTTGTTGATTTCATGGATTGTTTTGCTAGATTCAAAGGCTATTATCCCAATGAGGGTCACTTGCTTGCTACTATGAAATTACTTTCGCTAACAAGAAAGGAAACCATTGTTAATGTCGACGGATGTCCTTATTACATGCAGAACCAGTCTATGATTTGGTGTTTATCAAGACTTTCTTTACAGTGCTCTAGAAAAGACAAACAAGTATCATTTGATGAGACATTGAATGGTTACTTTACATACTACTCTGAAATTTTAGTATCTCAACTGCCAAAAAAAAAATTACATTGAAAAATAAGAAGTGCGCTAAAATATTTTGCCAAACTACATCTGAAAAATATAGTTCAGATATCTCACTAGTGTAAAAGATATAGGTACTAGCAGATCATTAAATTTGTATAATTTGGATGTTCTCACCGGTGTGGAGGATGTGGCTCATAACAATACATCAAGATTAGCATACAACTCAAATATCTTAATGAGTGTGGAGGATGTGGCCAATCGAAATGTACCAAAAACAACATATTGCTCATATATCCTTACAGGTGTAGACGATGTTGGTGATGATAGTATACGAATGCCACACAAATAGTAACTGTACTGATTATTTGACAATAGTGGACGATGTTGGGGCAACATTTGAGAGCAGCAGAAAGTGAAGACGACCACTTCTAGGCCAGACTATTGGTGTTGGTGACAACAATTGTCAATTCATCAAACGATTAGAATGGCATCGCATGCATCCATTATGGCAAGCGTCAATGCATTTACAGAACTTAACGAAGATGATGAAACGGACAATAGAAGATGGTCACCAGAAGCAGAAACTGAAAACTTACCAACAGAATCTCAAGTGCCAGTATCTTTTGGAGGTTCTCAAAGTTTCAGGAGGAAGCACATACCAGCTTACATTACTTCCCAAAAAGCTCAGTATATTTTGACATCACAAAATATACGCGAAACTCTTATGCAACCATGTTGTAAAAAATTGTGCATTTGACAGATCACTTACAAAGAATGCGAAGACTTGCGACTAGGTGTGTGGAGAAAGCGGGGTGCTGACAAACATAACCACTTGTTGCATGTTCTCATGTTTTCTTAATGAACAAGATAAGTCAAATGCAGCACCTTCTAATATTTTTGAGGACCTTAATTTATGCTTCAAACCTATAGTTGCTGGTAAAGTTGTGTGCTCAAAAGCATATCAAGATTTACTAGGACTTTCCCATGGAATGTTTTGGAAAGTAATTGTGGAAGCACATTACAATATCATGCACAAATTTCGTGGAAATACTGGCACTTTCAAATAGCGTGAACATTCATCACAAGGATTAGCGGTGATGCATGGGATTTTAGAAAAGCATGTGTTGCCTCAACCGCATCTGCATCATATGTCAAAGAATGGTGTTGTTCTTTGTGAACATCATCTCCCTTTCGGCATGCGTAAAGGTGATGTCTTCAAATCAATAAACACACGACTTACAGACAGTGGCATGTTCACAGTCTCCAAACCCACACTTATCAAATGTGGAGACGAGAGTTTCGACATGTGAAGACTCCAAAAAAACAAAGAATGTCCAAATGCAAGACATGCAATGACCTCAAAAATGTGATAGAGAAGACTACGGACAGTAGGATGCGTGATTGCTACATTGGACGGAGAGGTCGACACTTGTAACACGTTTTTGATTCAAGAAAGCCATATGTGTATTTTAAAGAAGAGTCAAGATCGCATTCCGGACAATCGGTGTGCCTTATCATTGACAGTATGGATCAGAATACAACAACATACCCCGTTTCAGGAGGACGCTTCCCAGATTGGAGGGCAAGCATTTTTTAAAAACTCATGTTTGTGGGGTGCTAGTTCATGGATACAAATTATTGTGATGTATGGATCGATACCTTGTATCTTCATGATAGTAACCAAGTTGCCACATCAGTAATGGGAGCAATAAGTAAGCTGCATGCATCACGCGGTAGTTTGTCGCCGATCTTGCACGTTCAAGCAAACAACTGCTGGAGGGAGAACAAGAACAGATTTATATTTAATATTTGTTCTATGCTAGTGGCACATAACATTTTCCAAATAGTTGAGATACGATTTCTAATGGCTGGCCACACACATGAAGACATTGACCAAGTTTTCAATGTCATATCTAGAGCATTGAAATCTAATTCTTTTCTTACCATTCCAGATATGCTAGCACGAATTGGTCAAAAGATAGGTGGCGGTCGTATTGAAACATCTGAAGTTGAGTTATTAGAATGAATGATAGATTGGAAAGGATTTATAGATCCATATATCTTCGTGGAAATGATGGCTTAAAAGGACATATTAATCCTCATTACTTTTGTTTCCAAATACAAATGGTGAGCCGATCATGCAATGGAAGTACTATTCCAATGATGGAGAAAACTCATGGAGTGAACCTCTCAAACTCGTGCAGTCTATACCGTCAGTAAAAAATTTCCAGAATACAAAGATCAAAATGACGCGTTTGTTGTCGAAAGTACAAATCTTCTTGAATATCTTTCTAAACAGAAGAATTTGTCAACATCAGCATACACGCAAGAAGCTTTTTGGCCACAATGGTTGCCGAACAGCTTTGGACCTGCTGGACCTGATAGATCGGAAAGGATTTATAGATCCACATATTGTTCATGGAAACGATGGCTTAAAAGGACATACTAATTCTCATTACTTTCATTTCCAAATACCAAATGGTGAGCCGATTATGCAATGGAAGTACTATTCCAATTATGGAGAAAACTCATGGAGTGAACCTCTCAAACTCTTGCCATCTATACTGTCAAAAGATGAAGCAATCTTCCTAGCTTTCACAAAGGACGTAGATCAAGATGAAGTAAACAGAATAATGTCTTTCATTGAGTATGCCCGACATATGAGTAAAAAATTTCCAGAATACAAAAGATCGAAATGATGTGTGTGTTGTTGAAAGTACAAATCTTTTTTAATATCGTTCTAAACAGAAGAATTCGTCGACATCAGCATACACACAAGAAGCTTTTTGGCCACAATGGTTGCCGAACATCTTTAGACCTGCTGGATCAAGTCTCTTGATGGTAGAAAATGAGAGCAAAATGGATGTAGAACTTCTGCCTCGACGGTTCTGTGGGCGAAAAGGTGATGTACCATTATCTGAGTTCACACATAATAGGGAGGTTGCAGTGGACAAATTTGTTGCAGTTTCGGCCTACGAATGATGCTCCAATTTGGGTGGCCAAGGTCATCGCAGTTGAGAATGACATTGAAGGTATGGTCACAAAATTCAAAGCACTATGGTATGAACCTAAGTCCAGTCAAAAATGTAGCAAGAATCTGGTCAACAACAAGGTCTTGTACGAAGGCTGCCTATCAAAAGAATGGATTCCAAACAACGATGGACCAGAAGATGTAGAAGTCGATACTGTGATCTTTGCATGGAAATCAAAGGCAAAGAAGATGACAAAAAAACACAAAATTGTTGTGGAGAAAATAATATCTACCTTATAAATTGTTGTAGCACACATCAAGGACCATTTGTCCAAAGCACCTGAAGAATGTATAGTTGATATTGATTCAGAGTAGGAAGTAGATACAATTTTGAGACTCTAAGAGTCCTAGTTACAATTGTCAATAACTATTATTGTAACTATAGGACTTGTAATCATGTACTTGATAGTACATACTTTGTGATATTTTGTAGTTATTACAATGACCATCATGATCAATCATGATGCTTTTGATCCCAAAAGGAATTTTCATCAATGTACAAATGCGCAATCAATTTAATAAGGTATGTATAATAGTGTTCCAATCTCATTCTATGTTGTTGTCGGATTATTCAAAGTTTGGTTGTGATTTGAATAATTATTGTAGTTGTTGAGGCATATCTTATTACAATGTGGAATTTATGTATTTTTGCAATATCAACTGGATTTATTATATTGATTGTAGGTTATCAACTGGATTTATTATATTGATTGTATGTTATCTCAACTGAATATATTATATTGATTGTATATTATCTATGCATTTTTTTTTAACGTTGGAACGTAGGTAGGTAGGTAGTGTGACACAAGGGTACGTAGATAGTCTCTCTATGAAATATGGTTATTTATAATGATTTGGGTTGTTGATATCAAATTATTCTAAGTTCGGTCGTGACCTAAACAATTATTATTACAATTGTTAATATAGCAAATCTTATTGCAAACAATGTGAATGCATATGAACTTGGTGGAACAATGTAATTGTATATTAGCTCAATTATATCTTAGTTGTTGCACAAAAAGAAGTCATTAATCAATTTCAAAATGATCATAGTTATTTTGAAACATCTATTTGTTTAATGATTAATATCAGCTTGCACTGTAACCAAAGAAAAAAATTGATTTTTGGTTATTCTTGAAAAAGGGGCCTTTGGATGGCATTTTCAGAAAATAGTCCAAAATTAGTTGATCCAGTGTTGATGGTTGAAAAAATTGTGAATGTGGAATTATTTCCCTTAAAGATTTCCCATATATGTTATTTTCTCATGAGAAATAGAGTTCGTTTGTAGCCGAACTACAAGATTCTTGGTGAATTATGTGAGTAACATATGAGGATTTTGGAGGAATCTTTCAGATAATAGAGCATGTTTATGTATTGGAGCATAGTGGAATTTTGATAAGTGTGTCTCAAATCTTGTGGATCTACTATGCATTTTCGGGGTACTAAGTTTATATTATATACTTAAAATTAGTCAATGAACATAGGCATATGAACAAGTAATGTTTGGAACAGTTACTTGTAGATTAATAATACTTTCTATAGAATGTTATTAACTCAGTAATGATTAGAAGAGGATTTGAATGTGGTGTTACTCAGGTATAAGCGAATTCGGCACCTAGACATTTGAGACTTCTAGATCATTAGCCATTAACTTGAGTAGTTGGATTACTCCTGAATAAAGTTAGTTGGTTAAGCAAAAAGTGTGAAGGAAGTTCACCAAGACCTGTTTGTTTTACTCTATATTGCTTATAAGACACATGATTTGTGAGTCATCACGATTAATCAATATAAGTTATGTGTGTAGAATATAAGAAATTCTTGGTATAGGGTATTTCTTGATTGGAAAATAGGCTCAAAATTATTGACTTTATTCTAGTGAGCTCATATTGGATGATAGATTTTAACAAATATCAAGAATAATCGTGCTGAATTCAATTGGAATTTGGCAAAACTTCATAATATCTAGATTTAGTTCTAGCTGATAATAATCTAAAGTTTTCTATAGATATTAATATCATTTTGGTATGTTTTCTGTGAAAAATTGCCTACATTGGCAAATCTAGCCATGTAGAATATTGTACATTTTGTCAATATTGTTTGTTGGTTACTTGAATGGCCAAAGTGCCACTTGTACATACACACCTAAAGTAGATTACCACGAGTCAAGAGGAGTGGTTGTGTCTATTTGGTAGTGATTCCTACTTTGTAGGATCTAGACCATGATTTATGATGAGATTTGTACCTACCATGCACCTACCAAGCATGACTCTTGGATCTAGACTAGGGTTTTCACATTAGGGCAAGAAAGTGGAGTCTAATTCCTTATTACATGCTGGATTTTCACCTAACTTTGCAAAGGAAGTGTGTTTTACTATGTATTTCCATTCTCCATAGTGAGAAGATAGAAACTTTTTGGAGCCTCAAGGAGAAACTCGAGTTTCCTCTCATTGTATGGTGATTACTCTATTTTTCCAATGAAACCCAGCTTTGGCACTTTGTAAACACTGTCTACAGGCCGTACTACAGCCTTATTTCCACACGTGTGGAGTTGGATTAGACTATTTGACCAATGCTTTGATTGTCTCTACTTGTTTCCTATCAAGCTGCTAAACTAGATCTTGTTTTTTGATGACTAGTTTCTGATAGATTGTTTAACAAGCATACAATCACCTTGTGGATCATTCAAAGATCCATTTATGGTCCTTAGTACTGTACTTTTCACATGGTATCAGAGCCAAGTACAAGGCCATTGATCTGTGTTTGAATCTAATCCAGTTTTAGCAGGTTTTGGTGCAAAAAGCTAGTATTGGAAGGGCGAGCTAGTATCCAGGTTTTGGTGAGGGGATTTGATCCCAAAATTTTTCAGGATCAAAATCCGTACTGTTCACACGTGTGGGCATCTCTGAACCAGCATTTAATAACCCATATTCATTGGATTATAGAAAATTCATATGGTGTCAGTTTGATGTAATTTTTGGTGCAAATCCTAGGATAAGCTACCAAGATCACTTGCCATTGATTAGTTTTGAATTTGTTTCATGAAAACTAATTAATCTAGGCTGATATCAGACCTTCTTAAAGTGGAAACCAGGTCTTGAAAGTACATCAAAGTGAATGAGAGAGATAGAGTCAATTTTTTGTCCAAGAATAGCCAAGATTGGCAAGATTTGCTTGAGTGTAGTTTTCATCTTATCTTATCTTCATTCTAGCTTGTGAGGGAGTGATAGAACTGTGATTACAAATACATTTGTTGGATTAGAAGTCAACATTTGAGTGAAACACTACAAGTTTGAAACCTTTGTGAGTTTCAGGTCCAAACAAATCTATATCTTGTGTGTAGAATCTTGCTAGTAAGATGGGATCAGTGGGAGCCTACCTTCTAGAAGCTAGTGAGAGGTTAAATTCTACCAATTATGCTATTTGGAAAGTGAGGATGGAGTCACTAATGGTGCTCCAGGATCTTTATGAGTTTCTAATAGATGATGAAGATGAACCTCTAGGTGCACAGGAATTAGTGAGATACAAGAAGAGGTCTAGGCTTGCACTTCACTGTATTAAGATGAATATAAGCAATGATCTTTTAAGGGAAGTATCATCATGTAAGAGTGCTAAAAAGGCTTGGGAATCTTTAAAATCTATCTATGAGTCTAGTAACACTTCGAGGGTTCTCATCCTTAGGAACCAGATTCTACAAAGCATGAAGAGGAGTGATGAGAATGCACAAGATTATGTGCTAAGAATCAAGTCTCTTAATAGGGAGTTAGCTTCCATTGGAGAGAAAATTCAAGATAGTGAGCTTGTTCAGATTGTCCTAAATGGTCTAGGGAGTGGCTTTACAAATTTGGTCCAAAGCTTTGCAATCCAAGACACTTTGCCTACTATAGAAAAGCTACACAGTGTATTAGTAGCTGAAGAGTGTAGGATGTTGCATACCAATGCAAGAATGAATGCTATTTCTCTGCAGGATGGTGATGAGAAAGCTAATTTCTCATTTAAAAGCAAGAAGAAGACCAATGGCAAGAAGAAGCACTTCAAGGAGACCAAGGAGGAGGATGAGGCTTCAAGCTCAAAGGGCAAGATCAAAGACAAGTCCAAGTACAAATGTTTTTTCTTTGGAATGAAAGGACATTTTGCATCAGAATGTCTCAAGAAGAAGAAGGCACAAGAGAGCAAACAAAGCAACATTGCACATCAGGAGGAAGAGGAGGATGAAGAGTCATCCTTGATGGTTTCCAACAAACCACCATCATCCAAGAGCAACACCAATGATTCTTGGTGGATTGATAGTGGGGCTAGTTCCCACATGACATATCAAAAGGACATATTCTCCACCTTACTTTCTTACAATGACTTACATAGATCAATCTATACTGCAAGTAGTCAAGAATGTAAGATAAGTGGAATAGGAACAATTCCCTTGTATGTGGGATCATCCAAAAGGATGAATCTAGATAATGTTCTTTATGTTCCTAAGTTAACCAAGAATTTGCTTAGTGTTGGCCAGTTAATGGATAATGGCCTAGATGTACAATTTAAGCATGGAGTTTGTTCCATCCTTAGAAATGATGAATGTATAGCCAAAGGCTTTAAGCAAGGTAGATTGTTTAAGCTTGATGCTAATATTGCAGTGGAGAGTGTTAACTTGGCAAAGGTGGAGCTATCAAAGGTGGAACTGTGGCACAAAAGGTTGGGCCACCCCAACTACAAAGCCATGGAATCTATGACTACAAAGGAGCTTGCAGTTGGACTCCCCAAGCATTTGTCAAAGTGTGGGAAGAGATGTGAAGCATGCAGCCTCTCAAAGGCTCACAAGCTACCCTTCTCAAGATCTACATCAAGATCAAACTCTCCTCTTGAACTCATCCATTCGGATGTTCATAGTTTTTCACATGAGTCTAATGGTGGTGCCAAGTACTATGTAATCTTCATTGATGACTATTCTAGATTTTGTTGGATGTACCTCTTGTCTAGCAAATCAATGGTGTTTGATTCTTTTGTAAAGTTCAAGACTTTGGTAGAAAATCAACTTAGTACCAAGATTAAGGTATTAAGGAGTGATAATGGAGGTGAATATGTCTCCAATAAGTTGATTGACTTTTGTATTTCTAATGGCATAAAGAGGGAGTTGTCATGTCCATACACCCCTCAACAAAATGGAGTGAGTGAGAGAAGAAATAGATCTCTTTGTGAGTGTGCTAAGGCCTTAAGGCTAGATGCTTCTCTATCCAAACCATTTTGGGGTGAAGCAATAACTTGTGCTAACTATTTGTGCAATAGATTGCCAAACCAAGCCATTGGAGGAATCACACCATTTGAAGCTCTATTTGGAGAGAAGCCCAATCTCAAAGATCTCAAAGTTTTTGGATCCACTTGCTATATACACCAATCCTTGGATAAGAGAAGGAAGGATGATGCAACATCCATCAAAGGCATCTTTGTGGGATATGGTGAGAATAGCAAAGGTTATAGAGTCTTCAATCCGATCACTAGCAAGGTGATAGTGAGTAGGGATGTTATTTTTTATGAAGGATATGCTTGTGATTTGGATGATAATGCTACTAATCATCTTGATGCCAAGGATCATGCTAGGATGGAGGAGGAGCTTCCAAGTGAAGAAGAACTTGAGGATCCACCTCAAGATGCAAGAACTCCAAGAACTCCAAGAAGATCTACAAGGGCAAGATCCGAGCCATTGAGGCTCACCTATGATGGTCAAGGTGATCAAAGGGAAGGCTCATCATCTTTCACATCTTACACCTTTCTTACTTCAATGTTAGATGAGCCAACATGCTATGAAGATGCTTGTAAGTCTAAAAGTTGGATGGATGCTATGCAAGTAGAGTATGATGCTCTTATTGAGAATCATACTTGGCATCTTGTGGATCTTCCTCAAGGGAAGAAACCTCTTGATTGCAAGTGGGTGTTTAGATTGAAGTATAATCAAGATGGATCAATAAGCAAGCATAAAGCTAGGCTTGTTTCCAAAGGTTTTTTACAAACCAAAGGCATTGACTATGATGAGACTTTTGCTCCTGTGGCTAAGCTTGTTACTATCAGGTTGATCATTAGTCTTGCTACAACCTTCAATTGGGAGCTATTCCAACTTGACTTCACAAATGCATTCCTCAATGGTTATTTGGAGGAAGAGATCTACATGAGGCAACCCGAGGGCTTCATCAAGGCAAAGCATGAAGGAAAGGTGTGTTTTTTGAAGAAGAGCCTTTATGGGCTCAAGCAAGCACCTAGAGCATGGTACTCTAGGCTAAACTCTTTTCTCATTTCCATCAATTTTGTAATGAGTGCCTATGATCCATCAATGTATATAAGTTTTCATGATGGCATGATCATTATTCTTGTTTTGTATGTAGATGACATTATCTTGAGTGGTAATGATCTAGATGGAATTAGAGATGTAAAAATTGCTTTAGCAAAAGAGTTTAAGATGGTAGATCTCGGACTATTGAGCTTCATTCTTGGAATAGAGGTTATTAGAGGATGTGATTTTAGCTTCATTTGTCAATCTAAATATGCTACATCCATCCTAGATAGATTTGGAATGAAGAATTGTAAAGGCATTGAGACACCAATGGAGCAACATGTAAAAGCATCTATTGGTTGTGATGAAGCATCCTTTGAGGACATCACATTATATAGAAGGCTTATTGGCTCCTTGATCTATTTAGCTATAACTAGACCTGATCTTAGTTATAGTGTTGGAAAGTTAAGCCAATTCATGCAAAGTCCTCTAGTTTCACATTGGAAGATGGCCAAAAGAGTTCTTAGATACATTTCATTCACTAAGAATTTTGGTATTTTGTATAGAGGAACTAATCTTGGCTTAAGAGCCTATAGCGACTTGGATTTTGCAGGTGACAAAGTGGATAGAAGATCAACAAGTGCCTTTGCCACCTTTCTATGTGATGGAGTAGTATCATGGCTTTCCAAAAAGCAAGATACCATCTCCCTATCTTCCACAGAATCCGAATACAAGGCCTTGACATCAACATGCAAGGAGGTCTTGTGTCTCAAAAGGCTATTGGTGGAGCTTCATGTCATGGAGGAGGAGATCCCTATCATCTATTGTGACAACCAATCAGCCCAATCACTTGCAACTAATCCTACATTCCATGCAAGGAGCAAACACATTGAAATTGCTCATCATTTCATGAGGGAAAAAGTGCAAGCTAAAGAGATCAAGCTCCAACACGTGCCATCATCAAGTTGCTTGGCTGATTTGTTTACTAAACCTTTACCTAAAGATTCATTTGTCAAGCTTAGATCTTCAATTGGAGTTATTGATAAAAGCATTGTGATCTCCAAGGCTAGATTTGAGGAGGAGTGTGAAAAATTGCCTACATTGGCAAATCTAGCCATGTAGAATATTGTACATTTTGTCAATATTGTTTGTTGGTTACTTGAATGGCCAAAGTGCCACTTGTACATACACACCTAAAGTAGGTTACCACGAGTCAAGAGGAGTGGTTGTGTCTATTTGGTAGTGATTCCTACTTTGTAGGATCTAGACCATGATTTATGATGAGATTTGTACCTACCATGCACCTACCAAGCATGACTCTTGGATCTAGACTAGGGTTTTCACATTAGGGCAAGAAAGTGGAGTCTACTTCCTTATTACATGCTGGATTTTCACCTAACTTTGCAAAGGAAGTGTGTTTTACTATGTATTTCCATTCTCCATAGTGAGAAGATAGAAACTTTTTGGAGCCTCAAGGAGAAACTCGAGTTTCCTCTCATTGTATGGTGATTACTCTATTTTTCCAATGAAACCCAGCTTTGGAACTTTGTAAACACTGTCTACAGGCCATACTACAGCCTTATTTCCACACGTGTGGAGTTGGATTAGACTATTTGATCAATGCTTTGATTGTCTCTACTTGTTTCCTATCAAGCTGCTAAACTAGATCTTGTTTTCTGATGACTAGTTTCTGATAGATTGTTTAACAAGCATACAATCACCTTATGGATCATTCAAAGATCCATTTATGGTCCTTAGTACTGTACTTTTCACATTTTCATATTTAGTTGATTGATCATAAAGTCTGGGTAGCCCACATTTCTGTTAAGAATCTGATTTCTAGAATATTCAGAATTTAGTAGTTTTCCTAGGGAAAAAAGATTTTATGGATATTACTATATTCCTTGAGTTCTGGGTTGGACATATACTCTGATAATCTTTAATGGTTAAGTGTGATTTATTATTCCAATGAATTATGACTAACGAATCATAAGATTCTAAATATTTATAGTTGATGAATCATAAATCAGTACTTAGTAATTATTAGAGGTTTATAAGGAAATAAGACAATTTTTTAATATGAGTAATTCATGATCTTTTGAATGAGTTGATAATTTAGATCAGTAATTTCAACAATCTAAATCTCTTTAATTTATTCCAATTATTGAGAGCATATGTGTCTCACAGACATTCTCATAAAGTAAATTATTTTATTGTTGGAGAGTTTGCTTGTTCTAAGTGGATGGTACTCTACTATAAATTGTAGTTTGTAAGTGCCTTTGTACAGTTTTCAATCTAGATCTTTGGTTGTCTAGGGGACAGATAAATCTATTGAGATAAGATGATTATTATTTTCTTACATAAAATGCTAGAAATGGGGCATTTAACTCAAGAGTATTTGACTCTACCTAAGTTAAAATCATTTGTATCTTGATGAATCTCCATCGACTCCAACAGATACTTCAAGGTAGCTTGGGAGAATTAGCTTTCAAGACCATCTTAATAACACATTTGATTACATGATATGAAAGTGATTTGTTAATGCATGCTTTGTCTAGTAAATTGAGGACATAGTCTTTGAGTGAAGGAAATTGGGCTAAGTAAAAGCTTGGGGTGGCATTGTCAAAGCTAAGGTATTCTTGTGACTAAGGACTTTGAATGCTTCAACAAGGTCTTCCTCAATAAGTGGGTTGCATAAAGATTCAATATGGTTAAAGGAAAGTAGTCTATTTTGATTTTCAATATTGGACACAAGCGTTAGGATTTAGAGGAAGACCTATTTTCACTAATATATACTTTTTCAAGTGCAATACGTCAAGAGAATATGAAATGATATAATATATACAATAGTATTTTTATATTCAAAGATTAGCTTGAATTGGTTTGTCATGAACAATACAATAATATTTTACCATTATTTATCTGAAAATATAAAGCGAACAATGGCTCGTTAACATGGACCAATAACAACAATACAATATTGTTTGATATGAATGTACTATTTTCCACAAAATTTTAGTGTTTTATTGTCAAGGAGTCCTTTTTACTTGGGATTTAGTTCTTAAAGGCCTTCTTGATAGATGATCACTCTATACATCTTGTAAAACTTGTCTTCTATGTCCAGATTAGCTCATATCCCCTTTCGACAATCAATAATTTAGGTAATTTTGCAACAATGTTATCTCCCTCATGTCACCATCTATACTACTACACCTTAAGATGTAACAAGATTCAACTGCATAAAGTAGTCGAGTATTGTGAAACATTATTCTTGCTTTAGTTTACGTCACCAAAGACATGCAAAAGATGGCAAAATTGTTACCATTGTTACAAGTTTGTGTTTCATCTACATATATATCTATCAATACAATAATTGCTTAAAATATATTATCACTAACTTTAACTTTCCACCTTAATAGTACACACTATTTTCTATCTTCTTATGTGCAATTACTTGGTGGCCAGTTGTTATAATATGGTGAATCAACAACAACAAGAATAAACTCATATTATCTTCTACCAAATAAACACAATATGGAACATAATCTTACTATAACAAAAATGAAACTACTTTTAATATTTTCACGTAGTGAGTTTTTTACTTATATTGGACACTTCTTGCACAATAAAGAGTTTCAAAGACATTATTGATATCATATGACCGACAATTACTTTTTTGTTACTGATATTGCATGCGTGACAACTACTTTTTTGCTAGTTAATGTCATCATGTCAAAATCAAAATGAATGTCAATGCCAACATTATCTACATGACAATAATGCCAAATTCCATATACTGCTCTCAAGATGCCATTGTGCAATCAATATCGTAATTTCTATATTATGCATTATTAGATTATTTGTGTCGTGTCTTTCATACAATTTTGTGGTAATTTTGTTAGTATGTTACATATACAAGTTGATAAGGGCCTCTATTTGGAAGAAATAAATTTTGATGTTTTTATAACTAATGTAACTAAACTTTTGATATTTTTCAGAAGCTAAAATATAACTTACTATATCTATTACGCCTTGCTAAATTGTCTACTTATTCATGATAAGAACTTATTGCCTAGTCTTTTGACAATGTAAGTTTTTTTTTTTTTTGAAATGGACACCACGCAAGGAGGCCAACTAATGAAGTAGATATTAGAAATGTTGAGAACATTTTATAGGTGCTAAAGCTAAAAATCAACTAAGTTACAAGTTCAAGCTAATAAATGATGTATTAACTTTTAAGGTCCGAAGCATAAAATTCCTACATGTGCATTCATTCCACAATAGGCTCCACTACCACATGTTTCACTCTTATCCAACTAAGGTATGGTAGGGGACAATCTACAAGATTTTCAAATAGTAGAATATATACAAGTGAAAAATATAAATGTTCACAATGTAGAATGCACAATTAACATTTACTAATTCACAAATGAAGTTGATAAACTAGTCTTTCAGATGTCTATTGTAAGAAAATGGATACACATTGGATACATATCTAGCTTGAAAATATTTATTTTGATAAGCTCAAAAGACAACAAATCCTCAACTTCATCTGTAGCATTATTTATTATGAAATAGAAAAAATTATATATAATTTATCATACACTAGGCAATTTTTTTTTTTATTCATTGAGATTTAAAACTATACGATTTAAGCAAATAAATTTTCATCTATTAAATGTGCCTTTGCATATAAGAGAAATAGTCATAAGAAAGTTGAGCTATTTTGAAAATTATCATAATTACATCAAAGTTGGGCGATCATTTTTATGCCCTTGACTTCCAAATATCAAAAGTTTTGAGCAAAAAGTAAAAATATAGCCAACCAACAAAATATAGCCCCTAAAAGAAAATCATGTTAGTCTTACTTTTGGTTTGTCTGATTGATGAATCAGATTACAAGCAAGATTTGTAGTGTCATTTTATATTTATATGTTTTTTGAATGCACAAATAAGATGTCATAATATTTTGAGCTTCACTCTCTCAACGATCTTATTCTAGAAAAACTAAAGTTAATGAATTGGAGAAACTTTAGAAAAAACTAAATGATGCCACAAAATATGAGCAAACTAGTCTTCTACTAAGTGTCACAGAATTGCTTTGTTGGAAGTTCATTGTTGTCAAATTAGCCACACCACAGGCACAAATTACAAGAGCAAAATAAAAGCAAAACAAGGTTATTATTCAAGTTTATAATCATTGGTTTTACATGATTATGCTCTTTCCGTTTTTTTTTGTGCATCATCAATTTACTTTAGTTTTTTTCACTTTAAAGCTTGATTACATAATTTCTCTAAGTACAAACACATTTTGAATAGATAACTACATCTTTTTTTACATAAAAATTGACAAACAAATTAGACCATGATGAATGACCAACATATTGTGTGCATGTTTATTTACTAGAAAAAAAAATTCTTTCAAATTTGACCTTTAGAAAATTTCATGTTTTTCAATCGAGATCGGGTCATTTTCAATCAAATTTGTTTCTTAAATTCTGGTATTGAATAAGCTCTTTCTTGACAAGCATTCAAAAGTTTAGGTGCTAGTATTATTGTTTTGCTCTAGAACTTTGCACCAAGTAAGAATACTATGGTGTAGCCTTTGAAATCTAGATGGAGTTGGTTTTAACAACTTGAATGCCTTTTGAACTGCTTCCATATTAGGTCCAAAACAAGGTCATCACTTCAAGAAAAAAGAAGGGCTGAATGTGTGTCTCAAACCAGCAAATTCACTTTGTATTTGTATAGCTCATGTTGCACCATATCTATCATGAAGTGAGTATTGAGCAATCACCATTAATTCTCAAGTTGCAATGCAATAAGGCAAATATAAACACAATGAATAGAGAGTAGTCTATGATTTTAACATCTAAAAAACAATTAATAATTTTTTTGTAAGACATAAGAAAAAAAATAAAGCCTAACATTCAACTTATATAATGACGTGATAGTGACTTTTAAAACTATGCACAAAAAACAAAAATATTTGTTTTTTAAAAGAAAAAGCATTCATACATATGTGAGTGCTAGTGTAATATATGAATTTTGGGACTTTCTAAAACAATTGCATCTCATATTGAGTTTGATCATTGCTCAAACGAGGAAATGCATTAAAAATATCGTGTGTGTGTGTGTGTGTGTGTGTGTGTGTGTGTGTGTGTGTGTGTGTGTGTGTGTGTGTGTGCGTGTGTGTGTGCGTGTGTGTGTGTGTGTGTGTGCATGTGTGTGTGTGTGTGTGTGTCACTAAAGTACTAAAGCACCAAGTGAGTGTCACTTTTTTTTGGGTGGTTGAGGCTATAATTGTGGCTTGTAATCATGCATCTATACTCTAAGAAGCCCCTAGTTACTAGGCAATAAAGAATTTACTCTATGGAAATTTGAGATTTAAAACTAAATAGCATATGCATGCAATTACTAATCTATTTTTGTTTTCTTTTTTCTATACGTACAACAATAGACAAATAGACTTAGCCTTAGCTTTGGCAACTAAGGCTGCAATGATGGAAAATATTATGCTATGATGATTATATATTACATTTTTTGTATTATTGGTTCATGTGACGTTTGGTATCATTGATAATTTAAGACGTTGACAATACATTTCCTCATGATTGGCATTATTCTACATATAAGAAACCATCTTCTTTCTATTCATAGTTTGTACCAAAAATATCAAGTGTGGCAAGCTTTGGGGTTATTGATACCAGTGACTATAGTGATGATCCTTTTGGTGTTCATTTAAAAAAAAGGGTGATCAAAGTCGCATAGTTAGGGATGAAAAATAGAATATCCAACATGTTTTAATATGCTTTTGTGAAAATGAAAGTTTGTTTCGAAGTTTGATATACAAAGATTAAATGATGATGACATTTACTACTAAAAATAAGGTGTAACTACACACACTATATGCATTGCGCATATGCTAAGCCAAATTTGAAGCACAAGGCTCTAGGATATCCTTAAGCCACATAAGCCAAGATATGACCCTATGTCTTACCCAATTTAGATATTGCAAGAAGATTGTTGAAGTATTTCTAGCAATGTCTAGTTTTCATGCATAATATTCAAGACATTGATTTTTTTTTAAGGAAAATAATGCATACCTATAACATGGTCAATCAAGTAGAATATGTCATCTATTGCATTAATTACTTAATGCTACAATTTGATTCAATTACCACAATGTAGCTCTCAACTTAGATAGCCCACGATATATAACAAATCTTTCTTTTGCATATCTTGGTGAGAATATAATTATAGATGTCCAAGGATTCTTATTGGATTGCTAACTACGCTAGTCTAAAGCCAAATTAGGTGTAAAATCTAGAAAACAAACTTATTGAGAAATTGAGAAGTAGCATGCCCAATCTTGTGCATTATAGAATCAAGACCAACATAACCTATGTTTATCATAAGAATGGATTATCAAGGCTTAAATATGCACTACTTCCTCTGACCATGTAAGTTATATTGAAGTCTCTTCAAGAGCATAATCCATATTATACATTGTAGGATTTATGCAGAAGTGGGCTACATTGAAGATATACAAAATGAGAAAAGTTGGAATATCCACTTTGTTCTCTTAGCATAGAGGACCTATCTATATGACTCAATGTGAATAGATACAAAATTAAAAAGCCAAGAAAGTATTAAGAGTTCCAATGACAAATTAATTATGTACTTTGTACTCATAGACTCTAATTCAAAGGACTTGAACATCTGTGCACTTATTTGAAATATACAATGGATGGGGTTATCACATAGAAAGACACTTTGAGCTACAAATAAACTCAAGGACCACAATTCCACAAGCATGAGGCATTGATTTCAGGTAAGTTTGATGTTATTCTCTTGTGCATATTAGAGTTCTATTCTATCATGCTAGGATATTATTGTCGGAGATTGTTTCACTATATTGAAGGAATAGTAGATTGTATAGCAAGATTATCTATGTTATGTCATTGAGTGCATTGGTATTCGATTGAGACTCTTGGTCTTTCGTAATTTACAAGCATTATGTAATAAAACCATCCAAATCAAGAGTTAGCTCATAATTTTTCCAAAAGAATAACACACTGATTGAAAAGATCATGAGAAGCTTTGCAATATAGGTGCATGCTCAAACTTAAAGAAATATCATATAGTGAAAACAAATATAGAAGCTTGCAGTAGGAGAGAGACATCACTTTTTAGAAATTCTTCACAATAATTTACTATTGTTATAACGAAGCTAAACATCATCACCAATTATAAATATGACGAAAGCTTACATATAGTAGAAAACAATTCATATCTTCAAGGCATAGAGACTTCAAAATTTATGTGACTAGAAAATAGTAAGCAACATGTTGACTTTCTACTTTATAGTGTGTTTACTGATTTTGAAAAGCAAAAGTGTTCACATTAGGTAATTCAACTACAAATTTACTTGGCCACAATATACTCATTGTGATATTGATAATACAAAATCCAATCAAATCTTTCAATGACCAATATAAGTAGAAATAAAGTACTATATATTAATCTTTATAAAAACATATATTTGGATATCTGAAAATAAAAAAGAATCAAGCTCACAAACTTAGCATTGAAGAATTCCCTCAAAAGTAAAGGCATGTGTCCTTTATAATAAACTTACACAATGGATTTGTTATTGTGCTTAGAAAGATGTGTCCAACTTTCGCAACAACGACATCTATGGTAGAGAAGATGATATATATATATGAGGAGATCCAAGATCACAGGCAACGTTAGCTTTGGAAATGAGAGCACTCAAGGTTAGAATACCAATTTTCCTGCCTCGCATCTTAGAGTGGTCCTTTTCATCACAACATTAGTCTCGAAGTTTCAAAATAGGTAGTTGTGTTGAGTGAGACTGTACATTTATCATTTTTTGACATAGTGTACATAAATAAACTACAAAAGGGGTTGTAAATCACATAAGTAACTAACATATATACTAAAATACTTACAAAAATAATTTCATAAAAAAAAGATGTTAGATTGAATTCCAAAACTCTCAAAATTTTAAAATTTCAGCAAATATAATCATTGGTGCTGATTTTCTAGAAGAAAATGTGTTGTATGTATCGCATATGCACAAAATCTATTATTATGCCACTTTTTGCTGATATACAAATGTGGCTATGTTAAAAAGTAGCTATAAATTTCTATGGCAAGTTCAAACTTCACAATCGATTTTCAAATGACAGTTATATCGACAATTTCGAGCTATTTTTAAGACTTTACTATTTTTTATAATTTCGTTAAAATAGCAATAAGCTATATTTAGTAATACTCGTAAGTGATTTTGATGGACAATAATATCGAGATTTATTAAGTAGTTTTATTAAAATAGCAATTGTTCGCCATATTATAATTGATAAATGTACTTGATATACCATGTTAATAACAATGCCCATGTACCTTTAAGGCTCTACATTAAAGTGCAAGGGGGTGTCCTAAGGTTAAGGGTCATGAAGACAAAGACATGTTCAGTTGCAACTTTTAACGATGAGCAATGACTAATTTGAAATGTGTGGCAAGGATCAAGAACGATCAAGAACGGAATTTCTAGTCCAAAGTTTTCCTTAAGTATTATACCCATTATTGAATTGAAATCAATGTGTTGATGATGAAAGTTTAACCGTATTTGGAAATTTGGTGATTAGACAATTTGCCTTGGTGGGGGTTATGTTTGCCACATGAGAGCAATTGTTGATTGCTCACTAAAGATTATCCGAGTTTTTAGTTGAGAATAATAGTCGAGAATGTTTAAAGCCCTAAGTTAGTGTACGTGAAAATAGAATGGATGTCAGTTGAATTTATGGAGACATAAATCATCCATATACCTGTATCTTGGGAGTGATTAGAAGCAACAAATGAAAATGGTTCATTGAGGCCAAAATAGCTTATAAAATATTTTGTGTCAATATGAAGACTAGGAAGATATTCTTGCATGCATTCCTTTTCAATGAAGGTTGGTTATGAAGAAGTGGTTCTTCGTACTTGCACAAAGAGAATAAGGCAGGGAGGGGGGAGGGAGGGAGCGCAGATAAGGGTGGTTCTTTCTGTGTAGACAAGAGATGAATTTAGAGGCTATTCATGAAAAAATTGTGTCAAGAAAGGTGATCACAGAGCATTCAGCCCCTCAGATTTCCATCGTGAATGCAACCCAATGTGTTTGTTGAATAATGTTATTGAAATGAATGCATACTGAATCTTTGCAAAGAAATCCAATGCAAATTGTAGACAATCATCGTAGATCTTCATAGCGTGAGCGGACGTGTTTGAGTGGATAGAAAAACTTCTTGTTGAAAATTTGAGTCACGTAGATCGTTGCATATAAATTCATAAACCCTGCCAACAGCCATGAAGATTCCATAGTAGATGTTCCTCGTTGGAAATGTGTTGTTGAATTCCTATACCTGTAATTCATGTGAACAAAAATTGAGTTGCCTCAATTCGTTGTTTTTGTTTGCAACGCGGATGAAAAAGACAATGTACTTAGATGATGATTTCAAGAAGGCCATCACTACTATTTTTGTTGCTTCCTACTGAGAAAATTATCTGCTATGATTTCCACCCATTATAAAAAAGATTATCTACTGTGAGACACCAGCTTGTTGTTCTTGGAAAAACATGACCATCGATGTTGTCTTGACTAGTGCCTCGTTGATAAGTGAAAGCTATTTATTGTGAATTCTGTTTGGTCACTGAGGAGACGATTTGTTATCTATTACTTGAGAATTGTTGTGACACTTCATTGTTTGAGAAGCTCTATCCTAACTGCGTGAATGATTTGATATGGTTGATTAATATTTTGTTTCTACCCAAATTTGGCCCTACAGTTTCCAAATAGCGAATGTAGCCCATCACTAGATCACCCGCACTCCGCTCACTGGAATGGTGATGAAAATTCCCTGAAACACGTTTATCCTTGCTCGATGACATCGATCTGTCTGCTGACTCTGAATAACCAGTTTTAGGGGCCATTTTGGCCCAAATATAGCCAAAACAGGTGCCTTCTAGCCAAAGATAGGTCCATTTTCAAAATGCCTTACAAAAATGAACTGTTTCTTCAAAATAAAGATTTTTTAATGAAGAAATACCCATTCTAAATGGCGGGTCCCTTTCAACATTTTAAGATGACAATTTTTAATGAAAAGAAGCCAATTTCTTTTCTTCAAAACTTCATGAGTCCACTTCAATTGAATCCCATGGCTCTTTCTTGATCCGACGGTCCTTGTTCCTCGAACTTTTAATCTGGACCGTTGATCATCAAAGCTTCAAATCCTATGGATAGTAGCTCTTCTACGCGCTGAAATGCCCCCTTGGAGACGTGGCTTCCTTCAAAGCACCATGGAATTCACTCCATTTGTTGTGCGTACTACCCGCGTCCTCTTCTCCATGACCTTCTCTCTTTCTTTCTCCAAAGCTCTAGCTATGGTGATCAGATTCTAATCGTTCCATTTCCCTCCTCTACACGCGGCTGCCCATGACCTTCTAGCAGTTCTATATCCTCATCAGGGAGCCTAGCTGTGTGCATTTATAGCTCAGAAAAATATCTTGCACTGAGCAAGATCCATACTTTTGTGTTTTTCAAACTCTGACTACTTAATATGATGTCAATCTACATGGATTCATACACTCATTGCTCCACATTAAGTTGTGGCCTTTTAGTGTTCACTTAGAAGCTCTAGGACGCCCACTTTCAAAGCTTTATAGCTCCCAATTCCATCCACTACAAAGAGAGATTTATGGTTTTCCCCTTTGAAACCCTAGCTACCTTCTTTCATAGCCTGAGAGAGAGGTTAATTGCTCTATGATTGCTCCATGGTTGACCCTGCCCTTCTAGCAATCGCTTAGCCTCACCTAATCAATGCTAGGTAGCTTTGTACAGTGCCCAATTCTATTAAAACTGGAGAAAGATCCGTGGCTTTACGTTTTTCCCAAAAAAATAGGCCACCATAGCTAGTTCCCTGAACTGTTTCTTTCTCACTCCACTGTAAATGGATTTCAAAATCCTCTTATCCTTGAGTTACCACTACCCTTTAGCCCATTTTGATCCACTCCGCTCCCCAATTGACGGAGTACTCAAAGAGTTCTGGCCAACTTCCTATCAAAGCCGTTTGAAACCCTTTATGAGCAATTTTCTGTGAATTCCCCCCGAAATCCACCTATGACGATTGTTTGGATCTTCCACAAAGCTCCAATCGAAGGAACTTTATTGTCTCATGCCATTCGGACTATCGATACCCCGTATGGAGTCCTCTCTCCTAAGATGCTCTGAGTGCTATTTTTTCTGGTGAAAGACGCTATCCATAGCTCCACCGGATCGTGCATTCCTGAGACACCCTGCCACTTTGATACCATGCTAAAATCCTCTTAGGATCTAGTGCAGTATGTAGATCACATCAATCAATCACCATAGACACTCCTCACAAGCTCTCAAAGAGAAAATGTACATATAAGAAATCCACAACCTGCATGAAAAGGACAGGTGTCCTAAAATTGGCCTATCACCTAGCCAACTTTGACCGACAAACTCAAGACATGCCCTCGAGTATAGCATATACTGTATATAACTCTGTATAGGCTAATTTTTCCTATTGCATTGTTGAGGGATCTCCAAGATTCCAACCCTAACTTGGTAGGGATGAAAGATCCACCAAAATTAGCATTAGGGATAGGTTTAGGGCTACTCATACCTGCCCAAAACCGTGATGGATCATGTATATATAGGTGATGATATCTCACCAAAATCAATCAAGCAATTTCATGTTTTTTCTCTCATAATGGTGCAATTGCTCTCTATGTTCATAATTGTTTGAGTACTTGTGATTACTAATGATTATAGGATTGAATGTAGGTCTGGAGTACAGTACTCAGACTATGGGAGGCCGTACTTTCACACGTGTGAAGCCTTCTTCAAGGATTTGGGCCATTTAGTGAGGTTCAGGCATAGATTTTTGATGGATTTTGATGGTTCAACTTGTGCTAATCTTATGAAATCATAATCTATTGTTTCCCTCATCATTTCAAGTGTTTTAGGATCCTTATTTGCTATAATTTTTACATGGTATCAGAGCATAAAGGCTGAAATGAGCTAAATCCTTGGTTTTCATTCAATTTGATCACAATTTTTGATCTAAATCTTGTGTAGATTGGATCTTAGCATCTAGTATTGATTCTAGAACTCAAAGTGAGTCAAATACATTGGAGATTGGTGTTGTGTGACTTCATTTGCAGGTGTTTAGGTGTCTAAAACCAGAGGCAAAGTTGAATTCAATTCACATTACCAAGATAGCAAGTTTTGCTTGCTCCAAGCATTGATTTCTAAGCGAGTTTTGGAGGTGATTTCATAGAGGAGGCTTTCTAGCATTCAAGGAGAGGGAAGATCAGAGTTTTGGGGACTCTTCAAGGCTGTTCTAAGGTGTAGTAGGTACCTCCTAAAGTGATTTAGGTTCAGTCCAACCATTGCTTGACTTATGCACCAAATTAGATCAATTTTTCATCAATTTTGATCATTTTTTGCTTGTGATTGGATAGTAGATTGTGTTGCATCCTCATTAAGTTCCATTTAGATCTTTTACAAGTGATTTTGGAAGTATATTAGGTTGCTGAAATTCACTCTTGATCAGATCATTTGGAAGCTTTAATGTTCTTTATAGAAAGAGGGGCAATTCTACTAGTATTGTCTACTTCAATCAAGCAAGTGCATTGTTTCTAGTATTCTATGATTTGATTCTGTTAGAGATAATTCTTAGATATTTATAGGAAGTATATTACTGATCTTTTCAGGTCCCTAAGAAGTGGGATAAGGTAGACCTTCAATCAAATCAATAGAAGTAGCCTTCATTTGTGTCAAGTCCTTAATTAGGAGACTAGATGGCATCTATAAATGCATATCTTTTGGATACTAATGAAAGGCTCAACAAAACTAACTATTCCATATGGAAAGTTAGAATGGAATCCATCATGATCATGCAAGATCTGATGGAAATTGTAAATGGTAAGGAGGGTGAACCTATTCATCCTCAAGAAAAAGCCAAATACATCAAGAGGTGCAATGTTGCACTACATTGCATAAAAATGAATGTTGCAAATGAACTCTTAAGAGAGGTAGGAGATTGCACTTCAGCTCAAGATGATTGGGAGACTTTGCAAAAGGTCTATGAATCCAAGAACCAAACTAGAATGCTAGCTTTGAAGAATCAAATCTATAGAAGCTATCAAAAGAAAGGAGAGAGTGCACATACTTTTGTCCTAAGAGTAAAGGAGTTGAACAAAGAGCTAGCCTTTATAGGTGATCCTATCAAGGATGAAGAGCTTGTTCAACTCATATTGAATGGACTAAGCTTTGAATTTGACAATTTGGTTCAGGGATATGCAATTATGGGTAAGCTACCCATACTTGAAGAACTCCAAGGCACACTCATGGCCGAGGAATCAAGAAGGAGCCAAATGCAAGAGAGGATGAATAGGCTTTCCATCCAAGGTGGAGATGACCAAGCTCTCTTCACCAAAGGCAAAGGCAAGTCCAAAGGCAAAGGATCAACATTCAAGAAGTCTAAAAATCTTGAGGATCAAGAAGGACCCTCAAAGTCATCTCCATCAACCACCAAAGTCAAGAAGGACAAATCAAAGGTGAAGTGCTACTATTGTAGCAAGATGGGGCATTATGCCTCGGAATGCTTCAAGAGGAAGCAATATCAAAGCCAAGCCAACATGAGAAAAGAGGAGGAGGAGGAGAGTTCAATTGAGGACTCTCATATGATGTCCATATTTTCTTCAACAAGCTTCAAAGGAGAAGATCCTTGCTGGATTGACTCGGGTGCTAGTTCACACATGACTAGTAAAAGGGAGTTTTTCTCTTCTCTCTTATCTTATGATGGACCTATAAAGTCTATCTATACAGCAAATGATGAAGCTTGTAAGATTGAAGGAGTTGGTAGCATACCCCTTTGCTTAGGATCTTCCAAAAAGATCAACATAGAAGGTGTTTTGTACATTCCTACATTAACAAAGAATCTACTAAGTGTTGGCCAAATGGTAAACAATGGTTTCAATGTTGACTTTGCTTCAAATGAATGTTTCATCAAGAAGAAGGGTAAGATAGTGGCTAAGGGCACTAGACTTGGCAAAATTTATAAGTTGGATGCATTTGTGGATACTAATGTTGTCATGTTGGCCGAGAAGAGCAAGATATCTACCTTTACTTTATGGCACAAAAGACTTGGACATGTCAACTCGGGTTCCATGGAGGCTATGATCAAGGAGGAGTATGCTTTAGGCCTATCAAGGTCTATTGGGAAAGAAGACAAGGTTTGTGAAGCTTGTGCCTTATCCAAGGCACATAAGAAGGTGTTTCCTAACTCCATCACAAAGTCATCTCATCCTCTTGAACTCATACACTCAGATGTGCACATTGCTAGCACCAAATCTAATGGAGGTTCATCCATGTTTTTAACCTTCATTGATGACTACTCAAGATATTGTTGGGTGTTCTTACTTTCCTTCAAGTCTCAAGTATTTGATACTTTTGTAAAGTTCAAGTTGTTTGTGGAAAAGCATCATAATCATAGCATCAAGATTCTTAGAAGTGACAATGGTGGAGAATTCATCTCCAATGAGTTCAAGGCCTTTTGTGAGGAGGAAGGGATCAAGAAAGAGACTTCTTGTCCTTACACTCCTCAACAAAATGGAGTTGCTGAAAGAAGGAATAGGACATTATGTGAATGTTCTAAGGCTTTAAGATTAGATGCTTGTTTGCCCAAATCCTTTTGGGGTGAGTCTCTTGTATGTGCAAACTACTTGATGAATAGGGTGTCTTGCAAAGCAATTGAAGGCAAAACTCCTTATGAGATGTTGTATGGAAAGAAACCCAATCTTAATCACTTGAAAGTTTTTGGGTGTATATGTTATGTTCATGTGCCATTGGAAACAAGAACCAAGGAGGATCCACCTTCCACAAGAGGGATCATGCTTGGATATGCAAGCTCAAGCAAGGGCTACAAAGTCTATCTCCCATCCTTGAACAAATTTGTTGTTTCAAGGGATGTCATCTTTGATTAACATCATATGCATATGCTTGAATAAGGCTCAAGTGCTCCAACAATCAAGAAGAAGATGGCCAAGGAGCAAGATCTTGGTTTTGAGGAGGAGCTCATGGAGGAGCAAGCACCAAACCCACCTATCACACCAAGGAGATCTTCAAGGGCAAAAGTGGAGCCATCAAGGCTCACATATCAAGGAAAAGGACAGCAAGCTGAGGGTATCTCATCCACTTTTTATGCTTTATCTAGTTTTGAAGAACCATCTAATGTTGAAGATGCATTGAACTCCAAAGAATGGTATAAAGCTATATTGGATGAGTATGATGCCTTGATTGAGAATGAAACTTGGTTGCTTGTTGAGAGACCTCAAAGGAATGCAATAGGATGCAAGTGGGTCTTCAAGCTTAAGTTGAATGCAAATGGGAGTGTTAACAAGCATAAAGCAAGATTAGTTGCAAAAGGTTATGCTCAAGAGAGAGGGATAGACTATGAGGAAACTTTTGCACCCGTGGCCAAGATGGTCACAATAAGGCTAATCATTGCACTTGCATCACATTTTGGATGGATTCTATGTCAAATGGATGTCTCTAATGCTTTCTTGAATGGTTTTTTGGAAGAGGATATCTATATGGAGCAGCCACAAGGGTTCATCAATCATGGAATGGAGAACAAAGTATGCCATCTCCAAAGAAGCATCTATGGCTTGAAGCAAGCCTTGAGATCTTGGAATTCAAGACTACATTGCTATCTTATTTCACTTTCTTTTATTCAAAGAGAATATGATCCCACTCTTTACATTAAGTTTGATGATGTTGATATTGTGCTTTTACTCATTTATGTAGATGACATCATCATTAGTGGAAATAGTGTTGATGGTATTGAAAAAATCAAGATAGATCTATCCTTAGAGTTCAAGATGGTAGATCTAGGGTGTCTTCACTTTATCTTAGGCATACAAGTACTTAGAGGGTCTGATTTTATCTTTATAAGTCAAGTAAACTATGCTCAAAGTCTTTTGAAGAAGTTTAAGATGGAAGTATGCAAAAGTGTTGACACACCAATGGAGCAAGATGTAAAAGTGCCAAATGAAGATGATGAAAGATCCTTCATGGACATCACTTTGTTTAGGCAACTTATAGGTTCCTTAATGTGGATCACTATAACTAGACCAAATCTTAGCTTTAATGTATGTAGGTTGAGCCAATCCATGCAAAAGCCATTGAATATCCATTGGAAAAAGGCTAAGAGGATTCTAAGATACATCTCGGGTACATTGGATTTTGGGATTCTATATAGAGGAGATGTGATTAACCTTCATGCATTTAGTGATTCAGATTTTGCAGGGGACAAGAGGGATAGGAAATCAACAAGTGCCTATTCAACTTTCATAGGAGAAGGTGTGGTTTCATGGCTTTCAAAAAAGCAAGAAACTATATCTCTATCTTCAACCGAGGCTGAGTACAAAGCTTTGACAACCACTACAAAGGAGGTACTTTGGATCAAGAGATTATTGGTGGAGATAAAGATCATGGATTCAGAGGAGGCACCAATCATCTACAATGACAATATATCAGCCCAACACCTTGCATCTAACCCAATCTTCCATGCAAGATCTAAGCACATTGAGATATGCCATCACTTTGTGAGAGAAATGGTGCAAGCCAAGGAGATTGCTTTGGAGCATGTTCCAAGCAATGAATGTGTAGCTGATCTACTTACTAAACCACCTCAAAAGACACCTTTTATGAAGTTTAGATCATCACTTGGAGTGATTAGTAAAGCAATGATTGAACCAAGCTAGATAGTGAGGAGGAGTGTTAAAAATTCACAATTCTAGCTTGACTAGTTTTGGTCATATGACTTGTAAATAGTTAGATGGTCATGATGTGGCTTGTCACACGTGCCAAATAGCATAGGATTCCATTCATAAGGATGTTCTCAAGTAGACCTAAGTGTTAGAACCTTTGGAATGAGTCCAAATTATGCTTAGATACAAGGGAGAAAAAATAGGAGCTATTTTTGATAATTTTTGCATTGTTGAGGGATCTCCAAGATTCCAACCCTAACTTGGTAGGGATGAGAGATCCACCAAAATTAGAATTAGGGATAGGTTTAGGGCTACTCACACCTGCCCAAAACCGTGATGGATCATGTATATATAGGTGATGATATCTCACCAAAATCAATCAAGCAATTTCATGTTTTTTCTCTCATAATGGTGCAATTGCTCTCTATGTTCATAATTGTTTGAGTACTTGTGATTAATAATGATTATAGGATTGAATGTAGGTCTGGTGTACAGTACTCAGACTGTGAGAGGCTGTACTTTCACACGTGTGAAGCCTTCTTCAAGGATTTGGGCCATTTAGTGAGGTTCAAGCATAGATTTTTGATGGATTTTGATGGTTCAACTTGTGCTAATCTTATGAAATCATAATCTATTGTTTCCCTCCTCATTTCAAGTGTTTTAGGATACTTATTTGCTATAATTTTTTACAGTAGCAAGGCTCTTGCAATTCTCCATATAAAATTTGTTAAGCATAGAAAGAGCATACCTAGATTGACTAGTAAATGCATGATCTTGATAAAGATCTACTTCTAGGCCTAAAATGTAGTGAATCTCACCTAAATCTTGCATTTTGAATTCACTACCTAATTTACTTTTTGTCTCATCAACAAGTTTCATGCAATTTTCACTCAAGATGATATCATCTACATAAATGATAAGAATAACAAGATTGTTATTTACAAACTTATATACAAAGATGGATCATAAGCACTTAGATTGAATCAACCGACACTCCTTTGATAGAACTAGGATCATCTTTTTTCCTAGTTTCTAAAGGTACATGAACAAAGCATACACAACCAAAGATCCTGGAGGTGATCTACCTTAGCTTCTCCTTATACAACATCGCATATGGTGTTTTTCCTCCTAGAGCGAGATTTGGAAGTCTATTTTAAAGATAATTTGCACAAGAAATTGCTTCTCCCCATAAATATTTTGGAAGAGATGCTTCTATTCTGAGAGCTTTTGCACATTCACAAAGAGTTTTATTTTTTCTTTCAGCCACTCCATTCTTGGGGGGGGGAAGAAACACAAGTGAACTCTCTTCTAACTCCCTCTTGCTCACAATAATCATTAAATTTGTTGGAGACATACTCTCCACCACCATCACATCTCAAAACTTTTAAACTACAAGAGAATTGTTTTTTTTAGTGGGTTTCTTTCCTTGCCTATCCTCAACCCAAGATCTAATCAATCTAGCATCGAGGAGATGAAGTCAGTTGTCACACGTATATTCGTTCCCGTGAGAGCATAGTTCAGATTTCAACATGAATGGAAGATTCACATCTAACTCTAATATCCATTAACCCTAAGCATTAACACTACATCCATTAACACTAGATTCACAATGAAGATAGCTTACTCTTTCTCTCTCTCCCTTTCTCTCTCATAAAAAATATAAAAACATGCAATCCCAATAACAATCAGATCCAACAATTAGCAAAACTCAATAAAAGCATGAGAGATGGAGAAAAAGTGATAGAGAGCAAGGACATTCATAAATCCATTTCACAAGAGAACCAATCTACTTTATTGAAATGAAGATATGTACATCTATAGGAAACTCGAGTTGGTCTTTTTTTATAGTAGAGAGGAGGACCTTGGCCTCTGAATCCTATTGGTCCATTTCTGCCTCCCTAATTATTCAAATTTAAAAAAGAGAGAGAACCATCCAAATTGGAGGGAAACCCAGCTTTATTCACTAACTTGACATTTAGGCCCTACGACATTAAAAGTCCTGCAAAAAGGCCTAAAGTCCTTATATTGACTTTCTAATTAATCAAATCTCTATGTGATCATCGGGTTGGACTTACACACGTAGGGTGCCAAATCCCTCTCACTTATTAACTAGGGTTAGGGTTGCCTTGGGATTCACAGACCCTCCAACAGTATCCCCCACCAAAACTGGTGACGGTCCCACGACACCTTCGAGATGCAGTTACTATGGGCTTTTATTTGCTTCACGTCGAATCTTTATTAAATGATACTGTACCTTCTCCATGAAATCGAGTCGAATAGTGTTGAAATTTTGTGCGACAAAAAACAATGGTGGGCTCCGGCAATCCACTTTGAAGTTGTCCAGGATGTGAATCGAGATTCCCATGAGTCTCTCATCATTGCGGCACGGAAATACAATCTAGCCACCGGTAGCTGATCCTTAATGCTCTCTGAGGCCATTGGCTTATTTGGATCGAATGCCAAAAGAGGAGGACAATCATCCCATCGCGTTGCCACGGATGCCAACAGAGTCAAGTCTTTTGCAAAAAGTGCCAATTGCCTCACTGTCGGATCTGGAGAGTGTATATACTCCCGCTGGTACGCTTGTAGTGCCCGGTGGAAATCCACTGAAATTTTTCAACTATAAGGTTGGTGGATGATTGGCCAGTTTGGCATATGGATAGTAATTTTGTCCATGGCCAATCCCAAATCCTTCCACTTATTCCTGTGTGGCATTGGTACGTAATATGGATCTACGTGCTATTGGCGAGGGCTGGCCACATAACTCCTGATATATTTTGGAGTTTTCTCAGAAACTATAACACTCCAAGTTGGTTGCTCTCCCAAGGCGGATATTTTATTCAATTCTTTGCTGGCCTCTATTTCAGAGGTCTTATACTTGAGGACCCAACCACCATGCGAGGACTCATGAGGATGTTGCGCTAAAAAGCTCTGGATCTAGTCCTCGACACTGATTGGTCATCTAAACAATGGTGTGGTCCTTGATGAAGATTGACCTGGTGACATGCCTGTGGAATTGGTTGTTCTTCTTCAACTTCAGGGGCTCCACCCTAGTCCATGCCTGAATCCAACCTCGTATCCATAGGTGCATCAGCTTGGTGCGGAAGGGAGAATTGCAGCTTGACTAGAACTGAAATTTGAGGCCTAGCTTCCAACACTTGAGCAATAGCCTTTTCATATGCATTGATGGTTGCTTTAGTCTTTGCCAACTCAGTTGAAGCTGTACCTTTGAATCTGTCAAAGTGGCCTTGGAATCCTTGAAGTGCCACTTTGTAGGTTTCAACCTTTTTAAACAAATACGTGATTTCTGTCAGAGTTACCGGATGATCAGGTATTTGCGTCTATAGATACGCATCACGCTCAAGGGTGGTCGCATCCAATTCACCTTGGAGACATGTGCGATCTTGTTCAGTCATCTGCAGTTGACCCTGGAGCAGCTGCACCTGTTGCTTTGCATCATGCACGGCCCTGTCCACTTGATCTTGGGCGGTTGTGAGGGCATTCTGCAGGGAACTGACATAATCCTCAAGGCGATTAGCCAATTGTTGTGTCGTCTTCTTCTCAGTTTCAGACTTAGCTTTGTGCTGCTTGGTGATCTTCAATTCTTTGTCCAGCTGAATGACTTTCTGGCTGATGAGTGTATTATCAAATTTCATATCTGAGATGCGCTGTTCCATTTCTTTTTTCTTATCCAGTATAGACTGGATCACTTGTGCAAGGCTTGAGACTAAACCAAGAGCATCACCAGAATCTATTGTGTGGAGGTGGTAACAGCAGAAGGACCTGGTGGTACTGTCCCTGGTTGGCATGGAGCAGGTGTCTGTAACTCTTCTTTTTCAAAGAGGTCTTCTTCTTCATAGCCCTCAGGCATTGTGGCGTTGAACTGCTTTGGTGATTTGACAACTTGCCCGACCCGAATTGTGGTTGGTGCAACTTCAACTTGAGGTTGCAAGTGAATCTGAAAAAAATCGTCAAAACCAGTAGGAGTATCATGGAACTGTTCAAATCCTCTTCCAGAGGGATTAGAGTTCAAAGGGCGTAGGGATCTGGGGCATTACAAAAACTTTTGAGGCCCCAAGGGATTCAGAATGATCGAACATGTCCATGAAATACTAGGTGTTTGGAGAAATAGCTCTTGTGTGTGGAGGTGAGATGACCTGGGCAGTTGTGATGGAAATAGTAGCCCCAATGGTCACAGACTGTCCTTGCTTGGTATTGCTCTTAATGGCTCGTTTGAGCTCTCCAAAAATGGTCTTGAACCAGTTATATGGTTCCAGAGGAGCCTTAGCTATCTTGGCATGAGACTCAATTATCCTATGTAGAGTTTGGGAAGTAGTACGGTCTTTCCTGAGGTTGCCAACCATCAGAAAATTGTTGAGGAGCTGAGTAGCAGCCTGAATGGCCGGGTCAGTAATGGCTTCTAGAAGATAGTCGTCATTAATCCAGTGCAAATCATTGGTAATGTCAATATAAGGCTTAATAGTCTATTTGGCTTACTTACGGTTTGGTGAGGCTTGGGTACCAGATGCTATCCCTATGGCAGCAAGGGCGGCCTCAGTCACGCGCACCTTGTGTGTGGCTCCTTGGAAAGTAATGTAAAACTTGGATTTCTCCTCCTTCCAAGTACTGAAGGCAAGAGTGATAAAATCCATGTTGATTCTCCCTGAGAAGGCTCTCTCATGAATACCCATTGTAGTAAGCAGAGGCTCCGCAAGGGTCATCCACTGAGTGACCATGCTTGTACTAGGAAATGATATTCGTTGCAGATCGAACATCACGATGGATAGTGTAACACGGCGACTGAGACGTATCTGTGGAAGACATGATGGAAAAGGACAGAAACTGAAAGTAATAGGCGCGAGTGTATATCAGAAAACAGTACAAAGAAAGAGAGAGAGAGATGAGATGGAGGTTAGCTCAAATGCAATTGCTTATGGAAAAACCTTAACTAGCATAACCAAAAAGCATGGGAAATGAAAATAACAAGCAATCACAACAATAGCATAAGCAAGATTGATTAGCAAATGAGGATGCTTGAGCTCTCAAAATGGTAGAGTCTCCTCCTCTGCAGTTCATCCCTCATTGTCTTGATTCTGGGCATGTACGTCTGAATGTGCTCTCCTTGTTCCATGCGGGCACTATTCAGTTTTGACCTCAAAAGGTGATTCTTGACGGATTTGACGTCTTGAACTGCTCCTTTAGCACATCCCATGCCTGTTTGGGTGTAACAACCTCACAAATGAGGGTAATGATGTGATCCTTCACTGACAAGTTAATGAAGGTCAAAGCTTGCCTCACCTTCTTGTCGAACACTTTGATGTTCGCTTCATTTGGCAGTCTTCTCTCATCACCTGTGATGACATCCCACACGTCCTTTTCCATCAGTATGTTTTTCATTTTGAACTTCCATACTGCATAGTTGGAAATCCCGTCCAATTGCTACTTTCACTCAAAATGGACTTTCCCATGTTTGTCATCGCAAAACTGCTTGAAACTTCTATCGTAGGCTAAAAGCAGTATGTCGAGGCCAACTGCGATGTCAGAAGACAAAAATAATGACCTGCACTTTTTCCCTTACCAAGCCACTCCGATTTTCCACCAAATCGAAAGCCAAATTGGCGTCGCCTTCCGAAATGCACTCAGTCGTCAACTCCCAACTACGTTCCCAATGGAATGGTGAAATCACTTTTGGCGCACTCCGAACACTTTCTCCACTGCAGTCACTCTGTTTTGAGGTACCATAGTGCAGGTACAGTCCGGGTGCCCTTCGTTTGGAGGTTATAGCCTTTCGTTTGGATCAAAACGGATAAAGGACCCAAAAATAGGGACTTTTCTTGTTTTTGAACTGAATCTTCAGAGTGCGGAAACTTCACCTTTCATGAACTTGGGACCTAACTCAACTTTCAATTTGAAACTTTTTAATGAAGTTGCAATGTGAATTGCACTTCAGGCTCCTTCCATTGAAATTCAAGTGAATTTAAGGAGATCCAACGATCAGTTTTGATCTGATGGTGCTCCCTTTTCCAGATCACCACCGTCGATCTACAAAGGAGCTTATCCTGTGGTCACCAGCCTGTCCGTGCGCCGAACTCTTCTCTTGGAGACACCAACTTCCTCGAGCCACTACAACTCGGTTGGACGCGCACAAGCCACACTCTCCTCTCTGTCTGCGGCCGCGCCTACCCTGGCCATTTTCAGCCTGATCAGACCTAGTTTTGGATCAGATTGAGTGCAATCTGAGGCCTGGAGCAGGGTCGCCTACTGATTCCAAGTCTACAGAGTGTTCAAACATGAAATTCCATGGAGAAATGGTGATTTTTGGTCAACTTGAAAAAGTGGCTTTTTCTTACTTTTTACCACAAATTTGCTAGGTTATCTATCTACAAACAAATCTCTGATACAAAGCTCAGAAGCTCTCCATGGATGGTTGACAATATAATTAGCTTCCTTCTTGTCCTTACGGCATCCAAAACGGTGCACAAACAGTGAAGAAATCACCAACTATGTGTAGAAAACCGTAATCCCAAACCGGTTTCAATTTTCAACTGGCTTCAAAATTGTCAATTTTCCACCAGATTTTTTCCTGTGTGATGCTATGCACAAGCTAATAAGCCCTCTGCTGAGCTTGGCAAGCCTCTACAAACTAGACACTGTGCATTAGTGCTTCACTTTTCGTCTACAACCCTCCATAAACCTCGAACTCTCAAAAGACTATTCTCCTCCGAAGCTCTCTTCAACGGCGACGCTGTACTGTGTACACTCCCTAAACGGCTCTGATACCAACTTAGAATTTGCTTCGGAACACAGATCATGCTACATAGTAACATAGACAGAAAACACTCTCCACACCAAGCTCACATAGCAACTATATTTCTCAAAATGAAATCACACTGTACATATAGTTCTTCACTCATGCAACCCATGCATGACCCAAGTTGTCGTTGGCAGGACGCGTGTCCCGTCGACTCGCCTCGTGGCGAGGGCCAACTGATCCTTATCGACTGATAGGACCCACAGTACAGTAACACAGTGATTCTACTTTAATCTAACTTTAACTTCCTTATTACATGCTAGAAATTCACCTAACTGTACAAAGGAAGTGAGTTTTGTTATGTATTCCAGGCTCCCATACTGAGAAAATATTTGTTTTTGGAGGACATTGGCAATCTCGAGTTTGTCCTCTCCATGTACATTGATTTTGTGATTCAAATGAAACCATCACTTTGAGTACTTCAAACACTATTCAAAATCCGTATAGTAGGTTGCTCTTCACACATGTGGGCTCGAATTTGTGTCTATGATCTTTGTTTTTTATTATCAATGCTTGTTGTGTGTCAAATTGCCAATCTAGATCAAGATTTGATGACTAGTTTTTTTATGCATTGTTAAGCAAGTACATATTCACTCTTGCGGATCTTCTAAGATCCATTGGTACTGTACTTTCACATGGTGTCAGAGCCAAGTACAAGAGCTTTGATCATTGGTTTAATCAAATCCATTTTTAGCAAGTATTTGTGCAAAAAACTAGTTTTGTGAGACGAGCTAGAAGCTAAGTTTTGGTGAGGGGATTTGATATCAAACTTGGTAGGGATAAAAATCCGTACTATTCACACGTGGTACCTCTGAACCTACATTTAATGCATGGTATTCATTTGATCATTAAAAATTCAATTTGAGAGCTTTTGATGTAATTTTTGGTGGAAATCCTAGGATTAGCTACCAAGATCAGTGCCATTGATTGGATTTAAATTTGATTTATGAGATCTAATTAATCTAGGCTGAAATCAAGTCCTCTAAACTTGTTTTATAGGTCTTGAAAGTACCTCAAAGTGTGTGAAGGAGATTAAGTCATTTCTTTGGCAAGATTGGCAAGATTTGTTTGAAGTAGATTTCACATCATCTTATCATCATTCCAACTTTGTGAGGGAGTGATAGAACTGAGATTAGAAGTCCATTTTGTTGGATTAGAAATCTAATTTGAGTGAAACACTACAAGTGTGAGACCTTTGTGAGTTTCAAGTCAATCAAATCTATTTCTTGTGTGTAGAATTCACTAGTAAGATGGGATCTATTGGAGCATACCTTCTAGAAGCTAGTGAGAGATTGAATTCTACTAATTATGCTATTTGGAAGATTAGGATGGAGTAACTCATGGTGCTCCAAGACCTTTATGAGTTCTTGATTGAGGATGAAGATGAACCTCTAGGTGCACATGAGTTAGCTAGATACAAGAAGAGATTTAGGCTTGCACTTCACTGTGTGAAGATGAATGTAAGCAATGATTGTTGAGAGAAGTATCAACATGTACTAGTGCTAAAGAGACTTGTGAGTCTTTGAAATCAATCTATGAATCAAGCAACACTTCTAGAGTCCTCATGTTTAAAAATCAAATTTTGCAAAGCATGAGAAGTGAGGAGAGTGCACAAGGTTATGTGCTTAGGATCAAGTCTCTAAATAGGAAGTTGGCTTCCATTGGAGAGAAAATTCATGATGGAAAGCTTGTACAAATTGTCCTTATTGGTCTAGGACATGACTTTTCAAATTTGGCCCAAAGTTTTGCCATCCAAAATACCTTGCCAACTATAGAAAAACTTCACATTGTATTAGTGGTTGAAGAGTGTAGGATGCTCCACACCAAGGCAATAATGAGTTCATTGTCCTTGCATGATGGAGATGAGAAAGCCAATTTCTCATTCAAGGGCAAAAAGAAAACCAATGGAAAGAAGAAGCGTCAAAGGAGACCAAAGAAGAGAATGATGCATCAAGCTCAAAGGACAAGTCAAAGCAAAAATGCGTCTTTTGTGAAAAGAAGGGGAAGTAGATGTATTCTTGATGGCATCTACATCCTCACCAACAAGCAATAGCAATTCAAGAGACACTTGGTGGATTGATAGTGTGGCTAGCTCCCACATGTCTTGTGAAAAGGACTTTTTCTCAATCTTACACTCATTCAATAATGCTCAAAAAGTTGTCTTTACTGCAAGTGATGAAGAGTGTAGGATAGATGGTGTTGGTACCATCTCTTTGTATCTAGAATCCTCAATAAGTATAGATCTAAAAAATGTCCTTTATGTACCATCAATCACCAAGAATATGCTAAGTTTTGGTCAGCTCTTGGAAAGTGGTTTGGATGTCCACTTTGAGCATGGTGTTTGTTCCATTTTTAAGAACGATGTTTGTATTTGAAAGATATTTTAACATGGAAGATTGTTCAAGTTGGAAGATAGAGTTGCTTTTGAGAGTGTGAGCTTGGCAAAGGAGGAGATCACTCAAGAGGAGATCTTGGCAAAGTGTGATCTTGCTTGCATTGAGGAGGAGCATCAAAAGGAGGAAGATCTTGAGGATCAGCCTCAAAGCATGAGAGTTTCAAGGAGGTCCTCAATGACAGAGGCCGAGTCATCAAATTGCATGCAAATTTTCCATTCAAGTGTACATCTTGCAAGGATAGTGCGCATTGGAGAGTCTACTATCTTTGAATACTTGTTGGATAGTATTAGTAGACATGGAGTGACTTGTTGCTTATCATTAAGATCTATGATGTTTAGTACTCTTTATGACAAGACAATGAAATTAGATGCTTTCAAATCTCCATTTGTTGATAAAGCAATTTCATTGGATAACTATTTTTGTAATAGTTTAAATAGTGTCATAAAAGATTAAACATCATTTGTATTGGAAATATTTGGGTCCACATGCTTTGAGCATAATCATTCCAATGTAAGGACCAAAGATTATTCTATTTCAATGATCGGAATAATGGTAGTGTTTTGCTCTTCAAGAAGAGATTGTAGAATCTACTTGTTTTCAACCAAAGAAGTTGTCAATGGTGGAAATGAAATCTTTCAAGAGTGGAAGATTTGTAAACTTGAAGAAGCACCTTTGGATCAACAGCTTATTCAATTCATTGATGGTTTGGAGTCAAGTCAAGTGGAGGAGCAAGCTCAAGATCCGAAGAATCCAAGAAGAACTTTGAGTATCAAGATTGATCCATCAATGCTCAACCATGTGGATCAATCATGGCAAGTTGTCTTTCGCAACATTATGTATGCACTTAATGGTTTAATCGCTGTATCTTCAAGTGCACAAAATGCCTTGGAATCCATGGCTTGGAATAATGTATAGTTGTTGAAGTGTGCTACATGTAAATAGACACATGTAAACATCTTGTAAGGGATCCTTTAAGAGGTGGTGAAAGATCCTTCATGGACATCATTCTCTATTGGAGTCTCAAAATTTCCTTGTTTGTAGCCGGATTGTTTAGACACTTCTAAAAGCATTCATTCATCTACCAAGAGAGTTGTAGATAGGTCAAACTAAATTTGAGGAGTGTGACAAATTGCCAAAAATTGGCAAATCTAGCTTGACCAAAAACCATGTAGTCTAATGTAAATTTTGTACATAAGTGGATTCCACACATGTAATGCCAAAGTGCCATGTGACAATCTAATCCTAATGTAGATTAGGTCAAGTCAAGAGAGTTGGTCATGTCTATTTGGTGGTCATCCCTACATTATAGGACCCACACCTTGATTTGTGAGGAGATTTTGACCAACTAGCTATCTACCAAGCATGACTCTAGGAAATAGACTAGGGTTTCATTTTAGGGCAAAAGGGGTGAGTTAACTTCCTTATTACATGCTGTAAATTCACCTAACTTTACAAAGGAAGTGAGTTTTGCTATGTATTCCAAGCTCCCATAGTGAGAAGATAGATTGTTTTTGGAGCACATTGGCAATCTCGAGTTTGTCCTCTCCATGTACATTGATTTTGTGATCCAAATAAAACCATCACTTTGAGTACTTTAAAAATTGTTCAAAATCTATATAGCAGGCTGCTCTTCACACGTGTGGGCTCATATTTGTGTCTATGGTCTTTGTTTTTTTAATATCAATGCTTGTTGTGTGTCAAATTGCCAATCTAGATCAAGATTTGATGACTAGTTTTTTGATGCATTGTTAAGCAAGTACATAATCACTCTTGTGGATCTTCTAAGATCCATTTATGGTCTAAAAAGTATTATACTTTCACAAAGAGGACCATCATAAGACTGCTTTTGCAATTGCATGGGGGATGTATGGCTTATGTGTAATGTCATTTGGATTGTGCAACGCACCAAGCACCTTCCAAAAAATTATGCAACATGCCTTCAAAGAATTCTTCCAGAAATTCTTAGAAGTGCTCATTGATTATTTGTGTGTACAATCAGCCCAAAGGTATCACTTAAATAGTCTGGAACGAGTTATGCAACAATGCCAGAAATACGGCATCTCTCTTAACCCAGCCATATGCCAAATATGCGTAACACATGGAATTGTGTCAGGACATATTATATCGCAATACAGGATTGCCACTGATCTAGATAAGGTCAAGGTAATGTGAAAACACTATATGAATTGGGATTAATTGATCATATATATCTGAAAATGGAATATACCATAAATGGCATCCGTTGGGCCACTATGGACTCTGAAATTAATGAAACCATAGAAGAAAAAAGTTATGTGATCAAAGCCCCAAAACATTTATAAAATACATGTGAGTTAGTTAGTCCACAATATATAGATCTCATAGTATGAGATTACCTTACATACCAATCTTGAGAAAAATAGACATTATTCAACCTATTGTTGAAACCAATCAAGCCTTTACGTAGAATTGGCCTACTCCTACCACTATTTAAGAAGTACAAGGTATCATATCGTTAACTAAGAGATGGATTAGATTAATACCAGCTTATCCTAAAATAATAGAGTCATTGACTTATTTAGTTAATAGCAAATAATTCTATTGGGGAGAACGAGAACAACAGTCATTTGATAATCTTCTTTGATCTATGGATATTGCTAAAAATATGTGTGAGAAAACCAGATCCAAAACATACCTGATGGATCTTCAATCTTTAGCCAATTTGGAGTGCACATCTAGATTTAGCTACAAGATAGAAATCATCACTTTACACATGCTAGAATCTGAAAATACATGAAGATCTCATCATAAGCACTTAGATATAGTATAGTATTATCCATGTTCATACAACAATAGCAACATACATCATTTAACATGTATGGATTGAAGATCAACAACAAAAATCACATTCTACACACTAGAAGTCAAGGTATCTTGAGAAATACACATGAGATGGACATAGAATTAAAAGAGATGAATTCTCCATATAAAAAGAGAATACAATGATAATTCCTCAATGCTGGAACAGTCATTTATAGCTACTAAAATTCCATTTGGCCAATTTTTCTAAACTTGTCTTAAATGGTACCTTCTTGGTACTTCGTCAAAAGACTTCTAGTCTAGATGCAATGTATCAAAACTAGCCAATTAGATTACAATTCTGAGTAAATTCCAGTTGCTTACCATTACTTAGAGATTTGGGAAGACCAAAAACAACTTGTCTCTTTGCCATCACCTCCAATGACTTGTAGTTGGGATGCCCCAATCTTTTGTGCAATACATCTTGCATTGACAATTGCTCCTTTGCCATACATCGAAGTTGCACTTTGATACCTCTTTTGAAGACTTTAAAAAATTTTCCTCCTTAGGGTTAGGTCCCTAAATGTAGACTTGGATTCATAAACCTTTTTCAAGGTTTCCCAAGCTTCACTAGATGTTGTGCTCTTACCAACTTCCTTGAAAAAGTTCATTACTCACATTCATCGTGATAATGTAAGAGATTTCTTTGCTCTCTTGTCATAAGTCAATTTCTCTTGAGGTTCCAAAGGTCTCTCCTCCACACCTACAGCAATATCCATCAACTCATTCATCTCAAGCAAATATTGCATCCTCACCTTCCAAGTAGGATAGTTGATTGAGGTAAGCCTATCATTGCCTTCCAACATGAAGCCACTTGAGGTTGCCATATTGAAATGATTTGATCTTCTCTTTGAAATTGTTCCAATGCACTTAGCACTCTATTGAAAATCAATAAATGAAACTCAAAAAAAAAATCACAAAGATTTGGAAACAATCTAGCCTCTCCTTTTCTCTCTTCTAGCACACAGAATGATAATTTCTTGATCACTCTTCATCAAATCTTGATATGATGAAATTTTGCTAACTCCTAAGATTGAATCACACTCTTGAAAAAGTCCAACAACTTAAAAACAAGAGATTCTATCAAATTTAGAGTTACTCCAGTAGAAAATTTTTACAAGCAGATCTTTGGTGGCATACTCTTCGTAAACATTCTCAAGAATATGTTAGGTCATGTGATGTTTGCCAAAGAGTAGGGAAGCCTAATGATTTCTATGTCATGCCTTTAAATCCTTTTATACCATTAGCCCTTTTTGAGAAATGGGGTTTAGATTTTTTTTCGGACCAATAATGCCGCTATATCTTAGCTGTTACAAATTATGCTACAAAATGAGTGGAGGCTATAATATCTAAAAATAGTACACAAAAAGTAGTTGTTCAGTTTTTGTATGAAAATATAATATGTAGATTTGGATGTCCTATCGAACTTATTAGTAACAAGGGATAACACTTATTAAATGATACTATACAAGTATTGACTAAAGACTACATGATTCTGCATAAAAAAATCTTTACCCTACTACCCTAGAGGAAATGGACAAGTTGAAGCCACAAATAAAACTATATGTAGGATACTCACAAAAGTTTGTGAAAAACATCGTATAGACTGGGATAAAAAACTGAATATTGCATGTGGTTATATAGAGCGGCTTATAAGATTACCACTCACCATACTTCTTTTAATCTAGTATATGATATAGAAGCAGTAGTGTCATTAGAATATCAAGTTCCAAGTTTGAGAGTGGTCATAGAAGAAAGATTGAAAGATTCAGATTCATTGCAGGAGACTTAATCGACTCAATCAATTAGATCTAGAGCACTTTTTACCCAAGAAGTTGTTCAAAATAAAAGAAAAACGTGGCATGATGGACCTTCAAAACTAAAGACACGTCTGTGCAAGAACAACATATTCCAGTGATTAAAGAACTTGAAATAATCCTAGTTATAGATGTTAATGAAAATCATAATGCTATACTTTATAAGGAAAACCCTCAAGATATCAGAAATGATAAAAAGATAGAATTTTTGTTGAACGATAGTAAGAGGGAAAAAAAAAAGTTATTCAAGATTTAAAGAGAGATTAGAAAAAAAAAAAGTTGTAATATGTAATAATGAAATTGCTAGTCTTATCAAAGAACGTGATAAGGGGAAGAGAGCGTATAAGTCATAACAAGTGGAAATAAAAATTCAATCGTCCATGTATGAACAAAAAATAAAGACTAATAATTTTATCAATTCTCAACAAACCCAAGAAATATCTATGTTCAGACATAAATGTGCATCATTGTCTATAGAAATATAAAACTATAAACAAAAAGGAAGAAAAAAAAATTGCAAGAGAAGAAATAAAAAATTAATAACAAGTCAAAGTAGTTTCCCTATCACCCCAGTATATGGACAAGAAATATTTATGGAAAGAAATCACTATGAAAATTTTGATAATTATGTTCTATATATTTCTCTTCTCGAGTTTCCTATAGTGCATGAAGAATTGGAGTTATGGACATCTACTAGTATGTCTAAGATTTTTCTCTTCAGATGGTCTGTAATTCCAGAATCATTCTAATCACATATTGATGCATGTGCCAGTTTATGAAGGTTTCATTTATTGTCAAGATTTAACAGCAATTCATCAGTATGATTAGTAGGTCATTATGATAATTGTTTACATTTGTGGTTGGAAAGGCCATGGGGTTATAAATGTAAACCGGAGAAGCTTAAGTTGGAACGTTGGTGGTGTAATCCCAATGTATCAATGGAAAAGTATTTTAATTAAATATTGTACATTCGTATCAGAGATGAATAAGTGATAGAAAGAAAAATACTGAATGAAATGTTCCAACAGAATTTCTTAGAAGGGAAAAACATGAAATGCAAGATATCAAAGTTTCCATCAGATGGATACATACACCACTGTGTCTAATTGATGCAAGTATAAATTGTTTGTCATGCATGTATATGTGTGTGTGTGTGTGTGTGTGTGTGTGTGTGTGTTACTCGAGAGCTATTCTACACTCAACTGTTCGAGCCGTAAAACTTTCAGAAGGGCCTTTTAATTTTGTCCCATTATTGTCAATGAAAATTGGATTTTCACCTTCTAAGAAATTATGTTGAAACATTTCATTCAATATTTTTCTTTCTATCACTTATTCATCTCTGATCTGAATGTACAATATCTAATCAAAATTCTTTTCCATTCATACATTGGGATTACACCACCAACGTGCCAACTTAAGCTTCTTCGGTTTACATTTATAACCTCATGGTCTTTCCAACCACAAATGTAAATAATTATCATAATGACTTACTAATCATACTGATGAATTGCTATTAAATCTTGACAATAAATGAAACCTCTTTAAACTAGCATGTGCATTAGTATACGATTCAAACGATTTTGGAATCACATGTCATCCAAAGAGCAAATTCTTAGACATACTAGTAGATGTCCATAACTCCATTTCTTCATGCACTATAGGAAACTCAGGAACATAAACATATTGAGCATAATTATCAAAACGTTCATAGCAGTTTCTTCCCACAAATATTTCTTGTCCATATACTGGGGTGATAGGAAAACTGCTTTGACTTGTTTTTATTTTTTTCTTCTTGAATTTTTTTTTTTCATTTTGTTTATAGTTTAAATTTTCTATTTCTATAGACAATGATGTACATTTCTGTCTCAACATAGATATTTCTTGGGTTTGTTGAGAATTGATAAAATTACTAGTCTTTATTTTTTTGTTCATACATGGAAGATTGAGTTTTCATTTCAACTTCTAATGACTTATACGCTCTTTTCCCCTTGTCACATTCTTTGATAAGAATAGCAATTTCATTATGTTTACGTATTACAATATTTTTCAATTTCATAAGCTCACTCTTTAACTCTTAAATAATGTTTCTTTTTTTTTTTTATCTTTCAACAAAAATTCTATCTTTTTATCTTTTCTGACATCTTCAGAATTTTCCTTATGAAGTATAGCATTATGATTTTCCTCATCATCTATAACTAGGATTATTTCAGGTTCCTTCATCACTTGAATAGGTTGTTCTTGCATAGATTTGTCTTTAATATTATCTTTTTTTTCTATTTCACTTGACTTCATTGGAAGATTATTCAAACGGCAAGCCAGTAACTTAGTTTCAAAATCCATTTCTTGATCTTGAATACTCATTGTATTTTTTCTTGAAATACATTAGATGTGCCAAAAGATGGAGTATTGGTTTCCAATCCAGAATAAATTAAATACTATATTAGTTTGAGTTAAATTTCAAACATAAAATATCTTCAACAAGAAAGAAAATACCTATAAATCTCACGAAAACACTATATAGTGTGATATCATCTTTGGTGGTATTTTTTTTAATCTCATACCATTAATTCTAATTAGTAATTTCTCTCCTTGTAATATTTCCAATCCTACAGTTTCGTTATGATAAACATCCAAAACTTTAAATGGTCCTAACCATCTCATTCTCAACTTACCAAGATGTTTTCCATATTTACTATTATATAATAACACATAATCATTTTCTATCATGCCACGCTTTTCTTCTATTTTGAGCAACTTCTTGGGTAAAAAGTGCTCTAGTCCAGCTAATTGGACTAGTGCACTTTCTGATGGCACTATTGCTTCTAATCCATATACTACGTTAAATGAGTATGTTGAGTGGTAACCTTATAAGCTATTCTATATGACCATAATGCAATATTTAGCTTTTTATTCTTGTTTGTACGATGTTTTTTAAAAACTTTTGTGAGTATCCTACATATAGTCTTATTTATGGCTTCAGCTTGTCCATTTCCTCTACGATAGTAGGGTGAAGTTTTTTTATGCACAATCATGTAGTCTTTAGACAATACTTGTATAGTATCATTTAAGAAATGTTTTTCCCTGTCACTAATAAGTTCGATAGGACATCCAAATCTACATATTATAATTTCATACAGAAATTGAACAAGAGTAACACATGATGATCCACATAAAATACAAATGGGTTAGCAAATAAAAATGTCTAAATTTTTGAACTGCAAATATCATTACTAATCCTTCCCTTTCTGTAGTACTATGATTCATTTCAGCTTGTATTAGTTGTTTGCTGGCATAATAAATAGGGAGATCTATTTTATTCTCATCAGCTTGGGCTAACATAACTCCCACTGCATATCTTGAAGCATCAATATGTACATGAAACCCCTTGTCCCAATCCAACGCTATTAATATAGACTAATATACTGTATTTTTCTATGAATCTTCTGTAATAACCACAGTGTCCGTGAAATCCTCTCTTACTTGACTTATATTATTTGGTGAAGGTAATTCAACTATAACTTTTACTTTTTGTGGTTCAATCATAATCTCGTTTCCAGATACTATATGACTCAATAAGATTCCATGTTTTATTCCAAAAACACATTTTTAAGGATTTAGAGCTAAAACTTATACGTGGAATCACATGGGGTTCATTACCACTAAAGACACTAAAATCATCCAAGAAAATTTCGACGAAACCTATTAGATATTCTCTAAAGGCTTGTGTAACCACCCTTTGAAACATAGTTGGAGCATTACATAATCCAAAAGGCACGACTTTATAAGCATATACCCCCCAATCTGTAGTACAAGCAATCTTTGGTTGATCTTTTTCATCTATCAATACTTGATTAAAGCCAGTAAATCCGTCCATGAAAGAGTACAATTGGTGTCTGGCAATTGCATCTAAAACAGTATCAATAAATAGTAGTGGAAAATAATCTTTGTAGATGCATTAATTTTCCTATAGTCAACACATTCTTAATTTTCCATTCTTCTTAGGTACAATAACTATAGGTGATACCCACTCACTAGTGGGTACGTATATGAAACCCATATCTCATGGTTTCTATATTTCTTCTTTTACTAATAATGAATATATTGGATTAAGCATGTAAGGTCTTTGCCTTATAGTTTGTGTTTCTGGTAGTGATTCTATTTTGTGTGTACATATGCTTGGTGGTATTCCTTTTAAGTCTTTATAATTCCAAGCAAATATATCATTGTATTCCCTTAATAAGTCTTGTAGTTGAATTCTATCATTGTAGGGCTATTGAGCAGCAATGGAGACAAATTTTTCCTCCCCTTCTTTTCCTAAATTAACTTTTGTAGTAACTGGAGCTCGGGAGTATTGTCCTTCTAGAGGATCCATAGGATATCAAATATATTTTCCAATGTGGGCTAGTCTTGTAGCTATTTCTATGAGTTATGAAAATCAATTTATCTTTTTGGATCATTGAGATCTGAGTTATAACAAAAGAGTTATTAGCATTTGAAATTTTAGTTCAAACTACCATACCAGGAGGAGGTAAGCAAAGAACATTCCCAAAATCTTGGAATTTCGGAGACTTCACTTTCCCTAGGTTCTCATTGTGTAAAGTGTAATTTCACTACAATAAATTTATAAACCAAATATTCTTTTAATGTTCCATTATAAATCTTTTTGAAATAACCTTTAGTTTTTAAAGGGCTCCTTACAATTAAGGACAACCCTTCAAAAATTCTGTCAGAAATTCCAATGAAGGTTCTTTATCAAGATATACCATTAAACTGGATTACAGAATTACCTCAAATAAATTTATAGGTGTTTGCCTTAAGGTTCAAGGGCCTGTCCACAGCTTAAACGTCTTTCTTCAACAGGTAACTGGTTCTTTAGTACCTTTACTTTCCCTTCAGCTTTTCCTTGTCCAAAATGTTGTCAAATGTGTCAACAAAGTTTGGAACACACAAATCTTTAACGGTTCTTCACTCTCAATTAGCCAAGAAGTACTTTGTTTGGAACACACAAATCTTTAACGGTTCTTCACTCTCAATTAGCCAAGAAGTAGGTTGCGATGATGGAGCAAATCGCCTGTCAGAAACAAAATAGTAATCAACCAGATCAGATCATTCACGCAGTTAGGGTAGCGCTTCTCAAACAATGAAGTGTCACAACAATTCTCAAGTAATAGATAGCAAATCATCTCCTGAGTGACCAGAAGAATTCACAATAAATAGCTTTCACTTATCATCAAGGCACCCAGTCCAGACAACAGCGTTGGTCGCGTTTCTCCAAGAACAGCAGGCTGGTGTCTCACAGTAGATAATCTTCTTAGTAATGGGCGGATATCATAGCAGGTAGTTTTCTCAGTAGCAGGCAGCAAAAATAGCAACCATGGCCTCTTTCACGACAGTAGGCAGCGATGGCCTTCTTGAAATCATCATCTCAGTACATTGTCTTCTTCATCCGCGCTGCAAACAAAAACAACGGATTGAGGCAACTCAAGTTTTGTTCACATGATTTACAGCCGGTTACAGCAGTTCAACAGACATTTCCAACGAGCAAAATCTGCTATGCAATCTCCGTGGCTGTTGGCAAAGTCTATGAATCTATGTGCATCTACGTGACTCAAATTTACAACAAGTATTTCTTCTGTCCACTCATACAAGTCCGCTCAAGCTCAAGCTCTGAAGATCTACTACGGTTGTCTACAATCTGCATTGGATTTCTCTGCAAAGATTCATTATGCATTCGTTTCAATTACATCATTCAATAAACACATTGGGTTGCATTCACGACGGAAATCCGAGGGGCCGAATGCTCTGTGATCACCTTTCTTGACACAGTTTTTTCATGAACAGCCTCTACACTATTCTCTCCGTCTACGCAGAATGAACCGCCCTTATCTACGCTCCCTCCTTGCCTTCCTCCTTCCTCCGCTCCCTCCATGCATTCCTCCATATCTTATTCTCTTACAAAGAGCCACTTCTTTATAACCAACCTTCATTGAAAGGGAATGCATTCAAGAATATCTTCGTAGTCTTCATATTGAGACAAAGGCTCTTATAAGCTATTTTGGCCTCAATGAACCATTTTTATTTCTTGCTTCTAATCACTCCCAAGATACGAGTAAATGGACTATTTATGTCTCATAAATTTAACTGACATCCATTCTATTTTCACGTACACTAACTTAGGGCTTTACATTCTCGACTATTATTCTCAGTTGAAAACTCAGATAATCTTTAGTGAGCAATCAACAATTGCTCCCATTTGGAACTTCGTAGAGGCAAATTGTATGTCTGATCACCAAGTTTTCAAATTCGATAAAAACTTTCATCATCAACACATTTATTTCAATTCAAAGATGGGTATAATACTTAACGTAAACTTTGACTGGCAATTCCATTCTCGATCGTACTTGATCCTTGCCAACACATTTCAATCAGGCATTGCTCATCGTTAAAGTCTTTGTCTTCATGACCCTTAACCTTAGGACACCCCCTTGAACTTTGAGATAGAGCCTTAAAGGTACTTAGTCATTTTTTATTAAAATGGTATACAAGTACATTAATATGGCGAACAATTGCCATTTTAAAAAAACTACTTAATAGATCTCAATATTTTTGTCCATCAGAGTCACTTATGAGTATTACTAATGATAGCTTCTTGCTATTTTTACAAAATTACTAAAAATAATAAAGTATAAAAAATAGCTCTAAACTTTTTGATATAATTGTCATTTGGAACCCAATTGTGATGTTTGAACTTGTCATAGAAATTTATAGCTACTTTTTAACATAGTCGCATTCGTATATCAGCAAAAGGTGGCATAATAGTATATTTTGTGCATATCCGCGCGATACATATAGCACATCTAGGAAATCAGCATGAATTATTATATTTGCTGAAATTTTAAGATTTTGACCAGAAAAATGCACTACAAAGATCTTCAATGGTATCATAGCTCAGCTTTGCATTGATCATAAGGTGGTTTGCAAATTTTGGTAGTATCTCCTTGTTTTTTATTCTGGTTGATGGAAGTGACCCCCAAGTAAGTGGCTTCTCTGATTGTAGATTACTTTTAGCCTAATGATCAGTGTTATGGACTTTCTCCATAGACATAATTGGAAATCATTCAATTTTGTATGATTTTTTATGGTTTTTTACTAGTATTCACTATTTTAGCTTGAAATTTGTTTAGTCTACTCTATGTAATTTTCAGTCATTATGATGGGATCTAATGATTGCATGCCAATAATATGGTCAAAATTCGATGATTTGGCTAAAATTGATAGTAAGAATCAATGTTGAGCATAATTAGAACCTTTCGTACTTGCATATATGTGAATTATAGTAGGTAGGGTCTAGTTGCAATTGAATGTGTTTTATCCATCAGAACATGTCAAAAAAGTTAGAAATTGGTTTTAAAACAAGGGTTTTTAATGATTTTTTCACTTTTTTGGAAGGTTTACTTAATATTTTTCTCAAAACTTTTCATGCACATTCTTAGAGGTGTAATGAAGATTTTCGAAGGCTTTGAACAAGTTTGTTAGGCAATGTTCACTGTTAGGGGTCTCAAAACTTCAAATTTTAGTGTATTTTTTATGGTCTTTGGGCATTAATAACTCTCTATACTAAATCTAAGACCTATGAAGCTATATATTGTCCAAAAGATAGGTTGTATTTCCTCTAATCCAAGCCCTCATGAATCCAATTTGGTGATGTGAGTCTTAGGTAGCGATTCTCCAAAGCTTTGCTTGATGGTGCCCACCTTGGAATCGTTTTTTGGTGGATCTGAATCCATAAAAGCTTGCTGGACTTGATAGAAGCTTCTACTACTCTCTAATGAGCCTTAGTAGGCTGCTTGTAACCTCTGATTGGAGACATGTAAGGCTGAGATGTGCTTTTTGAGAAATCATACTTGAAAAAATATGCTCTCCTATGGTAATTTTAGTCCTTTATAGCTTGTGTTGGATTTATTTTCCTTCTCTCCCTAAATCCTATTGATAATTCCGATCCATTCATGTTGTTGCATATTTACTCGCATTGTCACACATTCTATAGAAATACATGGCATTCAAAAACAAGTATTCTCAAAATAGTTCAACAAACAAAAGTGTTGAAAGAGTAACTATTGACAGACGCTTGAAAGATCAATTCAACCAACTGTCTAATCGAACATTCAAACCCTTGTCACCCATTGAGTTCGACTATTCAAATTGACTCGAATCGACAAATCATCAAATTCGATTGCTAATATGGTACCACTCAAAATGAAGCAAACCAGAAATTCAGTTGGAGTTTAAAAAATCGATGATTTTCTCTCTCTAATATGGCATTCCATAGAAGACTCTTTGGAGTTTGGATTTCCTCTAATGAAAATTGTCGAGAATACTGTTGTGAGTAATATTTCGATTTGCAATTTCATATATTTAGGTGATCGAAAATAATAGACAATCCTACTTTGAGTGGTGCGACTATGGTAGACATGCCCACATATCTCCAAAACCCTTAGTGATTGATCGTGGCACTTAATAAAATAATAACGAAAATCTTTCAAGATCAACAATTGGAAGTGTTGCTCAAACAATTTAAGAGTTTGGTGTCTCCTAGCTCAAGATTTTAACTTGAGATTTATTCAAGGGAAAAACATGACAAAAATAACCATGAACAGTAGATAATTGGCTCATGAAATGGAACATTATTTCAATCTCCACAAAATTTATGTTAAAAAATTTGAGACTATCATTTTGTTCCTTTGTGGCACGGCATCTTTTTGGTGGCGAGATCTACAACCAAAGTCGGTCACTTGCAATGCATTTATGGAGATTTTCCACGAATCATTCATCATCCTAGATGATTCAAATTACTCTCCAAAGTAAATTAGCTTTGGGACAATTTATCCTAGGTTTGTCTATAGATTATCATAACGAGTGTAGAAGGAATGTTTGTCAAAATCTCTATGGTGTGATCTGGATTGTGCAAGCTTATGATTCTATAGTTGTTGTATCAAGGAAGCAATTATAGTCAAATCCATACACCCAGATCAAAGAAAGAAAACAAAATAGTTTGTGAATGAACTCAGGTCATTTTTTTATTGTGAATGATGAAAAATCACAATTTTAAGGGAAAGCACCTCAAGATCTTACTTACACACACAAAGGAATAACAGTGGAGCAAAACCACCCAACCAATAAGAAGCCACCAATCAATCTTTGATAGCATCACCACCGAGCTCCGGGATAGGATGTAGGTGTAGAGAGAGAGAAATGGTAATGAAAACTTGAAATTGGAATGATAGTAGGGCGATTTCTTACTTGGATATATAGGCTTTGCTTTTATTGTGCATGTTCCCATGCAAGCCTAGAATATTTCCATAATAGCTTTTTATAATTATTGATACTCTACACCATGCCAATAGCCATCCTAACAGATTGCACTAGCTCCACATGTTATTAGATGTGGATTGGGTCCTCACAAGGTTATTAATTACATTTTTGGCCTAGTCTGAAATAATGATGCATGACCAATAATCTCAAGTATTGGAGTACCATGTGTCCAAGTCTAGTATGATTCCAAATCCTTTATGTAAGACAAGGATGAGGACAAGGACGTAACAATGTTCCCCACTTGAACTGCTTCTGTTCTCAAAAGCAAAACTTAGAAAAAAAATTCTTTATTTTTTCAAATCTCTCCCACGAATCATCAACCTCAGTCCAACCTTTCCATCAAATCAGGCACTAAGAGATAGAACAATTTCTCAATTGTTTATCTCTAGTTATGAGTACTCTTTCAAATTTCAAAGGTTGAGTACTCTTTCAAATTTCAAAGGTGCACTAAGCAATAAATCTTCTGAATGGGATAAATTCTCATCAGATGCAATTATATCACCTTTATATAAAGTTAATTTTAATCAACTTACATGAAATACTAGGTGTGCAATAGAGTTCCCTTGAAGGTCGAGTTCGTAAGCTAAACAATCAATTTTTTGTACAATCTAGAATAATGGTAGACAATTTATAATGCTTGCCTATACATAATGTCCTAGAATCTTTTGGAATTCTAATATATACCCAATCGTCAACTTTAAGATCTCTAAGAGATCTCTTAATATTGGCATATTGCTTAGCTCTATCCTCAGCACTATAGATACTATCCTTTGCTACTTGCAATATTTCTTACATTATCATGAAAAAAATCCACAACCTTTTGAATTTTAACAGATTTTGTCTACACATTAACCGAAGATATAGGTTGAAAATTGTTCATAAGCATGAATGAACAGTAACCTGTAGCAAAATGCTTTCTACTATTGTATGCAACTCAATCAGATGAATGTCATCTTCCCATTGAGATTGCCTGTGGAAACATATGTTCTCAACATATCTTCAACAGTCTAATTAGTCCTTTCCATCTGGCCATCTATTCAGGATAATCAAAAGAATTGAGACTAAGAGAAGATTCCAGTTTATAGAATACTGTTTGTGAAAAATGCAAACATAAGCTTGGTAGAGACCAAAAATCTTGTATATAGATAAACACACATGTGTGGAGCCTGTTCCCACGTGTGAAAATAGTGTACTTGTCATGTACCATAATCATATAGGTTGTACATATGATTTAATTCAAGTTCTAGTGGCTAAAAAGGTCGAAAACTAGTTTCTAGACATATGACACATGGGATCAGTCTATTGCTTGCATGAGCCACATCCTTTGGTTAGGTGTCACATCCCATGTGTAGAGGACAGCTCTATGTGTGGAATAAGCTGAAGTAGACGAATTTTGACTTCTAGAAGATTTTCTAGTAGATCTCCATATAGAAGGAAAATGGACCAAAAGTGCTCAAAATAGAAGGTTTTGTCCAAGTGTCAATTTTGCATGATGAATCATCATATGACAAAGCACCTTCACACATGTGGGATCAAAGGGATGATCAGTACCACGAGCTTCACTTATTGTATATATAGAGCCACATTTGGCCATAATCAGTGTGAGACACCAATCTTGGTTTTGGAAGCAATTTTGAGTGATTCTCTCCATTTGTCTACATTTGTTTTGATTGTTTTGAGGTTCTATCAATGTGTACTTGATTTTCAGGTTGGAGTCCATACTCAGACAATGTTTCACACGTGTGAAACCAGAAAGTACACTTACCTTCAATTAATGATTGTTCTTGCTAGGATTTTGTGTCTAGAATTGATCTAGATTGATCTTAATCTGAAGTAGATTGATAGATCGAGTAATCTGACAACCAATCCCTCTTGAGGATCAGATTAGGATCCACTCTTAGTCCTTTTTGTACTTTTTGCACACTGTTGGCCATAAGTGAACTGTGAACTTAAAATCTCTATCACTAACAATGTCACTTGATACTCCTCCATGCAACTGAAATAATATTTCAACAAAGATCTGGGCTAACTCATAGCTTAGTAGTCAAATTAACTAGTATGATCATAGCTAACGTAATTAATTGCTCCACTACAATCCAAATAGAATCATTTTGTCATTGGATCTTTGGAAGTCCAACCACAAAGTCCATCGATATACTCTCTCACCTCTTATCAGGTATATCCAATGGATGTAACAAACAACTAGCTTTGAGGTGCTCAGCCTTAGCTAGTTGATAAGGCTTGCATTTAATCATGCATGACTCGACATATGGCTTGACTTTTGGCCAATAAAACTCTCTTTGCTAAAGTCAAAATTCATGTGTATACCCGGATGTCCTCAATAGGATATGTCATGGCATTCAAATAAAATCTTACATTTGATCTCATCATCCTCTAGTACACAAAATTTTCCATTACGAAATATCAATCCATCTCGAATGGTATACTGTTTTGCAATCTTTTATCTTTCTTAGTTAGCTAAAACCCCTATGAACTTGTCTCAAAATTGTCCTCATTTCTTCCAGTTTGAACAATGTTCCAAATAGACCAAAATGAGAATCATTTTCATACCTTCATTTGAACGAAAAAGATAGATTTGTGGAAATCTAAGTGAAAGACAATTCATTTAGTTTACCAATCCGACTAAGAGCCTCTACAACTTGATTAGAGCTTCCTCTTATATAACAAATTTTATGATTGAAATCCTACATCAGTTCTGTCCATCGGGCTTTCCTACCCCAAAGATTATGTTGATTACAAAAGTACTTAAGAGACTAGTAAACTATATTCGCTATGAACTTACTAACATGCAAGTAGTATCTCTAGGTTTTAAGTGCATTTATAACTGCAAATAATTTCTTTTCCTACGTTGTATAATGCGACTGAATACTAGTGAAGTTCTTGCTTTCAAATGCTGGTGGCTTGTCATTCTATAATAGAACTGGTCCAATTGTAGTATCACTTGCTGAAGAAACATGAAAAACGTCGCAAAACTTTCTCTACCCTCACGCTCCAAAGAGTACCGTAAAGATCATGCAAGTACCCAAAAGTACAGATATCTGATCTGAAGGCATGACGTCAGCAGATACACTCTAGATCGTGGCTAATCTGCCACTCTTGTAATCTCCTGATTAGTTGTAGATGCTTAATCACTCTAATCTTAAAGTTACATAGAGCGACTAGATACTTACTGGATGATATCTGACACAGAGATGAACATACAAAAGACACATATAGTGTAGTAGTCTGATGCTAGTAAGCAATCAAGACAAAATACATACAAGAAGTCCGCCTGCGAGCGAGATGAGTTTTGCGATCAGGATCCATAGAGGTGCACAATTCCTCTAGTAAGCGAGACATCCATTCGTGAGAGAACCATATTTCTCTCACGCCACCGCACTGCGTGGATCTGCATGCAGTGCTTGAAGAATCAGAGAAAAATCAATAGATGATCTTGTAGCCATTGTGCACATGTCTTCCTCTTATGATGTATGATCTTGAATGCAAATGTTTCTATTGTTACTCGTGTGTCTGATTCTCCCATTCATTTTAATTTTGCACAAAGGTTGAATTTGTTGAATGCTGCATTAATTTATAAACGTATATTAGCAGTGCCTGACTACATTCTCGAGGATTGTAGGAGTGATTGAGCTGGCAGTGCCCAGCGACATCTGAACTCCATCCAAAACGCGTTGAATCGCGGTTGCTTCGCTTTCACGACTGTTTTGCGACTGTTTTGCGATAGGGACTCCTTCGTCTTCAATGGTATCATAGCCTACCTACTTATTGTCATAATCTGACATAGCCAAGAAGCTGTCAGATCCAAGAGGCCAAGCATTTAGACAAACACCATCAACGAGGGAACGGACTCCAAGAAGCAATGGCTTCAATCAACAACATGTAGAACAAGATCTGCACAATTCTTGATTCTTCAGGATCTAACTTTCTAGCTTGGAAAGTTAAGACATCACTCATACTCAAGGGCGAAGGACTCTACCCCTGGGTGGATGGCATAGAAGAGATGCCTATGACATCAGGCAAGGAGCTACGTGAGTGGAGGGAGAAAAATGACAAGGCAGTAGCCTTGCTATCATCTTCCATCGAAGATAGTCTCACACTTGACCTAGCTACACTCTCCAAAGCTAAGGAGATGTGAGATGCATTGCTCACAAGATTTCAGACAAAATCAAGAAGTCAAATCATGATTCTGGAAGATCAGCTGACGAATCTACAGTGGAATGAAAAGGACCTTACTTCTTTCGTAAGAAAGATGAAGGATCTGTTTCTATCACTACATAACTCTAGAGCCGAAAACATTATGTCAGCTGAGAAGTAGCTAACATACCTATTGAGAGCCTTACCCAGATCATTCCAGACAACGAGGACCCTGCTCACAAAAGATCCTACCATGAACCTCCAAAAGGCGATTGTCGAGATTCGAGAGGAAGTCAAAGCCAAAGAAAATCTTGATCAAAAAGATGGTTCTGACCAGGCCCTCTACGACACCAAAAAAAAATCCAAGAAACAATTTAAGCCTAAGAGGGAGTCCAATCAGAGGCAGAATTGTGATCAGCAAGCAGAGAGGACCAACAAAGGCAACTGGAAGAGCAAAGGGAGGTCAAAGCAGCAAGGTGCAGACAAGAAGAGTTGCGTGAGATGCAGAAGAGACGGGCACACAGTTGATACATGCTGGCTCAATCCCAAGATTGAGTGTATTCACTGCCACAAGAAGGGTCACGCAGCCATGGATTGTCGCTAGAACCCCAGGAACAAAACAGCACAGAACAAACAGGAGAACATCAACAATTCATCCTATGTCGAGGAGCATGAGAGTTCAAAGATGGGCGAAAAAGAAACGAACAGAAACTGTTCGACCGCCTACATCTGTGAAGACGTGTGTGTAGCATCAACATTTGACACACATGAGGTGATCCTAGATTCAGAAGCCACCTCACAATGTCTGATTTTAAAAGTGCAGATCCTTCAAGATTCATATTTCTTTGAGATGGATCTAAACATCAAGTGAACGGTATTGGTTCACTATGGCTCAACACCAATGGTAGAGACAGACGACTCGAAGACATTCTGTTCGTGCCTACTTTGCAATAGGACTTGCTCTCTGTAGCAAGAATAGCAGGTATAGAGATGTGTGTGACATTTTCTGACAAAGCATGCAATGTGATTGATGCCAGTACCAGTACTCTGGTTGCTCAAGATAGAAGGAAAGAAAACCTATATCATTTGAAGGTACGCCTACCTACAGATCAGGCGCGCGCATCAGACTCATGTGACCAGCCAGACACTCTGTGGCACAGAAGACTCTACCACATGAACTCAATGGCACTTTATCAAGCAAGCCATCATGGAGCGATAACAGGGGTCAGCATCTCGAATGCAACCAGTTCGACCACCTGTGATGCATGCTTGAAGGGAAAGATGTCATGCACTCCATTCATCAAAGACTTCTACAGAACAACTAAGATTCTGGAGTTAGTGCATTTTGACATCTGCTGACCATTCAATGTGATCTCAGTAGGAGGTTCAAAGTATTATATAACCTTCATTGATGACTATAGCAAATTTGTCAAAGTGTATTTTATTCAGAACAAATCTGAAGCACTTGATAAATTCACAGAATATGTGAATTGGACTGAAAGATGTACAAGCAACAAGGTTAAGCAGATTAGGATAGATCGAGGTGGCGAATACATCTCGAATCGCTTCACTGACTTCTGCAATGATCGTGGCATCATTCACAGAAGGACTGCAGCCTACACACCGAAGCACAATGATGTTCTTGAATGATGGAAGCAGCCAGATGCATGATGGCCTACTCAAAGGCTCCAAGGGCACTGTGGGCTAAAGCAGTAGCAACAGCCGCATACATCCAGAATGGGACAGGTAAGTCTGGTGTTCCTCACACGACACCACATGAGCTATGGTGGGGTAGAAAGCCCAACCTGTCTCACGTCAGAATCTTTGGCTGTGCAGCTTATGCACATATTCCTGATAAGCTTCGAAAGAAGCTTGATGAGAAAGCCGAACAGGGATTTCTAGTAGGTTATGACAACAATTCGCCATACTACAGAGTCCACATGCCAGACACGAACACTGTGAAAACAGTGAGAGATGTCAGATTTGATGAGAGCTGGACAATGGCCAATGACAATCCTGTCAGCTATGAAGTTCTGGAGAGACAATATTGTGACCTGCCGCCAATGACAGTACTATGACCTACCGCCAATGACAGAGGGAGCAGAGGACGAACACGAAAACGAAGATTTTCGAGCCGTCTCCCATTCGAGTGACGAATCTGAAGAAAAAAGATTCGAGAGGCAGCCTACTACCACAATTCCTGTAAATTAAGATGGTTCGAACCTAGTAGAGCAGACAAGGGCAAAGGCATTTATGTCCCAGGAGGATCTCTCAGAAGGTCGACAAGACCACGAAGAGCGCCAACAAGATATGTGCCAAGTAGCTCAGCTTCCACATCAGAAGAGTTCTGCAGATCCAGTCGCGAACCACAGACTTTCGAGGAGACGATTGAATGTCCAAAGAAGGACAGATGGATCCAGGCCATGAACGAAGAGATGGAGTCCATGAGGAAGAACCAGGTGTGGACGTTGGAGCCATTACCACATAAGCGCAAGACTGTCAAATGCAATTGGTTTTTCAAGCTCAAATATGGACCAGATGGGAATGTGACGAAATACAAGGCAAGACTGATAGCGAAGGAATTTTCTCAGAGATATGGTATTGACTACTATGAAACCTTCTCTCCTGTCGTCAAACATTTGTCCCTACACTTGTTATTTGCATATGCAGTAGCTTATGACCTCAGGATCCACATTGTGGACGAGAAGACAACCTTCTTGCATGGTGAACTGGACGAAGAGGCCTATATGGATCAAACCCCAGGATATGTCTCGAATTCACTTCATGACTATGCATGCAGAATGCATAGAAGCATCCGCAGTTTGAAACAATCAGCCCAACAATGGTACAAAAAGAAAGATCAAGCCCTAAAATCATTAGGATTCAAGCCTCTGTTGGCTGATTCCAAATGTATATGTCAGAGTTACAGATGGGCAGATTATCATCGTGGTTGTATACATTGATGACACTCTGATACTTTGTAGGATTGAGCAGCTAATTGTTGAGGTGAAGGCTGACATCTCGAAACATTTCAAGATCGTGGATCTGGGAGAAGCCAGGTGTTACCTAGGCTTACAAATTGAAAGGGACCATGAGGGAGGTAAGCTATACCTTCACCAGTCCAGATACACCCAGAAGATCCTAGAGGATTTTGGGATGCTGAACTGCAAAGGAGCAAATACTCAATGTTCGAAGGGACGGTGCTGACAAGTGATGACTGTCCGAAGAATGAGGAAGAGAGAGAACAGATATATCTCACACATTACAGGAAGCTGATAGGATCACTGATGTACCTTGCAGACAACACACGTCCTGATATTGCTTATGCAGTATTCAGGATGAGCCAATTCTGCACGAATCTAGGCTCGACACATTGAAAGATTGCAAAACGCATTTTGCATTATCTTCAATTAACGAGGGATTATGGCTTGTGTTATTGTCATCATGCAGGTTTCAGAATACTTTCCTATAGCGATGCTAGTTGGGCATCTCTCAAGGACGATTGTAAAAGCGTCTCAGGAGGATGCACCATCGCATCAGGAGCAGCAGTTCTTTGGGTCAGCAAGAAGCAGACCATTGTGGCCCAGTCATCCTGTGAAGCAGAGATGCATCATAAGAGGAAGACATGTGCACAATGGCTACAAGATCATCTACTGATTTTTCTCTGGTTCTTCAAGCATTTCATGCAGATCCACGTAGTGCGTTGGTGTGAGAGAAACACGGTTCTCTCACGAATGGATGTCTCGCTTACTAGTGGACTTGTGGACCTCTATGGATCCTGATCACAGAGCTCGTCTCGCTTGCAGGTGGACTTCTTGTCTGTATTTTATCTTGATTGCTTACTAGCATCAGACTACTACACTGTATGTGTGTTTTGTATGTTCATCTCTGTGTCAGGTATCATCCAGTAAGTATATAATCGCTCTATGTAACTTTAAGATTAGAGTGATTAAGCATCTACAACTAATCAGGAAATTACAAGAGTGGCAGATTAGCCACGATCTAGAGTGTATCTGCTAATGTCATGCTTTCAGATCAGATATCTATACTTCTGGGTACTTGCATGATCTTTGCTGGTACTCTTTGGAGCATGAAGCCAAAGAAAGTTTCGCGACGTTTTTTGTGTCGTGTCGTTGGTTTCATTTTCGTCGTCTGACTTTCTCGTGTTGGACCGCAAAAGATTCTCGTTCGCGAATCTTTTGTGTTTGTGTCTTCTTCGTCAGGTGTTCGCGAAACTTTTGTGCTTCGTGTCTCTTGACTTTCGTGTTCGCAAACATCTTCGTCAGACAGAGGGCTGAAATCTAGCAAGGCTTTTTAATTAGAAACGTTTTGTTTCTTCAGCTCCTTCTCAAAGCATGATAGCTTTACGATCTCGAGACTGCTCCTCTGTCTCTCAAAGAGTCCTTTGTCCAGGGCTTTGGTGAAAATGTCAACAACCATGTCTTTCGTTCCAACGAAGGTGGTCTGCAACATCTTCTTTTCAATTAGATCCATGATCAAGTGATACTTGATCGCAATGTGTTTTGTTCTTGAATGGAACAATGATCTTTTGGCAGGTGTATTGCAGAGGTGTTGTCCCTCTGCGACCAGAGGCTCATTCCTTGTTTCATCCAATTCGTCCAGGAACTGCCTTAGCCAGATTATTTCGTTGGCCATATTTGTTGCTGCAACGTGAATCACGGTTGCTTCGCTTTCACGACTGTTTCGCGACTGCGACTCCTTCGTCTTCACTTGCATCAGTTCTAATGACGTAAGGTTGATTTGGATGTACAATCTATAAAAAGGAAGCCAAAACAATTAGGATTTTAGGTTTCTCAAAATACTAATTCAGTTTCTCATTTCATACAACAGGTGAACTAGGTTGTTTTCTCTCTTTTATGTTGTTAGCAATGCCTTTACTAGGCTGAATATGTCCCATTCTCAGATAGTTTTCTATTTGATTTGAAATCTCTATCATCTCTTCATAAGAAAATTTATAAGATTTTTTTTGAGATAGAAGTTGACTTTTGGAATCAACTATATTCTATGGTCTATTGACTGGCGGTAAACCATGAGGTAATTCTATTATAAAAACATCTTCAAATTCACTTATGATATAATTTTCAAAGATCAATATTCTGTTCAATTTCTAAAGTCACTAATCTAATGTCCCATTGGCATGCAAAGCATATGACATCAGTGAGAGACTCACTTGCTTGTCCAGCTGGTATCAATACCACTTGCTTACATTTGGAATCCCTCATTTTGGAATCACACTTGCTTGTCCAAGTGGACCAAGTGATGACTTTTCTAACCTTGTACAATCTTATACAATCCCAGGCGAACTCCCATCAATGGAGAGTCTACAAGGAGCCCTAGTGGTCAACGAATGGGACAACTCAAAATCAAGGATGGTGGTGAGGAAAAGGCTCTTTTCATCAAAGGAATGGGCAAGGAAAAAGGCAAGAATCCATTCAACAAGGAGGACAAATCCGAAGAAGAAGGTGATGAGGATTTATCACAACCATCAACAAGTGGCGAGAAAGATAAATTTAAAATGAGATGTTTCATTTATGGTAAGAAGGGGCATTTTTCTTGTAGTTGTTTTAAGAAGAAGCAATTTTTCAAGCAAGCAAATCTATGTAATGAGAGTGAAGGTTAGGGAGAGGAGAGTGAAAAAGAAGAGTCTCTCATGATGTCTATTTTCTTTTCATCTAGCTTTAAAAGTGATAATTATTGTCTAACCTTGTTTCTTACGAAGTTTTTAGAAGATCCATATACACTGCAAATGATGAAGAATGCAAGGTGGAAGAGGAAGCAGACTGTCCCTAAAAAAACTAGATCTCGTAGGCCAGCTGCTTCCCTTCCTCTGAAAGTCATCCCTACAAAGCAACCCCATATCATCTTGACCACTGATTCAGCGTCTTCGGACTCTGAATCATACTTAGAACCTGCTTCCCCGCTTGATGTAAGATCCTCTAAAAGCTTAAAGGTAGATGGAGTTCTCTATGTTTCTAATATCACTAAAAACCTTCTTAGTGTAGGCCAATTGCTTGAGGATGGCCATGATGTGCAATTTGGCATTGATGTTGGCTTGATAAAGAAAAATAGTGAGGTTGTAGCAAGAGGGACTATATATGGAAGGCTTTATAAGCTAGACTCTTAAGATGGAGCTAATATGTGTGATGTGTGTTGTGAAGTGGGGGAGTTGGTACCGCTCCTTTGGAAGCAGGCACTGATATCACTCTATTGGGCGGAATAAGACATCAGCTCTGATACCACTTCTATCGAAGAAAAACAAATTGTTATAACCACCAACAAGATCGTGGATTACTTGGAGAATGGAGTTATGAACAGTTCTTTGTGTGTGAAATCAGATTATCAGTGTAGGAGTCCTGTCGTAAAAGAAAGATTGCAAAAACAATTAGGCGTCTGAGACAGCCATGCAATCCTCTATTGTTGATAACCTGATATGAAAAGAGTGTAGAATTAATTCAGACATCAGAGACAACCATACAAATCTCTTCTTAATAGTGTTTGTGTGAGAGGAGTGAGAGTTATCATTCAACGAGAATGGTGAGGTGTAGAACAATAGAGAATCTGTATATTGAAGTTGTAAATACAACGATCAGACCACAATACAATTGCGCCGATAAGCGTGTGATCCTACTAACAGATTCAAGAACAATTGCTAAAGTTTTGAATTCTCTCTCTTTCTCTATAATCACCAACTCTGAGGAGTCAGCTACTGATTAAAATTGTGTTCTCCGCTATCTAACCTTACGTATCATAACCCTCTCATCTATGTCTCTTCTTCAATCGCTCAATTACATGTATATATACATATTAGCTAAAAAGATCTTGTACTAACTCAACTTTACAATTACAAGATTGATTACAGGATTGGACATGTACTGAGACAATGTGCTTACTACATATGCTAGATCAAGTCGTGTGTAGATCATAGAATACATAATAGATCCTATGACAGACTGATAAAGATACTTGCACATTTCTTGCTGATCTGCTTGAGTTTTGGGACACATGTCTTTGGACAGCTTAGCTCCTGGATCCATAGGTGTGTGTATGGGCTTGAAGTCCTCCATGCCATATCTGCAAAGTACATTAGTCAAGTAGGATTCTTGGCTTATAATTATCCTTCTACCTACGCGATCTTTGCTGATCTCCATACTAAGAAGGTAATGGACTGGGCCTAAATCAGTCATCTTAAACTCTGATGAAAGTAGAGATTTGGTTTTCTGTAATAACTAATTTGAATTGCTGATAATTAAAGAATCATCAACTTTTAATGCTATTATGAGCTTGACCCTTTACGCCTGAGATATACATTGCAATCTACAAAGCAAAAAGTAAAATTGTGCTGCAACAAGAAGTGATTAATTCTGCCATACTAGGCCTTGGGAGCTCGCCTAAGACCACATAAAGCTTTATGCAATTTACATACCAGATGCTTCTTGTCTTGAAGGATGTAACCTTCTGGTTGATAGATGAATATATCTTCTTGTATAAATCCGTGTAGGAAGGTCGTCTGGATGTCCAATTGGTGAATGTCTAGATCTTCTACAATAGCTATAGCCAGTAAGATACGAATAGACTGATGCTTTGCCACTGGACTAAAGGTCTCAGTGTAGTCTATGCCATATACTTGTTCAAAGCCTTTAACCACCAGTCTAGCTTTCCATTTGGATATGGATCCATCTGGCTTAAGCTTCAACTTAAAGATCCACTTGGAGTCAATTGGTTTTACACCAGTAGGAGGATTGACAAGACTCTAGGTCTTGTTCTTCATTAGAGATTGATACTCAGAATCCATGGCAGCCTTCCAATTGTCTGCATTGGGCATTGACAGAGCTTCTGCAACTATGGCAGGTTCATCGTGATTGATGAACGCCTAAGGGACAAAACGATCAGGTTGTTGTCATTGTCTTGTAGACCTTCGAGCTGCAGGTGCTTGAGTGGATGATTTTCCTTGGTGAATGACTGGGATCGTAGCATCTTGTGGCTGAAAAATCGTGGGTTTGGGCCCATCGATGGTAAGTGGAGTTGTTGGGACAAACTCCTTTGTCTGAACAATCGTAGGTCGTTGCCTAATGATGGATGGTGGAGTTGATGTGGCATACTCTTGCATCGGCTGCTTTTGCTTGAAATCATGATACTTGTCTTCAAGAAAGAAAACATCACGGCTAACTAAGATCTGACCTGAATCAACATCATAGATGCGATATGCTTTATGCAACGTTGAGTAGCCGATGAAGTTGTTTTTATAGCTTACTGGGTCCAACTTCTTCCTCAGATCAGATGGCATTTGTGCATAGCAGAGACATCTGAAAACACATAGATGTTTCAAGCTTGGTTTGTAGCCGTAGTAGGCTTCAAACGGTGTCTTGGAATCAACTGCTTTAGTGTTGGAGTAGTTCTGTAGATAGCAGGCCAAAGAAATTGCTTATGCCCAGAATGTTTGAGGTAAATGGGCATTGGCTGTCATGGATCGTGCAGCTTCCAATAGTGTGCGGTTCTTCCGCTCAGTTATTCCATTTTGTTGAGGAGTGTAGCTTGTAGTAAACTGATGGTGCACGCCACATGACGACAGATAGTCCTTCATCTGATTTGATAGGTACTCTCCCCTTGAATCAGACCGTAGGGCCTTGATTTTCTGACCAGTCTGATTCTTAGCATATTGCTTGAATTATTTGAAGCAATTGAATGCTTTTGACTTGCTCTTTATGAACATAACTCTGGTAAATTGTGAGTAATCATCAATGAATGTAATAAAATATAGAGCCTTACCCAAGGAAGGTACACTCATAGGACCACATAAGTCATTGTGTATCAGTGACAGAATGGACTTGGCTCTTCTGGCCTGTCCTCTTGGAAATCTGGTTCTAGGTTGTTTGCCTAGTAAGCAACTTTCACAGATAGATTGATTAGTTGTAGTAACAACATTTATATTCATGTCCTTGACCAATTTGTTATGATGCATATACAAGATTGAACGCATGTTTAGATGTCCTAATCTCTGATGCCATAAATTAGCATCTGAACAACTCACAGTAGCAGTAAATAAAGCTCTATAACCTTGATCAGTGATCTTGCTTATAGACAATAAGTTCTTTGTTAATTTGGGTACATAAAGTACACCATTAAGCTGTCTCGTGATGCCATCAGAGAATTGTAGTCGAATAGAGCCTTGGCCTTCGACTTGATGTGAACTGGAGTCACCAAAGAAGATGTACTTCGATTCTGTAGCTGTGAGTATAGAGAAGAGGTCTTTACATGGCATCATGTGTTGAGAGGCACCTAAATCAAGATACCATTGATGGGCATCTCTACTGAGTTCATCTTGTACCATCAGCGCTCTCTCATCTTCTTGTAAATCTCTGACTGTGTCATAGTTGCCTTGTTGTTGCTGCTGCATCTTCTTCCTGGCTTCATTATGCTTGAGGATGCGACAGTCCTTGATATCATGGTTGGTTTTTTGTAGTACCTGCAAAATAGCTTGGTCTTGGACAATGATTGGTTGTGTTGTTGTTGTTGTGGTTGCGAAGCTGTTGGCTGTTCTGCCTTTGTCTTCTTGTCCTTGAAGCCTTTCTTCTTCTTGGACTGCTGAGTAGAGTGATATGGATTTGGTACTCATTGACGTGGACAAGCTTTTTCTCCTTACTTCTTCCTACAACAGACTTGTTGTCAATTTTTGTAGAGACAGCAGAGGAGTGTTGCTAAGAAGCAACACTAAATTGTCATAGGAGGATGGAAAACTGGCAAGAAGAGACATGGTAGAGTATTCTTCTGATATAGGTGATCCTATTGTAGCTAGTTGGTTTAGCAATTGTTTGAACTCGTTCAAATAGTTGCTTACTGAGGTGCCTTCGTTCATTCTGAGTGTCAGCATCTTCTTCCTCAAGAAGAGATGAGTGGACACATTTGAGGTCTCGTAGATGCTTGTAAGGACATCCCACGCTTCTTTGGAGGTGGTGCTGTTTGACACGTGAGCAATCTTAGTGTCTTTCATATTCAAGGATACAATGGCAAGTTCTTTGCCATCCTTTGTTTCCCATGCTGGAAGCAATTCAGGTTCTATCGGCTTGGATATTGAACCATTTACATACCCCCACAGCTCTTTATCGATCAGGATCATCCTCATCTTGAACTTCCACATGTGGAAGTCATCTCCGTTGAACTTATTAGTCAAGCGGATCTATGAAGTTGAACCTTCCATAGTGATCAAGTAGTAGAGATGCAACACAAACAAAAAGAACAGCCCTATAGAATTAGAAAAAGTCCTAGACTCTAGTAATCCAATGAACCAAGCTCTGATACCACTGTTGTGAACTGGGGGAGCTGGTACCACTCCTTTGGAAGTAGGCACTGATATCACTCTATTGGGCAGAATAAGACATCAGCTCTGATATCACTTCATCGGAGAAAAACAAATTGTTATAGCTACCTGCAAGATCATGGATTACTTGGAGAATGGAGTTATGAATAGTTCTTTACGTGTGAAATCAGATTATCAGTGTAGGAGTCATGATAGACTACCGTGATAGAAAGATTGCAAAAACAATTAGGCATCTGAGACAGCCATGCAATCCTCTATTGTTGATAACCTGATATGAAGAGAGTGTAGAATTAATTCAGGCATCAGAGACAACCATACAAATCTCTTCTTAATAGTGTTTGTGTGAGAGGAGCGAGAGTTATCATTCAACAAGAATGTTGAGGTGTTAAACAATAGCGAATCTATATATTGAAGTTGTAAATACAACGATCAGACCACAATACAATTGCGCTGATAAGTGCATAATCCTACTAACAGATTCAAGAACAATTACTAAAGTTCTGAATTCTCTCTCTCTCTCTCTCTCTCTCTCTATAATCACCAACTCTGAGGGAAAGAGATGCAAAATGAAGAAGATCTTGATCAAACATCAAATATACGAAATAATAAAGTTTTTGTGCGTACAATAATAGTAAGGTACTGATCCAATACATAACATAAAATTGCATTCTACACACAAAATTGCAAGATATCAACACTATAGTGCACCAATGGATAGACGAACCCAAGAGAACTCATGTATAAGCATAAAATGAGATTAGTGAGTCATCATGAGGTTGGACCTCATGATCCTCATCACATACATACTTTTAGGCTTGATTAAGCTTAGATATTGTTGTTGGAATTTGAGCTCCATGAAGAGCCACAATCATTGCCAAAATAACAGCTTGATTTTAGGAGAGGTAGGTAGAGTACAAAACCTTAAGTTTGGACAACCCTAAAAGTAGTTATGAGTCTCCACTTTATGTATGCAATATTGGTTAATTGGAAAACACATAGTGAGACGATAGTTTTTTTGAGGCATTGGTAGAAAACTAGAGAGCTCAAGAATTTTCTCTCTCTACCCAAGAGTTGGAGATTTCTCTCTCTAGAAAGCTTTGTAACACTTAGTTTTTCTCTCAAATATGCAATAATGGCTTTTCTTCAATTCTACAATACCAATAGCATAGCATCTATCTTGTCTAGTTTTGGTAAGGGAAATCAAGCTTCCTACTAGTTGCCTATATGCAATGGTATGACTCCTATTCTTGAGATATACTTGTTGCATGCTTCTGACCAAAAGGCCTTTGGCAGTTTCATCTCAGCAAGCATAGATCCGGCACTCTCCATGATCATATGATTCTTGCACTCAGCTACACCATGGAGTTCAAGAGTGTGAGCTTGCGCAAACTGTCTCTTGACTCCACAATGATCGCAAAAGTCTTCAAACTCATTTGACCTATACTCACACCTCCATCATCAAATCTTAAGATATTGATCTTCCTACCTGTTTGGTTTTTAGCCATTGTCTTGAAACTCTTAAAAGTGGACAAAGCATTAAATTTCTTCTTTAGAAAGTAAATCCACATTTTATGGGACATATCATTTATAAAGGTGATGAAGTACTATGCTCCCCTTATAGACATTGTCCTCATTGGTCCGCATAAGTCAGTGTGGATTAAGTCCAAGATGTTCTTTGCCCTTGCAACTCCACCATGCTTGAATTTCTCATGATGTTGCTTCCCATACACACATGAATTGTAGATCATCTTCAAGTGATCTTCCATCATGGGCAATCCCTTTACCATCTCCAATCTTCTCATCATATTGAGGCTACCTAGGTTCAAATGGCCAAGCCCATTATGTGATAGATTAGTTTGCAATGGAATGGATGAGATAAGTCCATCTTGCCTTTTGATTGTAACATTCAAACTGCACAATTTTGTCTTGGGCTCCCTTGTACCATCCATAATGACCTTAAACTTTTGGTTCATATCCCTCACAAAGCCAGGATCATGCACAAACTCTACCTTCAACTTTTGATCAGTGACGAGATCCACCTCTTGTTTGAAGCCTGTATTCTTCATTGATCAAGATCTCTTGAAGATCCATCAAACTTGGCAAAGTTCTTTGAATGGCAAGACTTTGTACAATTTTAGCATGAGCATCCAACAAACCATTAAGAATAAATTGAACAAGCTCTCATTCCTTTATCAATGCAAGCTAACTCATCATTCAAATCCTTCACTCTCAAAACAAAAATATTTGGACTCTCTTCATTATTTTGCAAAATTTGAGAGATTTGTCTTCTTAGAGTCAACACTTTGAGAAGTAGACTTGGATTCACAAAGCTTCTTTAATGAATTCTAAACATCCTTTGATGAAGTACTCTTACCAACTTCCTTGAGAACTTCATTGGTAACAATCATCTTTATCATGTGTAGAGCTCTTTTAGCTCTCTTGTCATACATCAATTGTTCTTGTTGTGTTGCTGGCCTCTCCTCCAAACCTACAACAATATCCAAAACATCATTCATCTCAAGAAGAGATTCCATCCTCATTTTCCCCAATGAATAGTTGTTTGAGGTAAGCCTATCATTGCCTTCCAAATGTCTCACTTGATGTAGCCATGTTGCAATGACTTGATCCTTCTCTTTCAACCTGTTCCCATGCACAAAGCACTCTTTTTAAATACAACAAATGTTTCCAAAAATAAATCACAAAGATATGGAACCTCTCAATTCTCTCCTAGCACTTATATCTAACAAATCAACACATAGAACGTAGAAATCTTGATCAACCTATGATCTATCCTCAATCCAATGACTCTTGCCAGTTTCTTTCTAAAATTGAAACACACTTTGATGAAGTTTAGTAACCTTACAAAATAGAGATCCAATCAAAATTAGGACTTTGACAGACTCACAAAAAATTAAATAATTCAAATTCTATATGCAATTGCCAATAACTTGATATAGAATCTTGTAGCCTCAAGTGAGACCTTCCTAATGCATCCAAAATTGGCTATTTCCAGCATGTATGGTGTGAAATTCTCAAGTTCTTTGACCTAAAATGAGTTTTGATCTACAAAAGATCCAATCTACATATGCAAGAAACTCGATTTTTGGGTAGTAAGTCAATCTAGCATGCTCTAGCATTGATATCTCCTCCAAATTCTTGATAGATGTGCTTGATCCTTTCATAACTTGCAACACAAGCTCTGATACCATGTGAAGAAATTCAGATCATTTAAGATCCAATCCCATAACCTGATCTTTGGTTAGAAATAAATCAACTCTACCAATGTTACCAGTGTAGAAAAATCAATATCAACTCTATGAAAGAGATGCAAACTCAATAAGAACTGATCAAACTTCAAACATATGTATGATGAAGTTTTTGTCTGTACAAAAACAATAAGCTACTGTATTTCACACGTGTGGATCCGAAAGCAACATAAAATAAGCATTCTATACACAAGATTGCAAGATATCACAAATATAGTGCACCAATGGATAGATGAACCCAAGAGAACTCATGTATAGGCATGAAGTGAGATAAGAGAGAGAGAGAATGTGTCTCTTCCCATGAGTGTACAACTATATATAACAGATCCATGACTCATTAATGAGTTTGGTTTTCCTCCATAACAAAAACCTAGCATTAATGTGGACTAGACTCAAATGCCTCCACATTCAAATTGAATCTAGGCACATGCCTCTCAAAATCAGTGTCCAAGGAGTTCAATTTATGGAATAAACATTCATAACCTAGAATTACGTCCATACATGCTAAATTCAAAACATGAAAATCAATTAATTCTCTTTGGTCATGAAAATCCACCCAGACATTTAGTACTCTAACATCTCAAGTCTCCAACCTCCCCTCTTTTTCCCCTCGACCATTTAATCTTTGATTAAATAATTTTTATAGAAGTATAAAAAGAACTTAAAGTGAGCAAAACTTAGTAGTTTTTATAAATAACATTAATGGAAAAATAGTAAAATCTCCACTCCCAAATTTTTTGCTATTTTTGTCCAACAAAATATGCCATAGAGCTAGAGCTCTAAGAAAATGCCATAATTTATTTACAACTTCATTTGAAAAAGAAAATAAATCATTGATTAGGAGAGAGGATTATGAAAAATTCCTATGCTTAACATGAAACTTGACACTAAATCAATCACAAATGCATCTGAGAGAGGAAGATAACAAGCAAGGAAGAGGTGGATCACGTTTTCTTTAGCTAACTTACATTTAGAGCCGATGCGACAAATGTCACATTTGTATTTGCCTTAATGGAAAGGGAATGTTGTAACATTTGAATTCAAAAAGTTTTCTTTTGGCAAGTCTGACTAGATGAAGGGGGTGGAGTCTAACTTTCCAAAGAGAGGGCAGGTCACTAGTAAACCATTTGTAGCTAGGAGAAGGTGAAATTAGGTCCTCTAGTAGAGAGGTAGACAAGAATAATAAATCTTCCCATTCTTCTCACAAGCTTTACAGAACCATTTTGAGTTACAAAAATTAGGAGAGGTAGTGGACAACCTACCTTGGTCACAATGAGAGAAGACATTTCAAGTATGGAGAGATAGATATTTTTTATGAGATGAGCAAGATTGGAATGATGTGACGCCAAGTGGTGATGCCTTTACAGGAGAGATTTTAACAAATTCTAGTTTCAATGGAAGGTGAGGGTTTGGACTTGAAGGTGATGTTTTTGAAAATCCAAAGAGAGGAAAGGGGGAAAACAACATGGCCACCATCTCGATAAGTGAATTCTCTCATGGTGAGTAAAAATCTATAGATAACATCAAAAAGAGGAGGCACAACTTCATAAGTTAGACAATGAGTGCAAGTGAAAGCTGAGTAGAGAAAGAGGCCCATAAAGCTTAGGAGATGCGAGAATAGATGCCAAGAGCAAAGCTAGGGATTCGGATGACACAAAATTAGAGTGGATGCATTTGAGAAGAAGAGTGAGAGAAGAATAAAAATAGAAGGGTCAGATAGACCAAAGCCAACAAGGCATAGTACAAATTTTCCAATTGAAAAAAGAAGAACCGCTATTTCCAAGGAACTTTAAAAAAGAATTGGTGATAAAGAGAAAATATAAAGAAGTAAGAGAGAAAGAAAAAGAAAGTGAGTGAATAAGAGAAAGAGAATTGAGGGAGGCAAGGTAATGCTCAAGAAACAAACATCTAACATGAGAGAGTTAAGACCCCTGACATTCCATGAGAATATGTTCATGATAGAATGCAAGCATAAGAGAAGGACAAAGTATAAGGGAAGCGAAACATCTGCTATAAAAACAAGTCATGAGAGAGAGAGAGAGAGAGAGAGAGAGAGAGAGAGAGAGAGAGAGAGAGAGAGAGAGAGCAACGATACCCTTCTAAGCAAGTTCTCTACCTTTTTGAAATGCTAGAGAGAGTTGCATGTTATCACCTTAGAGGGCGAAGAAGTGATTATTGCCAAAATGCAGGCTCAAAATTTATGGTTTAAACTGCTTGGTGGTGAGTTACGAGTTTTGAAAATTTGCTTTGATGTGGGTGGTATGTTTTGCTTGCTCATTTCTCCCATTTTTTAAAGAAAAATTGAGTGATAATTCATGCTTGAAGATGAATTTTTTTGTAAGCCATTGAAAATACTTTAGACCATGTTGCTATGGTTAGAGAAGAGCAAAATATGTTTAAAAGTTTTGTGAAATTTGTTGATGTTGGAATCCTCCCTTGTGTCATCTTTAATAAAATTTGTTCTTTGGCCACCACTATTGAAGTTGGCCAATTGTTTCCAAGGAATTTTTTTTGGGAACAAATAATTGTGGAGTTAGGTAAAGTATTTTCAGTCGCACCATTTGTTCCATCAATTGTGGAAACCACTTCAACTCCTTGGGCTTCCAATCTTGAGGACTTCAATAAATTCGAGACAAAGTATTGATCTGCCTATAGTTGGTTTCGGTTATCATTTGCAGAGGAGAAGCCGTTGTTCGCATTACTCCATATCGCCTTGGGACAAAATACACATCTAGAAATTACCCTAGCGCCTGTACTAGATTGGTCTTATGCATATTAGGTTTCCCATTATCAGCAATTGCTTCTTCAAGTGTCGCTTCTTACATAGATTGTGTATCCACCATTCAATAGCTGACCATTTCTCTCTCGAATCTTCCCTAGTATACGCCTTGCCCACCGTTGGAGAACTGCTGTGAAATATAACATAATTGTCTTTTAATTTTTATCTCTTTTGGGCTCTTTGTCTCCATCATTTGTTTTATTTACGCCATTTGATAGAGGGTTTCATGTCCTCTAAGAGCAGTTTCACGTTCTTTCTCTGGCCACGTCTCACTCATCACACAAGCGTGTTGGCATTATTCTTTTCATCATGGGCTTCGTAACTTGCAGAATATTGTTGTTCCCATTCTTGTTGCCCGCATTTGTTAATATGTTGTCTAGCTTAGACTTCACGCTAGGAGAAGCAGCAAGGGTGGCAACTCAAGAAATGCAAAGAATCTATTCTAGTAGGCACCCTACCGATGGAGTCATTCCTCTAGCGGCTAAGGCATACAATGCGCTTCATCAATGATTTGACGAATTCCTTCGCATGTGTGCTCATTGAGTGGTAAATTAGAGTATTTTTGCTTCAATGCTAATGGCTTTATTCAAACAACAAATTTTTATCACTCTACCTTGTCAATCTTACAAAGGACCACAAATGGTTGGCTTGGCTTCTTCTCATTTCTTTTTATTAGCTGACTTACCCACGGTTCACTTTTATGACTTGTGACATTCAATTGACTAAGTTCTAGTGACAACAATATAGTTTTTTTTTTCTTTTGCTTCTAATGGGATCCTATTGTGATCTTAGTTGTTGTGCAAACTCCCACTCTTTGTAATCCTAGATTTATTTAAACTGCCTTAATAACTCATATGACTCTATTGTGATCTTAGTTTTTTTTTTTTTTTGCATACATGTTAACCATAATTCAACAAAAATATAGCACATGGTGTGCTACCTTTTTTCTGCTATTACTTCAATGTTACAAAGTCAAATTAAATTTTTTATTTTGCAGCATCCAAACCTAGCACGCCGGCATGCACGGGAGACCGCTCGATTTTTTTCTTTCTTCCGAGCAGTCTCCGTGCACGCCGGCGTGCTAGGTTTGGAGGCTACAAATTTTTTTTCCTCACTTCATATAACACGCCATCGTGCTATCTTTTAAGGTTGCAATTTTTTTTTTTAGTTGTTTTACTTAGCACGTCGGCTTACTATGTTTGGAAGTCGAAAAAAATATTCTGATATAATGTTTTGACTCAAAATTTGATTCTCAAATGTGTCAAAATAGCTTTTCTATATTATAATTTACTCGACCAGCACACCGGCATGCTAGTCAAATCAGCTCCAAAAGGAAATTTATTTTTTCAAAAAGTTTTTCAAAAAAACTTCATTTCTTTACAATAAAAAATTTCCAAGCTAGCATGCCGGCATGCTAGCTTTTACAACTTCAATAACACTTTTAAAAAAAATAAAAGTAAACCTATATTTAGTAACAAAGTATTTTGTGATGGACCTATTTAAAATTTGATGGATAGTCAAAGCTTTAAGTATGCATCAAACTACAATTCTTATTCTTCAAAAATCGTGTAATGGCATAAAGAGAGTAGCACGCCATGTGCTACCATTTTGTGAGATCATGGGTAAAAGAAACTCGCAAAAAATTTAGTCGCAGAATGTCAAAACCCTTAAGCAACCAGTGGTCATTACATACAACCTATACAACTTAGCAATGCCATTTACGGAGCTAAGATTCTTAGTGCTCGTTATATACAACATATACAACTTGGCAATGCCATTTATGGAGGTAAGCTCCTTGTATGTTATCATTACACACCGGTATGGATTCAAGACTTGCACCTTGTCGAGATTCAAGCCTGCACTTTTTCGGTGGATTACAACAACTCTATGCATACACCCCACTTGGCATGGAAGATCTTAGTTTTTTATACCACTCTTGTTAATCCCTAGATTTATTCAAACTTCCCCTTAAGGACTCCTATTGTGATCTTAGTTGTAGTAACCTTTCAGGACTGATATAGTGATGACAAAATATTTGCGAAGAGGTTTGAGTTGGAAGAGCTGGTACAGCAAAATCTTTCAAAAACAAGAATGATAGTGTTGAATGATGATGGTGTGGAGTGATTGATCCATGAAAATGGATTCTATCGGTGTGGAGTGGGTGGATTCGGAGGAGTGGGCGGCCATTGAGCTCGCTTTGGCCGCTGCTAAAACCCAAGAAAATCAGTCAAGCTGTGCAAATGCCTGCTCGCTTCCGACCGATTCCGAAGATTATCAGATATGGACATTGAAAAATTTACCTCATGGTGAAGCATCAGCCCCAGACATCCGGTTGGAAAGCAAAGAAATAGGGGCTGTCTGTTGTATTGATGGCACCCATAATCATGTAGATGGAAAAAAGTATCTCATAGGTGGACAAGGTTGTGTTACCGAAAACAAAATTTGCTTGGAAGGCCTGAATGCCGAGAAGAGCTTTAGCACGATCGAGGATCCTCAAAATTTTGCAGTGATTTCTGAAGAACACATTGTTATGCCCGCAAGGCAGGACCAGTCATTTATGAAACTCCAAGAGACACTTCCAGCAAATGCAATCGGAAATGAAAACACTGATGCAAGCGTCCACCAAAAGCTTGAGAATGAAGAGCCCTTTGCTGTTGATGATACTGGCATTTCAAAAACTGGCAAAGAGCAGCTAAACGAAGAGCATGCCACGAAACGGTGCAAGCAGCAACTTACCTGGATTCCGCTTCCGAAGCAGTCAACTCCACTTCCATGGAGAATGTCTCCTTCTCGCTGTCGAGGTTTGATTCAATGTCCAGCATGTACCTTCAAAACAATCATAGTGGTATGTCTTGTTAGGAGCCAATGATCGCTAAATTGATCTCGTTGGCTCTTCTTAATACTGCTATGTACTTTACAATCTGCAAATGGCATGGTTGTTCTAGCCTGTGTTGTGTGCACATCAACATTTTGTTGAATGTAAAATTCCACCTGGTTCAGTATTCAATAGCCGCTTCCCATTCATTTGTTATTTTTATCAGGCCAATATTTGGAGCTAAAGTGGAGTCTTGAGTAAGAGAGTCAGCCACTTGTTGGAGGTAGCAGAGCATAATCGTGGGATATTCTTCCTGCCTTTGGAGGTAGGGTAATGATTGCAGTGGAGGCAAGGAGGTTGAATATTCCGGCCTCTGGAGGTAGCTTGCCTCCAGAGGCAGCCTGGAAATATTTTCCAGCACCAGAAAAGGGACTTTTTGGCCACCTGCAGCCAATGATGGCGCACAAAAAGCGGTGGATCTTAGTCCAATGGCGCACAATGGAGCGAGGAGGGAGTGATCTGGAGAATGGAGCGAGTGCTGAAAAATGAACTTCACTTTCCTTCATCCCTGAAGGCTTCTGCGTGGCATAGTCCGCTTCCACAGAGAAAGACGGCCGCAAGTATAGTCTGCTCCAATAGAAGCAGACAGCTGCAACAGCGCTAAGCGCAGCCATTAGTTTACAAGAGTAGCTTAGAAGAAAATGTAAAATAGATATAAATGTGCCTACGAAGTGCACAAATAATGAGAGAGATAGCAGTAAGAGTAAGTGATAGAACGAGAGCAGAAAATATAGAAGACTTGTAAGCGGATACGCTACAAGCAATGTACTCTCATCCGAGAACAAGATTCAGAAATGAATTGATCTTGTCCAGTCTTTTACTCCGCATAAATATGTTATTTGTGTATGTACTGCTATTTTGATGAGATATATGATTGATCTTACAATCAAAATTTAACTGCATGTTCGCAAGCAAGAAAAACTAAGTGTTAGAAACTTTGTCGAGTTTTTTGCCTTTTTTTCGCATCTTCTCTTCTTCGGGTTTTTCGCATTTTCTCTTAGAGGTAAAATGTGCCGATATGCATCAAATTACTAAGTTTCGCATATTTCGCAATTCCTGAAAAATGCGACAGGCGTAGAAAAATGCACGCTTCTGCATCCTTGACGCTGCTAGCTGCAGTGGTATCAGAACGTTGCAGACTAGAATCAAGGACAAAAAAAAAAAAACTATCAAATGGCAACAAACCTGCAACAAAAAGTTGTGAGTGTGTTCGATGGCAGCACTATGCTGTCTGGAAACACAAAATGAAGATGCTACTCAGAGGAGAAGGCTTATGGAGCGTAGTGGATGGAACAGAAGTCAGGCCGCAGCAAAATCCGACTGAATGGAGAAAGAAGAATGATAGAGAAATGGCTCTAATCACTCTGTCGCTTGCAGAAGACATCATGATGACCACAATGGACTGCGAAACCAGCCACAAAATGTGGGAAAGGCTACAAGCCAAACATGAGCGCATGACAAGTGCAGAGATCTTGCATCCTAACAACCAACTTCTGAACATGAGGTGGGACGGCAATGATCTGGACAAGCATGTTGGGAAGATGAAAGCCATCTTCGATCAACTGTCAGCTACAAATCAGAATCATGCAATTCTGCCGGAGCAACAGTTCTTACATTTCATAAGAATTCTACCATCTTCCTACTACAGGCTAAGGTCAATACTCATGAGGACGCCTAATATGACATTCAGTGATGCTGTGAAAGCTGTAGCAGATGAAGTCATCATGAGAGATCATACTGATTCTCAAGACAGTGAAGACCAAGCATCCATTGTCAGAAGAAAACAGAAGGGAAAAGCCCAGAAAGCAAAGCCCATCAGCAAGAACGCAGCTCAAGGCCACTTGTGGTGTGCAACCACTGCAAGAAGAAAGGACACTTGGAGAAGGATTGTTGGGGAAATCCCAACAACGTCTGCATTCATTGCAAAAAGATGGGTCACTCAACATTTGATTGCTGGTACAATCCAAATAAGAAGAACAAAAAGGACAAGGCCCATACTGCAGAATCTTCTCATCAAGAAGAAGAGCCGGAGCAAGCTATGGCAGCAAGAGATGTGCACAATGCACGCTCAGACTTGAAGATTGTCATAGACTCTGGGGCCACGTCGCACATCATGTGCAAGAAGAAGGTCCTAAAGGACTACAAGACGTCCAATGGCGAAAGAGAAGTCATTCTTGGTGATAACAGCAAACACCAAGTCATGGGGACTGGTACTCTACTTCTGAAGACTGTTTCTGGTGACAAGGATCTAGAGGGAGTCCTACATGTTCCTACATTAAAGAGTGATCTCCTATCAGTCGCCAAGATCACAAATATGGGGCTGAATGTTACTTTCGACAGTGAAGAATGTTAGATAAAGGAGTGTGGATCTAACCAGATCCTTGTAAAAGCCGAAAGAAAAGACAACATGTATCATGCAAAGGTGCTGAATCCTGCTGACCAAGTTCTTGCGACTTAAGAATGTCACGGGAAGCGGAAGACGCAGCTGGTCAGTGTCGCGAAAGCAAAACTGTTTCTTTTTCGTTTTCGTCTTCGTAATCGCGAACGATTTTATGTCTTTGAATTTTCTTTTTGCGCGGAAGCTTTTACAGGATCCTAGACATGCGACTGCACATCACAGAACACATTCTATTCTAGCAATCAAGACACAGACAGCATAAGACAGGGAGATGCACGAAAATATAGCGACTGTATTATCAGTTTAGTTTTAGAGCGAGATCGTCAGTGTCTCACTCGTTGGCGGAATGACACTCTGCTCTTTCGCTGTGTTATGCTCGTTGGCAGACTTTCATGCACAGCTCTATTGTTTCTAGTATTTTTATTTCTGCTCTAATCACTACGTCTCTCTCTCTGTCTCTTACAGACCTATCTATTCAGATTACTTGTTATGATCCAGAAAGGATATTTTATATCTCCACAGTGTGGAGTTTACAAGATAGCTAAACGTATAATCACAAGACTAGTTAACGCTAATCAACTAATCAGTTAGTCTCCGTCGTTGCCTCTCGTTTCACCTGGGCGTGAAGTCTACGACTCCAAGCTCGTTGGGCTGACAGCTGGCAGCGCGAAAGATTCCTCTTCGTTTGTTTCGTAATCTCCCGTTTGCTTTCGTTCTTTCGTTTCTTTCGTAGTTTTTCGTTTTGCGGTCCTGGAGGTGTGTTTACGATTCACGAATGATTCGCGAATCGTTCGTGCTTCGAGTCAAGGGACGTTGACTGTCGCGAATTGTTCTCGTTCGACCTTCGTTTCTTGTTCGTGCTGCGACAAAGTTGCAGGAGTTCACCATTTCTGACACTCCCTCTTGAACCTTGCAGCTTTGTACGTTTAATCCAATTGCCTTTCTTTGCTTGGCAAAGAGTGGCTTGTCGAGCGGCTTTGTGAGCAGATCTGCAATCATATTTGGTGATTCTATATACTCAATGACTACATCGTAGTCGTGTTCAGTGTAGCTCGTTGAAGCTTCATCGAGTATCATGAAAGCTTCGTCACCTTTGTCAGCATCGTTTGACGACTCCGCAACATTAGCTTTTTCAGCTTTGTTCTTTCTTTTTGGGTTGAATCTGCAATCGTATGCATAATGCCCTTTCTTCTTGCAGTGCATGCAAGGTATTGCTGGATTGAACCAGCATTTGTTGGCCGTATGGCCTGGTTTGTGACAGTGATTGCAGGAAGATGATTGCTGATTCGATGACTTCGTCTTCTCGAATCTTGGCTTGTTCTTGTTTCCTTTCGTGAAGAGAGCCTTCTCTTGATCACTGCTTCCCTCTCCTTCGTCTCTCATCAGTCTCTCATTAGTGACAAGACTGACTGCTTTGTCGAATGTCATATCTGGTAAACTCAGTATGAGCATTCTCAGCGGCTGATAGGACGTCGGTAGAGATTTCATGAAGTACATCAGCTGCTGTGGTGCTGGGACCTGGTGCTCCTGTCCTGATGCAGCGAGTTGAGCGAAGATCGTTCTGATCTTCTCAACGTGCTAATCCAACTGGTTCCCATCCCACCGTATGGATTGCAGCTGATTGTGAAGGACCAAGGTACATGACTGAAGCTGCAGTCCTCACTTCATACTTTTGCTTTAATCTTTCCCACGCTGCATGGCTGCTTTCGCAGTCTTCAATCCGCATGAGTAGATCTTCGTTTATGGACGAAATGATGATCGCCATTGCGCGCTCATCTTTTCTGATCCATTCAGCTCTCCTCAGGTCTCCCTCTGGAGGCTGCACCTCTGAGAGTTCGGTCACCAACCAAATGCCTTCGCCCTTCAGAAGTGTTTTGATTTTGAATTTCCAGATTCTATAATTTGCGCCATCAAGACTGATTACTACTCTTGTCTGGATTGTTGTAGCCATATTGTGTTGTCTGGAAGAATCATCGCTGGGATATCAGTAGTGATAACCTGTGAGCTCTGATACCATGTCGCGGGAAGCGGAAGACGCAGCCGTTCAGTGTCGTGAAAGCGACACTGTTTTTTTTTCGTTTTCGTCTTCGTAATCGCGAACGATTTTTTGTCTTTGAATTTTCTTTTTGCGCAGAAGCTTTTACAGGATCTTAGACACGCGGCTGCACATCATAGAACACATTCTATTCTAGCAATCAAGACACAGACAGCACAAGACAGGGAGATGCACGAAAATAGAGCGACTGTATTATCAGTTTAGTTTTAGAGCGAGATCGTCAGTGTCTCACTCGTTGGCGGAATGACACTCTGCTCTTTCGCTGTGTTTTGCTCGTTGGCAGACTTTTATGCACAACTCTATTGTTTCTAGTATTTTTCTTTCAGCTCTACTCGCTACGTCTCTCTCTCTGTGTGTCTTACAGAGCTATCTATTTAGATTACTTGTTATGATCCAGAAAGAATATTTTATATCTCCACAGTGTGGAGTTTACAAGATAGCTAAACGTATAATCACAAGACTAGTTAACGCTAATCAACTAATCAGTTAGTCTCCGTCGTTGCCTCTCGTTTCACCTGGGCATGAAGTCTTTGCGTCCCTTTGCGGTTTGCGGTCCTGGAGGTGTGTTTACGATTCACGAATGATTCGCGAATCGTTCGTGCTTTGAGTCAAGGGACTTTGACTGTCGCGAATTGTTCTCGTTTGACCTTCGTTTCTTGTTCGTGCTGCGACAAAGTTGCAGGAGTTCACCATTTCTGACACAGAAGAGGAAGACAAGAACGAATTATGGCATAAAAGAATGTGCCACAGTAGCATGAGCACACTCTACAAGATGTCAAGAAACAGAATGACAGAAGGAATGGTCATCACGGACAAAAAAATCAGCCTATGTGAATCGTTTTTGAAGGGCAAACAGCACCGCGAACCATTCAAGTTTGAAGGACCACGAACTAAGGAGGTTCTTGGGTTGATTCATAGCGATCTTTGTGGGCCTATGAAGGTTCCATCTATATCTGGATCGAAATACTTTGCTACCTTCATAGATGATTATACACGCATGACCTTCGTTTACTTCCTGAAGAAAAAATCTGATGTTTTTATAGTTTTTAAACAATTCAAGAATTTGGTTGAAACACAGATAGGAAGAAAGATTAAAATTCTGAGATTTGATAATGGTTGAGAATACACCAGTACAGAATTCAAGAGTTACTATCAAAATGAAGGAATCAAGAGGCAGTATACTGTGCCCTACACACCACAGCACAATGGGGTAGCCGAGAGAAAAAACCGGACCTTGATGGAGGCAGCAAGGTGCATGATGGCGCAGGCATAACTTTCAAAAGAATTTTGGGCAGAAGCTATCTTGACAGCCCCTTATCTCCAAAATAGGAGTATGACAGCTACTGTAAGCGATGTCACAACTTATGAGGCTTGGACTGGTGAGAAACCCAACCTGTCACATATCAGAGTGTTTGGTTGCAGGGCATACATGCATGTGCCCAAGAGAAGAGGTCCAAGCTTGATGAAAAATCAAAGCCCATGATTTTCATGGGATATGCAATCAACTCACCTGGTTACAGGTTGTATGATCCTGAAACCAACAAAGTTCAAGTAAGCAAAGATGTTAAGTTTGATGTAGAAGCATTTCAAGAAGACGCCGACCTGAATGGTTATCAGTTTTTCGATCTTACTCCTTACATCTCTGACTGGATTGAAGAGGGAGAGCAGCCATATCAACAACCTGTTCAAGAAGATCAACAAGCAGTTGAGCAACAGGTCTTGCAGGTCCCACAACAACCAGCAAAAACTCAAGAGCTAAAGGATCTTGCCCAGCCAAGACGCTCTGCAAGAATCAAACAGAAGCTTATTGAAAAAGCTACAACAAACAATTGCGAAAGCAATCGATACCTAATAATGACAGGCCCACATCTTATTCAAAAGCAATGGTGAGTCAGGAATCTGAACAATGGATGAAGGCAATGCAGGAAGAAATTGATTCAATGCACAAAAATCAAACATGGACACTGGAGAACCTGCCAGAAGGAAGGAAAGTCGTAAACTGCAAATGGGTCTACAGGATAAAGCTGAAACCAGATGGGAGTGCTAAGAGATATTCTCAGAATTATGGAGTAGACTATTAGGAAACATTTTCCTCCATGGTAAAACAGTCTACCATTCGTCTCTTATTTGCTTTGGCTGTTACACGTTCTTTATTTGTCCATCATATCGATATCAAGACTACATTCCTTATGTTTCTTGATGAAGAAATTTATATGAGGCATCCTGCTCACAGTTTCCTGATTTATGCTGCAAACTAAAGAAGTGTATATAAGGGTTAAAACAAGCCGCAAGAGCTTGCCATAAAAGAATGTCTGAACCTTTAATCTCTATTGGTTTTAGAAGATTAGTTTCAGACAGCGATGTCTTTGTTAAACTAAGGGTGATAGTTCCTTAATCTTAGTTGTATTCATTGATGATACTCTAATGTTTGGTAATGACTTAGAGATGATACAAGAGACCAAGTATCTTATAGGTCAAGAGTTTGAAATTACAGACCTTGGAGAGGCTAAGAAATTTCTAGGAATTGAAATCACCACAGATAAAACAAGTGGAGACATAAAACTTTCTCGGTATGGTTATGCCTGTAAAATAGTGGCAGACTATGCAATGCTTGAATGCAAGGGGAAAGCGACTCCTATGGCACTAGGAGTAAAGCTTTTAAAGGATGACTGTCCAGGGACTGAGCAGGAAGAATTCGAAATGAGTAATACACCTTTTTGAAATCTGATAGGAGCTCTAATGTATATGACTGTATGTACTCGACTAGATTTGGCCTTTTCTGTTTATGCTTTAGCATAATTTTCTAACAATCCAGGAAAGTACCATTGGGAGCTAGCAAAGAGAGTCTTGCGATATCTCAAAATGAGCGCAAGCTTTGGCATTGTTTATTCAAAGCCAGATGAGTCCACTCTCAAGGCATACAGTGACGCTACTTGGGCAAGTTCACAGGATGACAATAAATCGGTCACTGGTGGATGCTTCATGATATGTGGATGGCCAGTAAGCTGGGTTTGCAAAAAGCAAACTCTTTTGGCACAATCTTCATGCAAAGCTGAGTATGTAGCAGCTTCAAAGAATGCAAATGAGGTTGTGTGGCTGAGGCAGTTGTTGAATGAGCTTGGGGAACAACAATCAGAACCTACTGTCATGTACATGGACAACACCAACGCAATCTCCATGACTCAAGATCCGGTCTTCCATTTCAGGACCAAACATACACCACTCAAATATCATCATGTAAGAGCAAAAACATGAGATTCGTATTGAATACGTGAAGACTACAAAAATGACAGCTGATGTTCTCACAAAAGCCCTTAGACAACAACGGTTCGAAAACATAGGAAGCATATGGGAATTGGTTGAAGAAATCTTTAGTTCAAGAGGGAGTGTTGAAAAATGAACTTCACTTTCCTTCATCCCTGAAGGCTTCCGCGTGGCATAGTCTGCTTCCACATAGAAAGACGGCCGCAAGTACAGTCCGTTCCAATAGAAGCAGACAGCTCAACTAATCAGTGCTTAGCGCAGCCATTAGTTTACAAGACTAGCTTAGAAGAAAATGTAACATAGATATAAATGTGCCTACGAAGTGCACAGATAATGAGAGAGATAGCAGTAAGAGTAAGTGATAGAATGAGAGCAGAAAATACAGAAGACTTGGAGCGGATACACTGCAAGCAATGTACTCTCATCTGAGAACATGATTTAGAAATGAATTGATCTTGTCCAGTCTTTTACTCGGCATAAATATTTATTTGTGTATGTACTGCTATTTTGATGAGATATATGATTGATCTTACAATCAAAATTTAGCTGCATGTTCGCAAGCAAGAAAAACTAAGTGTCAGAAACTTTGTCGGGTTTTTCGCATCTTCTCTTCTTCGGGTTTTGTGCATTTTCTCGTAGAGGTAAAATGTGCCGATATGCATGGATTCACTAAGTTTCGCATATTTTGCAATTCTCGAAAAATGCGACAGGCATAGAAAAATGCACACTTCTGCATCCTTGACGCTGCTAGCTGCAACTGAAGCCGAATTGATCAGTTCGCTTCAGCGAGGAGCGAGGAGGGATCTCTTGAATTCGCGCAAAAAGTTGCCGGACGGTCAGGCGGGCCGGCTGGTTGCATTAAACGTGGCATGCCATGTGTTGAAAGCAAAAGGTGACGCATGGTGTTAAATGTACACCTCTGACATGTGGCATATGCCCTTTATGTGGAGGCTGCCTCCAACATGTGGATGAGCTAAGATAGAAAGAAAGAAAGCAGGTTTTATTAATGTCTTTCTAATACCTCGATGAGTGCCTTGAAAGTGAAAATATAGTCAGAAATGGAGAGGTGTGCTCTAGAACCAGCCTGTCCAAAAGCATGCAATTGATGAGCCTCATTGCTCATTGTGACCTAGAGGATAGATCCGTAAAGCTTCATCATAACGTGTCAAATTATGATTTTCAATGGTTTTCTAGTCTTATAGGGTTACTACTTTTAAGGATTGGTTGTTTTACGTTGTGCACTAGTAGGGTGTATAGCCAGAGGTGATTGTTGTATTTAGGAGGGTGGCTAGGATACAAGATAGAACATTTGCCGTGTGGATCAAGAGTTTGCCTTCAAGGTCCTTAAAATGCAAGCGTAGTTGTGTTTCAAGTTCAACCAATCAACGGCCTCAAAAACTACTTGTGCCATATCTTTCTTCTGTGCACGTGCTCCAAGAAAGTCTTTGGCACAGTTTGATGCTAATATTGCATTTTTTGGACTATCCCACCGTAGTCCCATTCTAAGAAGGTAGGATCAAGAAGCCTTTCCAAGCAGGAATTCAAGATTTTGTCTCTTCAAAAGTGAGCAAGAGGCTTGGATCTTTGCAAAATCTTTTGAAAGCACCTAGGTAATTCTAGAGCCTTCATGATGTTAGCCAAATGAACTACATTGTCCATTTAGAATAGACCCTTGATGAGAAAAGCAGTTAACTGGACTCCCCCATTGCCTTCTTGTATCAACCATTCTTGGAGTTTAACTATGAGAGAGAGAGGGAGCATTGGTACATGCATGCATTTTCTCTACAAGAAAAGAAATGATAAAACTGACCATGAATAATACTTGGTTTGTCATCTTCATTTAAGCTAGCTGAAGCTTTCTAGAATTATTAGTCAAAGAAATATATAGATGCAAGTGTTATCCTTTTCCTATTTCCTACATTACAAATTTGATTGAGTTACAATTTGTACTACTTTGGAAAACAAGATTTTGGCAAAGAGAATCCTAAGTGATATTGTCATTTCTGGGTGCAGAGCAAACTAAATGCAAGCTTCCTTTTTTGCAATTCAAAGGCAAGGTTGTATATAGCACGACAATGGAGGAGGTAGATGCAGCTGCTCAACAACTTCAATGCATCCTATCTTCTAAAAGGAAAGACACTCAAGATGCTATTGCACTAGGCTTTGACACAGAATGGAAGGTTGTATACAATAGACGTAAGAAGCGTACATAAAGATTTTGCTTACGTTCTCAAAAATGATAGCGTAGTAGCATTGCAAAATAGCTCATGGTTACAATGCTGTACTTGTTCTCGATCTGCTCTAAGCTTTTTCCTTTTGCAGGGGAGCCACCAAGAAAAGTAGCAACAATTCAATTGTGTGTTGATGGAGATCGATCTGACGTGATGCAAATAATATATTCTGGCATCCCAACTTCTTTGCAAAAACTTCTCGAGGATTCCTCAACATGCAAGGTAAGTGCAACTATTTCAAATGTATGATGTTTGACTTGTCTTTGCATTTTTTAATTACAATTATCAAGGGGTCTATTGAAGTGCAATTGCAAGGAAATTGATATCTTTTTCAATTAATTCAAAAGAGTTAAAGCTTGTCAATTTTAATACTATGTCCTATCTTGTTGTTTGGGATGTAAGTGGTTAAGCTAGCTATCATTGGATACCTAGTCAAGCTTTGGTAGCTTTTTGAATAACTAAGCTATAACCCTTGGACAGTGACATGCCCTTTGCTTTAGAGAACCCAAAACCCTAAATTCTCTTATGAGGGATCCCATGTTACAAGTAAAACTCATTCTTGGATACAGCTGTAATTGGCCAACCACTAGCTCCATTGTGACCAATCCTATACTTTGTTATGGACATGTGACGCGACACTAGTGTACTTGGGGCCTAACTAATTTGTTCAACCCCCCCAATTAATAGTTAATTTTGTTGGGTCCATTGCTATGTCATTTGGTCAATAGTTAGTTAACTTCAGCTTTTATGACACTTGAGGGGTCGGGGACCATTTGATAGGGCAACAACCCTAAGTGGTCGCTGAAGACTAGCATTAAGATAGCTCGTCATTTGACATTCATTTGATTAGGTTCCTTGAAGTTTTGTGGGAGACTCATATGCAGTTCCTTTGAGACGAGGGTCAACTACTCATCTTGCACTCACTATAATGTTGATAGTCCATCGAGCTTAATTGGAAATGGGTGATGTATTGTTCCTAAAATAGTATGAGAGGACTTAGCTTGTAGGGAGACATTGGGCACAATCATTTCAAGGCATCGTAGATCCATGTGCATTGGGCTCTTGTATTGTTTGGTACCTGATTTTGGGCTTTGGGAGAAGATTTTGATCTTCCTTTTGAGCTCCACTCTTTGCAGCTGTTGAGTTTTGGATTTGATAGCTTTCTCTCATCAAATAGCTGATGGGATACCAACATCTATGTTTTTCTAGCATTCGAAAGATTGGGCCTTGGAGAATCCACATTTGTGCTAGTTTATGAAAACCTTGTCACTTATAATTCAATGTAGACTTTAGAGACATCGTGTAGTGCTATGTTTCTTGGAGTGGGGTCGCTCCTATTTCATTGTACGACTTATCAATTAGGTGTCTAGAAGCCGAAATGTTGAAGATCCAAGTTTTAGGGCAATTTTGGCAGGTCATTTTTTCAGGTGTCAAAAATACTCTTCAAAGTGCAAACGGGTCCTTAGGTTTTGCACAATAGGGGGGTGCCCAAGAATCAGTTTTTCGTTTGCAAATATCCTATCTATAGGTGAAAGAGACTAGAATTTTAGCTTCTAAGGTATCTGAGTGTATCATGTCTTTAACCATTTGGCAAAAGTTTGACAAGGCTCTTATATACCGGATTTTTTATGGTTAGAGTCCGCATAACATTTCAACCATCACTTGCTAGCATTTTGGGGTCAAAGACCCTGAACTTTTTGCTAACTTCATCAAAAGGTTGTAATTTGGTGCTGAAAACTTTGGACTAAGTAGACAACTTTTTTATGTATCTATGTGCCTTAACTCACACATAGGCTATATAATAATTTGCTAGATCCATCATGAAAGGATTAAAGTTACATATCCTACGTCTGGAAGCCTATTTGTTGCAAAATTAGCTTTCTCTTTCGGGTTGGTTTTATTTCATAGCACAACTACTTTGTCTTGACACTTCATATTGTACTTGGAGATACATGTTTGTGGGGTTAAGGAATATTGTTGGCTGTCCATTTCTCGACATCCACAGTCATTTGAGGCAAAATCTGTTTTTTACTTCTCCTCATTATACCTTCTTTATCATTGCTGGTTAGTCTTAATAGGGTTATTGACATTTGAGCTTGATGTTGGTCCATTATGTCTATCGAGGTGATGTTACTATCAAAGTTACCACCAAATAAAGACGTATCTAATACACCTTGAAGCACAAACGTATACAACAACGTTGAATACACATATAGATGAGCACATCATGTCATCACGCTATACCATCAAAGATATCAAATTTCCTCAATACACATATAACACATAAAACAAGAGAGGCAGGTGGTTTTCCACCATTACTTTATGGTTCTATGCCACCGTCGAGTGTGGGGTTATCGATTGAGGTGCTTCAAGTTTGGTGGTCTTTGTCATACTTAGTCAAGAAACGTTAGAACTTTCAAGGTGACTTTTGATGCAAGAAGCGAAATTAGTCCTTCAAAGTTGCAGCTTTTGATGAGGTCTCAAGAAGCTTATGGTCCAATCTATAATAAGTTTTTTCTTTTAAAAAAATGTGCATACAATTAGGAAAACAGCCCAAATCGACCCAAAAACATCTACAAACAACATTTTCAGCCATTAGAAAATGTCTACTATGCATTTTTGGCCCCAAAAATCTTTATAAGCTTTCTTCTGTAGATTACATTGCTTTTTGGAAAATGGCAGCTATTGTTTATTTACTTTGAGCATTCTTTGGTCAACTTTGTCCATTGAGTGTACATCCTATTTCCATATATCTCCATGTGCAGTACACATCCTACATATAAGAGCCAACTTGGTGTAGTTTGGGTGCGGTTTTGATGCTATTTTTCTTGATTTCCATTCACAGCCTGTGCATCCATCATTTTGAGCTTTCTTGGTCTCTCTTTGGCTACATTGTGGGACATTTTGGTGATTAATGCGGACCAAATTTTTCAAAGTATTTTTGATCATAGCAAGATGACATGTGAGGCTTATTTTTCTTCACATAGTGCTTGCTATTCTACTACAAATTATGGGTTTCAACCTTTGTCGATTGCATTCGAGGTATTAGTGTTTATTTTTCACTTGTTGGATTTGGGTTAATGGGCCAAATGATTGGGTTTGAGGTCATGGAGTTTTATAGTCAAAGACCGTTGACTAAGAAGCCTAATTTGTATTTGGATTTATGTGGGTCAGTAGGGAAGGGTGGATCGGTTACATCCTAATTGGACCTAGAGACATAAGGATAAAGTCATGTTTGAATTTGAAAAAGGGAGGAAGTAGTTTCCAGCTAAAGATTCAAGAGAAGGGAGTTGACTTTGTGGAACCTTCTAGGCTAGAGTTCTTAGCCACTTTGGCACCTATAAATAGATCTCATTCATAAGAGTGGAAACCGAATGTTTTTAGAGAGAAACAAGTAATCAGTCTACTAGCTTTAGGTGATCGTTGGTGCAAAGTCTTTCTTCTTTGAAATGTGTTGGTGGTTAGCTTGCACGACATATCACTTCATGCGCCCTTTTTTTCTTAGTGCTTCATCTGGTTTAGGGGAGAGCGTCGGATATTGTAGGTCGTTGGATGTTCAGGGCTAGCTGGTGAGCGAGTCTCTGCTCCTTTTATTTTACTTTTGCATTTATGATCCTACAAATAGATGGTTTGGGTTATGGAATTTAAATCTTAATGCTTTGTTTATTGAACCATATACGTATGTCTAAAAGCATGGAGGCTCTCCTCCCAAGAAACCAGTTGGTTTCTATTCCCACCTCCTACACACTTAAGCTTAGATCTCCTACATGAAGGCAAACAAAGGGTGCTAGGCCTAGGCCAACAGCTAAGGCTATGGCCTTTTCAATTGCTTTATAGTTGGATTGGAGGCATATTTCCTTCGCAAACAACATGTTCGTAGTTTTTTTTTTTAAGGCAAAATAATGAGTTTTTTTTTTCAAATTTTCCTTGTTTTTTGCTGTTTTAAGTGTTAAGAAAGTGTCCATTAGCAAATGGCACACCCGGATGCACTGGTGATGTTATTGACTTGATTAGAATGATGAATGCATGAGTTTTTCCTGCATTTATGTGGTTACACTGATGTGAGGTTTTGGAAAAATTGTTGTTACTAACTTGTGGTTTTGGTGAGAATACTTTAAGTGGCACAAAGTCTCCAAGAGATTGATCTTCTTTATGAGGAGATGACGAAGTCACGCTTTCTAACAACTGAGGAAGATATGGAAGAGATCAAGCCTAGCATCAATCTTTTGAAAGGGGAAGTGCAGTAGAGTAGCAATGTAGTAAAGGTTGAATTCCGTGCTTGAAGACATAAAGACGACATTGCAAACACTAGTTGCTACTCAAGTGCTTTTTAAGTGTTGCGACAGGCAAGCAAGACACTTGTACTGGAAACTCAAGCTCCTAGCGCTTTACCTCCACCACCTCCATAGGTGTCAATTGAAGAGTAGCTGCATCTTGAGGAGTAGTTGCATCTTGGTGGTTTGCAGCAACCCATGGGATTGGGAGATAACCACCAATGCCACATAAGCATGAGCTCAATTTGGACATGGCTAAATTCATGGAAAAGTTCAATGGAAAAAATGATGATGGTTCAGTTGACAAGTTGGAGGTTTGTTTGGATAGGTGGGAGCAATATTGGATGTTGGACAAAAGTGGCACTTTGGAGGCGCAACAAGTGGGCTATGCTGTGTTGTTTTCCATATACAAGTGGTGGAGCAAGTGTGATTTAGACGGCAAAATATTCTACACTTAGAAGGAATTCGTAACTTTGATAAGGGCAAAGTTTACGACAATACAATTTTTTTTTGATAAGTATCGTAATATTATTATGGTCATTCCAGAAATGGACAATGGATCCATAGATTCTGAGAACCGTACGGTTCTTAAACATTTTTACAATGAACCCTGGTGAACCGTGTAATTAATAATTAATTAATTAATTATTATTTTTTAAGTTCCCACCCCCCAAAACAGCCCAAAAAAAACCAAAAAAAGGTCCCAAGAAAAGGTAAAAAAATCTTATGCTTCCTAGCCACAAAAAGCATCAGTCACAACTGGTTCTGAAGAAAAGCATAGCACTCTGGAAAGGATTACAAGATCATAAAAAGACAAAATTGTAATCAATCATGTATCACATTGATTTCAGTCATGATTCATGAATTTAATAGTTATTCTCTGGGTGAGATAACTATTATTGATACAAAACAGATATGTTTGACAACAAACTTTTGACAAATCAGCAGATGTATGAAATAGATCATAAATATGAAAATTAAAGAAATTAGGAACTGATGAGGAAACTCAGCTCTCAAACAGATGCCAGTATATGACAAGGGTTTTGGGGGGGAAAGGATCAAATAATTCCTTGCATAACTCTGTTGTGGCTATGGTTAAAAGGCTTAAGTTGCCTATCATTGACTCAGATTATGAGTATGTAGTTGAGTTTGCCAAGGGGGAGTTGTTTATGACAGGGTAGTACCTCGAGTGAAGATAACTATTAAGGACTACCAGGATAATTTGATCTTCATGAAACCATTTTGGAAGGTTAGACATGGTGCTAGTGGTGCAATGGCACAACCGAATGCATCCACTTATCAACTTCAAGATGTGCAAGTATACGTTCAAGTGGAAATCCATGGAGAAGACACTCTTTCGGAGTGGCCAATGATTTTTTGTATGCAATTGTAAAAAATGGTCATGAAGAAACAGGTACAACCTTATTTCAGCCATACCTTGGAAAGTTTGTGGTTATACATCTAGATGATGTACTCATTTTTAGCAAGATTGAAGACACTGGGTTACTATGTGTCGCATTCGCGAAATGTGTTGCAAGCCTCATTGGATCACAAACTATATGCTAAGGAATCCAAGTGACAAGGTTGGCCATAATTAGTGGGGATCCTCCGGAGTTAGATGGAAAAATTGAACGGGTGAACTAAGTGGTTGAGGATATGCTTCGTGCTTTTGTTGCTTAGAAACAAGCTGATTGGGGAAAATGTGTTCCAATCTTGTGCTTATAGTAGCAGAAACCATTCACCATTGGTATGAGTCCTTTCATGGCAATGTATGGATTTGAGTCAAGGGCTCCAGTCCAAGTGGGTCTCGTTATTTGTAGGTTCGAAAGTGCAAGGGCTTATCTAGTGGATATGCAGGAAACTTTGTTGCTAGCTTAAAAAACATGCAGCGAGCTTAGAATAGAGCTAAGGGCTATGCGGATCAACATAGGAAAATATTGGAGTTTAAGGAATGAGACAAAGTGTTCCTTGAAGTTCACAAACACTTTAAGACCATATGTACTAGTAAGTGCTCAAAGTCACCTCGTTATCGTGGACCATGGACGGTTATATGGAAAATTGGAGAAGTTGCTTATGAGCTTGAACTCCCTAGTCTTGTTAAAGTTCATCCAGTTTTTCATGTAAGCAAACTTAAGCATTGTATACATGATGAGGACAACCCTGTGTAGGGTTTGGTTGAGTTGGAAGAGTTTCATCCTCAAGACCATGGATTAGAAAAAGTTTTGGAAAAATGGGAACGCTATTTGGGAAATTGAGTGATTCTTGAATACTTGGTTGTATGGAAGGGGTTATCTCATAAAGACACAACTTGGGATTCCATGGATTCTTTGAGAAAAGTTTCTTTGATTCTATCATTGAGGACGATGAGTCTTAGAAGGGGGAGGTAATGCTATAGCGTTTTGGGTTAATGGACCAAATGATTAGTTCCAAGGTCATGGACCTTTATGGTAAAAACCTATTGATTGTGAAACCCTATTTTGTAATTGGATGTAGGTGGGTCAACAAGGGAAGGTCAAATGGGTATGTCCTAATTGGACCCAAGAGACTTAAGGTTGAAGTTACATTTGAATCTAACAAAGGGACAAATAGTTTTACACCAAAGATTCAAGGAAGGGAGGTGACTTTCTGGAACCTTCTAAGCTAGGGTTCATAGCCACTTTTGCACTTACAAATAGGCCTCATTCATGGGGACATAAGTCTTCAGAGGAAAAAAGGAAGAAAGAAAGCTTCAATAATGTCTTTTAATGCCAAAAGGCACATAAGATGAAATAAGTACATCTCAAAGTGTGATAAATGCTAACAGGAGCATATAAATGTCTCTAGAGACAAACAACTACTAGATCAAAAGACTGAACTAGCAAAACTAGATAGAACTCTACTCTACTCTTATGAATGATATATCATAAAGATGATACAATGGAGTACAATATAACTAGAACTGTACAACAGCCAAGTAGATTGTATATAAATATCATCACAATGGACCCCTGTTGAAGAAAGCAAGAAGAGATTACGATGCAGGTACTGAAGGAGAAATGGTGGGTCTCCTCGCATGAGCCCTAGATTGATGAGGTCTCCTGGTAACCATGAAATCTGGTCTCAAAGCAATACACTATCGTTGGTCTCAATGAGAAGGGATATATGACTCATCCTCTAACAATTTTACAGCTGCAAGGTCTGATTTGGATTGAAAAAGGAGGTAAGTTTGGGTTTGTGAGTCCTGGTGTCCATATTGATCTCTTTGACATATATGTCTACGAAGCAGGAGCCTCTCGCACAACATCATGGCCACACATTGAGGGTCTACATATAAGATAAGTGTGCAGTGTGATTGGAGAATCATGGAAAGACAATGATAACATCCCTTGATCTCATAATAAACGGGGCACTCCCCCCCCCCCACAAACTGCATAATTGGCAAAGCTTGCTTATGTGAGGAATACCTTGAAAACGACCAATATCCACATATAATTGTTGTGAGGAAACTTGAAATCGTTCCAAGTAAATCGGAGGCAATGTGAGCGTCCAGTTCACAGTTGATCAATCTACTAGCTTCAGGCGATCGTTGGTGCAAAGTGTTTCTTCTCTAAATCTGTTGGTGGTTAGCTTGCATGGCACACCACTACATGTGACATTTTTCATAGTTCTTCATTCGATTTAGGGGAGAGCGTCATATACAGTAGGAAGCTAGATGTTTGTTGAGTGTTCACTCCTTTTATTTTACTTCCGTGTTGTTCTTTACTTCCGCTATGGAGAATCAGCTAGGAACTTTTTTCAGCTTGCTATTCTGAGTCCTACCACTCCAATTACATGCTTGCTGTCGACTCCTTTGCCTACTCCATGCCATGATTCAATCACTGGTGAGAAGCTAGAGTGGATCTTTTCCACGACACAACTTGACTTTCATGTTCACATGCACAAGTATATATTGTTGGAGTTTTGCTCTTGTACAAGTGGTGTTTGATGAAAGTAAGAACAACCAAAAAAGCCCAAATATGGAAACAAAGTGATACAAGACCTTATTATAAACAAGAACAAAACCATACCATACCTGCCTCGAACCTGAAGAGGGTCTTTCTCGTGGATTTTCCTACTACTGCCGATATGGAGCAATATATCAATGTTATCAATGTTCTGTTTACATGGAGCAATTCTTCTTAGCAATCTGTCCAATTGAACTTTGCTACGTTTCTATAGTTTGAGCCCTATATTTTGAATCCATTCGGGCATAATCTGTTTTTAGGTGGTCAGTTCAGCAAGTTCAGTTTTGGTGCCTAAAGCACTATGTATAGGCTACCAGCTGAAGCAATCATGGACCGTGACTTTTCATCATGGAGATGTACTTGAAAGTATAAGTACAGAGATCTTGGTATTTTATCTTATGGATCATTTCAATTCTGGCATGACATGTGGTGTTCTTATAAAAATTTCTCTTGCTTCTACTGGGCTTATCTGATGTGTTAACAGCAGGTAGGCCTGGGTGCACATGGTGATGCTGCAAAACTGTACAGAGATTACAATATCATAGTAAATGGAGTTAAGGATCTATCAGTGCTGGCAAACCAAAGACAGATGTGCTATTACAAGCAATGGAGTCTGTCTTCTCTTGCACAGGAGCTAACTGGCAAACAGGTATACTCTGCATTGAAACTATTTAAGCTACATTTTTGGTTGAATGGCTATTATTGAGCTAATTATGTAATACCAGGGGCCTTTCATGGTCATCTGGTAGAGGTTCACTTCATTGCTTCCAACTTGATGCATTTGGTTGAATTTCTTGCTCTCATGGGTGGTTTAGGGACAAACAAATACAGCTCATACTAGATTATTCAATTACAGATCAATTGTAACCTCTCACTCATAATTCTCATGGGCTTTACAAGGAGTGAATAATAAAAGTTTAGAATTATGCTCAAACAAGAAGAAAAAGTTATCAACCTATCCAATAATCACAAACGAAGATCAATCAGTGGCTTAATTGGATTCACCCAAGAAGTGGCCAACATCACCTCAATACAATTCAAGTAGTAAATTTATCCACCTGAATAGTTGTAGATTTAGAACTTCAAGTAATAGGCTGAAAAGAAAACGAAAGAGAAGACTTGACTTGGGACTTCATCTTGTTCGGAATCTTGTTCATTCTTTAAAAAATTGTACTGTAAAATCCCCTTCCAAAATTGAATACTACCAGAGGACTGCTAACAGCTACCAGCCTCTTTAGTGAGGGAATTTCTCTGCAAGCTCTTTATCTCTTAACTTGTATTCCATAATATTGTAGGAAAAGAAGTACTCTGGTTAGAAGCAACTGCTAGATCAAATAAATGTTAATCAACATTGGTAGATTTCACTTGATCATGAAGCAGTATTAAAGAGGCCGAGACCGAAAAAGAAGTAAATTGAAATGAAAAACACCTAATCTTCTGAGCTGCCACCACTAGTCAGAACCTATTGCAGTTTCTTGTGCTTTCTTAGGAAGAATCCACCCAGACTCTTGCAAAAATGGAACCAAAGATGTAGAACTTTTGGAGTTGGCCCATACTCTTGGAAAGATCTTGATAGCCATAAGAAAGTACAAAATGGTGAGACCAATGAAAAGAATTGATTTACTTATAGCAGATAAAAGCTAATGATTTACTTGCATCATTACCTTTATGGAATTTTTTTTTTGAATGTTTATCTAACATGAGATCAAGGAATTCCAGTGGCCATAAAAAATATACGGATAAGGAATCCCATCAAGTTTTGACACCCAGGGAAAGGTCACAATGCTTCTGGATGGAGTGCTCTTGCTAGCAAGATAGTGTGAAGTAAGTGATCAACATGAATGTCCCAGAAAAAGAGGCAAATCAAAGATGCCGTTCCGTTCCGGATCACGATCCAGAACATGATCCAGGAATTCCATTAGGGTTTCCCGTATCACAACACGATCCAGAACATGATCCGGGAATTCCATTAGGGTTTCCCGGATTGCAAATTTTTTTGGTTTTGTTTTTTTTTAGTTTCCAATATGGGTATCATGTGAAAGGATATCCAAAACGCAATTATTATGGAGTTCTGTTGCTTGGTTTCAGATGACTGCATTCATCAAAAATTTGGACATCACAGATCTGCAAATATTTGCTTTTGCATTTACAGATCTGCATTCACAGGCTACATTCATCAGAAATCTGGACATAACCAGATCTGCAAACCATTGGCATAAGAAAGACAAATTCAGATATTCATTTCAATAGCAAAAGCAGCGGATCTGGACATTAGAAAAAAATTTGCAGATTTTTTTGCGATCCGGGACCATGTTTCTAGTCCCGGATCACTGGTGATCCGGATCTCATGATCCGGATTGTTTTTGCAGCGGATCACGATCCGCTGCAAGTCTGAGGCAAATATATGTTATTGCAGAGAAGGTATATTTATTGAACAAATGTAAGGTTCCCACTATTGAATTGATGAATGGTACTTCTTTCCCTATTAGAGCATGAATTGGCGAATGCTACAAATGATCTGCTATACTACAGCATTTGTAATCTTTGTGCTATCAAGAAGTGTACATTAGAAGACATTGTGCAAGTGAACCTTAACAAGCTGCCAAATAACTGGGTTCTATTGCGTTGTCAGGTCTTTGAAATCTTAAACTGATTAACAAATGAGGAAATAAACTTTCTTGAAGAATACTTTTAAGAAAGAAAGAAGTACAAGCATCACTGAAGTGAACATAATGAGGTAGAAAAAAGTCACTTAACAAGAATGAAACGATTGATGATTTTGTTTAATAACAAGATGCAAAGAATGAGGACGCGTAGATCCAGTAGTATCGTAATTTGGACGTTCTTGTCTGTGAGAATGACTGCTAAAAAGATATGACAAGGCAAACCATGAGAACAACAATAGTGGATGACAAAGAGGTATAGGACAAGACCTAACTTGCGTTGCGTTTTGTTGCTTAGAGCTTAGTTTTGTGAAGTATATCTTGAATCTATTATCTCGATTCTTTTTCCTCTCTATGAATTTCTGAACCTAAAAATCTTGTCATTTGATATTGAATCTCCTAATTTCTTTCATTTCCATTTTAGCAAATTATATCTCAAATTTGAACTTTGTCAATCAGTGACATTCACTTGACACTAACTTCTAACGAGTATTACCTATTTCTTAATTTTAAGGATTCGGGAGATAAAGGCCCTGTGAGAAGAGATATGGATTGTGTTTCACAGGCCTTTACACCAGTTGCCCATGTGCTACATCCTCTATTGAAGAAACTTGGTCTTGAGCAGTTCCACAACCGTGAGCTTGAGGATGGGTGGTTTGAATACCTCCAAAAGCTTGTACCACATGTTGCAAAGCAGTAGGCCTGCAGTGATGGGCTGATGATCTTTTGGAGGTAGCGCGTCCATACATTTTCAGAGGGCCATGACATAGGATATAGGGAGGGCCAATTAGGCCAGTTTCTTGGTGGGAGAAGTATGGAGGCTGCAACCCCAGGCTATGGCGCATTGCATTGATGGGCCTCTCATAAGATTGCACCGCAGCAACTTGTGAGGTGAACTGGAGCATCCACACCCTCATACACACCAAAAAGGAACAAACTCTCTATAGATGAGCTATAAATGCTAGTGTACAGGCATTCAAACCTCAAGGATCTCGTTCCGGATCGTGCGTTCCGGGACCAAAAACGCTGTCCCAGAATGCATTAGAAATTTCAAATTTTTTTATGTAGAGTCTACTTCAGTAGGTAATTATCACATTCTAATTTCTACAAACTTCAAAGAGAGAGAGAGAGAGAGATACTGTAGAAAATGATTTAATGGTGGAAAATAACCTAATGGCTAGAAAATCATTCGAAAATGGACAACAATGGTCTTGAAAATGATGGCAAACTTGATAAATGAACTGCTCTTGAAAAACCCTTCCATTTGATACCCATATTGGCATTAAAATAATTTAAAAAAAAAAAGGCGTTCCGGGAAACCCTAATGGGAAATCCAGGAACGCGTTCCGGATCGTGTGCTGCAACTTTGATTCAAACCTATGCCTTCTACAGAAGATGAGGGACGACATAGAGCTAGCCCATGCAGGTAGTCATTTCTTTTTGAGCTTGAACTACTTGAACTTGAGTGTTGAAACTTAAAACTTGAAAGTTGACTGTTTGAACCATTGTGTGATATGAGGGAATTGGCAATTGTTTAGGTAAACCCTAATGTGATCGACATCGCCAAGTTTCCCAATTTACCTCCTACCTCAAAGGAGCACGATATATGTACCATCGTGAGTTGCTTGTAATTTAATCAAGATTGCTTGACAGCTGTAATTTACAAATTACAATTTGAATTTTGAAATTTTATGGATTAAGGTTTCTAAACAATAGATTGTACTACCTAGTACCTCCTGAATCTTGGGCTCTTTTTGATAGCTGCAAATTTTTGCATGCAGGACTTGTGACTCAAGCTGCATCTCAACCTCAGGCTGCTAAGCAGCATTCTGAGAGAAGTTTCAATGGCTCTAATGAGGAGATTGAAGAGAGCGAGGGGTCTCCATCTTATGCGGACTCATAGGGTGAGGAGGATGATGATGATGATTGGCAGGTTGTGATGCCAACCCCATCTAGGAGGATCAAGAGGACCTAAATATAGGTCATAGATCATTGTATAATTTATTGTCTAGAATCTAGGTCGATTTGTCACGAGTCATGACTGAGCAGCGAGGACTCATTTGGTTATGACTCACGAGTCAGGACATCATCAGCTCATATATGTACATATATCATCAACTATTGATATATAGTTCATTGCTTAGCTATTTGATTTTGCTTTTCAATGTTTTAACTGTGTATTCAAATGTTTAACCAATGTAATGTGTGATGGATGATAGGTAAGTCATAAGTGACAATGTCAAGTGTAAGTTGGAACATGGAAACTAGATGATGGAACACTGCAAAATCTAGACAATAGAATTTGATTAGCTTTCAACTTTCTACAGGAGCAACAATTTGAATGTACTCATTAGCAATCTAATATCTATAAGAACATTGTAGACATTAGATATTTTTAGCACGATATTTAAAAAAAATGCAAATTTTTTTCCCACCCAATTCTTTCGAGATGGACCAGGTTTTGAACCACAATTCTTGCCGATTTGTGCAGTCCAGAACCGCCCGATTCTGAACTAGGTGGAAACATTAACAAGGATATTTATATAGATCATGGGTCCTCACTTTGATTATTTGAATTTGAACAAACTTTGGGCAATTGTGTCCATTACTTGTAATTTGGTGTTTGTTAGTCATTTGTGGATCGTGTGGTTATCACTTGGAATCTAGCCATGAACTTGCAGATTGTAGGGCCTCAAACATGATAAATAGGCCTATGAGCCTCATTATTGATGGCTGATTCAGTTTATGCTTACTCTTGTTTCAATTTAGTATCAGTTAGGTTAGATCAACTTATTCTGTTTGTTATGAATAAACTCTTATGGGGATCACTTTTACTCCAATGATTATGATACCTCCGTGTTGCCTAATCACTATATTTTAATTCTTCTCTCAGCAGTGTGTTTTGTGCTTAACATTTGGCTTGTAATTGACTCCTTGCTGGTGAATGCCACACACAATAGCCAAAATAGTGGTAATCTATGGAGTAGTATATTCTTCATATCTATGAAATGGTTTCATTTTTATAAGAGAGAAGATTATAATTTCTGGGCCAATTATGACCTTGTGATAAGCCGTCTGTATTGTTTTCTTTTAGATATTATTGCTGCCATTATATTTACATGTCGAGCCGTCTTCTTCCTGCAAGGATGCAGTGCTAAATATAAGTTTTCTGCTTAAAAATCAGATCTGAATTTAACCTTTAAATTATTAACCACACTCAAATGAAGTCTGATGTGCTAAATTGAGCAACTTAAGAATTTGAAAACCTTTTGAACCCCCAGTGCTTCACAATGATTAGCTCTTCTTGATTTGTTTTCGATACTATATCGACTCGAAAAATTCTATATTTTTCGAGTCAGTATATATTTTCGAGTCCGTGTATATTTTTCGATAGTTGTAAATTTCGATACTGTTGGTCTAAAATCTGACCCAACGACTTCGCGTTGACAGTCCGCCCACTTTGTACATGCATTAACTGTAATGAGGCGGTTGTAATAACTGCAACACAAGGTAGTTGTAGATATTTTGTAGGATATCAAAACTAGAATCTTCATCAGAAAAGTTCTTCTGAATTTCGAGTTTCTGTAGCCAGAGTTATCACGCTCAACCAGCTGAAGTTATTACTTCAAGCAATTGTACTCATTGTTGATATTAATCAGAGTGCAATTTCAGTCTCACTACTGTATTGTTCATTTGCGCATCTGTATGAATCATTCATCTTGATTATTTTGCTGCTAACTGTGGCGCTTCCGAGTAAACACAATTTTCCAAACTAGTTCTCAAAATGCATCTCTTTGGAAGCTAAAAGCGGGTGAACTGAGAATGAGCAGGTTCAGCATAACTTTAGCTGCACTCTACTTGATTCTATTATCAGCGTTCTAGTTTAAAGTTCTTTCATGTGAATTTGTACGAAAATTTGAGATTTAGGAGTTTATTGATTTATTTGGTTTTATTGTTTAATGGTTCAGAATGTAGCACTAGCTATTAGGCTACTCTTTCTGTAAACATGAACAAGTTCACTGAGTTCTTAAAATGTGTTTTTTTGGAAGCTAAAAGCTTGTGAGCTGTGAATGAACAAGCAGGTTTATCATAACTTAAGATTTCAATTTATTTTCTTGCCTGTGTTCTAAGTTAAATTTTTGTTTAATGTGAGTGTGTACAAAAAATCTGGAAAATTTGAGATAAAAGTATAATTTAGGACTGTAGGAGTGTTTTCTTTTTATTTAGTTTTAGCTGTTTATTTGTACAAGAACTTAGGAAAATTTGAGATCTAAGTAGACATTTAGGAGTGTAGGAGTGCTATATTTTTGTTTAGTTATAGCTGTTGTGATCCATTGGCAATCAACAGAAAAGGTTATGAATTGGCAGTACTTGGATTCTACTGGAATTGGTTGTTTTTTCCATCAAATTATTTTACTTATGTAATTGTCAATACACATGATTTTGCTTCATATGTGGCTTTTGAACACCACCATTTTGATGCAAGAAAGACTGTCCTCTATCTTTGCCAGACGAGAGAGGTAGATGGTAAGGACCTAAGTTTGAGCTTACAGGTTTCAAAAGACCCCAAAATAAGGTGCGGAGATTGGGAAGCTTTGCCTCTGTCTCATCAACAGCTGCATTATGCTGCCACTGATGCTTTTGCATCACTGCTCCTTTATCAGGTATGAGTTCCATATCACTGAGTTTCCCATTAAATGTTTGCTACATTAACTACTGGCCAGTTTGATACTTGCACCAAGGACTTGAGAAATTTGAAGGAGTCTTGTAACTTCTTTAATCTCTATTTCTGAGCATTTTAGCTTGAGTTGTACAGCTTCTCAAGGAGTATTACTGTGAGCATGCGACTAGTAGCAGTCCTGTCAATGATGCTAGTGGAATCTGGATCTGACTTGTCCCTTCAACTATCAAAAGAAAGATGTGTTTAGGCGTGTCCATCAATGATCAAGTACTTGCAGGGGTCAAGCTGTAAATGCATGACCGGGATATTTGTATCAAGTTATTTATATCAAATGATGAAGATCTTATCTAAGACTGCAATCTATCTATCTCAGAATTTTTGAGAAGATGGTCTTTTTTTTTGTGTGACCATTTGCACTGAGATTCTGCCATTAACTTTTTCTTTGGGAAGATTTGAGAAAGTTTGTATCAACACCAATCTAGTCCATAGGTGGTCCAAAACAATCATCCAACAGAGCTGTATGTTTTCTAGCAGGGGCTTGATTCAGCAGCAAGGTGGAATTTGAAAGACTTTTAGTGTAGTTTTTTCTGCTCCGTTTCTGACTGTTGAAATAGCAAGCATGGAGATCTGCAGATTTGTGTATAATAGTCCTGTTGGACCGTACTAAAATGTCGCTTTGTTTGGTGTTTCTTCTATAATTGCTAATGCTTCAATGTCTTCGATGAGCACTATTTGAAGCTTAATGTGATTGTTGGCAACAGTTTTGTGCTGGTAACACTGACTTTTTATATTGTGGATGCTATGGATGAATTTTGTTGAACTTTGACATATTGTTGGTTATGTTATAGGTATTAATGAGTTTTCCAGACCCAGTTCTGGAAGACGAAATCAATCTTGAGCCTGTATCAACTGGTTATAAAAATAGCACAGAAAAGATTTGAGTGGAAGAACTGACTCACAGGTAACTCAAATGCGATATTCAAGTCAGCCAGAGTTTCGTACATCATTTTAAGCAATGAAACTATGTTATATTTAACTTTCAATCTCTGTAGGCATTGCTCTCTGTTGCTTGAGTGTAAGACTGGTTACGTTCTTTTGCTGCAAGGAACTTCTGAGTGCATTTATGCTGTAGAGATTGCACTGGTATAATTTATGCTTACAGTTACCTAGTTTACTTTGAAACATCGGCCCAAAGAAGCTGAAGAAAAGGCTGCTGATTACAAGAGAATATTATTGATAACCAATGTGTGTAAGAAGATTGTAATTGCATAATAAATCAAAAGTTTGCCTGCACTATGCTAACTAGCTGCGCAATATTTCTAGCATGATTTCCATGCTTTGAAAGTAAAAACTTGTTCTTTACTAACTATTTGCTGCACATCAATAATGATTGAAGTGAATGGAGAGGACATGTAGCACACTCAGTTAATGTAGTTTCAGATACTTTTGGTGATCACGATTCTGGGGTATGGAGTGTGGTACTTTATCTATTGAAATCAAAGGTTTTTTTTAGCAAAATATGGAAAACATCTTTTAGATAGTTGCTTAACATGTTTTCCTTGATTCTCTACAGCAGGAAGCCTTATTTTGCTACTTGTCTCAAATCAGATAAGTTTGTGGGTTCTTCAATGGGCAGCTTAGGTATCATGTGCCTAACAAGAAGTGGTTTCTCCTGCCATTAACGTCCCTTGGAGTGTACTGTGGAGGTCAATATATTGTACACTGGGAATGTATGATGGTTGACATGATTCAAAAATATCTCATTGCCCTGATTATTCTTTAGGATTCAGTGATTTTGCCTGCTCTTCTAAATATTTGGATGGTTACATCAGATGAAAAAAGAGGGTGACGTAGTTCCATACTCAACTGTTAGCTGCAGTAATGTCTGCAGCTTTTCATAGTGGCCCCCATGCCCATTTAAATCCCATGGGCTTTTTATGTCTTCTTGTGGCCCAATTTATCCAAGGTTCATGTTTGGTACTTCTTGCAGTTGTTTAGTGTGAAAATTTCAGATCAAAAGATGATTCAAAATGATGGATCAAAGTTCCAAGTGCCGTACCACGGCACCTGGTACGGCGCGGGTTCCGTAGGTGCCGTACAGGTGCCGTTCCACGGCACCCACGGCACCTGTAGGCTGTGTGTGTGTGTGTGTGTGTTTTTTAAGTCATTTTTTGTTTGAAAACTAGATTTAAAAAAAAAAAAAAAACCCAGGTGCTGTACCACGGCAGGTGTGCTGTGGTACTGTGCCGTGGTACGGCACTTGTCACGGCACCTGTGCCGTGGGGAACTTTGTGATGGATTTTAGGCCAAGAATGATTGCACCAACAGCATTTCTTTCAATGTTAGACAAATCACTCATTAGAATGCTAGCTTGATCAAGATCACTTACCATATGCAAATAGAATCAAAAGGCAACCTACTTAGATCTGAACCTAAGCCTTTGTAAATAGGCCGTACACAACAGAATAAATGCATTTAATTCACTCACAAATTGCACATACATCAAGCTTACAACATTTCACATGTGTGAAGAAACAACGTCAAGCTTATTTACAAACTTGGCCTCTAAAATGCCAAAAATAGTCAAGTATAAGCTGACAATTTTTCACATTTAGCACCTTTATGTTTAGCAATGGAAGTTTCATTTCGTAGTCCTTACAAGTGATATTACCATTCATGCAAATGAATTTATCTTATGTCTCACCTCCTGTTGGAGGTTCTCATTGAGCAAGTTGGAAGTAGAGGTCACTAAGAGGCATGACCTACTATTTTTAGCAAGCTTTTGTGAATGACCAAGAAATTTGGCATGCTTATATCTGTTGGGATGTGGGGGCAACTAATTCCATCTCACTCATTAGATTATCCTATAAGTGTTTTTGCAGACTAAAATTATGTTTTTACCGAAAAGTTTGTAACTTCCGAAGCGTTTAAGTGAAATTAATGAGAAGGGTCAAGCACATTTCTACTTTTGCAAAAATGGGAGTTGAAAATTTTCAAAGATGTACTGAAGTCAAGTAGTTTCGTGAATATTATGTTTATAATTAAACAATGAATTGTTATTAATTCCAACATTTGCTTCCATCTTAGGGTTATGGTGCCTCAAAATTCTCTATATAAAATGTTATGAGGCTTGAACTATAAAATACAACCGTAGACACCCGTTCCGAACCTTTTAGTTTAAGACATTTTGTTTTGTACATAAAACGAAATGAAACGAGTTTCATATGTATGGTATATGAAAATTTTGAATTTATTTTTTTGGAATTTCTGAATTTTTCTTTGAGATCATAAGCTTGTAGAGTGACTTCTTTGGGGTCGGGGCCCCAATAACTCATGTCCAAAACTTGGACTACTTACGAATATTGAATCTAAAGTTAATGAGATTAATTCATGAGGAAGTGAACAGTGAATGCTAATAACTAACAATAGCTTTTGACAAGCCAAACCATAAAACCAGCCTCAACATTAAAGATGATCTAAGTCAAAAGTTCTAACATTTCTTCTATAGAAATATGCCATACCGTCTTAGTTCAAGTAGTATCCAAATAGAATCAAAGCTATATGAAATAAATGATAGACTTCTTTTGTATGGATGGATTATTATTTATGATTTTTTTGTTAGGTCTTGGTTTAATGGTAGGGAGATTAATGAGAAGTTAGGTCAACTTCTTTCTTGCAAGATATGCGCTTTAGCCAGCCAAAAGTTTCAACTTTCATTGTGTTTGAGGTTAGAACATGTTTTCTTATCATAGATTATCAAATATAATAAGAGAGTCTGTGCTTGCTAAACGTGGGGCATACAAACACTTCCTCTACCACTACGCCACAATTTGAATATATTAATCACCTTGTTTCATTTCGTAAGTCAATAATTATATTCTAGATATCAATGTTCTTCTCTCATGTGAGAACAAATATGTTTGAGAAGTATAGTAACTAAGTTTATCGATAGATAAAAGATTTGCTATATCATTTATTAAAGTTTCTAGAGAAATGTACAAAAAAAAGGAAAAAGTCTAGCCCTAAAAATGTCGACCATGTTTAATAACCACTTGAGATCTTTCTTTCTACATATAAATATCCTTCCTTCATTCTCAAGTAAGCAATCGAATTGAACGCCACCATCTCTTTGAAAGGTTCGTCACACCTTCAAATTCTCTCCGAAGCAATTTTAACTTTGAGAAATCTCACCTTGTAGGAAGGCCTTAACCATTTTAACCTAGAGAAACCCTTATGTTACTCTAAAACTTATTACTTAATGCTTAACCTTGGGGAATATTGTTGAGTTGTCGGGGGCAACTTAAGAAAAGTGGATCAATGATATGGTAGGGATTTGAACTGGCTGATAAGATTGTGACCCTGGAACTATTTTCTTCTTGTCCATTTATCGCTCCCTTTCTTTCTTGCTACATTCAAATGTTTTCTCTTTGGTTTGCTTTCTAGTCTAGGTGAGGTTTTAGACATTGTTGATGATCTTGATTCTCATTTCTCGTATTAAAGTGTGCATCCTTTGGAAACTAGCGGATGACTTCCCTTCCCTGCTAAGCATTTTCAATGGTGAAGTTTATTTTGATCAACCTGTTCATTTTCATTATGTGCCTTCTTTCTGCAAATCTTGCCTTAGCCTTACGTAGTGCTCGTGTTGGAGTAGTCTGCTGCCCTCCTTTTGTAGATTTCCTACCGGTTGTAAACAAGACAAAATTAGCTCAAGGACGTAACACATTTGTTCTTTCAGTGTTATGCCCCAATATGGAAATCATTGATCCTTTCATTGCGCGCTTTCATGTCAAATTCAGGACATTCAGCCACAGTGACCCTCTGTTGAATGATATTACTTTTGAGGATGTAGCTATTAATGTTTTTTGGCAAGTTACGACACTTTGGAACATTTGGCTAGATAGAAACAGCAGGGAATTCGTGACTGGTGATTATGTCATCTCCCCCTTGCTTCTCTTTAAGGAGGTATATAAACTCTTTCATTTGTAAGCCTTCTGCTCTTTTACCTTGTACGTTGTATAGAGTCTTTAATTTGCAGTTAGCTTTTCGAGAGACAAAACAAGTCTACAAACTCATTAGCTCCACATTATCTTGAGTTGTGGCTTTCTATGTGCTTTAGTATAAAGTTCTTTAGACAATCAAACACACAAGCTCACACAAATAGTTATACATATAACTAGTGGTGTTCACAATGTACATGTATCAACCGAGTAGGGTGTGATTAAACCATATCTTGTGGCAACCAACAAAAAAGACAAAAAAATGCATTCCATTAAGCCCTCGAGTTTTGAACGCAAATCAATGTCAAGACTTGTTCTTCAATCTTGACCTCTAGCTGAAACAAGAATCTGCTAGCCAACAAGATACCCCTGGTCCAAGCCAACTTAAAAGAATAACATGTTTGTTGCATTATCATTAGCACTTGGAAAAGAAACATTTTAATGTAAAAGTGCCTTCCTACATTTCCAAATAATAGTGAGGAATGCTAATCTAGGTGTGTACCATCTGTCTTTCTATTTTCTTTCAATGTGGATCATCTCGAAGAATAACTTCTTGTCATAATGCGCTAGGATGGGTTGGCTGGCAATCAAAATTCTTGTACATATGGAGCCATGAGTCCCAAGTGGCAAAAATATAGCATGTGAGGTACGGTTAATCCGCATTACCCAGAGCATGGACATAAATTGCTCATGCCCAAATTTCTCTCTAGACAAATGGGAAGAACTTATTGTAAAATCTTCCAATAAAAAAACTTGAGTTTCTCTTCGGTTATGTACTTGCCTACTCGAAACCTTGCCCTCCTATGCAATGTTGAATCATGACCATGCCATTTGTGGTTAATAGATGCAACATAATTTTGATGTAGTATTTTGTGACAGCTCATAAATTTTTTTTCCATTGGGCATTAAATAGGATGTCCCATTTAGTTGTATGTCATAGTCTGCAGCCTCTTCTTTAGTGGAGTATCTTTAGATGTATTGGAGAAGGCGAGTTTGTGTTGAAATCAATTTGGGCAATCATCTTGAGTCAAAATAAGTTTCTCCACTATTATGTATTGAGTATCTTAAGCTTTTTGTTTTCAATTTTATCCTTCTCAAATCAAGTATTGTTAATGCATCTCAAGATTCTAGAATGCCATGGTCTTTTTTTTTTTAACCCTAAAAACTATATTTCTTCTTGGATAATTGACATGTGTAGTCCTTGGTAAGTAATCATATGACAAACCAAATTCAATTGTGCTTAAACATCTTGAGAATTTAACTTTGTTGGGGCTTCTCATAGAAGAGGGTGTATATCATGATGAGTTAAAAAGTTGCAATCTATCAAGAAGGCGAGGGCATCTCGTAGAGCACAATGCCACAGATGAGATAAATTTTTGGCCTCATATTTTTTTGTTTAGCATTTGTAAGGATTCAATAGAATTGTCTAAAAGGAATTTATAGAAATTATGTGCCTTTTTGGGGGGTGAAGAAGTTGTGGACTAATCTTCGGCTTCTACTTGTTTCGGTGCTATGGCTCCACTATCTCCCCTATTGAGTGTTCTTGTAAGCTTGATGTTTAAGGTTTGTCACAAATGGTACGATCTAACCTCCTTCTTGGTACTTATATATATTCTCCATTTGATCAATTGTAAGTCCCCAACCTACTTGGAAAAGATGGATGAAAATATAACTTGAGAACTATAACTTAAGATGAAAACATTAGGTGTTTTTTTGTCGATCTTATCTCTTAATTTATGTTATAGCACCCCAATTGTTTCGTGTTAGACAAGGACAAACACATAAAAACTCCTACATGCTTTGATACAATGCATGTTTTGTCAATGACATACCTATGTGAGTTAGCCATATAGGGACAACTTCATGAAAAAAGGGAGCAAAATTAATTTCCTTTCATATAATATAGATCCATAAACTTGGCAAAATTTGTGGAGATGACTGTAAAAAAAGGCTTGACATTTGCTTCCTACCAAAGAGACAAAAATCCATACATCCATTGCAATAGGGGGTTCATTTTATGTTGTTGATTATCAAAGGGTCCCAAAACTTTTTTGGATGAGCTCCATAGATCGCCTCCCATGTGTTGCATTGTAACAAACAATAATGGAGAAAGGGGCCAATTTTAACTCACTACTTGCTCAGGAGGAGAAAAGAAAGACAGATGGTCCCATTAATTTCTAACTTGAGAGTCAATCATAATATAAATCCTTGAATGAAATGACGATTTCTATGGGTAACCCTATTTGATGACAAGTCCTAAATAAGAATCCCCGAAATATTGTATCAAAGGATTTTTCAAAATCTAGCTTGACATACACAAATATGCATTCATTGTAAGAAGTTAAGTCCAATGTTGTCCATGTGTTTAGAACACTATTGGTGATTTGCCTCACATATCATGTCTTTTTTTTTTTATATATGCAATGAATGAGTCTTTGAACCAAGGACTTATGATAGTAGCTTGCAAGAAAAACTCAGCATTGTGAGGAGTCTGAAATCCCGTGGTGAGTGAAGGCTTTGTTTTAGAAATTAGCTTGATTGATTCTTACAAGGATATTTTATGAATGGAGGCCTCTAAGTATTGAATTGGCTAGTCTCAAAGAAATATTCCTTCAAAATCCTTCTCATATTCTTAACAAGCATTATGTTGGGTTTCATTCATTGATTTTGTTGTACATGGCTTATGTAATCTTTAGTTTGTGAACATTAACTTCCAAAAGAAAGAAATGCCACGTTGATCATATTGATGTTGTAACTTTAATATGCATTTCTAGTCCAAGACCTTGAAAATATTCTTGATTGCAATTGAAGCTATAAAATTTACATGTTTGAGTTTATCTAGGAGGTAGTTTCTTTCAGCTTTATGCGAATTTTAATTTTCTAACATATTGCACTCAATGAGATATTCAATGAAAATTGTGCTATAGCTTTAAAAAATTATTGAACATATTTTAATGAAGATAACAGCTAGTGCTTTATGAAACGTGATATTCACACTGTCTCATGGGTTAATCACTTCCATGCATCTCATTTATTAAAAGAACGAAAATTCTTCTTACACATGGATATAAAAGTAGTGGCAAGCAAGACATTGATGTTGTGTTTGTGCATTATGCATTAAATTTTTATGCCTCTCATGAGTGGCAATTGATAGTTCCTCGGTCACATCAGTAGCAAAAGACAAGAGTGTAGTATGATTGAAACACTCATGTTTATTCAAGAATCGACTTGATGCTAAAGTTCCAATTAAAAGTTGAGCAGTTGATATTTTTGCATGCTTTCTCCCCATAGTGCCTTTTAAAACCAATTATATTGTTTCTTCTCTTTCATTGTTATTTTTATATGGATTGTGGATAATATGGCTCCTTTTTTTTTAATATATTTAATTAGATAATTATGAAATTGTAGCACTAAATGTGCTTCAAGGCAAGCTGATTCCTTTACAATCTAATCATGTGAACTATAAGGTGTTCTTTTTCCTATATGGCTAGCAAAAGATTAAATTTATTTTTATTGCTCAAGGAGATACCAATTGAATCAATAAACAATCTAAAGGATAGATGTGGAAAATAATTAAAAGACCAAAGCAAGCATATACTTCCTTTATTTACTCTTGTTATTTTACCATATGTTTGTTATATTTATATATTTTCTAGAGGTGCTTAGCTCGATAAAGGCATGGTATTCACTTCCAAGATCTCGATATGGAAAGGCTTTGAATTTAAAAAGCGATAATGTACCACATAGTATAGTTGAAATGATTTCAAACACTAACTATTTGTCATGATAATGTGTTCATCATATTGTTTTAAACAATTATAGTTGATATGACCACTACAAAAAAAAGTCAACACCCTAAATCTAATGAAAACTTTTCTTTCTAATCTATCACAAAAAGATAAATAGAACACAATTTTTTGAAATAATGTTGTACACTTTTTTGTACTTGTACTAAAAAGAAATGTCCCTAGGACTGTGTGTATCCTAATAACTAATAGAATGTAGTGCACGACTAATCTCAAGCTTTGTGTTCAGAAAAGGCCTCTTTCAAGGTCTTAGCAACAAATAAAATGAAAAACAATACTATTATCATGATGGCACATTTAGAGACATCTCAACACATACCATTGCTCTAAAGATATAGTCATTTTTCTTTGAAACTTTTTTTAGTGGGTCCAAATTAAAATTAAGTGAGCCAAATTATAGTTCATCACCTCTACCAACAACAAATTGCACAAAGAATACAAACCTGATTAAAAGTAAATATTGACTACAAGGAATTCCAAAGTAGATGAAAAATGCAACAAGCAATTATCTATACAACTCAATTTTCTGATATCTAGAATGCTTCTGTAAAAATTTTCTTACTCGTGGTAGTCCATGTTCAAAATGTATGGTTTTAAGTATTAACATGTATGAAACTAATTCTCACTTTACAAGGTCTTTTTTAAATAAATTGTAGCACTTCCAACTATCTCTCCCTTTTTTGGCTATAATGTACTATCCCTATTGGAATTTGTGGCTTTTATGTGTTGATGAAACTCTTGGTTGCCAAAGCAGCCTTTGAAATCATTGAAATTATTTTTTATGGCACATATGACTATTAATGAATCTTGAAGGTAGTAATTTTTTAAATTAGTAATTCAATTTGGTAACAGACAAGTGTTTGCAATTTCTTTGAGATGGTGTGATTGTTGACCATCAAGATTTGGTCTACAAATGAGACACACATGATATCCAAAATTTGTATAGCCAAAAAAAAAATCACTTCGTATTATCAATTAGAAGATAAATCCAATCTATTTTGTTTGTCTTCACATTCTCAAAACAAGCTTGGCATCATAACATTCTCTCACCAATTCGCTTATGACTTGGACACAATATTGTTGGCAATTCTCCCACACTCCACACATTATCATCCCCCCACCCCCAACTTAATAGATTTTCCAGAGGCATGTGTATTGGCATGCTAGGAGTAGGATTGAAGTGGGAACACAAGACTCTTCCTAGGGAGGAGCTTAATTAGGTAGGTGAATCATTCTTCAAACTATAATCAAGTATATGTACTTCATATCCCATTATGGAAATGATGGACCCTTGGTAATCATATTGGGCCCATGTCCAAACCTTTGTATATTTTGTTGGTCAACCTCTAGGTGGGGCTCCTCATGGGGAGGACCTTAATTAGGTAGGTGAGTCATTCTTCAAAGTATAATCAAGTGTATGTCCGTCATGTCCCATTATGGAAATGATCATCCCTTGTTAATCATGGGCCCCCTTGCTAATTAGAATGGACCCATGTCTAAGTATTTCTCTCTTATGGTGGTCAACCTCTACGTGGTCCCCCTCATGGTATTTAATGCAGATGGTTACTACCGATTTTGGTCTCCCCATGTATTTGTGAGCAATCCTTTTATGGGTTCTAATTGTACCGTGCATGTTCCTCGAATGTTGTCTTGCATGTGGTCATTGGTTGTGGCAGACTTGGCTTTGAGTGTTGATGGAATCTTGCTCGAGTCTAGTGCTTGGTATTTGTGGTTGACAATTGAGGACCCACCCAGTTAAGAACGCATCTATTATTCAACATAAAAAGAAGTGAAGCTGTTCATTATATTAATAGTTCTCCTCCAAATCTTAGATGTAGATATGTGAGCCAAAATAACACATTGATGTTCCATCCAATTGATGTTTACACATACAGACTTGTAGAATTAGAGAAATCAACATTCTATAAATTTTGGAGTATGTATGATGTAGAAAAAAAAATAAAAATCAATACTCCTTTTGATTACATTGACAAGACAGGAAACTACTTGTATAGGAGGAGTAAACTTATAAGATTTACTGATTATCATCCTGTGCATCATACAGAAGCCTTCTTTTTCAATGTTTTGCTCAAAAACATATCTTTCCGTAATGAACAAGAATTGATAAGCGAAAATAATACTGATCATTCATATTTCCTGGAGTGCATACTTCAAAATTTTGTTGAGAACGAGGAGGATATTGATATCTACATCGCAGAGTACACCAATAGACAACTTCTTGAAAGAGAACAACAACAAGAAATGTCAAATATACTTCTACAAAAAAAACTACTTATTAGCGAAACAATAACAATGTCAAATTCAGCAATCGAAAATGCACAAACCATATCTTTGCCAAAAGATACGAAAAATGATTTGGGCTTGGAATCTGAATTTAAAAACATGCGGAATTCATCGCTTACTGATGAACAAGATAAGGTATATAAAATTATTGCAAGCTCAAATTTGGGATTGTTTATTCTATCAGGCACTCTAGAAAGTGGAAAAACATTTCTAATACGTTACCTTACTTACAAATGTATCAAGAAAGGACAATCAAACTTGTTAGTCGCAACAACAGGTGCAGCTGCATCTCAATTAGCAAAACATGCATTTATAGTCCACAACTTATTCGCAATTCCAATAAATCAACTTTACATAAAAAAATCCGATACCAACCGATTTTCGACACCAATTAATATCTGAAGCAAAATTTATTGTGATAGATGAAATGTCAATGCTAACTGCTCAAATTTTAACATATGTAATTCATCAAATAAATCAAATAAAAAAAAATCCATCTGGCATTGTATTTGAAAGTTATATCTTTCTTTTAGTCGGTGATCATGCACAACTTCCAGCCATTTGTAAACACAAATCAGAATCGCTTTATTAAATATGTCATCTTTCAAACTCTCCATTATGGAAAATTGCAATACACTTGCAACTATCCTACTCAATTAGGCATGCTGATGATCCCGAATACCTTCATTTCCTGAACAAAATTAGATTCCAAAAGCCCACACAACTAGAAATAGACGAAACATTAACTACTTGTGCACTTCCTAGGTCCGACATACCTGATATAGCAAATCATAATACGACTATCATATGTACCCATAGAGAAGATGTCCTCTAGTTTAACAACCTCATCTTAGAAAAACTATTTTCTACCTCGGATATACTAGAAATTCCTATTAAAACAAATGCTACATTAGAAAGCAATCTGATAACATGGATCAATGATCCATTATTCCATCAAATTCCAAAACTAGCTATAGGAGCAAAGATAATGGTACTTGCAAACTTGGATATTTCAAATGGTATAGTCAATGGCACCATAGCTCACATAACTGCCTTCAAATATTCCAAGATTCATGAATTGACAACAATCATCATTCAAACTGAAACCAACAAAAAAAAATTCAATATAACAAGGTCTGCATTTGCAAAAATTCGATTTGATATGAAAATATTTTACAAATCTACATTTCCAATAATGTTAGCATATGCTATCACTGCACACAAAGCACAAGGTGTGACCATTCGGGAAAAAGCCATCCTAGATATAAGATCAAATTTTGCACCTGGCTTGATTTATGTCATGTTATCTCGAGTAACAAAACGTGAAAACTTGTTGTTAACAATTAAATTGACACCAGAACATTTCCAACCGATATTGATTTCCATTTGAAACATAAATATATTCATATCTTCAACGATGTACTATAATCATTTCTACCCACTTATTTTGTCTTCGTGTATGATTGTATATTTTTATTTTTAACTATGTCTTTTTAATATTTGCAGATTATCAGAAAAGGAAATGGCATCCGAAATTGAGTATGATCCAAAAGAGGTAATTATACAAATTTCATTTCCACTCTGGACTCATAAATGTCCTTTCTTGGAATAAGCACAATATCAAATTCATTGTTTCAGTTATTTCGAAAATTGAAAGCCGAAGTATCTTCTTCAAAAACTTCTCCTGAAATACCATCATCCTCGGAAAAAATATTTCCAACAACAAAACAGATGTTCTTATTGAACTCCTGTGCTATTGATCCAAACACATACAAGGAAGGCTTCCAAACAAATTTAGCTCTAAGCAGATTCATTGAACAAAAGAAGCAAGAAAGAGGGCAATACATCAATCAATATCATGGAGACCCAATCGAAGGTATATTCTATTCCTATTCTTTTATGATTTTATAACATTCTACTTTTCTAAATGTCCATTTTTAATCACCTAGTACAAAAACTATGAATGTTAAATACATCTTTTGAAATGCCATTCCTATTTCAGGGTTTTTAAAACATCTATATGACATATTCTCCATAAACATCCCTGCAACAATCACAATAAATCGACTTGCAATACAACATTTCGATGCTATGTTAAATAAGAACTACTACACAACGAGAAATCTTTACTTCGGCTACAAGATTCCAATTGATGATTGGAAAGATATGAGTTGTGCCGAATTGAACGCAATCACAATGAATTTGGGAAAAAAATTGGGCCACGTGTCAGATGACGATACAAAGCTAACAAATGGCCCAATTCAAATTGACACAGTTTTGGAGATTCTCGAAGGCGAAGTTTCTGCAATGATCACTAACCCAATAAGTGTGTGTTGCCGTCTACATTTCCATATATGTGATTATAAGTAACCGTTTTAACCCATTACATATTAATACAAATTTTCTTGCAGGAAGAAACTTCTGCATCGGCATTGCCATCTACATCCAGTACGCAGGTGAATTTGAACCATACAATGACCTTCTTCTTTATTTATAAGCTTTCCATTAAACTAATACGATTTTCGCTTGCAGGAAACAACATCAACAAAAAAAAGTCCAAGATCAATTATTCAATCTACAAAATAGAATGCAAAGAAACCCATGGTGTCTACATCGGCCAAACATGCAATCTACGACGCCGATTGCAACAACATGCAAGGCTACCACCCAAAAAAATGTAAAAACACTATTCTATGGACCGATATTTTTATGAGCAGTTTCATGTTCAACTTTTAGATGTTGTTGAAGATAGAAAAATAGCTAACAGAATCGAAAGGTTTTATGTTCGACATTGCAAATCAACAAGCGAGTCTGGATACAACAAACTAAGATGTAATCCTATAAATTCAAAGGCATACTGGTATTTAAAGAGACGCAAGCTCCTATAATCCTGTTCATAATGCATTTTTTGCATGCCTTTCGTGTATGCCCACCAATTAAGCTTTTGGCTTGTTAATTTCAAATTTTGCTTTCTTCTTATGCTATTAGTTACAACAACTTGATTTTTTGCAAGTTGTAATTTTAACAATTTTAGATACAATTTTTTTAAGCTTTCAACGTTCTTGATTTTGGTTGCGACTCTTACAAATAAGTCAATAGCCTCATTTTCTACAACTCAATGCAACGTTACAATTGCGTAGCCAGTTGTAACTTTTACAATGTGTCAATAGAACATGTGTTCAAGTCAATGCAAGGCTAGAATTGCGTAGCCAGTTGAGTGGTATGCTAAGTAGGATCGATCGGCTTGACAAAGAGCAATGGTATTGTAGTCCATGTAGCATTAGTGCAAAAGTTGAAAGTTTATTTTCAAAATCTAATCTTTTGCTAACAACATAATTCATGCTTTAACATAGTATATAGGTGTTCTCCTAAACCCTAAATTGATCCATATGATAAGTAGGTTGACTCGGATGATTTAATGTCTTAGTGTAAACCAAACGCTATGTCTTGCATCATTGACCAAATTGTCTCTTGGTGCTTTTTTAAGTGATTTCAAGAACAAAATTGAAAATCATTGCAATAATGTCTCATTGTAGTAAATATGATATCCATAACAAAATTAGTAAAACTTTTACTTTTGTGAGATTAAGGCATCACCTTTACTCCTAGGAGGCATAGGCAATGTGTCACCTCACATGAGGGGCATGTGAAATGACCAAGGATGTTATTGGACCATAATGGCCAATGAAAATTGCCTAACAATGTAGAGTACAAGTACACACACACACACACACACACACATATGAATATTTGAAGTTGATGTGTAAAGCACCTCCTTGCTACCTTTAGTTGCTCTCAAAGTTTAGACACACTTGGATTTTAAATGGATGATGCACCTACCCATTAACATCCAAAGATCAAAAAATTCATTGTTGAATCAATGTGCAACGTGAATGATGCATGGTGAAAAAAATGGATGTGGAATCAATGAAACTTACGTTATCGCATCATAACTCGCAAATTTCTATAACAAAGAAACACATGAGAGCAAGCTTTGGTGTGGCATTAATACCACAACAAGCTTTTGAGTGGCCATATTTCCTCCTCTTAACTTGGCCACACGAGGCGATTTGTTTAGATCCAAGGACTATCATATTGACCTCCTTTGTTCGTTGGTTTTTCCTTTCTAGTGACTTGAATGGATGAGAAGCTTGTGCAAAAAATTAGTTATTCTCTTTGGTGCACGAGCGGTGAGTGGCAAACACCTTCAAGGTGGAGAGATCAGATCAGCTAGGTTGGTTCAAAGATTGGTCGGCAGCTCCGACTGCAACTAGCCTGTACTCTTGAAAGACTAGTTAGCTTGACATAACTTCGAAACCTAGATGCACTCTCCTCAGAGACCCAACATGCACCCATATCTCTCAAATCTTTCTCTCTTATAATGCAAATGCTGAGAAGAGCACCAACATATATGTGCATGAATGTGGGCAGCCCTTATCTCTTCTCAAAATGAGAGTACCTTATCTGCTTTGCAGTGATGCTGCACGCCCCTAGTTGGTCACAAGAAAGTGAATCAAAGTAGCTACCTCCACTTATTGCCACGTGCCAGCAGCAGCACGGCTAGTAGTGCCAGCTCAGCAACTAGTGACCATGGGAGCCGTAATGGTGGTCCCATGACGCAACGGACCACGGGCCACGGTCTAATTTGACTTGGATGTGACCTTCTCTTTGCTTTTTTTTGCGTTCCTTTGTTTTTTCCCCATTTCCTCTCTGAAAACACTACCTCTCTCTGCTCTCCTTCTTTCCTGTTACGATCCATATTTTGTCGTGAAAACAGTTCGATGCTTTGATTCTTCGGGAAGAAGCAGCTCTGATATATAGTGAGAAGGAGCTGTTTCTGGAGCAGAGGGGTTGCTTTGGCTGCTGAGCCGGTTTGTGGACTTGCAGAGTACTTTCTACCTCTTTTTTTTGTGATTCAACTTTTTTGCATTGAAGTTTGTTTAAGGGATTAAAGTTGAACGACTGTTTTTGGGATTTCTTTGTAATGCGCTTGTTGACTCAGCTTTGTGAGTACATCAAAGCTTTTGCCTCAGCTGCAAAATAGTTTTGAGAGGTTTTATCTTGATTAGTATATGTTATAAGTGACTTGAGAAGGTGTTTCCAGGTTGCCATAGGCATTGGAGCCTGTTATTTTATGATTTCTCTTGTATGTCTTGATTTTTGTGGCAGTTTTGAGTTGAAGTTGAACTGCTGAACTGAAAGACAGGAAAGGAAAATTTCATCAACTCACCACTTTTTGGAGGACTGTTATAGTCATTTCTGCTTCACTGCCTTTTTCTTTTCACCTCACACTTACTGCAAAGATATTATCTATTTTTTGAGTGATTTGCACTTTGTTGATGCAGTGCTGCTTTTCTTAGTATCTCTCAAGCCGTTGGCATAGGCTGTAAGCTTAACATTTTCAAGTAAGGAAGGGTTTTGCCAGAGTTGATTTACATTTGCGGGGGGGCTGAGGTAGCGTGAAAGAGAGGGAGAGATGATGTCGAAATCCTATTCCAATCTTCTGGACCTATCTGGAGAGTACCCTACGTTTTCCCGCGGCGGTAGGAGGTTGCCTAGAGCTGTGACAGTGACGGGCTTCTGCTCTGAGAATAGGGATGATGAGAATGCCAACAGTGTGACCTCGGATGCTGCCTCCTCCATTGGATCCCATGACAGAGCCATCATTGTGGCCAACATTTTGCCCCTTCATGCTCAAAGGAGGGCAGATAATCTGTGCTGGTCTTTCAGCTGGGACGAAGATTCTCTTCTGCTGCAGCTGAAAGATGGCTTGCCAGAAGACATGGAGGTGCTTTACGTAGGTTGCTTGAAAGTGGAAGTGGAATTAAGCGAACAAGATGAAGTAGCGGCGAATCTTCTCGAAAATTTCAACTGTGTGCCGGCCTTCTTGCCTCCAGAGTTGAGAGCTAGATTCTATCATGGCTTCTGCAAGCAACAGCTATGGCCGCTGTTCCACTATGCCCTTCCCTTGACTCCTGATAATGGCGGGAGGTTCGATCGATCCCTCTGGCAGGCATATGTTTCTGTCAATAAAGTGTTCGCTGACAAAGTGATGGAGGTGATTAGTCCAGATGATGACTATGTGTGGGTTCATGACTACCATTTGATGGTACTTCCTACATTTCTGAGAAAAAGATTCAATCGAATTCGGCTGGGGTTTTTCCTTCATAGTCCTTTTCCATCATCGGAAATCTATAGAACACTTCCGGTCAGGGAGCATATACTGAGAGCCCTCTTGAATGCAGATTTGATTGGATTCCATACGTTTGACTACGCCAGGCACTTTCTTTCTTGTTGCAGTCGGATGCTTGGCTTAGAGTATGAATCAAAGCGAGGATATATTGGTTTGGAGTACTATGGGCGAACTGTGGGGATAAAGATCATGCCAGTTGGTATACACATGGGTCAGTTAGAGGCAGGACTGAGGCATTCTGACACTGAATGGAGGATTGGAGAACTGAAGGCACAGTTCGATGGGAAGATAGTATTGTTAGGGGTTGATGACATGGACATTTTCAAAGGCATTGGTCTCAAGTTTCTGGCAATGGAGGAGCTACTAAATCAGCATCCCAAATGGCGAGGCAAGGTAGTGATGGTGCAAATTGCAAATCCTGCTAGAGGGAAGGGGAAGGACGTCCTTGAAGTTCAGCACGAGGCATATACGGTAGCTAAAAGGATAAATGAAAGATACGGAAGGGAAGGCTATCAGCCTGTCCTCCTGATAGATAGACACGTTCCGTACTATGAGAGGATTGCGTACTATACTATGGCAGAGTGCTGCATTGTAACTGCTGTAAGAGATGGAATGAATCTAATTCCCTATGAGTATATTGTTTGTAGGCAGGGTATCTTATCATCAGATGAAGCATCCTGGACGCCAAAAAAGAGTATGCTTATAGTCTCCGAATTTATTGGTTGCTCACCTTCACTTAGTGGAGCTATTCGAGTTAATCCTTGGAATATAGAAGCTGCAGCAGAGGCAATGAATACTGCTATTACAATGCCAGAATCAGAGAAGCAGGCAAGGCATGAAAAGCACTATAAGTATGTGAGCTCACACAATGTTGCATATTGGGCTCAAAGTTTTATTAGTGATTTGGAGAGAACTTGCAGGGAACATTCACGGCGGCGGTGCTATGGCATTGGTTTTGGATTGGGCTTCAGAGTTGTTGCTCTAGACCCGAACTTCCGCAAGCTTCTTACAGAGCACATTGTTTCAGCTTACAAAAGGAGTGGTTACCGTGCCATTTTACTGGATTATGATGGCACAATGGTGTCGCAGGCCTCCATGAACAAGACTCCAAGTCCAGAAGTAATCTCACTCTTAAATACTCTGTGCAGTGATCCTAACAACGCTGTCTTCATTGTTAGTGGACGAGGTCGGCAGATTCTCAATGACTGGTTTTCTTCCTGTAAAAATTTAGGTCTTGCAGCAGAGCACGGTTACTTTTACAGGTATGCTCATGTCACCTTACCAAACGTTTTCTGACATTTGAAATTATTGAAACGCTCATGTCAGTATGCTTGATCTGGGGTTAAAATTTTTTCAAGTTTCTTTGATCCAAATTAACAGGATGCAGAGTTCAATATTCAATTTTACTCTCTTCGACGCATTTGGATGCTGAGGTTTGCTTGACTGATCACTAATCCCTTAAGTACATTTGTGATGCCAAGGACCTTCGTGGTTGTCATGTGCTGTATGTAATTGGCCCATGAGCTTATTAATGAATTACCAAAATAGCCATGGAGCTAAACTAGACTAGAACTAGTCATTGGAATTGTTAATAAAAAGGCGCAAACAACCACACCACATTTGTATTGGCGGGAATTATAATAATGGTTGTAAGGCCCAAATTAAGGTAATAAGGCCCCAAATGTTAATTAGAGGCACTAAAGACCCACTATAAATAGAGGAGGTCGTGCTAATTTGGAAGCTATTCCACTTTTATGATTTTTGAACTTTTGGTGATCTTGAAGCTTCTCTTTGAGAGCTTTCTTGATAGTATTGATGGTTCATGTGCCTACAATCACATGAGAGCTATGATCATGCTCTAGTTTCAGGCCTAATCTTGTGAATGATCAATAATAATGAATAATGGATTCTATCTTTACCCATTTTGGTGAAGTTTTGCTACATTTGGTTAGTTTCTTGAATTTTGACTAGTTTCTTGATTTCTTGTATTTCCATTGTAATTTGATGTTCTAATGAATGGATTAGATGTTTGAATGCTAAGATTGGCACATGACAATTTTGGTATCAAAGCATTAGATCCTTTCCCTATCAGATTTGGTGGTTTTTGTTAAATTTGGTAGAGTTTCTTGTTCTAGTTTTCTTGATTTTTCAATTTCCAACAAGTTTTGATTCAAATTTTGACCATTTAATCTTCAATTTTTTGTGTGATTTCTTATTGTAGATCAGTAGATCTTTTGTTTAGCTTCTTGGAGGTGGTGAGATTTTTTGATTTGGAGCTATAATGACCAAGTTATGGCCATTTTAGTGTTTTCATTCCAATTTTAGCTAGCTAAGTTTTTGCAGTATGTTTTTCTCCATTTTTGGCTGTAGTTTTGGTCGAATTTTATGACTGTATTTCTATAGGATTGTAGATCTCACTCGTAGCTTGAATTAGAGCCAATTTGTAGCCAATTTGGTTGGAAATTGAGGGAGATATGGCAATTCTTGTGAAGGAGGTATAATTCTAGATTTTGGTTGAATTTTTGGGAGAGAAGCACTTCAACCTTTCATTGTTGAAGTTCTCTTCCTTTGGAATTTTTTTTTTTCAAATTTTTAATTTTGAAGTTTTTGCCAGAAATTTAAAATTTTTTTTTGACCTAATCCTACCTACACCCAGCCCTAACCCTAGGGCCTCATAAACCCTTTTTATAAAAAAACTACCCTCCACATCATCTCGCGACTTCTCCACTTCTCCACAGGCGATTCCTTTGGCTGGCGAGTTCCACCTGCGAATTCTTTGGCTGGCGAGTTCCACCTGTGATCTCTTTGGCTGGCGAGTTCCACCTGCGTTTTCCCAAACTCCTCTCTTCCTGCGAATTCTCCACAATTTCTCGTGAGTCCCTGGCACCTGCGAATCCACTTGCAAATCCACTCGGGCGAATTTCTCATGAGTCCCTGGCACCTGCGAAGCCACCTGGGCGGTCCAACTTTCTTTCTTAAATTCGACTTTCTTTTCCCCCCTTCGCGACTTCTTCCGTCGTACCCTCTCTCGCGCTCATCGGGCATATTCCAAGAATATTATCCTCCAGCAGTCGCGCTCTCCTCCCCTCGCGATTACCACATCTCCTGGCGAATACCTCCTTTGTCACGAATACCCTCCTGGCGATTTCTCTCTCCTGCGACTTCTTCATGAGTCTTCCCACCCCCTCGCCTTCACGAGCTCTGATGAAATAAGTCTCTGAACTAAGAGCTTGATTTTTTCCAGCTCTTTCTGCTTTGCATTTATTGCTTTCGTACTTCCTCGGATAATGCTCATCAGCTTCAACTTTGATCTTCTATAGTCATGAATTTCCCCTCCACGATTCCGTTTTTCACTTCACGCGTCATCTCCTTCATCTCCACGATTTCATTTCTCATTTTGTTCTCTCTTGCTTCGAATATCCCACGGAATATTCTGTGAAGAATATTCTTTGAATATTCCCCATCAACGTGCCCGAAGAAAAAAATTATCGTCAATTTCCATAATTTTTCACGGTTCTTATCTGTTACGAGCACACCAATGTTTCATAGATTCCAAATGTTATAAAATCTAATTTGTAAATTTTTTTTAATAGGCCTTCTATCTAAGTTTGTCTATTTTACATTTTTTTTGAAACTCTATATCTTCTTCGTTTGAAGTCGGAATTCAGTGATGTAAAAACGAAAATTGTTCAGTTCATTGCGCCGAGTACAATGATTATCATTTCGTCATCATTACTTGTTATTTTAAAAATTTTTATAGGACCTTTTGCCTTAACTTGTTTCCATTTTATACTTCAATTTGTTTTTATTAAAAAAAATTTCATATCTCTTCAGTCTGACATCGGATTTCAACGCTGTAAAAAGAAAAAGTGGTCATTACGTTGAGTTCAATTAAATGGCACCGAAAAGAATGAGTAATACTGAAGAAATTCCTGCTACGGAAAATCCAGCTAGAACGGAGGAAATATTAACCAAAGTTTTAACTGCTATACAAGACATTATTGAAGTGAATAAACAAGCATGGCAACAGGTGCAGGAAAGCTCGCAGCGGCGTTGGGAGAAAATGTTAGAGTTCTCAGTTGATGTCGCGTTTTGAATCTATGATGAGTACTACTCTACAAAAACAGGATGTTCATCAAGGTCAGAATCCGTCATCATTCCTGAATGCTTCAACATCCGAAATTCCGGGCCAAAGTAGTTATGATCATCTGGAGACTTGGCGAAACAATAAGGGAAAGCAACAAGTATGTGATGATCAACCTATCTGGTTGCAAAGAACTGTTCCAACACCAAACGATTTTCCTACTGGTGTGGCTGCTCAAGATCCACAACAATGGGTACTACAAGAGCTTGAGTCATACAACAAAATTGCCACCTCATTATCGGAATGCGGTAAATTTTAATACTCATATGAGTATTATAGATTGCGCTTAAAAGAATCAAGGGTTTAAGAGGGATGGTAATGATTTCAAAAATAAAATCTACATGCCCAACTTCAGTGGGAGATGTGGAAGAATGGCTACACAAATTGGATAAATATTTCCAATTATTTTCATGGACGGATCAAGCAAAGATTGCTTACGCTTCACTACACTTCGAGGGTCCAGCTTATGTTTGGTGGAAGAAACTTGAGGTTGATCCACATGTTCAATCAGCGATCTACAATTGGCTGCAGTTCAAGCAATTGTGTACTAAGGTTTTCTTGAATCCATTTCAGGAGAAAATGTTTTTTCAACGTTGGTGTTCAGTTCAGCAAACGGGCTCAATCCAAGATTATAATCATAAATTTTGGCAATTGACAATTAAGGTCAAATTGGACGAAAGTGTACATTTACACCGATATATCCATGGGTTACAACCTCAAATTGGAGTTGATGTGGAAGCAGCCAGATGTACAAGTTTGGATTCAGCAATTCAATTAGCTTTGATCCATGAATAGAAATACCCTTCAACGACAAAAATGTACCAAAGACAAGGGACGATTGCAATCAACACATCTTATAATACGTTTGGGGCTCCAAAATCTCAGTCTGGTACCAATCAGTTTTATAAGTCAAACATCTCGATTGGAGTCTTCAAGGGTAACAAAAGTAACAATAATACCAACAAGGGTACTATTGTGCATTATCCGTTGGCGATAAATTGGGAACTAAAGTTGCTGGGAAGGGAACGATATCTACAATGATGGGCAATCAAAAGCCAAGACCTGTTTAGAAACTATCGGACAACCAAGAGAGGAAACTTAGAGCATTGGGGCTTTGCTTCAGATGCCAAGAGAAATATGACAAGGATCATTGGAAGGTATGTAAATTTCGTAAACAAGAGATTCGATTAACGGCCATGAGCGGAAATCCCAATGAGGAGAATCAATCAGGCAAAGAGGAAGTTGAAAATTTATTGAGTAAAGATGACATTCAAATGCTGCAAGAACGTCAATGTGACTGAATTGACGATGAAGAGTTGCAGATTGATAACGAGGGATGATAGAAATGCGTCGATAGGAAGGACATGAATGCATCACTCATGTGCATGTCCTTAAACGCATTTGATGGTTCTCATTCTGCTAGGACTTTCCGTATTAAAGCAAAAATTAATGGTAGAGAGATTTATATTTAGTTGATAGTGGAAGTACGCATAACTTGTTCAATAGTCGTTCAATCAGGAGTTGTAATATAGCTACTATGAAGATTCCGAAGCCATTGAGAGTACAGATTGCTGATGGAAATTATAGAATCACAACAGAATCCAAGATTCAAATGGGTAACTATGAATTTAAATCAAACTTCCATGTGGTCGACATGGGCCCTATCGACATGATACTTGGTGTCGAGTGGTTACAGACGTTGGGTGACGTTACCTTTAATTTTGAGCAGGGAACAATGCATTTCGCACAGTCAAAGAAAACTTTTGAAATTCATAGCTGCAGGAAAGAAGAATCAGGTTCCTATTTACGCACAAGCTCGATGCATATCTCGAAAGCATGTAGATATGTCCTATTGAAAGTGGAAATGGATGAGGGTAAAATTAAAGAAGTCAATGCAAAGCCTATGAATACAAGGATACAACAAGTTTTAGACAAGTATAAAGATGTGTTTCCAAACACATTACCAAAAGGGGATCGTGTGTGTGTGTGTGTGTGTGTGAGAGAGAGAGAGAGAGAGAGAGAGAGAGAGAGAGAGAGAGAGAGAGAGAGAGAGAGAGAGAATTGCACAGAATCTATTGAGCAAGCTAAATCATATTTTTCGCAGTGGGAATCTGAATTGTTGTAGCTAATTTTTTTAGCTTCGGTTCTTAATCAAATGCATCAAGTTCATCATAGTTGTAGAGAGATGTCTTGAAGGAACTTATAATGTCCTCCCTGATGTAGAGGGATCGATCTAGTGAGCTAGGAGGGAATATCTGCATGTGCAAGAGATGGAGGCTTCATTCTTTTGGTTTGGTTCGTAGCTAGCCTCATCCTTGTTCTCGCCTCATATAAGAGAAGTGACAAAACATAGCCTGTTTTACAGAGTATGTTCGAAGCGTGTTGGCTTCTTACAGCTACTTGTGTGGAGTTTTGATCAACAAAGTATTGATGCCATATCATTCATTTTGCAATGAATTCTGGGCTCTTGTTTGAAAGTCAGTATCCTTCTTTGGCTCAGAAAAATACACATTGTTTTTGTGGAGGACCTTGTTTCATTTCTGAATCCAAGCTGCAGAGTTACTCGGCCAGTGGTTTTTTATCTGTGCGAGTACGATTTGTGCCTAAGATTGGGATATACTTTAAAGTATTCACCTTCTACTATTTAACATTGAGTACTTAAGTTCTACCTGATCGCCTTAAGAGAGGAAACAAGTTCCCTCTCTTACACACCCAAAAGACATGATGCCATGTGCGTAAATTGCTATGGCCATGCTAAGGTCATTTTCCAATTTAACAAGCCCATGTTGAAACAACTAAAGATTCACGGACACCAAGAAGGATGATAATGTTACCTTTCTTAGGCTGTACAAAAGTAGAACTAGTTTTGCTTGTTTGAGTTTTGGGATATTGAATCACACTTGTGAGTGCCGACGGACATTCAAGTTTATTGGGATCAAGTGTGTTATAGATTTATCAATGTTCAACGGCATAAGAGACATGCCTGTCTTATTCTAATAATAAATCTGGTATGTTCAAAAAACTATTGACTCTTTGGTGCTGAAGTAATCTATTGCTCATGTTGCTTATGCACTAAATTCAGTAGTTAAAATCTCAGTTGCTATTTTGGGATGAGATTTTACGAAGCCAATTGAGAGCAGTTTTTCTGTTATTTCAGTGAAGTCATAATTCACACTGCTCTGTAAAGCATCTAATATGCATTTCGTTTCATTTTTGCATCTCATTTTGAACTGGGCATTCATTTACAATGGATGAATGAATTCTTAGGTGGCATCAGGATGCAGAATGGCAAACTTGTGTGCCTGTTACTGATTTTGATTGGAAACAAGTTGCACTTCCTGTCATGAGATTATACACTGAGAGTACTGATGGCTCTTCCGTGGAAATGAAGGAAAGTGCTTTAGTTTGGCATCATCGTGATGCCGATCCAGATTTTGGATCTTGGCAGGCAAAGGAACTTTTGGATCATCTTGAAAGTGTCCTTGCTAGTGAGCCCGTGTCTGTGAAAAGTGGTCAGTATATCGTTGAAGTGAAGCCACAGGTATGGAAAACAGGAACTTTATCATAGCCACAATACAAAGAAAATAGTGAAAAGTTCTGAAGAATCAGTTTTGTTATTTTGCTTAGTAATTGCATCACATACGTGCCGTTGCTTGTGTGCAGGGAGTGAGCAAAGGTGTTGTTGTTGGAAGACTTTTATCCTCCATGGCAAACAGGGGGACTACCCCGGATTTTGTTGTTTGTGTGGGAAATGATCGATCTGACGAAGACATGTTTGAGAGTATCGAGAAAAGTATGGCATCTCAGTCCCCATTAGCAGAGGTTTTTGCTTGCACGGTGGGGCAGAAGCCAAGCAAGGCTAGATACTATTTGGATGATACCGTCGATGTTGTGAAAATGCTGCAAGGTTTAGCATCAGTGTACGAGCCAGCCCCTCCTAGGGGGCTCATGACATCCAGTTCGGATAGTAATTTGGACAGCCCAGGCCTCACAGTGTTGGACTGAGGTAAGTCTTTTTCGTGGAAGATTCACAAATTTACTTGCTTTTTATCATCTCACGAGAAAGTTTGAAGGTTATCATGGCTAAAGGATTTGATTTGGTACATGTGATTTTTTCGTCATTTCAACAAGGAATACCGTTTATGGGATGTAAACCTCATCTTTTGTGTGCTAGTTTAACCTTTCAATCTTGCATTGAATGGCATCCGCTGTTGAAAGTGGAGTATGTTGCACCTATCGACTTCTGCAGTCTCCAGAGCACCAGGTGTAGGGTGTAAACATAACCTTTGCATACTAATTTTGGCCTTCAATCCACCGTTGCTCATCTATGACTGGCAGGCGGCATTTCAGATATTGGAGCATATTCTACTGACTTCTACTGGAGTGTCAGTTACCTGGTATATCTGCTCTGAATCTTGCCAGGAGGGAGTATAAGAAGCTTACACTAATTTAAAGGGTTTTTTCTTGACAGTTTTCCTATACTATGCAAAGAACTTCTACTTAAGAAACGGAAATAGATACTTTGGCAAGAGCTACAAGTTGATCTTTTTTGGTTTGGTGCTTGGAGCTCTTGTTAGTTGTAGAGAGTTGCATGGAGGATTGGCTATATTTCTCTAGTTGTACTAAGTAGTGCAAGTTCGTGATGAGTTGGCACCTATGTCCTTCAAGTCGACCTCAACTTCCACCTTAGTATCAAGTGTAGTATAACAAGTGAAACAGACATAAGGATCATATGACCCTTTTAAATAAAAGTCGATGGATGTGAAGTCTGCCATTCTATCTATGAAGTTAACGAGAATGACTCTTTTTCTGGGTCATTATCTTCTCGTATGTTTGTGGTTGAACACATGACAAGCTTTTTGCAAGTATTTCAGCTAGGAATAACCAGCATAGTATTAGTGAGAAGTAAATCGTATGATTTTTTAATTCTGGTGCATTATTACGTTCCTTTACTTAAAGATTAATAAGGCATTTATGTTTTATGTTGTTTTTTAGGGTTTGTACTTTCATTGTGTGGCATGGAAAAACAGTTGCTTCTAGTGCCCTCCTGACACCTGTATAATATTTACTCTTTGTTTGTTGTATGGGATGGACCATGTTTATCTATGAAATATTTGAACACCAAGGCATAAAAAATCTGTCATATTCAACTCATTCATGAATGATATGCCACTATTTGAATTGGGAGAAAGCCCCATGTATGCACAATTGATGGGACACATTTGCTATGAATGAATTATATGAAACAACCATCTTGTCTTGGTGAGAAATTGAATCTAGATGAAAGCGAAAGCAAAGTTATTGTCACAATTATGCTTGTTTTATTGGTTGTAGTGTGTGCACATGGGTTATTGTCACAATTATGCTTGTTTTATTGGTTGTAGTGTATGCTGTTACTCTAGGAAATCAGGTGGCTCTATTTGAACTCTCATTACTTCAAGCTTATACCTTCTACATGCAACGTGCCAAAGGATTGATGGCTGGCATTTGGACCTCGCTGGAGGCCTATTGGGCCAAGGGTCCAAGGTCGTATCATAATTTTTGTAAAGTCACATCTCGCAATTCTTGTAGCAAGTTTCACGCTTTGTGGGCAAGTTTCTTCATTTGAGAAGTACTTGTATGAGTCCTTCCATCATTTTTTGGTGCAGTGCTATATTGTAATATGACATTGTGTATAAAAAACATGTATGTGATTTATGTATAGAAAATGCCAAGATAAGTTGTGCTCTAGTATTTAATGACATTTGTCAAAGCTTCAAAAAAGTTGCTTTTAAGGGAGGGTGTTGAAATAGTTAGTGAGTAATGTTAACTTTGTTGGCATGAAGTCAATTTACTACCAAGTTATTTGACATACTTAAAATGTGCTTATCAATGACAAATAGCTATGAAGGCCCAAGAGCCTTGTAATGTAATCAATATGGCCAGATGCTTTCTATGTGCAAAAGCACAAACTACTAGTAGACAAGTTGTGTAGGGACACAATAGTTATTTCATCCGTCCTTGGATTGTTCTTATTGGGTTATGCACATTTCAAGAAGGCAATGATAGGGATAGAGTCAATTGATCGGCATGGCACTTGGTAGTTGGTAGATCCTCCACTTGATAAGAATGGGTGTATACTTGCATATGGTAACATTGCCAAGCACAAGGCTTGCTTAGTGGTGTAAGGATATGCTCAAAATGAAGTTATTGTACAGTATTTTGATTCTATGTTCCATCATATATCAATGTCGATCCCATTATCATGAGTTTCAATTGCAGGTGTAACTCGGGAATCTCTAGGAATATAAACTAGCTATAGCACGTGATTGCTGTTTGGTAGAGATTGTCGGGGGAAATAAATTAACAAGATTGTAAAGATCAAGAACTAGACTCTTGATTAGGTCAATGCATCATCACACATGTCGGTTAGTGTTAATGCAACATTATGAGCAAGGTTAACAAATGTCATTGAGAGTCAAAGTCCAAGTATTCGTGCCACCACCACCATCTCCAATACGATACATTGAAGAAATAGTTGCAAGATAATGAGTCTTGGCAATCATGTATATGTATGTGATTGATATTGGGGCCATTTGCCATCAAATTTTGGCATGCAAAAATCGATGGACGTTAAATGGTTGAAATGATGATGCTCAATTGATGTGAATTTGGAGCATTGCTAGATGGGTGGAAGCATTAGTGGGCATTGAACAAGATCGGTACTAGAATATATCTCAACAAGGTGATGTTTCATAATTTCAAAGGTTTCCATGAAATATATTTGTAAGGGAGCAATTAACAAGTGCACTAAGTGTCACAAGGAGGGAAGAACATTTGACATATGAAAAGAGCTTAGAATTGCCATAAATGGCAAGAATGTCTCTTTATTGCTATCTCGTGTTGATATTTCAAACAGTGGTTTGGTTTTAAAGGAAAGAGGAAAAGCAAACAAATGGAAGAGAAAAGTAAATTAGTGATTTTCTTTCGAGTTTTTTTTCAAAAGATTTTACTTTTGGGTCTTTCATTTTTTCTATTCTATTCAATGCCCATTAAGAATAATCACATTGGAAAGGAGTATTTTGTAGTATATCTATCCTTAGAGAGTTAAAAATATGCTAATTGAATATGTAGACATAACCCTATATCCTTATTACCACATTAATTGTTTATGAGAAACTAAAGAGTTGGAGAGCCGAAATTCTTAAACATTGGCCAAGTATAACAAAACAAAAGGGTCTTTGACATCATCTTCATGGAAGGTCTTGTTTTTATTATGTTTGCTTTATTAGTGAGGTATTTCTTCTTATGTGAGCTGCATGTGATGGAAATTGTTTGGCCTCTTAACACTTTGAAGATGTGAGTCCTTTTAGATGGGCTATATGCCGGTATGGAGGTTGCTTGTCCTCACAACACTCCAAGGATGTGAATAGTGCTATCTTATGGTTTGCTCAATCTATACTTGCCACATAATTTTATTTACTTCTAGTGTTAGGTGTACATCTCACAAAGAAGGGTGTGATCTCCTTGTCATATAGAACAAAATCTTGTAGCAAAATTTTCAAGTGAATTGAATGTATGGAAGTTGTTTTCAGTCACCAACAACTTTAAGATTCCAAATTTGGAAAGCTAAGACCTATAGACCAAACTTTTTTTTTTTAAAGAGTAAAAAATAAAAAAACTAGATATTAGTTTAATGTACCATGTAAACAATCATGATTAAAAAAAAACACATTCAAAATGCATGGTGAAATATGACAATCTTTTCCATCTAAGAGAAACCTATCAAAACTCCTACTTATCTTAGGACAATGAAAGTGGTTGACTTCTAACACTTGAAAAGATACAATATTGAGATTAACAGATAGCAATCATGGTGCCACATACATCCATAAATATACATACATAAACACATATATATATGTATGTATATGTGTAGATGTATGTATGTGTGTGTGTCTATATATATATATATAAAACTTACATCCACTTTTATGCATGAGTGAGGGGACCCATGCATCCTCCTCCCCTCACCCATGCGTACACATTTTTTGAACTAAAAAACTTGGGGAGGAGGATGCATGTATGGGGAAAAGGATGCATGGCCCTCCTCCCCATGCATTCTTAACATGGCCCTCTCTCTCTCTCTCTCTCTCTCTCTCTCTCTCTCTCTCTCTCTCTCTCTCTCTCTCTCTCTCTCTCTCTCTCTCTCATGGATGCTCCTTTGTTCAGTTTCACCATACTGCATTAATAGAAAAGTGGACAGATACTGACATACCGCTACTTCAAACTTACAAGGTTTTTTTTATTGTTGTACCCTTGCGTATGATGAAGTTCCATTTTTAACTTCTTCCCACAAATGGTTTGGTCTGTTTAAAATAATTTGGAGGGAAATGGAATTTCCCACTCCCACTTTCTCCTTCCAGGTTACTACCTTACTGGGCACTATAAGTGCATGCTGTTTTCAACCCTTTTACAACATCGGTGAAGAACTTTGCTCCTCTGTCACTCGCTGAAAGTGTGCCCTACCTACCTACGGATCAACGATTTGACAGCTTACGGTATGTATCTGCTTCTCTCTTACACTCCTCTCATATTACCTCTACTTTCCGGAGAAGGATGCCTTAATAATGTTCTGCTTTGATATGCCATTCATCACTCTAAACCATGTAAAGGCTGTGATAGGTCAAGAACACATTGAGGTCCAACGATGGACAACAATGTTACTTTTTGATTCTTGAAACCGTCCATCATGCCTCAGTAGGCAGCGATGGGGGGTATGCAACCAACTGGATCTTTGCAATGCAAGTTAACTAACATAGTCAGGAGATGTCTTGTAAAGTGCTTTCTACATAACTTTTCGTAGCAATATGCTCACTCCATGGTTTCTTGGCTTGCTTATGATTTAAAAGAGTAAGAACTCATTCGCTTAAAAACTACTATGGCTGTCTCTCAAGAAGCTACGTCTACAACCATTCAGGTACGCTTTCCGAGTTTAAATAAACTCTTCACAACTTCGGTAAGTATTGTAGTTCTGGTTCCATAAAGGCTATGATATACCTTTACTCTGCACAAATTCACTTTTTCTTTCCGCTTTTCTACTTCCCTTGTTTGAAAGTAAGTAACGACATAAGACCACACTCAAATCAAACTAAAATACCTTGAAATAAGAATTTGTCACCAAAAGTAATAGTAAGGACTCCAGTATTATGATCTTAGACAGCATGGATATGCGTAAGAATCTTAGTTTATACTAAGGGAGTAGAATGGCACGGATCTGCCTTACTACCCAGTATTTGAAAAGAAAAGGCTCAGGAAAAAGAAGGGCAGCATGAAACTCTACCCAAAACTAGCCCAAAAATATTATGGACCTTTTAAAGTCAAGTAATCAATGAGGTTACATGTGAGCTTGACTTGTCTATTACTTGGAAAATCCATAACAAATTCCATGTAAGCTTGCTAAAGAAATTCAATGGTCCAGAACCATAAGGATTTACGGATTTCGAACCTCCAAAAGTTTAAGGAACCGAAGAAATCCTTCAACTTGAGCAGATCTTGATGCACAAGACAAGAACTGGAAGAAAGGGGATAACTTCTATATTATACCTCCTCAAATTTAAGAATTATCCTACTACGGATGCAAGATGGATGGAAGAAGAATTCTTCCAAGAGTATCCAGAAATTTTGAATGTTTATTTGAGAAATGTCCGTTGAGGACAACGCTTAATGCATCGGAGGGGTGTAACATTGTATAGACCAAATTGACCAAGAAATAAAGGCTATCCAGTCTTCCATTCTTTTTGTATGAAACATAATTTGAATATTAGAGCTTATTACTCTAACTGATGAACTATGAGTGCATGTATCATTACCTGAAGACAAGAAATGAAACTGTAGAGCAATGCTAACAGTTTGATATGCAGGTTTTAGAAATAGAATCTAATGATGAACCATTTTATGGTATGACTCCTAACCTTTTCTTAAGGGTATGTGCAGGTACTAAGAAGAGTACCTGAAGAATGAATCTAAAGAAGCTTCTTAAAGCTTAAAGACGGTACCTGAAGAAGGCTCAATCGAGTCTATAAAGAAGGCTCAATCGAGTCAATAAAGACTGGGAGAAGAAACCAAAGGACCGATCACCCTTTGTGTCACACTCCGCTAAGATTGGGGATGGGCAACAACTAGAAAAAAGGGCGTAGGAATTGATGAAAACTATGCAAGGTAAGATGGACATAGATCAACTTTTCTAGAAGGATAGTCAAGATCAAGTGCTAGGAATCGTCTGGACATGTTCGAAACAAATGCATAATTCAAGTGTCCTAAGCAATGATGCCATAGTAATGCTTTATTGACAAGAACAGAGGTTTTCAAAGCTTGACTAGAATTAGAATAACAATGTGCCAATCTATATAAGTATCCATGCCTCTTGCCGAGTGCAAGGATCTTATTACTCCTATCGATAATTCTGCATTGATCAGTTTCAAACTCTAACTTATGAGCTAAATCTGTAATTCTACTTACTGATAACATATTTGTAGAGAGTTTAGGAACATACAAAACTTTTGACAGTAGTTTGAACTGATCATGCTGGAATCTTAATCTTACAGTACCTTCAACTTCGATAGTGTGAGTACTATCGTCACCAAGACAAACATACTTCTTTGTGTTGTAAGGCGTATAGGATTGGAAAAGCTCACGATGATTGGTCATATGTTGAGTAGCTCCAGAATCCAAAAATCACGAATCATCCGAATTCGCGTATTTGTCTTTGACCATAAAAGCGCCTTCGTCCATTTCGACTTCAGGAGATGCTGTAACTGTATTTGCTTGTTGATAAGGTTGCTTGGCTGCATTCTTCGCTTTGAGAATTTGGAAATCTTGGATCTCATGGTTATTGCATTTGCAATACCTACAAAACATCTTCTTCGAAGAATGTAGATTTGATGATTGTTCTTGACTTTGAGTCTGTTTCTGATTCGATGTAGACTACTTGGAGCCTTTCTTTGTCGTTTCGAGCCCTTGTTGACATATAGAGCATGAGACGAAGAGGTAGACGAAGTGTCTTGACTTCTTCGATTATCTTCTTGTAGCAACATAGTGATAACTCTGGTAAGAGTTAAATTTGAGTGTGTCGTGATGATCATCAACCAATTTTTATATGTAGAGGGCAAGTTTGAAAGCAATATCATGATTGCGTCTTGATCGTCTATGATTGATCCGATTATAGACGATCAAGATGCAGTAGGAGTCATTACTATGTTGTTGCAGGAAGACATGCAGAGGAAAGAAGCCTCAAGTTCCTCAGTTGATTTTCACGATTTATACACCAACAAGAGCACGACTAAGCAGAAGAAGAAGAAAGGCACGAAGAAATCAAAGCTAGACATGAAACTAGCACATCACAAAGAACAGTCGAATCCGTAGATGAAGAAGAAGCTGTTCTGCAGATACTACAAGTGAAACAACCACGAAATTCAAGACTGCCGGATACCGCAAGCAAAGAACAACAACAAGGGGCAGTCAAATCAAGTGGCAAATACAGCTACAGAAGCTCCACGGCCTATTCAAGAAGCGCATCACGATGCCTTCATGACCAGCCATCAAGGAGCATCCAGCGACAGTTCTTAGCTCTTGGATTCCGGAGCCACTCAGACATGACCAACCTCATTGGCTGTTTCGAGTCCTACACACCTTATAGTACCAAGAAAATGATGTTCACCTTGGCGACAATAGCACACAAGCTATTAAAGGTGAAGGTACTATAAGATTAAGCTTTGCAAATGATCAGTCTAAGCTACTTTCTAAAGTCCTATATGTACCAAATTTGTCTACGAATCTGCTCTTTGTAAGCAGAATCACAGATGTAGGACATAGAGTAGAATTCGAATGTGATCAGTGCAAAGTAGTTGATAGGACTGGCAAGATCCTAGCACTCAGAAAGAGGCATGGATACTTGTATAAATTTGGTCATTGCTTTTCTACCTCTAGTCAGGCGCTCAGTACTTCTATTCATGCAAATAAAAGTTTACTTTGGCATTATAGACTTGGTCACTTGAATCATGCTGATGTACAACAAATGTCTAGAAAATCTATTGTTCTTGATCTCGACTATCCTTGTGATAAAGTCGAGTTACTTGTCTATCAAGACTGTCTAGTTGGTAAACAGACTGGGAAACCATTTAAATCAAGCCATCAACATATTGCTAGAGGATTGTTAGACATTGTACATTCAGACATTTGTGGCTCGATGAAAAATTCTTTGCTGAAGGATGCAAAGTATTTTATAACTTTTATTGATGAATTTTCCAAAAGGACTATGGTGAACTTTATAAAGAAGAAATCGGAAGCCTTCAACTGCTTCAGAATCTTCAAGGAGCGTGCATAAAAGGAGACTGGACGGACGATCAAGGCTCTAAGGTCAGACAATGGTAGAAAATATATCTCTATCGAGTTTAAGGACTATTGCCAAAGCCAAGACATTGAGCAACAATTCATCACTCCTTACAGTCCTTAGTCTAATGGCTTAGCCGAGAGAAAAAACCATACCCTGGTTGAATCAGCTAAATGTATGCTAGCGCATGCATCGCTGCCCAAGAGATTCTGGGCCGAAGCTGTCACCATTGCAGCTTACGTCCAGAATAGATGTTCGACCAAGGCCCTCTCAGGCAAGACACCCCACGAGGTGTGGACAAGCTCTAAGCATCTGTGAAGAATCTAAGAGTGTTGGATGCGTTGCCTACGCGTAGATCCCAAAAGACACGAGGAAGAAATTGGACTTCCAAGATCTCAAGACCATCCTGATTGGATATACTTCATCTGATAATACATACAAGCTGTATGATCCTGATACCCAACAAATCTTGTATAGCTGAGATACAGTCTTTATCAAGGATCAATTCGTCGACATCAAAGACAAGGATATTGCTCTAGGAGAATCTTCATCACCTGCCATTGACATGACTGTCCGAGCTTCTGGCTTAGGCATGTCTATTGTCGACCTACTTTTTGACAGCGAATTAGACGAAGACGTTGCTGCTACATAGCAACAAGTCCCAAGAGTGGTTCATCAGTCAAATCCTCCCAGAAGATCAAGATGAGTGCGCACATAGCCCACAAGGTATACTCCTGAGTCTGCACGTCTCTTGATACAGGAATCGACGACAGTCGAAGAGGCACTCAGCCATCTAGACTCTGATCTCTGGAGAGAAGCTATGGATAGAGAGTATTCCTCTCTGATCAAGAACCAGACGTGGTCACTAGTCGAAGCTCCCATTGGCTGCAATATCAAATAGATCTTCAAGATCAAATACAATGCCAATGGAGCAATTGATTGAAGGAAGGCAAGATTGGTAGCACGAGGATTCACTCAGATCCCCAACGTCGACTACAGCGAGACTTTCAATCCAGTAGTCAAACATTCGTCGATCCGAGCACTCTTGTCTTTTGCTGCAACTGCCGACCTCAAAGTACATCAACTTGATGTGCAAAAAGCCTATCTGAATGGAGTTATACAAGAAGACATCTATATGACCCAGCCCGAAGAATACGTTTTGGAAGGTATGAAGAATCATGTCTGTAAACTCGACAAAGCACTTTACGACTTGAAACAATCAGCCAGAGCTTGGTTTTAGAGGATCAACACATTACTCATCGAACAAGGATTCAAACCAAGCACTGTTGATTGCAACGTCTATTCCAAGTCAGTGCAACAATCCTGCATTATCATTACCTTATACATGGATGATACGTTGCTCTTCAGCAACAATACCAACTTGGTCAATGATTCTAATCAGATGTTGTTTTCAGAGTTTGACATGACTGATCTGGGCGAAGCTCACTTCTGTCTGGCATTCAAATCCATAGAGACAGAGCGAAATGACTGATTTACATCACTCAACAAAAGTATCTTCACAACATTCTGAACAGATACAATCTAATGAATTGTAAATTAGCTCACTCACCGATGGATCCAGGCCTGCATTTGTCAAAGGACCAACGTCCCCAGGCCAAGCAGAAAGATGAGCATCCTTATTGATCGATACTTGGACCTCTCATCTACCGAACATAATGTGGGTGACCTAGTGATGGGCTACGTTCACCATTTGGGTATTGTAGGACCAAATTTGGGGCTGGTGAAACCTGCTACAGGGCGGTACAATAAGGCATTATTGCTTCAAAATCATTATTGCTCTGATAGGGTAACAGGGTGTTTGTACTTGTATATTGCCAAGATCATTTTGCACACATATTTATCTACATGCACGTCTAATATTTATTAAGCATTACTTGTAATTGCATATAAGATTGAGGAAGAATGTTGTGTACCATTAAGACCAAATAATAGCAAGATATTTTTTAGCTTTTCTTTTATTCTATGTTCTCACATGTGCAACTTGGGAGTGAAATTTCTCAGCCTCAAGCATACCAAATGAAGTACCAAGCTTTTTTACTCAATTTATTGAAGGAATTTTTTCTTGATTTTTTTGCTTATATCTTGATCAAGTAAGAATGTGTGCTTTGTGCAAATTTAGTGTAAGGGCAACTATTCCAGATAAATTTCTTGAAGACGCATGAAGTGTTCTTCATGAAAATATTATTTGAGAGAGAGAGAGAGAGAGAGAGAGAGAGAGAGAGAGAGAGACAGAGCGAGCGAGCGAGAGCGAACTTATAATGATAGCGTAGAACTAGTAGAGGCGAGCATCTCCGAGTGAGAGAGGAAGGGCCAGAGAAGAAAGACAAGCTGCAACAACAAACAAGATGCTGAAGAGCCTGATCATCCGTGACTTAGATCTCCGTCGGCTATATTGTAGCAGATTGCAACATACTCGAATTTTTTTGCTGATGTGTCAATTTGTACCATATTCCCAAAATATAAAAGAACAATATTGCTCATTCTTGATCATCGGTTAGCTTCAAATAGTCAACAGCAAACTTTCCAACTAGTGATTTGGAGGCAAAGCCTAGCAAATGGTCTTTAAATACGATTTCCCTGTATAGTGGTGGATGATTCTCATCCAACAAGCTTTTGAATGGAGCTAGTGTTACATCTTTAGCTGGATCGAAGAAGTAAGGGATTGACATCCGCAAATTCACATTCACCAAGGCCCGATGATTTACACTCTTGAATCTGCCGTTACTGAACACCTGCAAAAATACAATAAAAATGAATTAACAAACCATAAACGTGCCTGAACAACCTGTTGTACCTTTGCTATGATAAACCTGGACGTTAATAAAGATAAGTATAACCTTCCTTATACGTATAACTTGAGCCCAAAACACCAATAACTCAAAGCAGTTCCAATTTGTGATCGACAAGAACTGTAACATGTGATCTAAGGAAGGATCATGCCATACCTGAACCGCATCCCCAAGGTTGATGACGAGAGCATTTGTTATTGGTTTTACTGTGATCCAATCACCCTTGTGGAACACTTGCAGCCCCTCAACCTCATCCTGTAGCAGGATAGTTACACCCCCTGGATCTGAATGACTTGCGAGTCCAAATGTCAATTCCGGAGTTGGACAAGGAGGATATAAGTTCAGCATCAAATGGTGGTCAGGTGCTTTGAATACTTCCTGAAAAATGGTGGAATGAAGACCTAGAGATTCTGCTAGAGCTACAAACAGTTGCTCAGCGAGTGGCTTCAAGGCTTGGGTATACTCCAGTGCAACTTCTCTATGCCAATTACCAACGATCCATTTTAAGAAAGCTGACTCAAAATTCAAATAGCATACTACAACAATAAAAACATGTTGTTGAGTTTGCGTTACTTATCTTCTTATGCTGCAGTTACTGGGCATAAATTGGCGAAGAAAGTGCTACCTGTAAGAAGCAGGCTTATCAGGCCATGTCTCAATCACATCTGGAAGAGGGTTGCAAATCTGATGATAGTAATCACGCCAGTGCAGCTTGCTCTCCTTGGTTGGGTTGTAGCTGGTCCCTAGTCTTGTTGGCTTCGTCACATCATCCGTGTAGTATTTCAGCTTATCCTCCAATGGCATGTCAAAGAACTCTCTTGCGACTGCCCACATGTTTTGAATTGTCGAGATGTCGACTCCATGATTGATCACCAGCACACAAAAACAACCATGAGAACCTCCATAGCTGGAAAATTTACTAATAAGAACTGATGCAGTGAGGCATTAGTACCATTAGTACCACTATAGCAGAAAAACTTCTAACATACAATGACGCAGTAAGCCATAGTCTCGACTCTCTGAACAGTTGAAGAACTACTGAACCTACAATGATGCTGAGTACCTCTATAGCAGAACAACTTCTAACATACGATACAGAACGCAGCCATTAGTGCAGCTGCATGGTCCACTAGCTGACAACATACTGAACCTCTATGATGTAGTAAGCGACAAGAACACCCACCCACCTGAAAGAATCCCCAGTCTTCACAGGCTTCAGTTATTTCCTTGAGCGCCTTTGATCCCCATGAAAATCAGCCAGATCTATGACTGGGATTTGTACTTCCTCAGTTTGAATTGCAGTATAAGGACGTTCATGCTCAGGTAGGATGAAGGAATCAGGAATGCAGGTGATGTCTTGGGAAGCCAAATCCTTGACTAGCTGTGGCTTTGCATTAACAGAAGCAACCATAGAAGCAGGAAGATCATCCACAGCAGGCAATACAGGCGCCATGGCACTACTCAAAGCACAAGAGGGGAGGGGAGCGGCGGGGGGGTGGGGAGAGGGTTTGATGAGGAAGAGGAAGAGCAGAAGAGGCCTCTTTAAGGTTTGCTTTGTTATTAGTTTTTTTTTGGGTATGGCTTGGCTCACGATTTTCACTAGATATGTTAAAGAGTTAAGAATATATGTAATGCACAATAGGGGGAGGGGAGGGTTGGATGAGGAAGAGGAAGAGCAGAAGAGGCCTCTTTAAGGTTTGATTTGTTATTAGTTTTTTTTGGGTATGGCTTGGCTCAAGGTTCACTAGATATGTTAAAGAGTTAAGAATATATTTAATGGAGGTGATAATATGCTGGGCTTTTATGAATATTAACTTCTAAGTACATGGTAAAAGCCCTTGGTGGGGGGCTTATGCCCATGAGGACAACCCCCCGGGCCGAACATCGCGGTCATGGTTTCAAATGACACGAGGCCATGTATAGAGTAAACCCCGTGAGGACACCGTGTTGAGCATAGAGCCCCTGCCTAGTTCTTTACCTCATGTAGACTATCAAGATTCTTGCATTTGATTATGCTTGCCAAGGTGTTTATTGTCAAATTTCAGAGTTAAGGACTCATTTTGATCCACAAATGATCAATAAGAGTGATTGATAGCTTGAGATCTTGATCTATATCAAGACTAGCATCCGATTCTAGCTTCTACTTGACAATTTCTATTGATCCAAGCAAGAACAATAAAAAAAGATGATCCAAAGGCTTCACATGTGTGAAGTACAGCAGGTGTATGACCTGTTAACAGAAAATATGTTTACTAAAGGAATACCAAGCATTCATCCACAAATCGCACTATCTCTACGTCCAAGATTTCACTCTCAAAGTAAGCATATCAAAATCAGGTATCACTACCTTAGAGAAAAAGTGCAAAGCAAGGAATTGTCATTGATTTACTGTAGGACAGATTCTATGGCAAAAGATTACTTCATCAAAGCGCTCTCCAAGGACCATCACATCTCGAGTCGCCTTTTTTTGATTCTGGATTGGATCGAGTCGGATCTAATAAAATTTGATCCAAGACAAAATTCGATATTGTCAGTCGATTCCAACCTACGTCGCGATCAGAGCCTACTTTGTACATAGCTTTACTATAAATAACGATTGTTAATCCACTATAGGACGGCTCTAGTAAATTAAGTAGATTCAATCTTATACTTTCAAGTACTAATCACTGATTCACAATCATCAACAAATCGATCAAGTGAATTTATATTAGAGTCTGCACTTTCTATCATCAGTTAGTCTGTAGCTAGTATTCTAGTCTGATTTTCAAGTCTGAATTCTAGAATCGACCTAGCAATGATTAGCGACTGAAGCTCTATCATTTTTGCGCCTCATAGACTCGTGCACAGGTTCCCACTCATGTACTCTATTTTTTATTAATCAAAGAATGTAGATTTTGTCCACACTACTGATTTGTTCATTTGTGCATTTGTTACAGACTATAAGTCATCTTGATTCTCGCTACCCAATCCATGACCCGTCCTTGTAATTTTTCCTCTGCTAGTATCTCGATCTAGATTTTGATTCTGGATGTCTATTTTTGAATCGATTTCGATTCAGGCTAAGATACTAATTTACGATAGTCTATCAGAGCACGTTTTTGATACATCACCATTTTCTGACACATGAGACACTTAAGTGGCTCCTCCTATACTCTGCCCTGTCCTGAGAATGTCAGGAGGAGGCACTGGCAGTAGTGGCATGGATGGGAGAGGGACCCTCACGAGAAGGGAAAACATGTCGGCCATAAAAGTGAGGAGTCGACTGAATCTCCTCGGAGGACGACGAGTAGTCAACCAGTCTAATAGAACAAGGCAAGTTATTTTTGGCAACATTATTTATGCACTTAATAGCTTAATTGATGTATCATCAAGTGCACAAAATGTGCTTGGCATGGTGTTTAGTTTTGAAGTGTGCTACATGTATGTAAACACAATAATGGAACATCATGTAAGGGATCCTTTAACACAGAGTTGTTTTCGGCACATTTTTGTGCGCGGGCGCACAAAAGTGCGCATAAAACCGTTCGTCACGTGACGACCATCTTGCTAATCTATGTGGATGATATCATCTTGAGTGATGGAGACAATCAAGATGTGGAGGATATCAAGAATGCTCTTAAGAAGGAGTTTGAGGTGCGTGATCTTGATTCAGATTATGCTGTGTCGTGAAACTAGCAAAACTGGGTTTCGTTTCGTTGTCGCGAATAATTTTGTTTCTTTGAATTTTCTTTTGCGAGGAAGCCTCAAAGTAACCTAGACACACGACTACACATCACAGAATAGATTCTATTCTAGCAATCAAGATAGTGTAAGACAAGGAGATGCACGAAAAATAGAGCAATCAATTACCAGTTTGATTTTTAGAGTGAGATTGTCAGTGTCTCACTCGTTGATGGCCTGACGCTCAACTCTTTCGCTCTGTTTTGCTCATTGGCAGACTTTCATGCACAGCTCTTTCGTTTTCTAGTCTTTTTCTTTTACGCTCTACTCTCTCTATCTCATTGTATCTTACATAATTACAGTCTCTTTCTCTTACGTTATTTGATTCAGAAAGAATAGTTCATATCTCCACTGTGTGGTTACAAGATAACTAAATAGAGAATCACAAGACTAGTTAATGCTAATCAGCTAATCAGTTACTCCCCGTCGTCGCCACTCATTTCAGCTGGGCGTGAAGTCTACGACTCCAAGCTTGTTGAGCTGCCAACTGGCAACGCAAAAGATTCTCCTTCGTTTCTTTCGTGTCTTTTTGTTTTGTGTCCCTTTGTGGTTCTTGCGGTCCTGGAGGTATGTTTACGATTTGCGAATCATTCATCTTTCGTCTTTCATTTGTTTCTTAAGCACGTCGACTTTTGCGAATTCGACCTTCGAGTCAATGTTCGTTGACTTTCACATTGCGACAAAGTTGCAGGAGTTCAACATTCTTGACACTCCCTCTTGAACCTTGCAGATTTGCTCTTTTAATCCAATTGCCTTTTTTTGCTTGGCAAAGAGTGGCTTGTTGAGCAGATTTGCAATCATGTCTCTTGATTTTATGTACTAGACCTAGAGCTCTCCTTTTGAGATTAAATCTCAAATGTGATGGTACATGAAAGACAAGATCCTGGGACAGATAAATGGCACTCTGAGAGTCCATCATCATCGTGCATGGCCCTTCTCATGGTATCCCGATTGCTTCCAGCATCATCTGCAGCCATACTACCTCGTTCGCCACCTTTGAAGCTACGACGTATTCAGCTTCGCAAGAAGATTGAGCTACCAAGGTCTGCTTTTTGCATATCTAGCTGATTGCAGCTCCGCACACTATGGTACATCCTCCATTTATGGACTTGTTGTCATCTTTGCAGCTCGCCCAACTTGCATCACTGTAGTGGTGCATCTCGAATCCTTTTCTTTCGTTCTCAGTTCTGTAGGTTAATCCCATATTCTGGGTACCCTTTAGATACTGTAGGATTCGTTTTGCCATTTGCCAATGTGCCATGCCAGGATTGGAAGAGAATTGGCTTAAGACGTAAACAGAAAAAGCTAGATCGGGTCTGGTACAAATTGTAAGGTACATCAGACTATCGATTAGATTTTGATAGGGTATACCTGCCATCCCTCTTCCATTTTTGGGTAATCCTGCTTCTTCAACTTGGCTCAAACTATCATTAATGTGGTGTTTTTTTTGCAGTCCATCATGTGATACTGCTTGAGCACCTTTCTGGCATATTCTGACTAACTCAAGTGCATTTCGCCCTTTGTTCGATCTCTTCTGATCTCCAGGCCCGAGGCATTTTGTTGATTCTCCTAGATCTGTGATTTTAAAACTTTCAAAAATCTGACTCTTCGTGTCTTTCATCAGCATCAAGGAATTTCCTATCATTAGGGAATCATCCACGACGATAGTCGGTATCACAAAATCTTTTCCTACCCTTTTTATGTAGACATTACAGTCCGATTGTGTAGGATTGAATTCTAGAGACTTCAAAAGACTATCAAGCTTCTTACTTATACCAAGCTCGTGATGCCTGCTTTAGACCATCGATGCATCTTTGCAACTAACAGACATATTGTCGATTGTTGGTGTCTTCAAATCCTTTAGGCTGCTTCATGAAGATTTTCTCCTCTAGATCTTCGTGGAGAAAGGCTGTTTTCACATCAATCTGGTGAATTTCCAGATTGTGCTATGTGGTGTATGCAAGGAGTAGTCGTATGCTTGTTATCTTGACCATCGACAAATATGTGTCAAAATAATCAACACCATATCTCTGCGTGTAGCCCTTCACGACAAGCCTTGTCTTATAATGGCCAATGGTGTCATCTGACTTCATCTTCTTCTTGTATACCCACTTGCAGTCGACTATTTTCCTGTTTTCTGGCAGTGGCTCTAATGTCCATGCCTCGTTTCGCTTCATCGACTCAATCTCCTTTGACATTGCCTGCTTCCAGAATTCTCCCTCTGGACTTTGGACAGCTTCTTGATATGTTGTTGGCTCCTCAGTGAAGCTGCAGTACTTGAACTATGTGTTTTCGCTCCACTGAAGATTGTCACAGTAACGGTCTGGAGGTCTTCTTTGTCTCGTTGACCTTCGAGGTTCGTTTCGTCGTTGCTCAAACTTTCTTGTTTGTGGGGTTGATCTTCTGCTTCCTGCTGCTTTGGAGTTTGTGGCTCTGCATTTTGACTTGATATCTATCTTCAATCTCCCTCTTGAATTGGCAGCAGCGTGAAGATCTCATAGCCTCTTTCATCTTTTAGTCTAGGGAATGTGGACTCATCGAACTTCACATCTCTGCTCGAAACAACCTTTTTCGTGGTTGGATCGTAGAGTCTATACACTTGTGATCCGTTCGAGTATCTGACCATGATGCTTTGCTCTAATTTGTCACCGAGCTTGTTTTTTTTTTCTTTTGGAATGTGCTTGTATGTTGCACATCCAAACACTCGTACATATGATAGATCAGGCTTTCTTCCTGTCCACATTTTGTACAGCGTCTTATATTCCAGCGCTATCATTGTGGATCTGTTCTGCAAGCGTACTGCTACAGCTATTGCCTCAACCCAGAATTGACTTGGCAATCAAGCATGTGCCATCATGCATCTGGCTCTTTCGACTAGCGTTTTGTTTTTTCTTTCTGCGACACCATTGTATTCTGGTGTGTATGCGGGAGTCAACTGGTGTTCTATCTCCTGTTCTTGGCAGTATTTTGAAAATTCTTTGCTTTTGTATTCACCTCCATTGTCAGATCTGATGATCTATATCTTCTTCGAGGTGTGTCGCTCTGCAAATGCCACGTACTTCTTGAAGGAATCGAACACTTCAAATTTTTTCTTTAGGTAGTAGATCGTGGTCATTTGGTTGTAATCATCTATGAACGTTAGAAAATACCTCGATCCTAAGAGCGAATCCATCTTCATTGGTCCACAGACATCAGAGTGGACAAGCTCAAGAACTTCCTTGGCTCTTCTTCCTTCATGCTATTCTCTCTATCTCGTTGTATCTTACAAAATTATAGTCTCTTTCTCTTACGTTATTTGATCCAGAAAGGATAGTTTATATCTCCACTGTGTGGAGCTTACAAGATAACTAAATAGAGAATTACAAGACTAGTTAATACTAATCAACTAATCAATTACTCTCCGTCGTTGCTACTTGTTTTAGCTGGGCGTGAAGTCTATGACTCCAAGCCAGTTGAGTTGCCAGCTGGCAGCACAAAAGATTTTTATTCGTTTCTTTCATATCCTTTCATTCTAATCCACCAAACTCCTGATTCCCAAAGCACCATTTTACCATGTTGTCTGCCAGATCACAAGGGAAGATCTCGGCAGTATTGTTAGGTTCACTCCCGGGGCACTTCAGTGCCTTCAGGAGGAGGCCCGTAACATCCACAGTCTCCTTCTGTAGATAATGTAGATATAGCTACACTGGATTCAGTTGTAAATGTAGCTATAACCATTTTGGATAATCCTCTAGATACTTCTCATCCTCCTCTTCCTCCTCTTCCTCGTTCTGTTCTTTATACATATATAGATTCGGATGAGTATCTTAAATTTGAGAGTGACATATCCGATGTGGTAGATAGAATTGGAGTTCCATTTTGTTTTAGATTAGAGGAACTTGATTATAGTATATATTATAGGGTTATTGATTGTTTGGACCTGAAAAACAGACGGGCTTCTATCAGTGATCTTGTGATAGAGTCTAGGGTCACACTCTTGCAATATGACATTGCAAGGGATTCATCGAATGAAATTTTGGTGCTCAGTAATTTTTTTCTCCAAGCAATCAAGGAGAAGAACGACACTTTGTCACAATGTCTGTTTAGTAAATGCACAACAAATACAAAATACATTCTTGTGCCATATCACTACAAGTAAGCTTCTTGTTATTTATAGCTTTATCATTGATAGTATTATTAGGAATATTTCTCAGAATTGCAGCTAATGGACTCTCTATTTTATTTTGCAGTGAGCACTGGAGTTTAAACCTGATCTCTATCAAGAGATCTGTAAATAAATTTATGAAACTTTTTTGTGTAAAGTTGAATTCGGCTAATACGCATAAGGATGTTGACTCGATCCTGCCGATTATATGTAATTACATTCCATCAGAGACTCCCCATGCAATTGAATGGGAGATCAGTGATGACGTACTAGATGATGTTATTATACTAAATAAAGATTAGAAAAATATAGATATTATAGAGCAGATATAGATTAAAAATGTATAGCATTGATAGGAAAATATACATTTATATATCAAATGTAGCTCCATTTTATTGAATTTGGGAGCCCAAAATACATGTACTGATGCCCAACTTGGGCTTCCATTTATTGAATGAAAGAATCTATACACATATTTTGCTGAATTTTACTTGAGTCTATTGTTCTTCCACAATGGTGATTGTTGTAGTTAGATCTTTGCAGCACGGTACCAACTCCTGTCCTTTTTGCATCTCTGAGAAGACAAATATTAGTGAACGTGCCATTGCAAATTATGTCATTTTCCTTTAGTTTGTACTATTTTGAAATGGCATTAAATATAGAGTACTTACGAGTCTTCTGTTGATGATGAATATGAAACAAGTCGGTAGACTGTTATGTAATAGCACTACCTCTGTTATGATAAAATCAAGCATCCAATACTCTTTCACCTCAACCATAGTCAGAAATTCTTCGTTGTGTATGATGCTTATCTCCTTTCGGTTTGTGTGACCATTTAGTTCGAAGTCTTGATCTAGTGGTAGCCATATGCTGTCAGTTTTCTTGTATCTCTGATAGCTAAATGTGAGACTGAGCATTTGTTTTTCAATATGATAACGGAAGATCATTGATGACTTTTTTTTATCCTGCATTCTATATCATTATTTGTTTTACTATCTCAGCCTTGATCCATGAGATCTGACAAAGTCTCATCTGATAAATCCTTGCAAACAAATAAGTTGGTGTCCTTTGAACACACACAGTTGAGAAAAATTTAACAATGTACAAAAACTTTTGATATAGAGTGACCTTCGGGAGTTGTCTTAAACTCCAAAATTTTTGCTTTCCAATAATTTTTGTATGTCATCTTTGCCCTTTTCTTCTGTCAAAAATTGCCCTTTGATGATGGATGCAACAACACCCATGAATTCTTCGTATATTTTGTTGGCTTCTAGTTATTATCATCATCTTTCTCATTGTAAAGAATCACAGACTCAATTGTAAATCTCGGTCTGCTTGCCATTGCTATTTTCAAAGCTTAGGCGCCAAAAATCTCTCTGATATAATACTAAATTCAGTTTTTTGTATCACATTTAATCTCATGAGAATGCCGCAGTAGTCATAGTTACTGTGCATACTGTATTTCTAGCAACTGTGCATACTATATTTCTATAACTGTAACTAGTCTAGCTAACAAATTTCATTATACTAACCAACATAGTTAAATAAATTTAACTTGAGGTATTGGCGTCGGGCAAATTAGGGCAGAAAGAGGGAACCAATGGGATACGTTTATGCTGCTCAACGCAACTTTCAAAGTTGTTGTAATATATTTTTATTTTTTAGTTTATTTGAGCTATGTTACGTAGATTTCAAATTTGAGCATTTTCATTGGGCCAGCTGGAGGTCGAAACTAGAGAGAAAAAATAAAAGTATCTTTACAAAGGGTCTTTTTTTTTATTTTGGAACTCCTCTAATGCTTGAGGTGCTTCGTAGGTTCTCGTTTTCCATTCACATTTCTAGATCATAATCGAGTCTTGACCAGTTTCTTTCTAAGCACAATCCCACTAGGTTGTCTCAATTCCAAAGGGGACGATCTCATACTGGCCTCTGAAGGGTCTCGTTCAATATTAATTGTCCCGGAGTGTATTTGTGTTATATCTTCTTTTCCACAATTTTGCTCATTGGATATATACTCTTGATACAAGGTATTTTGAATAGTATCACACTCATCTAACCATGTCTCATGTGTACTTTCAAGCATAGGATTGTATGGTTCAAGCCTATTTTCATCATATGACCGTTTTTCTGGTGCATCAAGGTGATTTGCAAAGTCTGGACTGTCCAAAAAAATGTTATGCATATCACAGCTACCCTCATGTACTTGACTCACACTCAAGAACACCAACAAACCACCAGTTGACTCACAAAGTATCATGTAAACACAATGCTCATACAAAGAGTCTACCATACTCTCGACCAATTGTCTCTCCGACTTGAACACAAGTGAACCACATGAGCAACATGGCTCAAACTAAGGAAATCCCACTGCCACCATGAGACTTACATCTTTCATCTAGCTAGGCTGACATCCTATTTACAAGCACAAACTTGTAAAGCTAACATAAATGAGTGACTGAGGCTCAACCTAAGGAAATATTACTGCCACCATAAGACTATACCCTCACCGGATAAACAGCTAGTAGACATAATGACAAGTCAAAGAGCATCAAATGATTAAAACACACACACACACACTATCTACAATTATTCTAACAATCTATTAATAACAATATTTATAATTTTATATCAAACACTATTTATTTATCTATCACTCTTAAATACCCTAAACTAATATATATATATATATATATATATCTCACATCTTAAATTTTAAATCAATGCAAAATATTGAACACAAACACAAACACACACACACACACACACACACACACACAATCTATTCATCTACTACCCTAAATCTTAATCAAATCACTCTCTCTCTCTCTCTCTCTCTCTCTCTCTCTCTCTCTCTCTCTCTCTCTCTCTCTCTCTCTCTCTCTCTCTCTCTCTCTCTCTTTCTTCATCATCTTAAATTCAAAATGCAAGACACAATACATACACACTTCTTCCCTTCTCTCTCTCTCTCTCTCTCTCTCTCTCTCTCTCTCTCTCTCTCTCTCTCTCTCTCTCTCTCTCTCTCTCTCTCTCTCTCTCTCTCTCTCTCTCTCTCTCTCTCTCTCTCTCTCTCAAATCTTAAATCTTAAATCAATGTAAAATGATTAACATGTTTACAAAAACACACACGCACATACTCTCTCTCTCTCTCTCTCTCTCTCTCTCTCATCTATCATTCTTAGTCCTAATCTAACAATCTATTACTACCATAGATTATGTATTTATCTATAATCTTAAATTCTACATCAATGCAAAATATTAAACATTATCTCAAATAATTCTAACAATCTATTATAAACACTATCAAAAATTAATATATTATAAACACTATCATAATCTATTATAGAACTCTCTCTCTCTCACTCTCTCTCTCTCTCTCTCTCTCTCTCTCTCTCTCTCTCTCTCTCTCTCTCTCTCTCTCTCTCTCTCTCTCTCTCTCTCTCTCTCTCTCTCTCTCTCTCTCTCTCTCTCTCTCTCTCTCTCTCTTAAAATCTTATTTAAAAAAAAAAACCCCAAAATCTTTCAATATCTTCAGCCATTCTCTCTCTTTCTCTCTCACAAATTACAAATCTAATAATCCTAAATCTACTATCCTAAATAATACTAATAATCTATTACAAGACTATTCAAAACCATTTTAAATCAATGCAAAATTTAAACACACACACACACACACACACACTCTCTCTCCATCTCTTTTTATCTTTCACACTCTCTATCTCCTCTTAAAACAAACAAACAAAAATCAAGCACCAACCTCAAACAATGATCTTCAAGCCCTCAAGCACTAATCGCCCTCAATCACCCTTAATCGCTCCAAAGACGTTTAAATCTGCAAAAGACAAAGTGAAAGAGAAGGCACTGGATCGCGCGAATTGGAAGATTGAAATAGACGTCGAAATCCGATGGCCTCAAACACGTCGGAATCCAATGTCTGTGCCCATTCAGGCCCGAACAAATGTGCCAGATATCGTGGACAGGCTTTTTGGCTTGCCGACGTGGACGTCAGAATATGACGCACATCGGATTCTGATGTCCACGTCGGATTACACGTATTTTTAAAAAAAAATATCTGTGATAGGTATATCCACGTCTGCAAGTCGAAATCCGACATGTCAGTCTCCGACGTGCCTTTAAAATATTGGTTGCCGCCCATATTTCCCGATCGTCAGACTCTGCTTTTTTGGATTTTTTACTGGGACGTTGAACCTTGATGTGTCGGATTGTGACGGATTATGAAATTTCTGAGCATACATCAGACGCGGACGTCAGAATTTAAACGATATGTTATTGTGTTGGATCATCAATTTTAGGCTTGGTTGAGTATTTGCATGTTTTTGGATAGATTGGTCTAGAAAAAGTGTGCCCTCCTATAGCTTAATGGGCTATTCTGAACTCGCACGTGTGAGTCCTAGGTGGCAGGTTGACGTGGCAAGTGTCTTGTTCACTGGGTCTCTCTCTGTAGCCAAAGATATGAGCATCTTGAAATTTTGTGTGCAAAATTGACAAAATTTTCAATTGTTCTGATTGCATGCATGACAATTTCCTATTTTGATGTAATACTGTGCTTGCATGGAATGTCTGCATATGGTTTCTCTGAGTGATTCTGACATGCATGAGTTGGTTAGATCAGTTCTGAGTGGTCATACGCTTGTACTCTGACAAGTAGATACAAAACTGGATTTTATAGTTGACAATTTCCGTAACACGAAATTTTTACGTAAAATTTTGTAAAGTAAAAAATCAGTCTAATGTCGCATGTCTTGCATACTGATGGACATTAAATGAAGTAAAATTAAGAATCAAACAGTGAATCAAATTTTCGATTTCGATTGTTTATTAACTGACTGTAATTTTTTATGAATTTTTAGAAAACATAATTTTTTTAAAAAAATTAAAAGTGCGAAAACTTGAAATTTTTAGTTTTTTCTAGTTTCTTGCAATATCTATGAAATTGACTAAAAATAGTGATTTGACCATACTGGAGTCAATTTCAGTCAATTTTTTGGTCAACAGTACTTCACAATGCGTTAATCAGATATTAACTAATTTTAGTAATTTCTAGGATAGATATATCGAGATGGCCGAAAAAATTTAAATGAGGCTACAAATTCAGGTGCGCCATCTTATATGGTGATTTGTCAGCAGTTGAGTACAACACTAAATGACATGAATAATCGTAATCATATGAGAGATCAGCAAATGGAGGTTCTTTTGAATCAAATCAAATTGATATCTTCACCCAATCTCGGTTTTCAACAGGAGGTTTATTCGAGTGAGAAGAAGGAGAAGAAACTTGAGGTCGTCGAGGACTGGCTGGCCAAGTGGAGTAGTTACTTCAATCTGCACGGTTTTCCTGATGAGAAGAAATTTGAAAGTGTTGTGCTATTTTTACGCGACAAAGCGTCATCGTGGTGGCGAGATTTACCAGTGAAGCCAACTACTTGGGATGCGTTTGTGAAAGTTTTCAAGAAAGCTTTCGTAGTTGCTGATGACGTGGACTACTACCTAAAGTTCGTAAACTGCAAGATGGGTACAAAGAGTTTAGACTCTTATAGCCATGATTTCATGGACCTATGGAATAAGGTTCCATCATTTGATGCAAAGTTGACATTATGGCAGTTTGTCCTAGGTTTGCCAGCCGACTATCAGAACGGATGCAGGCAAAATGTGCTTCAAAGCCTCGAGGATGCGTTTCGGATTGCGAAAGCATATGATTCCACAATGGTGGCATCCAGGAAGCAATTTGCGCAAATTAACCAAGAAGAGTAAGAAGCGCAGCCTAGACCAAGCAAAATATTTTGATGAATTAGATCAAGCAGCATCAGAACCTAGGAAGCCGAAGAGAAAGAGATTCAAGAAATCTATGTCCCAGGAAAAGGCTAAAAGAGAAAACTTATGTTTTGTCTATAAGAAGCCTGGACATATGATGAAATTTTGTCCAAAAAGAAAGAAAGGGTCTGCTCACATGATAGAAATCCCAGGAGGCAATGATAAGACTTTGGAAATTAACCAGATGGATTGTGAGTGTGAATGTTCTTTTAGTACTACTTCTTTCTTGCCTAATGAACTTTTCCGTTTAATTGGCACAGTAAAAGATCAAGAAGTGAGAATTTTATTGGACAGTAGTTCAACTCATAATTTTATTAATTCTTGTCTTGTGTAGAAACTCAGCTTGAAAACTGAAGCCAGCAATCATAGATATAAAGTTTATCTAGCTTCAAGAGCAGAGTTGGAGACTTGGAACGTAAAAGTCCCGAAGCTCCCAGTTTTGGTGCAAAGACACACATAATTAGTTAATTTTCATGTTTTAGACCTAGCTCGTACTGATTTAATTTTAGGTTACGAATGGTTATTCAGTAAATTGCCTTCTCTGTTAATTGATTTTGAGAAGCATGTTCTCATTTTCAAGGAGGGTGATAAGGTAGTTACATTATTTGGCAGTAATTTTATACGTCCGTTGGATCAGATTTCTACAGTTAATGAAATGGAAACATTTAATTATTCTGAGTATGAAGTTTTTTCAATTTATGCTATTCTAGTTGTGGATGTTCCGGACCTATACAACTTTGTAAATCACCATGGGGCGCTTCTGTTTTTCTTAAAGCGAAGAAAGATGGAGGTTTTAGGATGTGCGTGGATTACAAGGGGCTTAATAAAGTGACTATAAAAAATAAATATCCATTACCCAGGATGGATGACCTTGTAGATCGCTTGGGTGGAGCACGATATTTCACCAAGATAGATTTCACGACAGGGTACCATCAAATAAGAATTAAGTCAGAAGATGTTCAAAAGACAAGATTTTGTTCTAGATTTGGTCATTATGAATTTCTAGTATTGCCATTTGGATTAACGAATGCTCCAGCAACGTTCCAACAAATGGTGAACGATTTATTTCGTCCATATTTGGGGAAGTTTGTGGTAGTATTCTTAGACGACATTATCGTTTACAGTAAATCCTTGATGGAACACGTAGAACACTTAGAAATCATCTTGATGAAGCTCCGTCAGGAGTTATTCTACGCTAAAGAGTCCAAGTGTGATTTCTTTAATCAAGAGTTGCTTTATCACGGTCATAAGATCACAATAAATGGGATCAAGATTGACGAAAATAAAATCAAGATTGTGATTGAGTGGCCAATTCCGAAAACTGTGAGACAGGTAAAGTCTTTTTTAGGTTTTACACTTTTCTTCAAGAGATTTATTAAGGATTATGCTAAGTTAGTACCACCGCTTAATAATATGACAAAAGGAATTGTTAATAAAAAGAAAAAGAGGAATCAACCTAGTCCGCCTGTTGTTTAGAACGAGGAATTGAATCAGTGTTTTGAGAAACTTAAAACAACGATTGTTTCAGCTCCCATGTTACAAATTGCAAATCCTGATTTATCTTACGTCGTGAGAACAAACGCAAGTGATGTTGCAGTTGGAGCAGTTCTATTACAAATGGATAGGCCACTAGCGTTTGAAAGCAACAAATTCACTAGTCCTCAGTTGCGTTATACTACGCAAAAAAAGGAATTGTTTGCTGTAATCCATGCACTTAAAACCTGGAGACACTACTTGTATGGTAGTAAGTTTGTAGTGTATACGGATCACCAGCCTCTTAAGTATTTTTGTAATCAACATGATCTTCGGGGGAGAAAAGCTCGATGGGCTGAATTGATGCAAGAATTCGATCATGAAATCCGTTACATAAGAGACAGCTCTAATCAAGTTGCAGATGCTCTTAGTCGGATCGGTGAACTGAACGAGTTGTCATTTACCCAGATTTCTACGAATCTACATCTTTCGTTGAGAGAAAAATATGAATCAAATTCCCATTTTGGTCACATTTGGAACATTGTTCAGACCGGAAGAAATGTGGGCAGTGTTGAGTTAGAAACACAGGGGACTCAACTGACTAAAAAAGATGAGAAGATTGTGGAACAATTCACCATTCGAGATGGATTACTATTTCGGAATGGAAAAGTTTGCATACCTGGTGATGATGAGCTCAAACGGAAGATTTTGTTTGAATGTCATGACATGCTCTATGCAGGACATCCCGGTATACACAGGACTCTGGCCTTGTTTAAGAGGAATTTTACTGGCCAAAGCTCAAGCCATATGTGCAGTCATATGTTGTTAAATGCAAGCCCTGTCAACTAGCAAAGGCTGAACGCCATAAGGCTGGTGGTTTGTTGCATCCGTTAGATATCCCAGATAAGAAATGGGAAAGCATATCTATGGATTTTGTAGTTGGACTTCCAAAGACCCAATGGCAAAATGATTCTATTTGGGTTGTAGTGGATCGATTAACTAAGTTAGCTACATTCATACCAGTCAAGTCAACTATAAAAGCTTCTGATTTAGCCCAGATCTTTTTTGAAAGATTATTTCGGTTTTATGGTCTACCAAGTGACATTGTTATGGAACCTAAGAAAGTGCTCAGAACCAGAGATAAACAATTGAGAAATCATTCTATCTCTAAGTGCTTAATTCGGTGGAAGGGTTGTAATGAGGATGATGATTCGTGGGAGAGAGTTGATAGCATAAAGAAGAATTTTCTAAATTTTAGTTTCTAAGGATAGAAACAGTTTCAAGGAGGGAAGAATGTTATGTCCATGACCAGTACATAGGATACAGTATACTCCTAGTCTTGGATACACGGTACTCCAGTGAAACAAGTTCTTAGTTATGCCACGTCATACTGGACGTGGATCCACCATACTCTTGAGTGTGAGGCTTCTGTTATTGCTGCTGCACTTGATTCTTGCCCTTGGAGTAGTCTTTCTTCTTAGTTATAGAGCCATGGATTTGTCTTTGATAGACAGGTTGCTAGTCTTTCTTCGCATTTCTTCTTGAAGTAGGTGACTAATCACCTTTTGAAGAGTGAGGTCGGGTTGTGTGGAGATCATCACCACAAAGTGCTCATATGACTTTGGAAGAGAAGAAAGCAAGGTCATGACGGCATCATCATCTTGAATAGAACATCCTACAGTTGATAATTGATCCAATAAAGACATGAAGCTATTGATGTGTGACATGCTAAGAGTAAAGAACTTTCTTCTAGAATGTAATCTAGTGGTCACATCATGAGTCTCAAAGAGATTTGATAACAAATCTAATGCATCCTTAAAGGTTTTGCATGTGGTAATGTGGGATATTTGGGAGTCGGCCAGATTGAGTGTGATACATGCTAAGGCTGATCTTTGATCTTCCATGCCTTTGCTTGATCACCATCTTCTAGTTTCAAGTCAACACCTTCTACTACATCCCAAAGATCTCTATCTATCAACATCATCCGGAGTTCTAACTTCCAGATGTAGAAGTTAGAACCATTGAACTTGTCAATGATTCTAGTTTCGTTGGATGATGAAGACGAAGAGCTACCTATATGAGACATACTGACAGTAACACAAATAGAACACACTTAGTCTCTCGGTTTATATGAGCTACGCTCTGATACCAATCTGATGGGACAAGCAAATCACAATAAGCATTCCTCCACGTTATACACAGATAGAAAAGCGTATTGCTATTATATTACACTGAAGCACAACAATGACAGTTACAACCAGAATGACGGTGTAACTAGGAGGCTCAAAATCATTCGTCTCATGGACGAAGCGTCTCAAGTAAAATATGCTGGGATGATCTATTTATAGATCACATCTATGTATTAACTATATTAAATGTTTGTCACCTGATTAGGTAAGATGTTGTACTTGGAAGTATATGGCTTTTGTGACAACTATACATAGTGTATACTGTCAATCTGTAGGAAATGTTGACGTGGACGAGGACATCGCAAATTCTCTCACTTCGCATTTTACGTGAAGTGGTTTTCTCTCACTTCGCAAATTTTGGGAAGTGGTTGGGAACGTCCTTCGTTCAAAATAGACGACCTTCGCTTTTTCTCTCTCTTCGGGTTTTTGTGAAAAAGTCGAAGGTGTCCTAAAACAGTTCAACTTTTGAAAGTAGTTGACCTTCGGAAATTCTCTCTCTTCGTATTTTTTGCTAAAAAGCCGAAGGTGCCCTAAAATGGTTAAACTTTGAACTGTGGCAAAATAGTTTAAACTTTGAACTATTGCAGAACTGTTGAACTATGCTAGTTTTGAATTTCGAAGAAATGCGAAAAAGGCGACACTGTGGAAAACATAGTTAATTTCTGGAGACTGTCGTGACACTTAGAGTATTTTTGCAGACTGTCGCGAAAGTAATGTATTACCACATACTTGTTCTGAATGCTAATTTCGTGGAAGTCTTTGAAGATGGCCAAGTCTTCAATGAATTCAAGTAATTGAAACTTAACATATGAACTTGAAATTATGACATGATTGGGTTTGTTTTAGTTTCTTTGTTTGGAGAAGATCAAATTTTTTGTGTGTATTTTTTTTTTTTTTCCTTGTAAAGAAGGTGTTGGATCAAAGTGTGGATTAGGAAGCTGTCGAAGCGTGTAGTTGCGCCAAAGCTCCTACAAGAGCTGCATTGATATAGGTTGTGGGCTCCGCTTGTTGATAGTTCGATCTCACGTCATTGTAATTGTCAGACCTATCAGGGCCTCCCACAACAGCACCCACCAGTGGATTTGGATTTGACTTGCTGCTGGAAAACCAACTGTATCCTTCACCGCATTGGATGCGTGCGGGGTGCTGCTGTAGAGATGGCAAGGATGAAGCACGATGATGTACCTGTTGCGGGTAGCTGTAGCCGAATCCAACCATATACGAGTAGTGCTTTGGATTATCTCCCAAAATATAATCAACCTACATAGAGATCACGTGGAAGACCAATGCGTCATGGAGTGCTTTGAGGCAGAGCGGATTGAAGGAGCACAAATGTGCTTTGTTTTGCATGAAGGCTAGAGAATTCACTGCAAGCTAGGATGAAATGTGGGTGAAATATGAGAAGAGTTGGACCTGGCGTCTAGCGAATGTCGCAAGTCTGTCTGGAGTGAGTAACGTACCCCCACAAGAAATTACTGTCTGTGATGCACTAGCTAGGTAATCCGAGTAGGTTAGCAGAACAAAAGCTGCATTTGTAACGTATTGTAGATTGCTGCCGCTGTCGTGATACAACAGGCCACCTGCATGGATGCATCCGTGAATTCTCTTTCTCTCTCTCTCTCTCTCTCTCTCTCTCTCTCTCTCTCTCAATACAAAGATCATAAGCTTTATGATATGAAATTTATCTTGTACTGAAGTATAAGTACTTTAGACGAACCTGGGGTTATAGTTGCTTGAGAACTGGGAACGCCTGGTAGTAGCGAGCAGACGCAGTCATCTGCTCGATTTTTGTAGGCTTGCAAACTTTTGTGCTTTCCCGAAAAGAATACCTGAGGCATATCCATGAAAGAGAAATTGGGCTCTCTAAGCTCTGATATAAGTAATGAATCCACAAAAGCTTGCCTGCTAAGCATCAGAACTTGACAGTGAACTTCATGGAAGCAGAATTAAGGATCGAAAATTTTCGAACGTGTCTTGATAGTACTTCGCACCTTAGATAATAACACTTGAGCGCCGCAATACTTGTTATCCCAGCTGAGAAGGTAAGTGCTAATAGTTCCACCAAGATCAGGACCATTGTTCATAATGTATCGCAGATAGTTTTCATCTCTTGATGCTTTGTAGAGCCAAACGGCACCCCACAACAGTTCATCCTATTGCCAGTCGAAACAATTGTTATTACTATCGTTGAAGGGGTCCCCCCCATGAAGAAATTATAAGATTCGGCACTGATTTCTGTGAAGTTTGAACACGATACCTTATAACCAGAATAGGAGGAGTAAAAAGGAGATACTGCAGATTTTAAAACATCACTGTAAGCACCCCTGTATCGGTCCGCAAATGTGAAAACCTGAAACAGTAAACAAGAAAGATCCGTGACCTGTAGAACCACAGACTCTAGAGTAGATTTTCGTAAGAGGTTATAGCAGATAGCAGAAAGTTTGTGTAGAAAATCCAGCTGCGAACAGGCTGAAAGCTGTAAAGATATGACCTTCTTTGCAACGGAGAGAAGCTTTCTTGAGTAGGCCGGCTCTGCGGTCTGGAACACCATTGAGGCAGCAGCCAAAGCTGCAGCTGTCTCGGCCGCAACATCAGACCCCGGATTCTTTGCATTCACTTGATATGCTGGTCTCGGGGTGTCCATTTCTTCCGGTCTCTCCCAACAGTTGTGGTCGGAATTGGGATCACCAACCTGCCCATTAATGCACAACCGCCAACTGATGAGTAATGAACGCCGCATTTCATGATAAATAAAATTTCTGAAAAACATCACTTAACGAATTCTGGAGTTGTAGTCACCTGCACCCACAGCTGGTTGGGAGTTGCAGCTGCCTTGAGTAGATACTCAGATCCCCAGCGAACTGCATTTTTCGCATTTTTCAGCTCCCCAGCTTCATCCAGTTTATGATCACTCTCAACTACACTCCAAGAGAGCATGGTTGTAGTGAATGCCATTGGAAATCCGAACTTAACATTGTCCCCGGCGTCATAGTACCCTCCACTCAAATCCACCTGCATCAACCATACATTACATGGTGTCAAGAATGTTATTTAAGCTTACAGAAAATCACTCATCCTCAATGTGATCTCTGGGCACTACATCGTCCCACAAGGCTAGAAATCAACCAGATCATGATAATGAAGTTCTTGCTAGTCGGTTAGCGTCTGCAGGTGGTAAATTTATAGTTCAAGAAAAGCTTGGAGATAGCCTACATGAGAAGTGCTACCATCTGAGAGAGCAGAGTCTCTACGCCAGGTGACTCTCTGATCGGCAGGAAGCTTGCCTGATCTCATGCCCTCAAAAAAAAGAATAGATTTGGATAAAGCTTCAGCGTACTGATTCTTGGAAATGGCATGGATCAGAGGAGCAGTAAAGCAGAGCCAAAGAAGCATCAACGCAGCAGCAAGTGAAGGCAACTTGCTTCCAAAGGCCGAATCTACAGATACGCCATTGCAGATCTCCATGTCCTTATACGAAACGTAAAGAGAAGTCGAAGAAGGAAACTACAGAATTATTTGGATCAGTAGGATGATCTGAGTGCCCAAAAACAAATAGGCTGTCAGTAGAGTAGTGGAATAGTCAGTCAGTCGTGAAGGATCTCCCTAATATTCAGTCAGTCGTGAAGGATCTCGTAGGGAGGGAGGAGGAGGCGGTCGTAACAGAACGAAGCGTGAGAGAGAGAGAGAGAGAGAGAGAGAGAGAGAGAGAGAGAGAGAGAGAGAGAGAGAGAGAGAGAGAGGATGCAGTTTGTTGGTGAAGTTGTAACAAAAATTGGACAACTCATGCAAGAACTTAGTTGGTGCAACCAAAGAAATAAATGTGGGCTTAAGTGAGCAAATATAAAAAGGAATATCAACAAAATGACTACCGTTATAGCCTCATTACTCCATACCACAGGTATGAGGAAGAGAGTGTGTCACAAGGGGAATGTGAGCTCTTCACATGGGCAAAGAATAAACAACAAACAATTAGGCATCTAGTGCATTCCACTATAGATGGCACTCGATGTCTAGTCATGTTGAACAAGGAAGGCCTTGAGATGGTCTTCAATCTAGGGTGTGTGTGTGTGTGTGTGTGTGTGAGAGAGAGAGAGAGAGAGAGAGAGAGAGAGAGAGAGAGAGAGAGAGAGAGAGAGATTCAATACACAAGACTCAATCAAAAGCTTTTCCTTGATAGTGGGATGCACTTGCATGTAGGATATGACAGTTGACTACATGAAGAATGATACATTGGACAAATTATCGTAGGCATCATAGGAACTTTGGAAACAAGACTGTTAGACAACATGTCCCACATGGAGTCGCATTTTTTTTATTACACAACTGATGTGGACATCAAATACCTATGTTTGACCTAGATGTCGAAATCCGACGGATTGTAATATGATGTGGCTATCAAAATTTCACAAATAAATCCAACAGATTTATTCATTTTCAATAGACTAGAGAGCTGCCAAAAATTTATTGATGACAATATTTGCCATAATCCGATAAATCTAGAGACTTTGAATTTTAATATATCCTAAATAAATTAAAACAAAATCAATATCCAAAAATATGTTCCATATCATTTCATTTAAAAAAATAACCAAACATTTTGGGATTGACATGTGCAGCTTGATCTTGCTAGATCTCATGTGCCCCATCACATAAATTCATGTACTCTTCATCTTCCATAATGGAATGCATCTCCTTTTGAACTTCATTTTGATATGAGATTGTGGTATTTTTGGTTCTCTTCAAAATAGGTGTGATGGTTGCCTCCATTCCCTTTGATTTAGAGATATGGTAGATGAAATTTGTGAAACTAGAGTGGATTAGCTTTCTTGCTTTTGTGGAATAATGTAGGAATCAACATTCAAGTAAACTAAATAGGCTAAAATTGTGGTGTAGATCTTGCATATCCATTTACATTTCACTTCTTGATGTTCTTGGAAAGTCCAAAAATCAAGAGATGTGTTTTTTGTTTCTTGGACTCTCAAAAAAATGTTGTCTAGTAAGTTTAGTTTCTTGATTCTTGTATTTAGGTAGAATTTATGCTAGACTAGTTTTAGTTTTAGGATCTGCCCATTCTGATTTTGTAGCTTTAGAATAGGATTTCATTGTTTGTTCAATGAAACCACATGCTGATTTCTTGGATGAACGCATTGGCTTGCATGATTGGTTGTTTATGCATGTGCATTCAATTCAAGAGTGACCTCCTTGGATGTCCTCTGACAGGCAAGACATAGATATACTGGCACATAAGCTTTACACAGAGGATCCTATAGCTAGCGTGATTTCGAATATAGTCGTGACTTATGTGCAGATGCTGATTATTTCCTGCACATCAAGTGGCTGTTGTTGCTACAGAGAATTATTTTTTCAGTGTGGAATATTTTCTTCTTTCAATAGCCCTTGATGCAGCAAAATTCTTTCCAATATTTTTTGTCACAAACTTCACACAGTTGAATTCAACTGGGATGAATATCACGTTCATGAGTTCAGATATAGAAACAAAATCTATTCAGTTATTGCATGATCTTAACACATAACTAATTCCACTTTCTGGAGCTACTAATAGCATTATAGAGAGTCCAATTTCTCTCCACTTTTGCTTTCAAATTGCACCATCAAATCTTTATGATATTGTCAGGTCAATGCATCTATCTTTGTAAAAAAATCAGTATAATTTCTGAGAATAAGTAGACTGCATTCCGGCATAGCCATCTGAAAATAAAACCCAGACTAGATGCTACCAACTTGCAGATTCATCCTAGAGGCCTCTGGATGCACGTGTGGCATTCATCCAACTATTTGGTTAACATATCTTTAACATATATTCATAATGATGGAATATCTTAGAATATTCATTCAAGGATTTGAGTTAGCACTACAACACCCGCCGCGATTTGCAACATGTTTTGTAACATGAATCACGAGCTTAATTTTTCTTTGATTCATCGCGGACGTCAGAAAAACACGTCACAATGAGAATGTCGGATTCCGACGTCTTCAAAACACGTCGAAATCCGACAACTACAAAATGCCGACTTCCCGGGGCCTCAGTTGGGCTGCCGGACACCGAGAGCCACGTGGACGTCAGAATGCGACGTCTGTGTCCGACGTGGACATGTCCAATTCGACGTGGCAGTCAGATTCCGACATCCCATAAGCACGTTGGAATCTGATGTCTGTTCTAGAAAAAATTCTAGAGAACTGCCCAAAAATGTCCGACATCCCTCCAACGCGTGTCCAACGTCTGTCCCGACGCATAAAGGGATGTCGGAATCCGACGTCCAGTATAAATGTCGAATTCCAACGTCTATTAACCGAACATCCTAAAAATTGTCCGACGGGTGACGATATCAAACGTATGCCACTCCGTGTCAGTTCAGGCCCAGACGTCAGATGCCAGACGTCGTGGACAGGCTTTTGGATTGCTGACATCCACGCCAGATGACACGTAAATTTTTGTTTTTAGAAAAATGCCATGCCATATCTACGTCGAGATGTCGGATTCCGACGTGCACTTTAAAAATTGGTTGCCGCCATAATTTCCCGATCACCGGACTTCCAGTTTCGGATATTTTGCCTGGACGTTGGATTCCGATGCATCAAATTGCGACGGATTATAAAATTTTCGAAAATACGTCGGACGCCCACGTCGAAATCTGTGCAATATGTTATTGTGGCTCTAAGGAGTTGTGAGTCAATAAGATGACATCATTTCTCACATCCTAGTTGGTTTCTTTTGTTGTATGCTTATTGATAGACCATTCATGAGATTAATTCATTAGTGGATTGCATTAATTCTCAATGCTAGCCCAAGATGGTTTTAAGTGGGCGGGGTGGGGGGGTGGGAAGGCCCCGTCTCAGGGACTTCCTTTCTGGGAGGGCCCTCGACCGAGGGCAAGCCCTGACCAGCAAGGAAGGCCCGAGGGCTTTGGGCCTGCACAGATTGGACCAAGAATGCTAAATAAAGGCATCAATCTGAACAATATTTAATTAACATGCTATGAGAAGTTAAGAACTTCACTTCATACAGAGCAATATCATGCTAGTCGGATAGATATAGATGTAACAATAGACGACATGGTATGCAGTAAGTGACTCTGAGTCAAGCATAGACCAAGAGTTCCAAGTCATAGCAGCAAGTCATGTCTCAAAACTTGCTGATAATAATCTAATAGAACACAAGCCAATGGTGAAGACCAAACTTGTGACATAGGAGTAGCAAAAATGGCTCAGCCATAGCAACATGGAAGTAGAACCCCCTCCATACAATAGTAGAAGGATCTACATTAGTCTAAATGAGTAAGGGGCACTTATAAATAGAAGTATCATGTAGGAACTGTTGAATCATTCTTGGAATAAACATTGTGATAGCAAGTAATGATCTATGACAGCAAAGTTGTATTGCCTAGAAATGTTCTTGGAGTGAGGTGTCTTTTCAGGAACCAAAGGACATGTAAAACCAGTTACTAATTTCAAGGCTTGTCAAAACCTTGAGCTTTGGTGTTACATTTCTGTATTGCAGACCATTCAGATCACATAAAGACAAACTATAGTAACAAAAACCTGTATTTTATATGAGAAGCTTACCTTGTTCCACCATATGAGCTCAAAGGTGCAGATGAATCTGCCTCTAATTGAAGGACTTTTCTCTGTCAAGGAAAAAGGTTTAAGTGCATGTGTTGTAAAGCTGACTCGGGTGCACCCAGCGTGCCCTGTAAGACTCAAAGGGGTGACACTCTCTAAGGTCCCAGAGCAAGTTAGAACGTCAAGGACTGAGCCTCCGACCTGTGGTGAGCCAGTCAAGTAGTCACAAAGTCATGAGCTAGCTCTGGAGCTCGAGTCATGGCCTAGTCAGGAAAGCAAGTTGATTCGGCCGTCGGGACGGCTCTCGGGACCATGTCCGGGAGCCAGACTGATTCTGCCAGGCTTGCCAGGCTTAATCAGCAAAATAAAAACTAAGTCCTAAAAAGCGTGCTTTACCAGAAAGCACTATGTTTCAAACCAGAGGGGGTGCGCCGAATCACAGCAGAACTATAGGGGGAGTCCGGCAGACAGAAACTTGGGAAGCTCAACCAGCGCCATGAATCCAGTCGCCAGGTCTCAGCTCCCTCTACCAGTACGAGCCAGGCACAATGCCCAGCACATGTTGGTGGCCCCGAGACCGGTCAGTCTATGTATGAATGTAACCTCTTCCAAATCTAATAAAGTTGATCATTGGGGATGATTACCATTTCGGTTTCGCCTCCGGGACTGGTCCAAGTGGAAGGACCCTTACTACAACCTTTTTGCGTCGCTGGCGCCTAAGGGTCCCTGTCATCGACATGGGGCTTGCCGCTATGCCAATTGGTCAGTTTGGCGACCACTATGCCTTGGGTTTCATGTGTGGCTTGTCTTTGCCTTTGGTTACCTTTTGGGGACGGATTCTGAGTTGGCTTTCGGGTTGGTTGGGATTCTAGTTTTTTTAAGTCTGAATGGTTAAGCTTGTTACGTTTCTAAGTTGGCTTTTACGTAAGTGCATGATGGATGAATGTTAGACTTAAGCACGTGTTGGGAAAACCGCTCAAGTCCCAGCGCCCTTTGAGGCGCCGGCGCAATATGTGGTATCAGAGCTGACTAGCCGGTCAGCTACGCAAATCTCACAGGGATGGCCACGTTTTGGGATTTGTCAGGACAACCGTTGCGCAAGGTGCTACCCACAGTGTAAGCACGGGTGCGTCCACGGTCGGGGTGGTCGACAGAACCGGGGACTTGATGAGTCAAAGTGCTGCCCTTGTAAGCATGGTCAGTTCTCGCGGTTCGGTCCTGGCGCTGTCTACACGTAGGACGGATGAGGCAAAGTGCTGCCTAGGTAGGTGAAAGCACGGTCTGTACCTTGTGGGGTGCGGGGCGACATATTCGAACTGTATTCCCCCTAGTTGCTTCCAACTCTTCAAACCTGGCTTCGAGCTGTGTTAGCTGTTAAAAATTCACAATTCTAGCTTGACTAGTTTTGGTCATATGACTTGTAAATAGTTAGATGGTCATGATGTGGCTTGTCACACGTGCCAAATAGCATAGGATTCCATTCATAAGGATGCTCTCAAGTAGACCTAAGTGTTAGAACCTTTGGAATGAGTCCAAATTATGTTTAGATACAAGGGAGAAAAAATAGGAGCTATTTTTGGTAATTTTTGCATTGTTGAGGGATCTCCAAGATTCTAACCCTAACTTGGTAGGGATGAAAGATCCACCAAAATTAGCATTAGGGATAGGTTTAGGGCTACTCATACCTGCCCAAAATCGTGATGGATCATGTATATACAGGTGATGATATCTCACCAAAATCAATCAAGCAATTTCATGTTTTTTCTCTCATAATGGTGCAATTGCTCTCTATGTTCATAATTGTTTGAGTACTTGTGATTACTAATGATTATAGGATTGAATGTAGGTCTGGTGTACAGTACTCAGACTGTGGGAGGCCGTACTTTCACACGTGTGAAACCTTCTTCAAGGATTTGGGCCATTTAGTGAGGTTCAAACATAGATTTTTTATGGATTTTGATGGTTCAACTTGTGCTAATCTTATGAAATCATAATCTATTGTTTTCCTCATCATTTCAAGTGTTTTAGGATCCTTATTTGTTGTAATTTTTACATGGTATCAGAGCCTAAAGGTTGAAATGAGCTAAATCCTTGGTTTTCATTCAATTTGATCACAATTTTTTATCTAAATCTTGTGTAGATTGGATCTTAGCATCTAGTATTGATTCTAGAACTCAAAGTGAGTCAAATACATTGGAGATTGGTGTTGTGTGACTTCATTTGCAGGTGTTTAGGTGTCTAAAACCAGAGGCAAAGTTGAATTCAATTCACATTACCAAGATAGCAAGTTTTGCTTGCTCCAAGCATTGATTTCTAAGCGAGTTTTGGAGGTGATTTCATAGAGGAGGCTTTCTAGCATTCAAGGAGAGGGAAGATCAGAGTTTTGGGGACTCTTCAAGGCTGTTCTAAGGTGTAGTAGGCACCTCCTAAAGTGATTTAGGTTCAGTCCAACCATTGCTTGACTTATGCACCAAATTAGAACTTTTTTACATCAATTTTGATCATTTTTTGCTTGTGATTGGATAGTAGATTGTGTTGCATCCTCATTAAGTTCCATTTAGCTCCTTCACAAGTGATTTTGGAAGTATACTAGGTTGCTGAAATTCACTCTTGATCAGATCATTTGGAGGCTTTAATGTTCTTTATAGAAAGAGGGGCAATTCTACTAGTATTGTCTACTTCAATCAAGCAAGTGCACTTGTTTCTAGTATTCTATGATTTGATTTTGTTAGAGATCATTCTTAGATCTATATAGGAAGTCTATTACTGATCTTTTCAGGTTCCTAAGAAGTGGGATAAGATAGACCTTCAATCAAATCAATAGAAGTAACCTTCATTTGTGTCAAGTCCTTGATTAGGAGACTAGATGGCATCTATAAATGCATATCTTTTGGATACTAATGAAAGGCTCAACAAAACTAACTATTCCATATGGAAAGTTGGAATGGAATCTATCATGATCATGCAAGATCTGATGAAAATTGTAAATGGTAAGGAGGGTGAACCTATTCATCCTCAAGAAAAAGCCAAATACATCAAGAGGTGCAATGTTGCACTACATTGCATAAAAATGAATGTTGCAAATGAACTCTTAAGAGAGGTAGGAGATTGCACTTCAGCTCAAGATGCTTGGGAGACTTTGCAAAAGGTCTATGAATCCAAGAACCAAACTAGAATGTTAGCTTTGAATAATCAAATCTATAGAAGCTATCAAAAGAAAGGAGAGAGTGCACATACTTTTGTCCTAAGAGTAAAGGAATTAAACAAAGAGCTAGCCTTTATAGGTGATCCTATCAAGGATGAAGAGCTTGTTCAACTCATATTGAATGGACTAAGCTTTGAATTTGACAATTTGGTTCAGGGATATGCAATTATGGGTAAGCTACCCATACTTGAAGAACTCCAAGGCACACTCATGGCCGAGGAATCAAGAAGGAGCCAAATGCAAGAGAGGATGGATAGGCTTTCCATCCAAGGTGGAGATGACCAAGATCTCTTCACCAAAGGCAAAGGCAAGTCCAAAGGCAAAGTATCAACATTCAAGAAGTCTACAAAGCTTGAGGATCAAGAAGGACCCTCAAAGGCATCTCCATCAACCACCAAAGTCAAGAAGGACAAATCAAAGGTGAAGTGCTACTATTGTAGCAAGATGGGGCATTATGCCTCGGAATGCTTCAAGAGGAAGCAAGATCAAAGCCAAGCCAACATGAGCAAAGAGGAGGAGGAGGAGAGTTCACATGAGGACTCTCTCATGATGTCCATATTTTCTTCAACAAGCTTCAAAGGAGAAGATCCTTGGTGGATTGACTCGGGTGCTAGTTCACACATGACTAGTAAAAGAGAGTTTTTCTCTTCTCTCTTATCTTATGATATACCTATAAAGTCTATCTATACAGCAAATGATGAAGCTTGTAAGATTGAAGGAGTTGGTAGAATTCCCCTTTGCTTAGGATCTTCCAAAAAGATCAACATAGAAAGTGTTTTGTACATTCCTACAATAACAAAGAATCTACTAAGTGTTGGCCAAATGGTAGACAATGGTTTCAATGTTGACTTTGCTTCAAATGAATGTTTCATCAAGAAGAAGGGTAAGATAGTGGCTAAGGGCACTAGACTTGGCAAACTTTATAAGTTGGATGCATTTGTGGATACTAATGTTGTCATGTTGGCCGAGAAGAGCAAGATATCTACTTTTACTTTATGGCACAAAAGACTTGGACATGTCAACTCGGGTTCCATGGAGGCTATGATCAAGGAGGAGTATGCTTTAGGCCTACCAAGGTCTATTAAGAAGGAAGACAAGGTTTGTGAAGCTTGTGCCTTATCCAAGGCACATAAGAAGGTGTTTCCTAACTCCATCACAAAGTCATCTCATCCTCTTGAACTCATACACTCGGATGTGCACATTGCTAGCACCAAATCTAATGGAGGTTCATCCATGTTTTTAACCTTCATTGATGACTACTCAAGATATTGTTGGGTGTTATTACTTTCCTTCAAGTCTCAAGTATTTGATACTTTTGTAAAGTTCAAGTTGTTTGTGGAAAAGCATCATAATCATAGCATCAAGATTCTTAGAAGTGACAATGGTGGAGAATTCATCTCCAATGAGTTCAAGGCCTTTTGTGAGGAGGAAGGGATCAAGAAAGAGACTTCTTGTCCTTACACTCCTCAACAAAATGGAGTTGCTGAAAGAAGGAATAGAACATTATGTGAATGTTCTAAGGCTTTAAGATTGATGCTTGTTTGCCCAAATCCTTTTGGGGTGAGTCTCTTGTATGTGCAAACTACTTGATGAATAGGGTGTCTTGCAAAGCAATTGAAGACAAAACTCCTTATGAGATGTTGTATGGAAAGAAACCCAATCTTAATCACTTGAAAGTTTTTGGGTGTATATGCTATGTGCATGTGCCATTGGAAACAAGAACCAAGGAGGATCCATCTTCCACAAGAGGGATCATGCTTGGATATGCAAGCTCAAGCAAGGGCTACAAAGTCTATCTCCCATCCTTAAACAAATTTGTTGTTTCAAGGGATGTCATCTTTGATGAACATCATATGCATATGCTTGAAGAAGGCTCAAGTGCTCCAACAATCAAGAAGAAGATGGTCGAGGAGCAAGATCTTGGTTTTGAGGAGGAGCTCATGGAGGAGCAAGCACCAAACCCACCTATCACACCAAGGAGATCTTCAAGGGCAAAAGTGGAGCCATCAAGGCTCACATATCAAGGCAAAGGATAGCAAGTTGAGGGTATCTCATCCACTTCTTATGCTTTATCTAGTTTTGAAGAACCATCTAATGTTGAAGATGCATTGAACTCCAAAGAATGGTATAAAGCTATGTTGGATGAGTATGATGCCTTGATTGAGAATGAAACTTGGTTGCTTGTTGAGAGACCTCAAAGGAATGTAATAGGATGCAAGTGGGTCTTCAAGCTTAAGTTGAATGCAAATGGGAGTGTTAACAAACATAAAGCAAGATTAGTTGCAAAAGGTTATGCTCAAGAGAGAGGGATAGACTATGCGGAAACTTTTGCACCTGTGGCCAAGATGGTCACAATAAGGCTAATTATTGCACTTGCATCACATTTTGGATGGATTCTATGTCAAACGGATGTCTCTAATGCTTTCTTGAATGGTTTTTTGGAAGAGGATATCTATATGGAGCAGCCACAAGGGTTCATCAAGCATGGAATGGAGAACAAAGTATGCCATTTCCAAAGAAGCATCTATGGCTTGAAGCAAGCCTCGAGATCTTGGAATTCAAGACTACATTGCTATCTTATTTCACTTTCTTTTGTTCAAAGTGAATATGATCCCACTCTTTACATTAAGTTTGATGATGTTGGTATTGTACTTTTACTCATTTATGTAGATGACATCATCATTAGTGAAATAGTGTTGATGGTATTGAAAAAATCAAGATAGATCTATTCTTAGAGTTCAAGATGGTAGATCTAGGGTGTCTTCACTTCATCTTAGGCATAGAAGTACTTAGAGGGTCTGATTTTATCTTTATAAGTCAAGTAAACTATGCTCAAAGTCTTTTGAAGAAGTTTAAGATGGAAGTATGCAAAAGTGTTGACACACCAATGGAGCAAGATGTAAAAGTGCCAAATGAAGATGATGAAAGATCCTTCATGGACATCACTTTGTTTAGGCAACTTATACGTTCCTTAATGTGGATCACTATAACTAGACCAGATCTTAGCTTTAGTGTATGTAGGTTGAGCCAATCCATGCAAAAGCCATTGAATATCCATTGGAAAAAGGCTAAGAGGATTCTAAGATACATCTCGGGTACATTGGATTTTGGGATTCTATATAGAGGAGATGTGATTAACCTTCATGCATTTAGTGATTCAGATTTTGCAGGGGACAAGAGGGATAGGAAATCAACAAGTGCCTATACAACTTTCATAGGAGAAGGTGTGGATACATGGCTTTCAAAAAAGCAAGAAACTATATCTCTATCTTCAAGCGAGGCCGAGTACAAAGCTTCGACAACCACTACAAAGGAGGTACTTTGGATCAAGAGATTATTGGTGGAGCTAAAGATCATGGATTCAGAGGAGGCACCAATCATCTACAATGACAATATATCAGCCCAACACCTTGCATCTAACCCAATCTTCCATGCAAGATCTAAGCACATTGAGATATGCCATCACTTTGTGAGAGAAATGGTGCAAGCCAAGGAGATTGCTTTGGAGCATGTTCCAAGCAATGAATGTGTAGCTGATCTACTTACTAAACCACTTCAAAAGATACCTTTTATGAAGTTCAGATCATCACTTGGAGTGATTAGTAAAGCAATGATTGAACCAAGCTAGATAGTGAGGAGGAGTGTTAAAAATTCACAATTCTAGCTTGACTAGTTTTGGTCATATGACTTGTAAATAGTTAGATGGTCATGATGTGGCTTGTCACACGTGCCAAATAGCATAGGATTCCATTCATAAGGATGCTCTCAAGTAGACCTAATTGTTAGAACCTTTGGAATGAGTCCAAATTATGCTTAGATACAAGGGAGAAAAAATAGGAGCTATTTTTGGTAATTTTTGCATTGTTCAGGGATCTCCAAGATTCCAACCCTAACTTGGTAGGGATGAAAGATCCACCAAAATTAGCATTAGGGATAGGTTTAGGGCTACTCATACCTGCCCAAAATCGTGATGGATCATGTATATATAGGTGATGATATCTCACCAAAATCAATCAAGCAATTTCATGTTTTTTCTCTCATAATGGTGCAATTGCTCTCTATGTTCATAATTGTTTGAGTACTTGTGATTACTAATGATTATAGGATTGAATGTAGGTCTGGTGTACAGTACTCAGACTGTGGGAGGCCGTACTTTCACACGTGTGAAACCTTCTTCAAGGATTTGGGCCATTTAGTGAGGTTCAAACATAGATTTTTTATGGATTTTGATGGTTCAACTTGTGCTAATCTTATGAAATCATAATCTATTGTTTTCCTCATCATTTCAAGTGTTTTAGGATCCTTATTTGTTGTAATTTTTACATTAGCCCGTCTCTCATTTCTCTAGCAAGGTTAAATTGAGTAAGATTCATGGCTCGCAAGGATGTTTGCCATTTTTTCCTTTCGGTTTCTCTATCCTTCTTCACCTCGCTAAGCATAGCCGTCATTGCGCTTGATAAGTATTGCCGCATCTTCACTTCAAAGAGGTCATGTTGCGCCTCTGGCAAGGGTTCATCTCTTGGTGTAGGTTCAGAAGGGCCACCCATCTCTTCCTGGAGAGGCGCCACTATGGAGTGCATACGCTCTTCCTTTCTCGACTTGGACCTGGTGCCATCTCGATGCATGCGAGAGCTGTATTCTCGAGCCAGCTCTTCTCCGTCCGTCAATGCTCATAACTATTCAAGATGGTCCTCCATTATAGTCAGAGGTGTACTTCCAACAAATTATCGCCTCAATCCTTTTTATATTTGAAGCTCTCCCTTTTGTCGGCCGGGCCCCACAGCTCTCTTTTCTTCTTTATTAAATCAGCTTCAATGAAAATATCCCTTCCTCAAACTTAGCACGCCCACATCACCTGAGAGCCAAGTAGGAACCAGGTCATTTGTGTCCAAGCAAGCACACAACAAACGGAACATACCAACCAAAGCAAACACAGAGGATCCCTCTCAAGCCACAAACCCCCCTGAGACCGGACGTAGGACCTTTGCCTAGCCGCGTCCACACAAATCTATCACAGAATTAGCCCACGGGGAAACATCCATCCAACCATCCGTGCTTTCACCATTAAGCAGCACATTGCCTCAATCACACCCCACCACTTTTTGGTCGATAGCCCTTATAGCTAAACGATCGGCAGCTATCCCGCACCGGCAGCTAACCACCCGTGCTTTACACCCGAATTCGAGCAGCATCTCTGTATCAATGGTTGCGCCTCCTCCACAGATACCAAGAGAACCATGAGCGCGAAACACGGAGGACCCAAGGAAGACTGCCAAAGTGAAAGCACCACCTACTTTCAAAGGAGAGCGTGACATTCGAGTTGTGGAAGATTGGTTGTTTCACATGGACCATTACTTCCGTCTGATGAACACTCTTGAGGAAGAAAGAACTGACTTGGCATTAGCATATTTTGAGAGCTACACTACGAATTGGTACCGGATGGCAGGAATGCATTTTCAAACATGGGACGCATTCAAAGCCGCGTTATGAGAGGAGTTCATACCGAAGGATTCACACATGAGATTGAGGACAAAATTATCGGGGCTCAAACAGAAAGGGTCATTGCGAGAGTACCTCAAAGAATTCAGACAGAGTGTATGGGTTATTGAAGATATGTCCGAGGCGGACAAAACTCATTACCTATTGTTTGGAATGCAATCTTGGACCCGACGTGTGATAGACAGCTACATGCCCCATGATTTCAATTCAACAATTCGAGCGGCTGAAATGGTTTGTGATTATGAGAGCACATTGGCACCAGCTGCTCCCGCAACCTCAACAAGAGTATTTAGTGGATCCAGATCGAGTCCGAGCTTCTTTTCAAGGGGGGACTCAGCTTCAAATGGCAACCAAGCCTCGAGTAGCGTGAACAAATTCCCAACAAAAATAGGGTTTGGCAACCAAGGCAACAATGGAGGGAACATGTTCCAGAGAAGAAACAATGTTGAACCTTCAGCTATTCACAGCAACAGCTCACCAATAGTGGGCAGTTCCATGCGTTGCTTCAACTGTCATCAGCAAGGTCACTCTTCGAGGTCATGCCCCAAACCATTGAGTAAGAAAATCATGGCTGCCATTGAAGGATTTGATAGGATGGAGAGAGAGGCATTTGATCAAGAAGATGGTGAACAAGATGATGAAGAGGACCCAGAAACGGATTTGACGGAGTCTGACCTGAATGCCTTGCAACAGATAGGGGCACTTGCGGCGTACCGTGAACATCTTATGGCAACTCCTACGAGAGGATCCAAGTTATTGTACCTGAAAGGCTGTATTCAAGGCAAGATCATTTACTTCATGGTAGACCTGGGGGCGTCACATAACTACTTGTCAGAAAAACTGACAGGAGAATTGGACATCCAATGTGAAGAAAATGTGACTCCTATTTGTGTGGAGACCGCGAAAGGTACAATGACCACTTGTAGATTGGCAACCAACTTACCAATCTCTCTGGGAGCCTGGAAGAATCGACTAACGTTCACAATCTTGAAGATGGATGTCTTCGACGCTATTTTGAGATTAAGCTGGTTTAACGAACATGTGGTGGCCTTCTTGGCAAAAGGGGTTAACCTTGTGTTATTATATAATGGCAGGAGACCTTGTGTCGTCAGAGCTATGCCAGGGGACCAACTAGAAAAGAACGACACAAATGAACCTGAGCCAACCATTCCTCCCAATCTCATTCACCTATTTAACGAAGGACAGCCAACAGTGACAGACCAGCTGACACGGGAACAAATGGAGCCAACATTGCCTATAGTCTCTACATCAAAGGTGAATTCAAGTACCGATGCAGAGCTCAAGGAGCTCACCTTGTGTGACCAAGCGAAAGCTCACTTCTTTAACAAAAGGACATCCAACAGTGACAAACCAGCTGACGCGAGGTCAAATGGAGCCAACATTGCCTGCAGTTTCTACATCAAAGGTGAATCTAAGTGCCGATGCAGAGCTCAAGGAGCTCAACCTGGACGACCAAACAAAATATCTAGAGTCCTAGGGGACTCATCTAGATGTGCGACGAAAACGACATATCTGAGACTAAAGGGAGCCATAAGTACCTTTTTCTTTCATGTTAATAAAGTAAGCCGCATTTCTCATCGAGGAGTGAGCTTCAGTCTAATGTCTAAGTGCAGCAGCTTCACACAGGTTTTACGTAAGTGAACTAGATCCACACTTTTCCTGTGCTGGGTGTAAAACACAATATCATTACTCCGCTTTACAGTTGGTTTCCTTTGGCCGGTGAATCAAGCCCGTGCCCTTGTATATGTGACTAAAGTCTGGCCGGTGAATTAAGCCCGTGCCATGAGTCTTAGGTTCTAGTTTAGCCCTTATGAGGACATCAGCTTTCTCAAACGAGGGGAGGATGTTGTAAAGCTGACTCGGGTGCACCCAGCGTGCCCTGTAAGACTCAAAGGGGTGACACTCTCTAAGGTCCCAGAGCAAGTTAGAACGTCAAGGACTGAGCCTCCGACCTGTGGTGAGCCAGTCAAGTAGTCACAAAGTCATGAGCTAGCTCTGGAGCTTGAGTCATGGCCTAGTCAGGAAAGCAAGTTGATTCGGCCGCCGGGACGGCTCCCGGGACCATGTCCGGGAGCCAGACTGATTCTGCCAGGCTTGCCAAGCTTAATCAGCAAAATAAAAACTAAGTCCTAAAAAGCGTGCTTTACCAGAAAGCACTATGTTTCAAACCAGACGGGGGTGCGCCGAATCACAGCAGAACTATAGGGGGAGTCCGGCAGACAGAAACTTGGGAAGCTCAACCAGCGCCAGGAATCCAGTCGCCAGGTCTCAGCTCCCTCTACCAGTACGAGCCAGGCACAATGCCCAGCACATGTTGGTGGCCCCGAGACCGGTCAGTCTATGTATGAATGTAACCTCTTCCAAATCTAATAAAGTTGATCATTGGGGATGATTACCATTTCGGTTTCGCCTCCGGGACTAGTCCAAGTGGAAGGACCCTTACTACAACCTTTTTGCGTCGCTGGCGCCTAAGGGTCCCTGTCATCGACATGGGGCTTGCCGCTATGCCAATTGGTCAGTTTGGCGACCACTATGCCTTGGGTTTCATGTGTGGCTTGTCTTTGCCTTTGGTTACCTTTTGGGGACGGATTCTGAGTTGGCTTTCGGGTTGGTTGGGATTGCAGTTTTCTTAAGTCTGAATGGTTAAGCTTGTTACGTTTCTGAGTTGGCTTTTACGTAAGTGCATGATGGATGAATGTTAGACTTAAGTGCGTGTTGGGGAAACCGCTCAAGTCCCAACGCCCTTTGAGGCGCCGGCGCAACAGCATGACTGCTAAGGTTGGATTTCTGAGAGGTTAACGTGCTTGGCACTATTTCCATTTTCAGCCCTTTCTCAAAGGAGGGCTGATTTCGGGATCCCTCAACAGCAAGCCCCACCCTTGACATGGTAGGATCAGCAAAAAGCTTGCTTGTTGCCCTGGTTCTGGAACCAGCATAAGGTGTCATCACCAATTTGTGTTGTGCCTGCATTTATCACCATAGAACTGAGAAAACAAATATGCCCCCTCAGAATGTTATCGCTTTTGCAAAACCATTATCAATCTTAAACTATCAAAGTACCTGAGCTGCAACTTGAGTACGATTGGGTCCATAAGCATCATACGCTTGTTGCACAGCAGAACGTACTTCATAAGCCTGCTTAGAGCCAGGATGACATTTAACAACACGGATGTTTTCTCTAGAATCAAACAATTTGGAATCTTGTACAGAATTACGAAGATTGATAACCAATCGAGATGGAGGTGAATGAAGGGGGTCCTTTTTTCCACGGATAAGCTCCATAGATAATATATCATTCCATGTAACATCCCATAAATAGTCAAAGATTTATTCTTGCCAAAACAAGCTACATTGAAACTTGACCATACATGTAGACAAAAAGCTGTTGACCCAAGTTGAACCACATTTTATCCACCTGTAGGAGAATAACTCGTCTATGGGTAACAATGAGAGTCCTTCCTTTTGGGAGATGAAAATGGTCCTCATAAGCATCCGACCATGCGAACTTTCCACGTACTTTAAAGAAATCCATATGACCAAAGAAAGCACCCCTGTGTGCTAGCTGTAAAAGCACCTGCACAAGAATTATGCTACATGTTTTATGTGGTGATATTAAATTGAAATTCAAGGAACATATGATAAAAGATGCAGTAGACTAGTCAATATATCATGCACGCTATGGTCATCAATAAATGATATGACACTGGAGTTCTTGTTATTGAGAAATAACAATTTCGCATGAAGATAAGAGTGCACGTACTCATAGTTATGGGTCAAATATTAGTCGTAGGAAAGCATATATGCGCCATGGGAACTCATTAGGTCTTGGGACATCATTTACTGTGTAGCATTGATGAAGACATGCTAGATGATTAGGAAACCACAAAGTATAGTGTTTCTATTTTTTTAAACTTCCACCTTTTTCATACTTTTCTGTGCACTTTTAATCTTTTACAAAATTGTCATCGCATCTACAAAAGCTGGTAGATTGAAGGTCTATTTGAAAGCACATTTCCAACATTTTCTTTTCATGTATTGGAGGTACTTTTCAGATCTAATTACACCACTCTACTTCCTAGAGCAGGGCGCTGCAATTTGTTCGAATAGATAAAGTTCTCACTTCAACTCGTTTGTATAATGGAAGTCAATTTTCAGACTTTGCTCACATTATTATCTATCCTACAATAGATTGTTGCACATTACTTTCAAAGCTCGCAAACTGGATATTCAAGATTGAGATATTTTCATTTCCATTTTTCAACTCATCATCATGACATATTTTCAATAGCTGGCTCTCATTATGGGGATAATAGATAGGATGGCTGACAGGCTTGATACATTGTGCCGTACACAAAACGAGGAATCAAATGTTAGACCACTATTTTCATCAGCTTATGGATGAGAATTAGACAATTTCACCTGACAGTCATCTCATCAATCATACAAACTCTTTTGCTCTTTTTGTTCCATTGTTCGAAGCTGGACACCAATTTTTTTTGTTTTTTCTTTTCGGGCCATACGATACGGACGTACGGCCGCATGCGTGGACTAGTTTTTTTTTTTCCGCATTTATAATGCAAATTTTTTTACATTTGTGGTGGAATGTGCATGTGGATAGCCAATGACGCACATTCCCTAGAGATAGAACGCACATTCCATAGAGAGAGGAGAGAGAACGCACATTTCATAGAGAAAATGCACATTCTAAAGAGAGAATGATTGATTCCGGAGGAGAGAAAAGTGGGTGGACATTTTGCTCTTGAAGGTGGTCCCAAAATACAAAGGAAACCTGAGCACATGGCATTACGTCCTATATGGTTGATGTTTTCTGTGTTCATACACAAGGGTTTAGAAGGTGGAATTTCTTCATAATGTACTTGCAATAGTTGAGCACCAAAATAGAAGAAAGATACCACAAGTAATGCATACAAGCAAGGATCTTTGTAAAAAGATAAAAGCGTGTAAGTGATCTTACTTGATCCATCTAGCACTATTATTGGTGCCTTGCACCTTGCCATTTTTAATCATTATGTTGGCCAAATGCCCTTTTATATGTGTATAGACCCAAGGCCTTCTTTTATTCATGTTGGCTAGAGGCCCAATTTTTATGAGGTAGTTATTTTGAGTGGGGCTCCTATTGTAGGAGGGCTCACTATTTTCCCTCCAAAGTACTAAATCTACCTCCTTTGATTGATAAATTATGCTTTAGGGATCCTCAAGGGACAATGAATAGGCATTAGTGACACAAATTTCTAGCTTATTGGATTGGTATTGCATGAGGTCTTCATGAGAGAACTCTTTGTTGTTTCTTGTAGGGCTTTAGGCCCTAATATTATGTGATGCTTTTGGTCATATTGTTTGTAGGGGAGCTATCATTAATTGCTTCATGTATTGTTCCTTTATGCTTCATTGATACCAATCTACATGTTTGTGTTCAAAACATGGTATCAAATCACTTCCCTACGAACTTCTTTAGTTGCTACTTTGTTTTCTCTCTCTAAAAATTCTTTGTTCTCTTTCCATTTTTCTCCCAGTAGCCTCAAACCATTTTTGCCCTAACTTTTTCTTGTTTGTGATCAAATTTAATTTTTATCAAATGCATTAATTGCTGAAAGCATGTTTTGGTTGTACAAAATAAGAACCCATTTTTCATTGTACGTTTTGGTAGTACATTTCACTTTTTGGGGATTTGGGAGGGAGCTTGATAGATGCTACCCACGAGTTAATGCAATGAAGGCGTCCCTATCAATGATGGGCCTACCCTCTTGGAGTATTGGGGGGTAAGTGGTGGGCCTACTCTCTCTTTGTTGAACCTTTTTTGTGTGCATTTCTACCCAAAAAAGGTAGTGTCCTTATCCATGTTGTGCCACCAAACCATGCTTTTAGCCTAATTTCCTAGTTCAAAAAAGTCATTTAACACTGAAACCCAAAAAGTAATTTGAGTCAATTTGAGAAAAATCCCACGTTATTAATAAATCTGACAAGATTACATTTCAAGTGTGTGATTGACTCTAGTCTTCGGGGCGTTGGCATGCCAAGGCATGCGTCAGGACAACATTCGAACAAAGGGAGTTGAAACTTGTTGCCTTGAGTCACAACCCACATGCCTTTATAGTTATGGTGGGATTCATCACATCCCCTCATAGCAAGTGCTTCGACCAAGTTGGTAAAGTACATTTTTCTCTCTCTAAAGAGTCATTTTCTCTCTCTAAAATTTATTGATCCCCAAGTTTTATTTAATCATGCCTATTGGATATCGATGCGAGCTCTCTAGACTTCGCTAGATCCGATCAAAATTTTTGAGCCATAGGAACTTGGCACTAGCTGGATTTTGGTTGGCGCCTGGAGTGGTGTTGGTGCCAGTCGCGCTGAGAGCAGCAGTGGCGTTGTTGGCGTTGGCGCTGGGAACAATGTTGGCGCCAGTGGCACTGAGAGTAAAGCCTGCACTTGTAGCTAGCTTTACAACAAGATCCAGGCGATTAATCGATGAGTCAATAGGTGTCGAAGACAACCATAGATACAAAATTCGAAGGTGTCAAGGACAACCGTGATTATGATCTTTGACTCATTCGACTTGACACATAAGGAGATTAAAGAACATTCGATTCACACACCACATTATTCAGATGAAGAACTCATGGAGATAAAACTTGTGCTACTTGAGCTACTCCCGGTACCAAAGCTCTACTAGGCTAGGACGTGGTGGAAGCTAGGGGAGCGCCTCTTGGAGATTTGTGATTTCCAAGTTTATCTGCCACCCTTACATTAATATCCCACAATCATTGATTATGCCTACAGAACTAACAAGGGGGATAAAGTTGTTGGAAAGAGGTATGTAAAAGATAGTCGAATAGAAATGAACTCGAATGAAAAATATTCGCGCAATAAACTATCTTTCTCTTTCCTCATGCATGACTACGCCTATCCATTTCGAACAAAACAATAGTGATAGAAATCACGTTCGATCTTATAGTAACTAACCTTGAAATTGTTAGTACTACAAAGATTACGTAGCCAAACATTAAGCATCGAAACATAAGACAAATAATTTGTTGTGAACAATTTGCGAACAACTAGACAAATAATTAGTCATGAACAGCTAGACAAATAATTAGTCGCGATGAATAAATTTGTGGAAGCGATGAGTAGACAACCAGACAAAACAAATAGAGAGCCAGCCAGAACATAGAAAAGCATTGCAGTATTGACAGGAATCTGAACGTAGAAATAGACAGAGCTGTTATCAGATTAAGTATAACAAAATATACAAGTCAATTAAGCAGGTGAGCACAAGACAATAGCGGGCGTAATCGGGTGTTTCACAAGCTAATCACGATCTGTGAAGGTTCATGAACCTATTACTGACAATTTGTCTGAAAGGAATAGAATCGATGCATGAAGGCATCTACAATGTCTGTCTCACATGGTGTGAACTATGTGAGTCATTAGTGTGAGGAAGCATGAATGGGTCATGTACAGTGTGTGTTTACGAATGTCGTTGCTAGTGCATGAATTGTTCTAATTGTGTGTAGAACTACGTGTGATCAGTGGACGCAATCTCTCAGAAAGAGAGCTACTTAATAGTCACAAATGCAAGAGATTAAGCCAATGACTGAGGTGTCGTAGATCACCAGGCACTGAGCAGAAACAAAACATAAAGAATAGCATTCTTGCAATAACAGAACTGAATGGCACAATAAAATATGTACATCAAATAATTGGATGGACAATACATTTGTTTGATAATCTTTGTGTGACGGTAGAAAAATCCAACATCTTGATAAAAATGAGGAATGGAACCTCTTTCCTTTTTTATTCTTATGGGAATGAAACCCAGTATTGAGGAATGTAACCTCCATGATCAAAAGGTCTTCAAGACCTGGCCCTATCATATCAAAGATGTAATTGAGGAATAAAACCCCTTTGATTCTGATCCTTATGGGAATGAAAACTCTTTGCTCAGACGACGTTGACAGAATCACCTTGATAACTTCTTGTTGTTTGCAAAGAATCTTGGATTGCAGAAAAACGATATTGACAGCTTAAGACAATGTCTCAAATCATAAAATCTTTTCACACATATTGTAAACTCATTTCAAATCGATTATTAGATCTTGAAAGATCTGAAATGGTGACCAAAACTCCAAATGTAACTAATGACAAATCTATTTCACACAATAGATTCAAGATAGTATGTCAGGTTCATAACCTGCTCTGATACCATGTTGGAAAGAGGTATGTAAAAGATAGTCGAATAGAAATGAGCTCGAAAAGAAACAAACTCGAATGAAATATATTTGCGCAATAAACTTGTCGCAAACGGGTTTTGTATCGCAAACGGATTTGTTTTTGTTTGGTTTTCTTGCGCAGAAGCTTGCAGAATCCTAGACACACGACCACAGATCATAGAATAGAAATTATTCTAGCAATCAAGACAGCGGAAAACAAGGAGATGGACAAGAGAGATTTCGTTTTTTTTCTTTTCTTTTTCTGCTCTACTCTCGCACACTATTCTTTGTATATTCTGTTGATCCAGAATTGTGTTTTTATCTCCACTGTGTGGAGTTTACAAGATAGCTAAACAGATAATTACAAGAGTAGTTAACGCTAATCAACTAGTCAGTTACTCTCTGTTATTGCTAAATGTTTTAGCCAAGCGTGAACTTTAAGACTCCATGCTCGTTGAGCTGCCAGCTGACAGCGCGAAAGATTTTCTTTCGTTTTTTTTTGTTTCGTGTCATGTCGTGTCTTGAGGTACGATGACTTTCGCGAATTGTTTGCCATTCGTCCTTTCCTTTTGTATTTATCTTTTTGTTTTCTGGCAGTGGCTCTAATGTCCATGCCTCGTTTCACCTCATCGACTCGATCTCCTCTGACATTGCCTACTTTCAAAATTCTCCCTCTGGCTCTAGACAGCTTCTTGATATGTTGTTGGCTCTTCAGTGAAGCTGCAGTACTCGAATTGCATGTCTTCGCTCCACTGTGGAAATCAAGCCTGTGCCATCATGCATCTGGCTCCTTCGACTAGTGTCCTGTTTCTTCTTTCTGCGACACCATTATATTCTGGTGTGTACGCAGGAGTGAACTGATGCTCTATCCCTTGTTCTTGAAAAAAATTTGAAAATTTTGTGCTCTTGTACTCACCTCCATTGTCAGATCTGATGATCTGAATCTTCTTTGAGATGTGTCTCTTTGCAAATGCCACGAACTTCTTGAAAGAGTCGAACACTTCAGATTTTTTCTTTAGGTAGTAGATCATAGTCATCCGGATGTAATCATCTATGAATTTCAGAAAATACCTCGATTTTGAGAGCGAATCCACTTTCATCGGTCCACAGATATCTGAGTGGACGAGATCAAAAACTTCTTTGGCTCTTCTTCCCTCATGTGTGAATGGATTTCGATGTTGTTTGTCTTTTTGACAGGCTTCATAGAATTCGGTATCGGGTCTTGATATCTTCAGACCTGTGACTATGTCCTTCCTGCACATGTCATACAGTCTCCTCATGTTCAGATGATACATTCTTCTGTGCCAAAGATGATCTTTATTTTCTGATGCATTTAATATGCTATTAGAATTGTTGACTATCTTGGCTTGGTAGAGATTAAAATCCAACCGCCAGCAATTTGTTTGTTGTTTTCTCGATCATGCGGCATGTATTGCCATCGAAGAAAACTCAAATTCCAAAATCTGCCATCTTGGAGACTGATAGCAGATCTTTTCTCAGTGAAGGCACGGCAACCGACGATAAATAGGGGGTAAAAAAACACCATCCGAAGTCGAATCCCACTGAGCAGCAAGCGCATGACAGCGAAGGAAATGCTCTTCTTGCAGATTTTCCCAATCTCCTGACATAAAGCGATGAATCCTGTTGTGAGTTTCCCTATGTAGCGCAGGCATCCCAAAGGGAGCCGGGAACCACGACTTAGCTTCCCAGCCCTCAACTCTTGCCATCCAAACCCACTTGACATACAAGCAGCCAACTCGCCAACAACGATCAGACTTAACCAACTTGAAGTTCCGAAAACCAGCATTGAGATCAAACCTGGCGCCATGCCAGATCGGGGGTCCCGATGTGGGTGACTTCCCTCCAAGCAAGCCGCCCGACATACATCAAACTTAACCAACTCGAAGCTTCATTACAAACGAGTAACATCCATTCCAAGCAAGCGGTCTGACTTACATCAGACTTAACCAACTGAAAGCTTTGTCACGAGCGCTGGAAGCCAACCTGACTCCACACCAGACTGGACAGCCATAAACAGGTAACTTCCACCCAAGCAAGCCATCCAACTCAACCGACAGGTTAGAGCCCGTTCCCCAAGAGCTTAACCCATTCACGTTCATGCAAGGAACACTCAGAACCACAAGTCGTGACAGATATGGAGACAACCAGTTCCTGGACCAAATGGTCCCGACAGCATACCGCTGGCGCCACGGACCGAATGGTCCTGACGGCATACCGCTGGCGTCCCGAGATACGACCCTCAGCTATGTGCCAACTTGAAAATTTTGAAGCGGCCTTACAATTGGCGCTTTTACCAAACACTGAAACCCAGAAGGTAATCAGAGTCAGTTTGAGAAAAAATCCCACTTTATTGATAAATCTGAGAAGGTTACATTTCAAGTGTGTGACCGACCCTAGTCTCCGGGGCGCTAGCATGCCAAGGCGAGAGCCATGACAACATTCCAGCAAGGGAGGCTGAGACTTGGTTGGAGCTCGCCCTGAGTCGCAACCCGCACTCCCCTATAGTATTGGTGTGATTCGGCACCCCCCCCCTCATACCAAGCACTCTACCCAAGCTGGTAAAGCATGTTTTCTCTCTCTAGGATTTTCTCTTTCTAGAAAGTCATTTTCTCTTTCTAGATTTTATTGATCCCCAGGCTTCCTTTAATCATGCCTAGATCGTGTGAGGTGATTGCACATCGATCTGAGCTCTCTGGACTCCGCTAGAACCGATCAAAGATTTTTAGCCATAGGAACTTGCCGTCGGCTAGATTTTGGTCATAGTGGCGCCGGGAGCAGCAGGGGCGCTGCTAGCGCCGGGGACATAGCTAGCACCGATGGCGCCGGAAGTAAAGCTTGTAAAGGTAGCTTCACAACACCCTATGACTAGCATCACCACCCCGAGGAGGCATAGTCAAACACCAGAGAGGAAAAAGCAAAAAGGCATGCCAAGCTGCAATATCAGAAGGGTTGGAAGCCAGATGAGACAAAGGTAAGGACAAAGCTCTCTGGACGTCTAAGTGCAAGGCAAAGGGAATGTGTGCATAAAGACAAGGACGAGGAAAACCCAAGTGAAGAGCGGTCAAAATATCAAGGGAGCGAATCCAAGTCCAAGCCGAGTCAGATGGCGAAGTGGGAGCATGATGAGGTGCAAGGTCGACATTGGTTAATGCGAGCTGTTGACGAAAAGCAAAGCAAGCGTTGTGATGGCGAGAAAGACCGGCACCTTGCACATAAAGGCGACCACAACCTGCACATGGAATATGGGGACGAGAAGAGGAAGAAGAAGAAAGCTGAGAAACTGAAAGAGAGGAAAAAAGCTGGTGGCGAAGATGGGCGGACAATATGGCGCCACCTGGCCACCTGGACAGTATGGCACCACCTGGCCAGAGGAAACAAGCAAGGAATCCGACCTTGATGATGATTTTATCTCTTCCTTAAGTGGATTGAATCCGTAGTTGATTTAGTAGTCATTTTTGAAAAAGATCGATGAAATCTAGGATTAGAAGCTCTTTAAAACCTTGTTATAGAATTGGTCAATTTTTATTTTGGGGTGATGCTGTAGAATGAGCAGTGCTTGGTTGAGATCTGAATCATTGGGCAATGTCTTCCCGATATGCCATTCACCAATTCAAATAATTGATTTTTTATACAAATGCACATTATCAAATCATTTGTATCGATCTATTATTTAGTAATTGTTTATCCAACATTCATTTGATAAATTGTTTTTCAAGGTTTGCCATGTATGAGCATCTATATTTTTTTTTTTTGATGTGGTGAAATCTCGACAAGCCACACTTGAAGTTAAGTCAATGCTAGTAAAAGGGAAGCACAAATTCAAGAACTTTAAGAAGAAGTACAATACAAATGAAGATGATCAGAGATCTCACCCTAGTAAGAAGATGAATGACAATCACTTTTATCACCAAAAGCGAGGACATTGGGCTAGACATTGTTGAAAAAAAAAAATTAATATGAAAAAGGGCAAGGTGAAGCAACTTACTAATCTTGTCGAGTATGATATTGATTGAGACGATGGTGAACAAAGTACAAAATTTGTTACAACATTGGCATCACATATATATCGATTGCTGACATGTATTGGCTTGTGGACTCTAGAGAACATGGTGACCAAAAAAAAGAGAAATGACATGGAGATCCATTAATTTTATAAATTTTTTAAGTGGCTACCTTGAGAAAGAGATCTATATGGAGCAACCAGAGGGCTTTATCAAAGAAGGTGATGAATCCAAAGTGTGTCACTTATTCAAAATCCTTTATGGGCTTAAGCAAGCCCCAAGGTCTTGGTATGCAAGGCTCAATTCATATCTTATGTCACTTGGATTCAATCTAATTGCATATGATTCACTTGGATATATATAAAGTTCATAAATAGCAATCCTGTTATTCTCATCATTTATGTAGATGATATCATCTTGAGTGAAAATTGCATAAAACTTGTTGATGGGACAAAAAGTGCATTAGATAGTGAATTCAAAATGCAAGATCTAGGTGAGCTTCACTACATTTTAGGCCTAGAAGTAGATCTTTATCAAGATCATGCATTTATTAGTCAATCTAGATATGCTCTTTCTATGCTTAAGAAATTTTATATGGAAAATTGCAAGAGCATTGTTACTCCCATGGAGCATGTTGTAAAAGACCTATAAAAGAGGTTGAAAGAACCTTTGAGAACATCATCCTTTATAGGAGTCTTATTGGCTCCCTCATATGGTTGACAATTACTAGGCCGGATTTGGCCGCGCCCATACAAATTTATCATAGAATTAGCCCACAGAGAAATCCATCCAACTATCTGTGCTTTCACCATTAAGCAGCATGATCGACAACTGTGTGTCTACTACAAAAGAGTTTGTATGGCCTTAAGTAAGCACCAGTTTAGAAGTCAAGTTTGAATAGATTCAAATTTGAATGTTGGGTACACTAAATCTAGTCCTAAAAATAGTAAGATTTTTCATATTGGAGGAAAACCAAGTGGCAAATTAGATTTGGACCTGTTATAAAAGAATGTAACTCATGGGAAGAGAGGATACTCTCTCTCTCTCTCTCTCTCTCTCTCTCTCTCTCTCTCTCTCTCTCTCTCTCTCTCTCTCTCTCTCTCTCTCATCTCATTCATGCTTATACATGGTTCTCTTGGGATCTACTATCCATTGGTGCACTATACTTGTGATATCTTGCAATTATATGTGTGGAATGATCAATAATTGTTATTTTTAGATCCACATGTGTGAAATATAGTATCTTACTGTAATTCTACAAACAACAACAACACTTTGTGTTTTGGTTCATGTTTGATCAAGATCTATCAGAGTTTGTATCTCATTTTTTGTGTAGATGCTGATTTTTCCACATTGGCAAGATTGGTGGACTTGATTGTTTATATTTTGGATCTTAGTGATCTGAAATCTTTAACATCATCTAGCATTGGTGGCAATACAAGATAAAATCAATTTTTATTTGATGCTCCATGCACCTATCCTGCCAAAAGTCTTAATTACCATTTTTTTAACCCAACATCATATTGATTTGGCGCTTTGGTCTATTTCTTTTTTGCTTCGAGCTAGGTTTGTAGGTTCTTTTGAGATGCTTGCAAAGCATGGACCATCGATTGATATGATTGGATGCTTTTTTGCATTGCATCCATCTCTTCTTGCATTTTGGCCATGAGAGCCTATGCTTGATTAGCTTCTCATTGTAAGCTTTAAATTTGTTGCTTGGTTTTCTCCCTTGCTTGGTTTTCTCTAACTCCCAATTTGTGGAGATGGAGGCGGTCTTGGAGGAGCCAATCCAAATCCTTTCTAGGTGATGGGAGCAGACACGATGTCAAAGGCATCGGGATTCTACAGCTACGAACATTGTCAGGTCAAGCAGAGCTTCCAAGAGCACTCTGCGTCGCTGTGTTTTACTTGGGCAAGTGGGTGAGTAATCTCGTGCAGCTCGTGCTCTAGCTCCTACAAGTCCAGCTACTCCTTCTGCTGCCACCCTTCAGGCTTTGGAGCTTCTTTATCCACCGATAAATGACTCCCTTCCCTCTTTTGTTGAGGACTTTGAACCTGATTTTGATTTGGAGCTCTCAGAATCTCATTTTCTTAATGCTTTTCTATGCAGCCCTCATCTGTCAACTAGGGGTCCTTCTGCCTTGGATAAGCCTGGCGGTGGAGTGCGTCCCATTGCTGTTGGAGAGGTTTTATACAGATTGGTTTCTAGGGCTCTTGGTTTTCAGCTTCGTGACAGTTTTCATGACCACCTATTATTGTCAATCCCTCTAAGTGTGTTGCTTGGTGTCCTTAGGGCCTCCTTCCTGAGCTCCCTTTACCTACAGGTTTTAATACTCCGGTTGATGGAATTCGAGCGCTTGGTATTCCTATAGGTTTCTCGGATTTTGTGGCTTCCTCTTTGCGGGACACTTTGGGCGCGCATCTTCGTCACACTGATTTGCTACCAAAGCTTGGCAATGCTCAAGTTGCTCTGAGAATTCTCACTCAATGCTTCGCTCAACGACCAAGTTATATACTACGGTGTGTTCCTCCCTCTCTTGATGTTTTGGCTTTGCTACAGGATTTCGATAGTACTTTATCAGATATTTTGGGTAGCTTGATGGGTTCAGAATCCTTTCGTATTCCCAATGGTCAGTTCGTTAAGCGACAAGTCTCTCTTCTCGCTTCGTCCGAAGGTGTTGGTCTTTCTTACATAGCTTCTATTGCTCCAGCTACTTTTATGGGAAGTCCTTGTTGCCTCTGCACTTATTTCTCGGTTTCAGCAGGACAACAAGCCCATTCTTCTTGATTCAGTAGCTCATGTGAAAACAGGCATTCTTCATTTCCAACAACATCTTTGGGCGGCCAAGGATCTCATCCCTCCACCTGTGCGAGCTTCTTTGCCTCCCTTTGAGACTTTGCTTAGCCATCAGCGTGCTCATTTTCAAAAGTATCTTTTGGAGCGCTTTCACTCAGCTTATCAGCAATTCACCTTCCGATGAGATTCGGGCTCACCTTTTGTCTTGTGCATGCCCGAGTGCTGGTGCTTGGCTTGTTGCGCGCCCTGTTGCTCCACACTTGCGCCTTTCTTCAGAGTTGTTTCTCACCGCTCTTCGGGTTAGGTTGGGTCTCCCTCATCCAGTGCTGGTAGGTTTGACAAAATGTTCCTGTGGTCACTATGTTGATCCTATTGGCACTCATCTCATGCGTTGCTCTTATGGCGGAGAGCGCACTGCGACTCATGATTCCATTCATGATGTATTGGCATCTATTGCACATGAGTGCGGCTTTCATGTTGTCTGCGAGCAGACCCACATCTTGCCTGTGTCTGATTCATAGTCACCTCGGCGTCTAGTTGATTTTGTTCTTTTGCGCGAGGGGATTCGCACGCGTGGGGATGTTGTTGTTGCTGATCCTTCGCGGCCTGACCTCCTTCCTTGTGCTTCAACTACTCAGGGTGCCGCTGCTTCTCATGCAGCTCTAGATAAAGGGCGAGATTATTCACATCGCACTCCTGGATTCCTTTTGCTTTGGAAACATATGGGTGCCTACATAAGAAATTTGATGATTTTCTATCATCTTGTGCAGGTTTTGCAGTGAAACTCCAAGGACGTGGTGCCTCACCTTTATCTATCATTACGGCTTATTATCGTTAACGAGTTTCTATGACTTTACAACGCACTCAAGCACTTGCAATACTTCGACGTGCCGTAGTTGCAGGAACGGCTGCTTCACAACTTCCAACTATCTTAACTAGCGACTTACACCAAGCAGTAGGCTTTATGTAGATACTCTGCGAGATTGTTGCTTTGTTATAGTTGTACAGTATCTCAATTCGCCTTATGGCCTTTACGCTTTCAACATGCATCCCTTTGTACTCTGATGGGTTTTCCCATATGCATCTTTTATTAATAAAAAGAGGAAGTTACTACTAGATACCAAGAGGACTAAGTGAGTTTCCCATTATGAAAAATAATATAACACATCATTGGAATGGTAGAAGTGTAATATGTTTGTTAATTTGCATAAAATATAACGTAGTTATCAATAGCTAACATAAATAAAAGACAATGTAATGCCGCTTTCATATGATGGGTTGATGAAATGATGAAGAACGTATAGTCAAAGGGCAAGCCAATCATATTATGTTGCCAAAATTTGGTCCACAAGCGATTCATCACAATAGTTCACCATGATTGAGTGGCCTTAGTTTTGCTAAGTATAAAAGAGTTGAACATCAAGAGGATTGAAATCCGGGAGTTGCAAAGGATGAGAAGATTCTTGAGGAACCATATTGACAGGTAAAGATCCAGCCACTGCCTCCAAAGATTCCAAAAATTAGTGTGAAGCCACCTTGTTGGCCAACAAGACCCTGCTACGAATTATGCAGGCTTTGCTTTTTAGTAGAATGAGTTTTCAAAGACTTAAGCCAGTGACTGGCTGTCCTACAATCTATCCTGACCTGTTTTTAGCTCTAACTATTTGCTTGCTTATCCAAATCTAAGGAAATCTAGATGTGATAGGTCGCCCTACTATCGGAAATCAGCTCCTTGATCACCACTATTGCCACAAAGCCTTCTAGTCGTGACGAAATTTTCCGTTGTTGATGTTGGAGAAATCAGCTTCAACAGAAGCTCCTCTTGGTGACTGACGCGTCGAGTTTCATTGGAATAAACAATATAATGCCACAGCCTATCTAAGGACTGTTTTCTTGTGCTTTTACTTACTGGACCTGCATGCAACATGCCACAGTGGTTTCATCACTGTCCGCCATCGAAAATCAGAGTATCCATCGCTGCCCACAGGCTCATATCTGCTGTCTGCGGCCAAAACTTTTTGTCTATGCCCTCATCCCTTTGTCAGCGGTCTGAGCTCTGTAATGCGGTCCTCTATGATCTGACAATTGCATTACCAGTCTATGGGTAAAGAAGGGCTGTAGCCTGCCCACATCCAATTGCGCCCTAAAATCTACTCAAAATGATTGCTTGGGAAGCCCGAAGATTACAGAAAGGGCAGTTGTAGATCTGTTTAGAAATCTAAACCTAACTTACTCACTCTGGTTGCAAAATCCCACTCTAACTCCAATCGTTAAGTCTGTCCTTGGGCAACGGACCCTCAACAAAAGGCACCACTCAATTGCAGCTTGAGAAGAAGTCTATGTTCTCATGGCTTATTCTGAAAGAGTATTATAGACGAGCGCAATTGGAAAACAGAATCTAAGGATATGCAGAGAGTATCGTTGAGGAGGCGAGGACCCTGATCCGGTCTTGTGTACATTATAACATCATTCAGTTGGCCCAAACTGGCCTAACACATATCCCGGGTGGATAGCGGTCCCACCGAGTCTCACTGTTGGCCTCGCTTGAATCGCGTGCGATGTCTCACCATCTTACTATCGCTCTCACTTTCACTTTCATCCCCATCAACCAAAGTATTGAAACCTGTAAGTAAAGGGAGCTCAGGAAGGAGTTACTTGATTCCAAAGTGCACTATAGCAACACTTGGAGAATTCACTTAGACCAAGGATCGCCAACAAGCTCACTTAGTCCCTCAACAACTTCATTGAACTAGTTGATGTGGCTTAATTCCTCAAAAATCTGAACATGGATAGAGTTCAACTTGATATAGAGTTAGATCCTTGATATAGATCGTTTGGTAGTGACTTGATATTGTACAATCTTGAAAGGTTTGAGTAGTTTGATCAAGTATATAGATCTTGGTCATGATTAATCTAATAAAAGATATGCCCAATTCCTTGTCAATAGATATGGTGGATAAATTTAGGTCTTGAATATAGCATGTTGATCATGAATTGTAATCTTCACGTTAGCAATATATCTCAACATCAAAATCCCTTGGAACAGCCTCGACTCTCATATGATTTAAGACAATGAATGTTCGTACTACTAAAATCTTCATGAAATCTCATAACATGTATGTGATTACTAGCAGACTTGATTTCATATGCACTGCAACTATGAATGAGAGAGTAATGATTAGCTTTGACATAGTTGTGAATTTATTAGCAACAATGAAAAAAAAGGTGTGTTTTTGAACTCATTATGACCAAAACTTGAAAGTTCCTACAATTACCAAAGTTTCTAAATTGCAACACATTTAGTTTGGTCTCATGCTATTTTTCGCAAGTCCAAATGTGTAGTGGCCAACACCACATTAGTATTGGCGAGGCAAAATTTTGCACAACTGTAGTGATAGTGGTGGGCTCCCAACATTCCAAGGGTGTTGTAAAGCTACCTTTACAAGCTTTACTTTCGGCGCCACTGGCGCCAGCATTGTCCCCGCCGCCAGCAGCGCCCCTGCTGCTCCCGGCGCCACTCTGACCAGAATCCAGCCGGCGCCAAGTTCCTATGGCTGAAAATCTTTGATCGGTTCTAGCGAAGTCTAGAGAGCTCAGATCGATGTGCAATCACCTCACATGATCTAGGCATGATTTAAGGAAGCTTGGGGATCAATAAAATCTAGAGAGAGAAAATGACTTTCTAGAGAGAGAAAATCCTAGAGAGAGAAAAATGTGCTTTACCAGCCTGGGTAGAGTGATGGGTATGAGGGCGGAGGGGGTGCCGAATCCCACCAATTCTATAGGGGAGTGTGGGTTGCGACTCAGGGCGAGTTCCAACCAAGTCTCAGCCTCCCTTGCTGGAATGTTGTCATGGCTCTCGCCTTGGCATGCTAGCGCCCCAGAGACTAGGGTCGGTCACACACTTGAGATGTAACCTTCTCAGATTTATCAATAAAGTGGGATTTTTCTCAAACTGACTTTGATTACCTTTTGGGTTTCAGTGTTCGGTAAAAGCGCCAGTTGTAAGGCAGCTTTCAAAATTTTTAAGTTGGCACATAGCTGAAGGTCGTATCCCGGGACGCCAGCGGTATGTCGTCGGGACCATTCGGTCCGTGGCGCAAGCGGTATGCTATCGGAACCATTTGGTCCAGGAACTGATTGTCTCCATATCTGTCGCGGCTTGTGGTTTTGAGTGTTCCTTGCATGAACGTGAATGGGTTAAGCTCTTGGGGAACGGGCTCTAACCTGTCGGCTGAGTTGGATGGCTTGCTTGGGTGGAAGTTACCTGTTTATGGCTGTCAAGTCTGGCATGGCGCCAGGTTGGCTTCCAGCGCTCGTGACAAAGCTTTCAGTTGGTTAAGTCTGATGTAAGTCAGACCACTTGCTTGGAATGGATGTTACTCGTTTGTAACGAAGCTTCAAGTTGGTGAAGTTTGATGTATGTCTGGCGGCTCGCTTGGAGGGAAGTCACCCACATCGGGACCCCCGATCTGGCATGTCGCCAGGTTGGATCTCAATGTTGGTTTTCGGAACTTCAAGTTGGTTAAGTCTGATCGTTGTTGGCGAGTTGGCTGCTTGTATGTCAAGTGGGTTTGGATGGCAAGAGTTGAAGGCTGGGAAGCTAAGTCGTGGTTCTCAACTCCTTTTGGGATGCCTGCGCTACATGTGGTATCAGGGCCGACTGGCCGGTCAGCTATGCGGATCTCACAGAAATGGCCACGGTTTGAGGTTCATCAAGACAACTGTTGTGCAAGGTGCTGCCCACAGTGTAAGCACGGGTGTAGGGGCGCGGCCAGGCAAAGGTCCGCTGGCAGGACCATCTCAAAGGGGGACCTTGTCTTTGTTACTTGTTAGTAAACCTGCCTGAGTGTCTTACTTGTATGTATTTGTGGTGAGTCTTAGTACTCGTGCTTTGCCTGGTTTGCATGATTGCTTGTGATACAAGGAGCTGATGGCTTGAGAAGGAACCTTTCTTTTGAAGGCTGATACCATCAAACAAAGAGGACTACAGAATCTGTGGGGCGGATTTGCAGTTCAAGAACGGAAGGGAAACGACTCAATGTTTGTAATGGATGGATGGCTAGCCTGTTTCTTGGGTTAGTTTCATTTGCGACAAACGCCCACCAAGACGCAAGCAGGAAGTCAAAAGTTGAAAAGAGCAATTTCAGGGGAGATCTTCCATGGAGCAGTTGGTCTTTATTTTGGGACGGCCACCTTCGGAACCGAAACTCACTGAGCATGGGTGATATCCAGTATCAATTTGGTTTTTCCTCAAAGGGAAAAGACTAGGATCCTCTTCAGAGATTGGCAACAAGTTGGATCGAGCCATAATCTTAGCAGATGGGAAGCAAAGTGTTGGAAAGGCTTTTTGTCCGAAGAACTCTACTCTAAGTCCGATCAGCTGATTTTATAAGTGGAGGGGAACTATCACGCACACCTCTCTCTTGGAGCAAATTTTGAATGAAAGTTGATCAAAACGGGGGCAAATTCAAGGTGACCTAGCCATACTCACACGAGGAGACTGGCGAACTTTGGACCTTATAAGTTGACAAGTTTTTGTTGTGAAAAGGAAAGCTTGTTATAGGCTTTCTCTGGACCAGCAATAATGCGGAAACATATGAGTACACTGGCTTGTGTTACGTGTAAGGCAGCTGATCAATGAAGGAACTGTGAAAGTTGAGTCTTGCATGAGAGACTTGGTATTTCGAACGGACGCTGAGGGACAGTTTGCGTTGAGATCGGACTGGTGCAAACTCTGGGTGCATGTGTCTGATTCAAAGAGAGCTACTTGAAGCCAAGCTCGAGGTACACTTCTTGTTTTGACTGTGAGGCAACTGACCAGTGATGGAATTGTGAAAGTCAAGTTTTGCGCGACGGACATGGTGTTTCAAACAAATGCGAAGAGATAGTTCGTATGCTGATCAAACTGATGTGACCCTTTGGCTTTCCACGAGGTCAATGGTTACATTTGGGCCGATTCAAAGAGCTATTTCAAGCTAAGTGAGAGGTGCATTGCGGAGTACTCAATCTTTGCCTACGTTAAAGAGCCAAGATGGAAAAGTATCAAGATCACGTTGGGACAAGGAGAGAAATCAAGGTGCAGAAGCAGCAAGGCACGGAGTGGACCATAAAGTGGACAATCAAACGATAAATCCTTTGGCTCAGGGAGCCTTGATACCTGTGCGGAACTGACCAAATCTGGAGCTCAGGGAGCTCAAAACAAAGTGCATCAAGGACAAATAAGGAGCTCAAAGGAGTTCCAAAGTCGAAAGTCAAAAGCGACAGGGGCGAACATTTCAAAGAAAGGCCTTTGTCACCAGTTAATAAGGTTCTTGGATTTTACGAAAGCGATATCAAATATACGCTTTTCCCAGACAAAGAGATATTTTCAAGTTATGTAATTTTTCAGTACAAAGAGCTGAGCCTCCGACTTCTGGTGTGTCAGCTTCAATGTTAATAAAAAGTGGCCAGTAAATTGAGTACTGTGCCAAGTAGCTTAAATGTATATTTATTTTAATTGGGAGACACCTTTACTTTAATCTGACATCTGATGAGGACATCAGATTTTATAAAGGTGGGGTGGATGTTGTAAAGCTACCTTTACAAGCTTTACTTTCGGCGCCACTGCCGCCAACATTGTCCCCGGCGCCAGCAACGCCCTGCTGCTCCCGGCGCCAACTGCGCCGGCGCCGCTCCCGGCACCACCGGCGCCAAGTTCCTATGGCTAAAAATCTTTGATCGGTTCTAGCGAAGTCCAGAGAGCTCGAATCGATGTGCAATCACCTCACACAATCTAGGCATGATTAAAGGAAGCCTGGGATCATTAAAATCTAGAGAGAGAAAATGACTTTCTAGAGAGAAAAACGTGCTTTACCAGCCTGGGTAGAGTGCTTGGTATGAGGGGGGGGTGCCGAATCCCACCAATTCTATAGGGGAGTGCGGGTTGCGACTCAGGGCGAGCTCCAACCAAGTCTCAGTCTCCCTTGCTGGAATGTTGTCATGGCTCTCGCCTTGGCATGCTAGCGCCCCGGAGACTAGGGTCGGTCACACACTTGAAATGTAATCTTCTCAGATTTATCAATAAAGTGGGATTCTTCTCAAACTGACTCTGATTACCTTCTGGGTTTCAGTGTTCGGTAAAAGCGCCAGTTGTAAGGCCGCTTTCAAAATTTTTAAGTTGGCACATGGCTGAGGGTCGTATCACAGGACGCCAGCGGTATGTCGTCGGGACCATTCGGTCCGTGGTGCCAGCGGTATGCTGTCGGGACCATTTGGTCCAAGAACTGGTTGTCTCCATATCTGTCGCAGCTTGTGGTTCTGAGTGTTTCTTGCATGAACCTGAATGGGTTAAGCTCTTGGGAAACGAGCTCTAATGTAGCGCAGGCATCCCAAAGGGAGCCAGGAACCACGACTTAGCTTCCCAGCCTTCAACTCTTGCTATCCAAACCCACTTGACATACAAGCAGCCAACTTGCCAACAACGATCAGACTTAACCAACTTGAAGTTCCGAAAACCAACATTGAGACTCAACCCGGCGCCATGCCAGATCCAGGGTCCCGATGTGGGTGACTTCCCTCCAAGCAAACCGCCCGACATACATCAAACTTGACCAACTCGAAGCTTCGTTACAAACGAGTAACATCCATTCCAAGCAAGCGGTCTGACTTACATCAGACTTAACCAACTGAAAGCTTCGTCACGAGCGCCGGAAGCCAACCTGGCGTCACACTAGACTGGACAGTCATAAACAGGTAACTTCCACCCAAGCAAGCCATCCAACTCAGCCGACAGGTTAGAGCCCGTTCCCCAAGAGCTAAACTCATTCACGTTCATGCAAGGAACACTCAGAACCACAAGCCGCGACAGATATGGAGACAACCAGTTCCTGGACCAAATGGTCCCGACAGCATACCGCTGGCGCCATGGACCGAATGGTCCCGACGGCATACCGCTGGCGTCCCGGGATACGACCCTCAACTATGTGCCAACTTAAAAATTTTGAAGCGACCTTACAACTGGCGCTTTTACTGAACACTGAAACCCAAAAGGTAATTAGAGTCAGTTTGAGAAAAATCCCACTTTATTGATAAATCTGAGAAGGTTACATTTCAAGTGTGTGACCGACCCTAGTCTCCGGGGCGTTGGCATGCCAAGGCGTGAGCTATGACAACATTCCAGCAAGGGAGGCTAAGACTTGGTTGGAGTTCGCCTTGAGTCGCAACTCGCACTCCCCTATAGTATTGGTGTGATTCGGCACCCCCTCATACCAAGCACTCTACCCAGGCTGGTAAAGCACGTTTTTCTCTCTCTATAATTTTCTCTCTCTAGATTTTAATGATCCCCAGGCTTCCTTTAATCATGCCTAGATTGTGTGAGGTGATTGCACATCGATTTGAGCTCTCTGGACTTCGCTAGAACCGATCAAAGATTTTCAGCCATAAGAACTTGGCGTCGGCTGGATTCTGGTCACAGTGGCGCCGGGAGCAGTAGGGGCGCTGCTGGCGCCAGAGACAATGCTGGCGCCAGTGGCGCTGAAAGTAAAGCTTGTAAAGGTAGCTTTACAACATCCACCCCACCTTTATAAAATCTGATGTCCTCATCATATGTCAGATCAAAATAAAGGTGTCTCCCAATTAAAATAACTGTACATTTAAGCTACTTGGCACAGTACTCAATTTACTGGCCACTTTTTATTAACATTGAAGCTGGCACACCACAAGTAGGAGGCTCAGCTCTTTGTACCGAAAAATTACTTAACTTTAAAATATCACTTTGTCTGGGAAAAGCGTAGGTTTTATATCGCTTTCGTAAAACCCAAAAACCTTATTAATTGGTGATAGAGACGTTTCTGTGAAATGTTCGTCTCTGTCGCTTCTGACTTCTGACATTGGAACTCCTTTGAGCTCCTGATTTGTCCTTGATGCACTTTGTGTTGAGCTCCCTGAGCTCCAAAGTTAATCGATTCCGCACAGGTATCAGGGCTCCTTGAGCCAAAGGATTTATCGTTTGATTGCCCATTTTATGGTCCACTCCATGCCTTGTTGCTTCTGCACCTTGATTTCTCTCCTTGTCCCAGCCTGATCTTGATACTTTTCCATCTTGGCTCTTTAAGATAGGCAAACATTGAGTACTCCGCAATGCACCTCTCACTTAGCTTGAAGTAGCTCTTTGAATCAGCCCAAATGTAACCATTGACCTCGTGAAAAGCCAAAGGGTCACACCAGTTTGATCCGCATACGAACTATCTCTTCGCGTTTGTTTGAAACACCATGTCCGTCGCGCAAAACTTGACTTTCACAATTCCATCACTGGTCAGTTGCCTCACAGTCAAAACAAGAAGTGTACCTCGAGCTTGGCTTCAAGTAGCTCTCTTTGAATCAGACACATGCACCCAGAGTTTGCACCAGTCCGATCTCAACGCAAACTGTCCCTCAGCGTCCGTTCGAAATACCAAGTCTCTCATGCAAGACTCAACTTTCACAGTTCCTTCATTGATCAGCTGCCTTACACGTAACACAAGCCAGCGTACTCATATGTTTCCGCATCATTGCTGGTCCAGAGAAAGCCTATAACAAGCTTTCCTTTTCACAACAAAAACTTGTCAACTTATAAGGTCCAAAGTTCGCCAGTCTCCTCGTGTGAGTATGGCTAGGTCACCTTGAATTTTCCCCCGTTTTGATCAACTTTCATTCAAAATTTGCTCCAAGAGAGAGGTGTGTGTGATAGTTTCCCTCCACTTATAAAATCAGCTGATCGGACTTAGAGTAGAGTTCTTCGGACAAAAAGCCTTTCCAACACTTTGCTTCCCATCTGCTAAGATTATGGCTCGATCCAACTTGTTGCCAATCTCTGAAGAGGATCCTAGTCTTTCCCCTTAGAGGAAAAACCCAACTGATACTGGATATCACCCATGCTCAGTGAGTTTCGGTTTCGAAGGTGGCCGTCCCAAAATGAAGACCAACTGCTCCATGGAAGATCTCCCTTGAAATTGCTCTTTCCAACTTTTGACTTCCTGCTTGCGTCTTGGTGGGCGTTTGTCGCAAATGAAACTAACCCAAGAAACAGGCTAGCCATCCATCCTTTACAAACATTGAGTCATTTCGCTGCCATTCACGTGCGAGTACTTGAACTGCAAATCCGCCCCACAAATTCTGTAGTCCTCTTTGTTTGATGGTATCAGCCTTCAAAAGAAAGGTTCCTTCTCAAGCCATCAGCTCCTTGTATCACAAGCAATCATGCAAACCAGGCAAAGCACGAGTACTAAGACTCACCACGAATACATACAAGTAAGACACTCAGACAGGTTTACTAACAAGTAACAAAGACAAGGTCCCCCTTTGAGATGGTCTTGCCAACGGACCTTTGCCTGACCGCGCCCATATAAATCGATCACAGAATTAGCCCACATAGGACACCCCTCCAACTATCCATGCTTTCACCATTAAGCAGCACATTGCCTCAGTCACGCCCCACCACTTTTTGGTCGATAGCCCTTATAGCTAAACGATCGGCAACTATCCCGCATCGGCAGCTAACCACCCGTGTTTTACACTCGAATTCGAGCAGCATATCTGTATCAATGGTTATCCCGTACAGTTCGAATATGTCACCCCGCACCCCACAAGGCATAGACCGTGCTTTCACCTACCTAGGCAGCACTTTGCCTCATCTGTCCTACATGCAGACGGCGCCAGGCTTGAACCGCGAGAACTGATCGTGCATACACCTCAAGGCAGCACCTTGACTCATCAAGTCCCCCGTTCTGCCGACCACCCCGACCGTGGACGCACCCGTGCTTACACTGTGGGCAACACCTTGCACAACGGTTGTCTTGATGAACCCCAAACTATGGCCATTTCCGTGAGATCCGCATAGCTGACCGGCCAGTCGGCTCTGATACCACATGTAGCGCAGGCATCCCAAAGGGAGCCGGGAATCACGACTTAGCTTCCCAGCCTTCAACTCTTGCCATCCAAACCCACTTGACATACAAACAGCCAACTCGCCAACAACGATCAGACTTAACCAACTTGAAGTTCCAAAAACCAACATTGAGATCCAACCTGGCGCCATGCCAGATCGGGGTCCCGATGTGGGTGACTTCCCTCCAAGCAAGCCGCCCGACATACATCAGACTTGACCAACTCGAAGCTTCGTTACAAACGAGTAACATCCATTCCAAGCAAGCGGTCTGACTTACATCAGACTTAACCAACTGAAAGCTTCGTCACGAGCGCTGGAAGCCAACCTGGCGCCACGCCAGACTGGAAAGCCATAAACAGGTAACTTCCACCCAAGCAAGCCATCCAACTCAGCCGACAAGTTAGAGCCCGTTCCCCAAGAACTTAACCCATTCACGTTCATGCAAGGAACACTCAGAACCACAAGTCGTGACAGATATGGAGACAACCAGTTCCTGGACCAAATGGTCCCGACAGCATACCGCTGGCGCCACGGACCGAATGGTCCTGACGGCATACCGCTGGCGTCCCGAGATACGACCCTCAGCTATGTGCCAACTTAAAAATTTTGAAGCGGCCTTACAACTGGCGCTTTTACCGAACACTGAAACCCAGAAGGTAGTCAAAGTCAGTTTGAGGAAAATCCCACTTTATTGATAAATCTGAGAAGGTTCATTACAAGTGTGTGACCGACCCTAGTCTCCGGGGCGTTAGCATGCCAAGGCGAGAGCCATGACAACATTCCAGCAAGGGAGGCTGAGACTTGGTTGGAGCTCGCCCTGAGTCGCAACCCGCACTCCCTATAGTATTGGTAGGATTCGGCACCCCCCCCCCTTCATACCAAGCACTCTACCTAGACCGATAAAGCACGTTTTTCTCTCTCTAGAATTCTCTCTCTCTAGAAAGTCATTTTCTCTCTCTAGATTTTATTGATCCTCAGGCTTCCTTTAATCATGCCTAGATCGTGTGAGGTGATTGCACATCGATCTGAGCTCTATGGACTTCACTAGAACCGATCAAAGATTTTCAGCCATAGGAACTTGGCGCCGGCTGGATTCTGGTCATAGTGGCGCCGGGAGCGGCGCCGTCGCAGTTGGCGCTGGGAGCAACAGGGGCGCTGCTGGCACCAGTAGCGCCGAAAGTAAAGCTTGTAAAGGTAGGTTTACAACATCTAACCTGTCGGCTAAGTTGGATGGCTTGCTTGGGTGGAAGTTACATGTTTATGGCTGTCCAATCTGGCGTGGCGCTAGGTTGGTTGCCAGCGCTCATGACAAAGCTTTCAGTTGGTTAAGTCTGATGTAAGTCAGACCGCTAGCCTGGAATGGATGTTACTCGTTTGTAACGAAGCTTCGAGTTGGTCAAGTTTGATGTATGTCGGGCGGCTCGCTTGGAGGGAAGTCACCCACATCGGGACCCCCGATCTGGCATGGCGCCAGGTTGGATCTCAATGTTGGTTTTTGGAACTTCAAGTTGGTTAAGTCTGATCGTTGTTGGCTAGTTGGCTGCTTGTATGTCGAGTGGGTTTGGATGGCAAGAGTTGAAGGCTGGGAAGCTAAGTCGTGGTTCCCGGCTCCCTTTGGGATGCGTGCGCTACAAAGGGTGAAAGTGCTTGACAACATCTCTGTAAATGTTATGCTTTCTTCTTCGCCCTTGTATGGCTGGGAGCCCACAACTCTCATTGGATTGGTGGTGTGGAATACGTTGATCCAAGGGTGAAGGTGGGTGACACCACCATCTCCCTAAATGCTATGCTTTTTTCTTCACTCTTAGATGACTAGGAACCCACCACTCTCATTGTAGTTTTGGTGTGGAATACGCTAATCAATCAAGGGTGAAGGTGGGTGACACCACCATCTCCCTAAATGCTATGCTTTTTTCTTCACCCTAGATGGCCGGGAGCTCTCACCACTCTCAATGCAATGGTGGTGTGATGATCCTCGCCTTAAGTATGCCATGTAAGCACAAACCCAAGCTCACTTTTGACCTTGCATAGCTTTGTGGCAAGTGAATGTTAGCATCCAATTGCCACTTTACTAGCCTCGGGTTAGGTTGAAAATGCAGACATTAATAGCTTGCCATATCTTCAGAACTATGCAAATGCCATCATAGTCAACATATGTGGCAATTCGTCTTCCACTTGTCGTTACAGCAACACGTACGTTTGGAAGAGTGATGTAGACTTCCTTGTAGTTTCTTCACAAACTTTGCTGACAAACTTGAACACAATCAGCCTGAGACTTTGCAAGGCAGGCGATGAAAGGAGGTAAGGAAGAGAGATAGATGGCGTCGTCCTTCATTGCACCCTGTCGTCTATGTGCTCCTGCTCCCCCTGCTGCCTCTCACCCTGCACTTTCGTCTCACAACCACCTTCTCACCTTCTCTCTGCAGCATTTTGATTCGGCTGCCAATTTGTGGGAGAGAGCTTTAAAAAAAAATCGGGCGAGAGTGAAAGAATTTCGCAAAATCCGAGCGTCCTTGAGGGCCACAGGCGCTAGTATGGAGAATCCCAGGGAGGCGTTTGAGAAAATGAAGAGCAAGTTGAAGGAAATCAGTGCTCTGGAGGGGATTCAGTCTCTGCTTGAATGGGATCAGCACGTGTATCTGCCGCAGGGGGCAACAAATGCTCGAAAAGAGCAAATGGAAGCGCTGGCTCGAGTGTTGCACTCTCGCCAATCAGATCCTGTGCTTGGGGAGTACCTGGAAGCCATGTCCAGTGTTACAGACCTATCAGAGCATGGTTTCTCTGAGATCGAGTTAGCGTCGGTCAGGGAAGCATATCGAGAATATAAAAGGGCTGTTGGAATTACTCCTGAGCTTCAAGCGCGTGCGGCTGCACTGAAAGTGAGAGCTGCCGTGGTTTGGAAAAAGGCTAGGGAAGTTAATGACTTCAGCATGCTTGCCCCATACCTTCAAGAATGGATTGAGGTGTTGAAGGAGGAGGCAGCAGCAGCGGCGCCAGAAATAAGCCCCTATGACTATTGCTTGGATAAGTTTGATCGAGGCACCACCACAGAAAAGCTAGACGAAGTTTTCACATTGATTAAGGAGCCATTGAGGGTACTATTGAGAAGGATATCTGCCAAGAGTAGGCCTGACAGGCAATTTCTTCAATCCATGGATCTCTTCAGTGGCAGCTTTTCCGTGGAGACACAAAAGAGGCTGGCCAGAAGGTTTGCAGAGGAAATAGGCTTTTGTTGGGATAATGGACGTTTAGATGAATCTGCTCATCCAGCAACTTTCTTCATATCTGGTCCTCTAGATGTGAGGCTGACCTCGAGATTCAGTGAAACGGATTTGGTGGCAGGGATCAGAGCTTCGATCCACGAGGCTGGCCATGGCTTGTACGAGCAAGGGCGAAACCTAAAAGCCTATCAAGAAGGTTTACCAGTTTCACGGTCTGCAGGGATGGGAATTCACGAAAGCCAGTCCCTGTTGTGGGAGCGAGTGGTGGCGATGAGCGAGGAATTTTGGGATCATTACTGGCCTATGATTCTGAGGAGCTACTCATCTTTGCCAAACAGTAAAGCCGAAGACTTTTACAAAGTTATCAATGAAGTACGTCCTTCGCTCGTCAGAGTAGAAGCAGACGAGGTATCTTATCCTCTGCATATAGTTCTGAGATATGAAATTGAGAAAAACCTGTTCAATGGAAGTCTGAGAGTTGAAGATATTCCTGCTGTCTGGAATCAGAAGATGCAGGAATACATAGGCATTTCCCCTGCCAAAGATTCAGAAGGCTGCCTGCAGGATATTCACTGGGCTGTTGGTTACTTCGGCTATTTTCCTACCTATGCAATCGGAGCTATATATGCGTACCAGCTCTTTGATGCAGCAGAAATAGAGCTTCCAGACCTACGGAAGAACTTGAAGCAAGGAGTTTTCGCCCCGCTAAGGGAATGGCTGAGGGTGAAGGTTCACAACACAGGAAGTTTGTACGAAACCCCAGATGAGCTGATCAAAAGCATCACAGGGAGAGCGATTGATCCTGCCTGTTTTTTGGATCATTTATCAAACAAATACTCTGGCATCTATGACTTGCCCAGCACTGACAGCCGGGAATTGATCTTGTCCCGGTGATACCTGGCTCTTGGGTTTTGCATTCTGCAGCTTCGCATCACAGACCTTGCAGGAAGTGAAAATTAGTATATTTTATGTTGGTTATATAAAAAACCATTGATACTGATTGGCTTTATTTGGCTAGGTCATGATTGGATGAAATCTGCCCTTGTCTTGGAAAGACATGTGGTCAAACCCAGTATACGAAAATTTGCAACGGTAGTTTTATTTTCCTTCTCTACTTGAATAGGCAATCTTGCCTTGATTATGTGTAAGGTAAAGCTTGGGGAAGACACGAGCCCGAGGGTGGTCAGCGGCCCAGAAAAGTGTAAAGCGGAGACTCGAGCTCTTACCTGATGCAAAATTGCAAACAATTTTTTTGTTGTTTTCTGGGCAACAGTCATCTTATTTTGAGCAGGCTCTTTATGTTTAAAAAAAGGACATGCCAGGCTTTTACATTTGCAATACGAAAACGATACATACTGAGATTTACATGATCCTGCCTATCAAAGTGTATTAGAAATGTATTAGATAAGTGGAGTAGATGATCCTGCCTATCAAAGTGTATTAGAAATAGATTTCTCTCTCTCTCTCTCTTTGCAAAATCTTCGTGGATTGATTGGAGTGAATGCCAAGAGAATAATCGAAAGAGATATCTTGGTGTTAAATGACTAGTTTTTCACTATTCATTTTTGTGTGCTTTTTACGGCATAAGTTGTTGCGAAAGGCCAATGCACTATCATCTATGGGCTTTTTGCCATAATTTACCATAAACCATATTATGCCCAACAGTTCAAATTAAAACTACTTTACCTAATAATATCTTAGCTTCAAGCTTTTTCACAATTTTTTTCAGTAGTCAACAAAACTACAAAGCAAGGGCCTATGGATTTGCCTGGATATGTAGGTTACATTCGAAAGCAATAGTTGCAAATAACATTGATTATTTAATGACCAATTTGAAATATAACATCACACTTTTTGTCAAAACATCATGACACAAATACAAACTGCACAAGAACTAGATAAGAAATAATTCACCAAACTAATCTAATATTCACATAAGAGCATCCTCTTCATCTAAAACACTATATAAACTCTACATAATGCTACAATACACACAAATTAACAAGATAGATAATAATAACTACCTGAAACAATGTACAAAAATCAAATTAACAAGATAGATAATAATCACTGCCTGAAACAATGTACAAAAATCATCTAACATATACAAATGATTTTGACTAGAATCTGTTTCACCAAATAAATTGTACATACATGTATAAACTACATTAAAAAAAACTTACAACAATTATAATTATGTAATATTGTTAAAAGCAAAAAAATAGCTATATTGTGTAAAGGAATGTCACAACACAGTACTTGAACTCCAGTCCAAAGTGATCGCAAACAACATATTCTGAACAGCTCATTCTCATCCCCTAAAGTAGCTGAGATAAGAGTGTCAACTGTAATAATGAACAATTGGGGTCGAGTCCTAAGTGCACATGGACTCACAATAGATCTATGGAGCTGAAAACCTTAGTGGCTACTGTGTGGCACATCAGCTTCAGCTTGGTACTACTCCTACATATGATTGTTTCTGAAAATTTCTTCATCCCACATCTGCAACAGAAATATTAAATGTAATTGTACAACATTGTAGACTCTCAAAATAATGGCTGACATATGTTATTGACTTTCAAACGTGCAGATTATCATTTCTTGTGATTGTACTCCAAAACAAAAACAAAAAATCTAAACAAATTCGACCTTTTATAGAAAGCACATGTATGACTCCCAAATGCACACATCATGTAATGTATTACTACAAAGGAAAAAGATACTTTACACACAAACAAGAAAAAAGTAATGCTTCAACAAGATAAAAACATAAAGGAAACAGGAGAGCTTTTGGAGAATATACATTACCGCTTTGATGATAATTGCAAAATGCCCACAAAAGGCCAAACATCAAGAGCACACAAACAGCAAAACAGCAAAATGCCCACAAGAGGCCAAACATCAACAGCATTAAGATCTTCAACAAATTACTCAATACTATAACCAATGTCCACGAGGTTGAACATCGTCTCGATTGGCTGCTCTGATACCAATAAAACGTCCCCCAAGACTCCCAACCGAGATAGAGCTTCCTAGAACAAGGGAGGATTGCAGTAGACGAAACCGTCCCAACCAAACCTAGACCCGATACCGGTCTAGCCCCCGAGCAATCCAGGAGATAGGCAAACCACAAGAAGAGTGCTTAACAGTCTGACAGCATAACGTCCACAGACTCTTCAATGATCCTCATAGACACTGGTGAGGGTATATATAGAGATATAGCCAACCCCACCTGCCCATGCACCGAATCCACATGGAAGCACTCTAACTGATTATACCAATCCCCCGTGCATGTTCACTGCATGTAGGTACCCCTAACCCATAATAGTCAAGACCCATGCATAAACACGGTGCATGTACATCCTATCCCATACTAGGATGCAACACACATGCCTATACCGCATGCGGGTGTGACCCCATGGTCCTACTCCACTATTATCCGGATCAGGCCTGGCCCCTACGTCCAAGACAGCTCCTAATGGTCCAAACCCCCATTAGGGCCGTAACACCAATGGCATAACCGAGAGACTTCAGAATTTGCAATGATGTTGACACTATGTACATCTATAACTTGGGCCATGACTTCTAGTGACAGCATACCTAAGGATTATTAGTCTATCATCTCACCAAGAATGGAATACATTCTGATCCTCCCCCTTTTGTAACTTTAGCCAAGTGCAAGTGGGACCAAGGAGCTCAAGCTTATGGTGACATCTCATACTTTCCATGCATGTACTGAAGGAGCTTTCCTCAAAGAGGGTTAGGTGGTCTCTCTCTCTCTCTCTCTCTCTCTCTCTCTCGCTCTCTCTCTCTCAACAATTTACTTTTGGGTTTCAGATCCTCGGTGTGAGGAATTTATGCAATTTTCATGTATTTATGGTATTTGCCTATGCTTTTATACATAGTTTCTTTTGCATTAATGGTTGTCTGCTATAGTGATTAAGATTTCACATAGCTTGTCAGACCCAGAAGGCCACTGTTCCAATGTAGATAGATCCACATAAGACCCTGGCTAGGGGTCCCACCACCATACACTAGGATTTCAAGCTATTGATTTGAATTGATACCAATTTTATTTCTTAGAGCCCGGGATGACATTTCAAAAAAGAACTAAATGATGTCTGATAGTAAGTACACTCAAAAGATTTCATATCAGATGCAAAACAACTCACAGTAAACAGCACTATACATTAGAAAAAAACACTACTCCAGTGGATACAATTTCCTCTATAACTAAGTCATCTTACAGAGGGATGACAATTTCAGCAATCTGAGGTGAATTTTTATGGGTCGCTTCAAAGATTGAAGAAAAGCCTAGAGTTGAAAAGTTAGTGACAGATTTTATGGAGCCAGCGAACTTACTGGCAAAAGGATGATGTTGTGGTTCAACACCAAAAAGAGAGTTATGCACAATAGAGAACCAATATGATTGTAGTTCTCAATTTTTAAACACAACGATGCACAAGTGTAGACAGAAGGATGACCAATCAGTAAGCCAAGAGGAAACCAGGAGCTCTGGCTTCTTGCATTGTGGGATTATGTGCCGTGCTTCTCTGTCATTCAACCATATAGTGATACCTTTCAGGAAACAACAACCTATGACAGGAATGTTTTGCTTATAAGGGCATACAATGGAAATTTACAAAGACTTTAAAAAATCAGCAAAAAATTTGGAAGCAGAATGCATGCCTGTTTCGTAAATCCTTTTCTGCCCATAAAAAGCAATTCGCTTGCTGTTTATTGCAAACAGAGGACACAAGTTAAAGAGGCTCAGAGCATTTGTCCATGGTACTTCGCTCTGAAGCTGGAGGTAGAAGACCAAGGAGGAAAGTGACTATTTGCTCAATCATAGATTCTTGCTCAAATGTTGGTTTGCCTTCACCAAAGTTGAGATCATAATCCACCACCAGTACAGGGCGATCTTGAATGATATGATTCAACGCTGAAATTTTCAGCCTACCCACATAAGTTGCACCTTTCTTGAAGGCACCTTCAACATACAAAATGCTATATTAACCTACAGAAGCATAAAATGTAAAAACACTAAATCAGAACTTAGTCATCTTGTGAAGATTAAGCCACTTGTGCATAATTGAGACTCACCATCAAAAGGCTTTCCCATTTCTTTATCAAATTCTCCCTTCATGAACCATTTTTCATGCTTTTCATGAAGTGATTTCAAGTAATCTATGCTAACTCGTATCTCTTCAGATCTTGCTCTGCTACAAAACCAGACAACTTGTGTTACAGCTAGTCTAGTAGTCTTAAACTGTAGTTTGTCCTAAAGAGAGGAATGGCATTAGCTAGAAAGCATTACTCCTCGTAGCCTGTGAATAGGAACAAAGACCCCTTCTTAACTTGCAAGAAGCGTACATAAGTAACCACAACAAATACAAGTCGATCAGTGAATGTTGTTGTGCCTTGATAGGTAAACAGCAGACTAAAACAGAGAGATCTCAACGAATGAGGCATTGGATTGATTAATTATGAAGAAGGTGAACATACAATTCAATAGATTGATTGACTGCACGATAAATAGTAATGGCACCTTATGTACTCGGCTGACTCGAATTTGACCACTGTATACATTGAGTGAAGAAAGGGGGGACTGAGGAGGACTTGTCACAAGAAGACTCAAAAGTACCATGTAAATCTACAGTGAACAACATTGAATCTGCTGCATGGGTAAGATTAAGAGGTTCTGATACTCAAACCAAAATATACCTTTTTCTTAGTCTATCATGGCACACCTCTGGTTGCGCTCGCAAATATACAAAGCAATCTGGGATCTGCATAGCAAATATTCAAAACTAAAGGTTTGGATGACCCTATCTGCTTACGGTATAGATTGACAAAAAATACTTCAGATTCACATGTTTATTAATTACCGTCTTTCAGTTTTTCCCAGTTTATAGTGAAATGCTCAAAAACCTCTGCCCTTTGACCAACAAAACATATCACCCCTTGCAATGACAAGAATGACCACAAAAGCTTAGAATTTATATTCCTACCTTTCACTTACATGATAGGATTACTTGACACTTTTCATATCAAAAAAAAAAGTTGGCTATACTTGTATGACTGACAAAGTACGTCAAAGGTGTTAGGAATTAATGTTTATTTGATACCCCTTAATGATAGTTTGGCAATGCCTGCATGCTATTTTTAGGGGCCATTCTATTTATAGTAAATTTGTTTTTTAAGGCATATACATGTAAGTGGGTGCATTACAAATAGATTAGGATCTATTTAGTACTTAGAAGTTCATTTTGGTCTTTACCAAATATAGGTAGTATTATAAGCAATTAGCTTTTGCTATTTGCTTTAGGCTCTTAGCTTTTCTCATTCATTAGAGAAACTATTTAAGTAGGCTGGCGCCCCACCACTATCATTCCATTATGCTAGAGCAATTGCTCAAGTCTCCTATGATCTGAATTCTCTCTATGCTTGGTTTTGTGTGAGTGCTAGTAGGACTAGTATTTTCATCTAGAATTTGTATCACAAATTCTGACATGGTATCAAAGCAGGCTCTTTGGTGAGAGAGAGAGTTTGTATTTGCAGGTGTGCAATCGGATTGGAGGAGCTGAAGCTGCATGTGGAGTCAACGTTGTTAGGAAAACAATACCCAATTGGCACAGACAACTCGATCCCAGAGTCTTCTAGGAGAAGATTGACGGAAAGTTATTGGCTGTCGACAAATCTGAATTAGATCTGGTTGTTTGCTAGTTTTCTGGTGCAGGTCACATCTGGAGCAGGTGCATCTGAGGGAGGCAATATCTGAACAGGTGACTTCTGAGACAGGCAGATTTGAACAGGTGCTTTTCAGGTGCATGCAGATCTGAACAGGTGACTTCTGAGGGCGGCAGTACCTGAACAGGTGCTTTCCAGGTGCAGGCAGATCTGAACAGGTGTTTTTCAGGTGCATGCAGATCTGAACAGGTGCTTTTCAGGTGCATGCAGATCTGAACAAGTGACTTCTAAGGGCGGCAATACCTGAACAGGTGCTTTCAGGTGCAGGCAGATCTGAACAGGTAGTTTTCAGGTGCATGCAGATTTGGACAGGCAGCATCTGAGGTAGGCGGACCTGGTGCAGGCTTGAACAGGCAGCATCTGAGGTAGACAACCTGGTGCAGGCCCGGACAGGCAGCATCTGAGGAAGGCAGACTTGGTGCAGGTGCAGGAGCATCTTGGTGCAGGTTCAGACAGGCAGTACCAGGACAGGTGATATCCAGGGAAGGCAGGCAGCATCTGAGGTAAACAACCTGGTGCAGGTTGAAACAGGCAGTACCAAGACAGGTGATATCTAGGGAAGGCTGTTTCTGGAGAGGTCTATTTTTGGGCAGGTGATACCCAGGAAAGGCTGTTTCTGGACAGATCTGATCTCCAGCTGTGGATGGTGAGAGTATGCCATTGCAGTTCCATACTCCAAGCTGCAGGTGGGGTGGAGGGGGTCCCGGGATGCTCCCATGCCCAGGGACCCCAATTTCCTATAGGTTGTTTCTGGATGTAGTACCATTGAGGTACCGAACAGCTCCATCCCGATAGATCACTCGTCTTCCAGTAGCTTTGGCGGTTTGGAATGCTTGACATCTTTCTTCAACCTAGATATAGGTAAGGTCATCATCCATGAAGATCTTGGTGTCTTTCAACTTGGCTCTTTTCCGTAAGGTTTCTTTACGATACCTAAGTGACATAAAGCGGAGGACCAAAGTAGTGGTGTCTTTTTTGGTGCGCCATGTTGTATCAAAACCATCTACATTGTGTCCTAGGGTGGTACATAGAAATCTTTTTGCTTCTTCAATGGCGTTTTGGGTATCGACAATGACTCGTACCCTAACATTGAGAGCCTTGGAATCTCGAAGTTTTTCTTCTGAAAGAGTAGCGGAAATGAACGATGAAAGAGGGGCAGACTTACTTCCGCCATCGGCTGTCCAAGGTGGGCTGGTACCTTTACCATTTGTGAAAGTAGAAGCCCATATTCTGGTCGATTCTTTGTGTTGGCTCAACTATTGTTCCAGGTCTTGTAACTTCGTCATTGTCTCTACTTGCGGCTGGGAAGCACACTTGTTATCCATTTCTGTCCGAAGTTGTTGGTTTTCTGTGAGTAGATGTATGATTTCCAGTTTCAAGGTTTGTACGTCTGCTTTCAGCTCTTTCAATTGGTAGGCTAGAAAATTTTCGAAGGATTTGGAGGTGGTGTAGTCTGCGTGGGCTCCCCCTGGTTTTGCGGGCCATGGAGGAGGGCGGTGATGGAGGGACGGTGGAGGAGGGCGGACTAGGAGGGGAGGATCATCGATGGAGAGAGAGGATCACCGTCGCTGGAGAGAGAGAGAGAGAGAGAGAGAGAGAGAGAGAGAGAGAGAGAGAGAGAGTCACCCTAGTTAGACAAAACGTGATTCTCACATTTTGATTGGGCCACGTAGTTTTAGGGTTTTTGACCAACATAGGTCAATGACTCTTTTTCGATTGATACGCGTGTTTTTTTTTATCCCATAACTAAAATGTAGTTCGGGTTAAAAACTTATATATATCGTTCTGTTTCAAAACCTGAAAAGCTTGAAATGGGTTAACGTGATTTTCAAAATGAAGGGCGTGAAAATCTAGGGTTTTGTTGAGATTAGGGTTTCGGGAATGAGAAATAGCGATAACAGAGAGAGAGAGAGAGAGAGAGAGAGAGAGACACCAGATTGGGAAGAGCTGACACAACAGCGTTGTACCAAGAGTCATAGACAGCCACCTCAAAGTTATTAAAAAAGCCTTGCTCAGTGGCAGTTTCCACAAACACGTAGCGATCAGTCAACACACAGCGTTCTGCCAGCAAAAGAGAAGCCCCTGAGCTGATAGAAGCAGAATTGTGCTGAAGAAACCTTGTGATGAATACAAAGCTTTGAAAAAGGTACGCATATCTGCAATTGGAAAATGAATAGGATCAATCAACACTATGAGGAACTGGATTCCTGAACTTTTATAAGCTTCAAACGCACAAAGTATGAACACAAGGAATGCAAGATGAATGGATAACAAAAAATGACTAGGATTAGTAGACACTGAGGATGCATGAGAAAACATAAAATAACTAATCAAACAATGGATGGGAGGAAGAGAGGCCTTTTTTAATGCACTTGGAGAATTTGTAAAACAGGGGGATATCCCTTCGAGCACAAATGAATCAAGCTGCACTCCCAAGCAACAAATTGAGATGCATGAGATGCTATTTCACTGAATATGAACTTAGCAAGCGTAGCTTGTTCAACTTTCAATTTCCATGAATGGATTCAAATGTTGTCGAAAAACTTAATCTAAAAATTGGTATTATTAGACAAAAAGACGTTTGACCTGGTTACAACTTATGCCAACATAACAGACGTTGAGAATGAGCAAGACCTGTGAGGGTTCTCATAAAATGCTTGCAATATGTTGAGGCCTGTGCCATGTACATTTTGCCACCCTCCAACAGGCTCGTCCAATAGTTCTGTGAAACTGCATTCCACACATAATCAGCATCCAAACTTACAAAGAATTTATATTTCACCCTAGAAGAAGGAAATTAGACAAACAATGATCAGCAAAATTGAACAACCGATTATTTGGACAGGATTGCATTGCATTACATTAGGTACATGACACAGGAAAGAGATGGAGAAAATGAACAAGAACAAGAACACGAAAAGAACAAGGAGCAGAAAGAATTATGCGTCCGATAACAATCATCAATTCATAGTCCACTTCTTCTCTACCAGGAACTACAAGAAATATCGATTTCTACCACTTCTAGCGGTTGTCTACATGGCAACATATTGAGATGATTCCTAGCTGACTAATGTCCTATATCTACCGAACCCCAATGGCGCTTTGACCCTGCGTCTATCTGACTATGAGTCAATAGTCCTTCCAAACCACTCTCAATTGACAAATGCCCAAACTGATTACAGCATTTCTCACACTTGTTTGAATATGCCAGACTTCAATGCCTATGTCAATATGTCAGCTCTACTGTTGTTGCAGGAGCAATATCCCAGGGGCTCCTGCAATTACCTTCTCTATGGTCACTTCAAACTATAGATTTATATGTTTCCCTCTTTTGTTGTAGCCTGCATTCTTTCTCAAGAATATGCAGCTTGGTTATCATTGTACAGTGTCAGGGGTCGTCACTTGTACGTTCCAAATCACAAACCATTCTTCTCAAGAACATTTCCAGCCTGCAAATCGAATGGGCCAATTCACCAATTCAAACAACTTCAAAACTTGAATTGGAGAATTAATTTCTATCCCCTATGCATACCCTTGTACTATTATTTTGGTTCCATATAAATTTTCTCCCCTGTACCATAAAACAATTTTCAAAAAAAGGTCAGAGAGATCAGTTATTGATATTTATAGATGCACTCATGAGTGTGCCAATAGTGACCAGATGTAGATGCACTCATGATCAACCCTATCCAAAATTCCTACCTGAATCGAAGATAGGCTTGATTTTTGCAAAAACTACCATTTTTAATAAACAACGAGAGCTTCTGATCAAGGCAATCGACTAATATGGCAGTCATTCGAAAAACGGACAGTGCACACAGTGATCACTAGCCATAGGTTACTCATATGATCAATTTTCAAAAATAGCAATAGGCAAGTAAAAATGCCCACCCTAAAAGGTTGAGCATTTCCCAAATCTTTACTCGCAAGTTTCACACTATTACTCGCCAACTGTTTTACATGTCGATCTCACTCAAATCCATATTGTTTTCCTCGCCATCAGTCCTCCAGCCTCCTCAAACCATTTTGGCTATATTATAAATACTCGCACTTCACCGTCATGTTGAGTTTCAAGTTGGTGATATGGTTTACCTCCGGTTACGCTTTGCACGTCATCACTTTGTTCAGGGTCACGCTTCTACTGAGAAGCTTGCACCACGCTATTATGGGCCTTACTGTATCTTGGATCGCCTCAGCCCTGTTACATACCGGTTACAGTTGCCTGATTCTACACGAGCTTGTGATATCTTTCATGTTAGCCTGTTACGAACTGCCATTGAGGATGATGCTCCTCGCGATCTCACATTTCCTACAGAGCCAGAGTTGTTCCCTTTTTTGCTAGCCGCCATCCATCAGGTTCGCCTTCAGTACAGTCGACGTCGCAGGCAGGTTCAGTTTTTAGTACAGTGAGATGGTCGACCTCTTGAGGAGTCCACTTGGGAGCCTATTGATGTGTTTTATCATACACCATTATTGGCAGATCAGGCTCGAGCCCTCATGGCTTTAGTTCTCTCCTCTACTACAGATGTCATTGTAGATGTTCCCTCTGCTTCATGATTCGGCTAGCTATGACTATTCTTTATTGTCGTATTTGCTTAGTACTTGCTTTACACGGTTATGATGCTTTTGGGGTATCTGTTGTGACGACTTATGTCCTCTCCATCGGTATTTCCATTAGTTTGTGATTTTTCAGTATTTAGCATCCTTACATTATTGTTTTAGATAGTCATTATGCTTGCTAGCCGGTTGAGGGCTTTGTTTTTCTGCAGGGGAGAGTTATGGACTTGGCTCATTACATTCGCCGCGTCCATTCTTTTATTGTTATTATGCATAAGCAGGCCTAAGGGCCCTTTTTATTCATATACTGGCCTTGGGCCCTATTTGGTTATATTTTTAGGACTTGGTCACATTGATTTGGAGTGGGGGTCCGCCTATTGGGAGGGCACACTATTTTCCCTCCAAATCCTTTTCCCTCCCTTTTTTGAATAATCCATTTGATTCAGGGAGAGGGTATAAGTAGGGCAGCATTGTATTCCTTTATTCAGTTTATGATGATTGCTCCTCTTTAGCATCCTTAAGCATTCTCTTCCTGCTTTCTAGCTTAAGTCCTGCTTTCTAGCATAGCTAGTGAATCTTAGCTTGTAACTCCTCACCTCCTCTCGCACACCCTTCTTCCAAACCCCATCGACAACACACCCTCGTCGTCGTGCCTTCGTATACTAAGCAAGAAATACTTTCCTTTAAGCAAAGTTCACCAAGTTTAAGTCCATGATTTAGAAAGGGAACAAGGTATTTGTCATTGAAGTCAGGACAAACAGCTATACCAAACACAAAAGAAAGACTTGTTGCATGTCTAGCATCAAGGACATCCAAGACAAATGTACTCTAGCAAGGGAAGCTTGGACATATCATTGTAAGCTCATTACAAATGTTGGCAAGGAAGGGCATGTCAAAAGAATTTGATTACAGAATCAACAATGATAAGCAGATTTGTGAAGCATGTGCCTACGGGAAACAACACAAGGACCCTTTTCTAGGAAAAAGCAATGTTGCAAGCATCAACGATCGGCTGCACACAAACGTTTGTGGTCCAATGGAAGCAGCTTCAATTGGAGGATCAAAATATTTGGTTAGCTTTATTGATGACTACAGCAAATTTGTGCACATCGAATTAATAAAATATAAGAAAGAAGTTCTTGGGCAACTCAGAGCATACAAGGTGAGGGTGGAGCTGGAGCCAGGAAGGAAAATCAACCAACTGTGCTCAGATAACCGAGAAGAGTATCGAAACTCTGCCTTCAGGCCGGAGAGTTCATTGCTGCCTATAATCCCATCAGAATGGGGTTTTAGAAAGAGAAAACAGGACATTAATGGGCACGGCAAGGAGCATGTTGCAGGACAGAGGACTGAGCAAGGACCTATGGGAAAAAGCAGCGATGACATCAGCTTACATCATCAACAAAACACCAATGAAGCCACTCACAGGGAGCACCCCGTATGAAAAGTGGCATGGAAAAAACCCAACTGTGGAACACTTGAGGGTCTTCAGATGCCTTGCATATGCCCGTGTGCAGTAAGAGAAAGAAATTGGACAGAAGGGGAATGCAATGTCTCTTTAATGGATATGCAAGAGATGCCTGAGAATACAAACTTTGTCACCTCACAACGTGAAAGTTTTTCATTTCACATATGTGCTTTTTGACGAGGAGAGTGTTGTAGACGTCAATGACAACACGGAAGGGAAAACAACCTTTTGACACCAACAATATTATCACCAACGAGCCAATTCTGATGGAGAAATTAGTTGACCAGGGAGTGAAGCAACAACCAGCTGAAGAAAGATAGATAGGAGATAAGGTGCAGGGGATAGAAGAGGATCTTCAAGACAAGGAAAAAAAGGTATGATGAAAAAGCTTTCATGATGGAAGAATGTCCTATTAAAGCTAGGAATCATCAGAAGGCTATGAAGAGCAAGCATGTGAAGCAATGGGTGCAAGCCATGGAGGAAGAACTGTGCTCAATTAAAGCAAATAAAGCTTGAAAGTTGGTTCCCCTACCAATTGGAAGAAAGACAATAATTGGTAGCCGCTAGGTTTACAAGATCAAATGTGATGTAGGCGGAAAGATCGAATGTTTTCAAGGCCAGACTAATTGCAAAGGGCTGCGCGCAAGTGGGACTATGCAGACACCTTCGCATAGTTGCTAGAATAGGATCAATTCGGATACTCTTGGGCATTGGCCAAAAGGATGTCAAGACAACCTTACAAAGGGCCCTTTACGGATTGAAGCAAGCGTCAAGGGTAGGGTATGAAAAAATAGACTCTATCCTCAGTCGGAAGGGTTTCCAAAGGTGCCAGTCTGACACAAGCATCTTCAGTCAGAGGGTTAGAGATATGTTTGTGGTAATAGCACTGTATGTAGACGACATCATCGTGATAGGGAATAGCCAGGCCATGATAGACAAATGTAAGAGAGAATTGAATGCCACACTTGAAGGGAATATGTATGGATTAGGAGTTTTTGCATGGAGCTATCCCTACCAGTCACAACCTATCAATCGAACAGTGATAACCAGGGATGCATTTTTTTATATAAAGACGGCGGCTTTCACAAAAGAAGCAAACATACAGAATTCCAGTACCTCAATGTCAGGGATTTGGTGCAGGTAGGGGAGCTTGATTTGCTAAGAGATTTAGATTGAGAGGGAGATTGATGAGATGCAATCACAAAATATGTCAAATACAGTTGACTCTCCCTTATGCCACGTTGGTAGGATGTTTCAAGATTATGGATAAATAGTTAGATACTTTCTTTTGGTCATGGATACTGCCACGACCCGGGTCATGTTTGGAGGACATGACCCACGGGTAGTCATCTTGGTATATGTTCTTGATATGAACACGGATGGATGTATAAGATATTGTTTTCTATATCATTCAAGTCCATTAGAACATTCTCATGCATAATGACATCTTGTCTACAAAATTTCATGGAGAATGAAATTCATCCCCATCTGTAGAACTCGCATGTCACCCTCTCCCTTTTCCTATCATCTTGTAATGGCTCTTTATCTCCACCGTGAATATTTCAGCTAAATGCGATGTTACATATTCAGTACCTAGTTCTTAGGTTTCCCCTCCAAAGACAACTATCAAATGGTCGAAGGCTCTGAGTAGATTTCTTGGCAAGACATCCAGAAGCTCAGTTTTGTCGATCTCGGGCTCCCAGTACTACAGATCGCCTTGCTAGCCTGTGAAGGTTTTCTACGTAGCCGAGATTGGACTCCCATTCCTTCATACTTGCATTTAAAGGGTACGACTGTATCGTCACCTTGTTCGCCATTTTCTACGTCTAATAAAGAACTCCAAGCCTCCTGCATTCCATTGTCATTGCTTCTTAGGCCTTGCCTGCAGAAACATCTGCCAAGCACAGGCGGATAGTTGCCAGCGCGTCCCTTTCCCTTTCCTGACAGTCTTTCATCGCATCAGATTGCGACATTGCCATTCATTATCTACTTCTAGCTTGGGCTCACCCCATCCCCGATCGCGATGGCCCTGAGATTCTTCTCCCAAAGAATGATTTCATCCTTCACTTCCACAGATGATGGTTTTCATTTGTCTATCATCCTCATGTCATGAGAGTTTCGGTGCAGCCGCGGCTGGAAGCCTGCAGATGATGTGTGATCGAGGCGATGTGACCAAAGCGTACAACGAGGTGCATACATGAAAGAAATGAAGAAATTGATCAAGAAGTGAACAAAAAAGACCATCTACCCTCCATCTCTACCAAATTTAAAGTCAACACAGTCCCTATTATACAATATTTGCAGCCATAGATTCAGCAGGAGTCAACTATTTTTCGTACAGTGATCGACTACAGTTGATGTTATTTGGCTTCTGCGTAGCACTCTTTCTACGACCGTCGGCACTAAACTTTCCAACTTGATCAATTTTCTTCGTTGTTAGTCTAGTGGATCGCCCCAGACGCTAAACTGCTACAAATCCTCATCTAGCTCAAGCTTTTACATGTGCCTGTGAAACTTTGCCGGTTGAATAGGAAATAAAGTTTCGAGAGCCAAGTCTCAAGTTCTGACGTGAACATTTAGGCTTAAAAAGCCTGCTGAATAGAAAAGCGTGATACGACACTCCGCATAAATCTCCTGCCCCTTTCATGTGATAGAAAATATTTCGCAGAAGATAATGTACCTCAAAAAAACATGAAACTTGATTTTCTTTAGAAGCAACAAAACTATTGAGTAAGCGCCTCAGTTTGTGACAGTTCACTTTCCAAACAGATACAAGGTAAGCATTATCCAAAACTATCACGTAAACGCCTCAGTTTCAGCTGCTACATATGGCTTGTTCGTTGGATTTCACTTTCTAAACAGATTCATAGTGCTTCAATGACAAAAGCATTATCCAAATCTATAGAGTAAGCACCTCAGTTTGCACTGCTAGATAACTTCTTCGTTGGAATTCACTTTCCAAACAGATACAAAGTGCTACAATGACACAAGCATCCAAAAACAAATCCACGATTCAAATATCTATGAAGCTAACTGCAAGAAAATAGACAATAACTGAGGAAAAGAAAGCAACCATGACTCCAACCTAGCATAGACCATTGGACGAAAATATTATCCAAATTCAATCATATAATGCTTACAAATTAGATGATAGGTTTGTTTGTGCAGATTATACGTACCTGGATAAGCGAGGATCGGAACGCAGCATGTGAAGGAGGGAGGATTTGCCAACACCGACGTTGCCTTCGAAGGAGACACGAATCGCCTTCGCCTTCCCCCTCTTGCTGCTGCTGCAAGAAGGCACGTCCGCCATCGCTATTCTTCGTCTTCTTTCTTTTTCTTCTCGTCTGTCTGTCTCGTCTCTTTCTTATGATCGTGGCGCTTCAGGCTCACTTGGATGCCGCGTACGTGTTACAACTGTCAGCTATTCAATGGCTGTCGCACGACACGTGGCAAGATCCGAACCGATTGAAATATGCTACACACACACGCTGCTTGCCGAAAACATATCATGCAAAATCTTATTATATTTAAAATTCAGTTACCAATTTTTTTATTTTAATATATACTAGCGGAGTGTACTCGTTGAAGTGATAGGTGGTTTAGGCAACAATTCACGTAAAATCTATTTTTTGATGGATCCGAGCCTATTGATCATTGCCGAACTTGTTAGAAGCTTCTACTATTATCTAATGAATCTAAATAGACTGCATGTAACCTATGTTTGATAACATGCAAAGCTTAGATGTGTTTTTTAAGTAATTCTCCTTGAAAAAGTGCACCCTCCCTAGTATTTCTTGGCCTTAACATCTCATATGTGTGAACCCTAGGTGGTAGATTTACATGGCAAGAATTTTGCTAACTTACCCTCCCTCTGTATTGTGCTGTACAATGACCAATTTGGTGCTTTATAGTGAAAGTTTGGACATTTTTAGTTCAAAATAATCAGAGAGTGCCGAGTAGGTATGGGATTTTGGGACATTAAAACTAACAACAATTCCTTCACAGCTAAGAAAGGTCGAGGTGCCGAAATGATGGGTAGTTGTCGATACAATCATGGTAGCCACGGTAGGTGGGATATCAAGTGATGGTCATAGATGTTGGGTTCGTCATAGGGAACATAGCCGACATGGTTGCGTGGAAGACAAAGGGGGAGAACTTTGTTCTGGGGACAAGTCGGTGTTAAAGAAAATTATAGGTTGACAAAACAAACATAACACACTGCATATGCTCAAAGTTCAAACATATGTTGTTTGTATCATTAGAGAAAAAAGAAATTAGAAAAATAGAAATTAGTAGACTATTATGGTATGCTCAACATAGCAAATCGTAATCTAATTTTTATTTTCTTGTGTTGAGCAAAAGAATCATGACATTGTTCTATTTCTATTACCATTTTCAATGCATCAAAATGCATTTTATTTTGTTATGTTGAGCATAACAAATGTCGTATCTTTAGTCTCGTTTACTATGTTATGTTGGAATTCCCTTGTGATTCATTCTTGTAATGAAGACCTGTCAAGTCTATAAAAATACTCCAGTTTTTACATAGTCTACATAAAGTACTTAAGTTTTTCACAATTTGGATTGAAGGTTATTTCAACTCTTAAAAATCAAAAACCATGCTGCTTGGATCAATAAGGCAAATATAATACCTAGGATTGAAATAAAAAATTTGACCCACTTACTTTTGATCCTATGTTTGTTTTGACCCTGCATCCCTATGTCTATTTTGATCCAAGTCACGATCCCATTTTGACCCAAAGGTTCCATGCAAAGTTGACAACCATCTACCATGCACTTATCCAATATAGGATGGGTTAGGTAGCAGTAGCTAATGATTTATCAATACTCAACTATGAGTTTACAAGTACTAGATCGCACTTATAAAGATAGGTTTAGCGCATAGAGAAAATAGTGTAGATCGTTCAATTTGTATACTCTAATATTTTCATAGGTCATTTTGTGTAGTCTGAGTATTAAAGTTTTTGTCCTATATTGCTAATTGCAATTTTTATTGTTATGCAATTACAATTTGTCTTCATCATATTTGCTAGTTGATTGTCACGCTATAGATCTTGGACAATCTTCAGCTCCACTACCACTTTGATAAATTCACATATTTTTGACATGGTGTCAAAGTGAGTTCTCTAGGTTGCTCAATTTCTAAGTGCATCACCTTATTTTAAAGGATCAACACATTCCTCATCCAACAAGGCTTCGCATTGCTGAATGCAATGTTTATTTCAAGTTAGTGTAGCAATCCTTCATTATCATCATCTTATATGTGGATGCTACGTTGCTTTTTAGTAACAATACCAATTTGGTTAAGGATGCTAAACATATGTTGTTTTTTGAGTTCGATATGACTGATCGGGGTGAGGCTCACTTCTATCTGGGCATTCAAATCCACAGAGATAGAGCAAGACGACTGATCTACATTACTCAACAAAGGTATCTTCACAACATTCTTGTCAAATATAATCTGATTAACTGTAAATTAGCTCACTCACCGATGGATCCAGGCTTGCGATTGTCAAAGGACCAAGCAGGAAGAGGAGCATATGAGAGAGTATCCTTATCGATCAATACTTGGATCTCTCATGTACACAATGGTCTATACAAGACCTGATATCTCTTTTGCAGTAAGCTCACTCAGCCAATTTATGGCTAATCTTGGCATTACCCATTGGAAGGCTCCCATAAGAGTCATGAGGCAATTTCGAGCTACTACGGACCAGTACATCTGCTATGGAGAAGTCAACAACAACAATCTTCATCAGCTCAGTGGATATTCTGATGCAAGCTGAGGAGGAGATGTGGATAATCGTAAGTCCACATCTGAATTTGCATTCTTCCTCAACAGTGGTCCTATCTCATGGAACAATCGTAAGCAAACCTCTATCGCTCTTTCATCTACAGAAGCAGAATACATTGCTGCTTCTCAATCTATTAAAGAAGTGTTTTGGTTGAGAAATTGACTGACAAACAATGGTTTGTATCAGTACAGCCCAACAATCATATTCAGAGTGCTATTGCCTTATCGGCCAACCCTAGATTTCACTCTAGGAGTAAGCACATTAAATTCGATAGCACTTACATATCAGGGGCAAGGTTCTCAACAAGCAGGTAAGCTTAACGTACTGTCAATCATAGGACATGGTTGCAGATATATTTACAAAGGCATTAAGTGTTAATGCACACAACAAATTTTGTGCATTGCTTAGTCTAAAGATCAAGGCATTTACCGATCCAGATTAAGGGGGGGGGGGGGGGGGTGTTGGATTTATCTCATCTATTGTCCTAAATCCTATGTTAATCTACGTCCATTCATGTTGCTGTAGTTTTACTCGTGTTTTTGCACAGTCTGCATAAATAAAAGTAGATCTGAACAGGCGAAAAAGCCGACAATGCGACAGCTGTATAAATACAAGTAAACTTGAACAAGCGAAAAAGACGAAGGTTGCGACAAAGTCCCATTTTCACCTAAGTACTTTCTAAGGAAGGCTGAAGGCTGAAGGGTGTCACATTGTTTGCATGCGCAAAGCCCGATGTCGCCGCCTCATCATGCTCATTCTATGTACTGTGCAAACAGATTTGACAACGACAACAGCCACCCACGATCTCCTACAGACGTCACAACCACTTCATGCCCTTTCTTGTACTTTTCATCTGCACAAATGTAAATTGTGTATATAGTGAATCAATTCAATTACGATGAAGAGTCGAGACAGACATAGTAGGTGCCTTCATGCATTGATTCTTTTCTTCAGACGGATTGTCAATAATAGGTTCATAACTTTTACAGATTGTGTTCAGTTTTGTGAAGCACACGGTCATATCCGCTACAGTCTTGTGCTCACCATGCATTATCTGACATTTATATTTCATTATACTTAATCTGATTAAATCGATGTCTGGTTTTGCGTTCAGGTTCTTGTCAGTATTGCAATGCCTTTTTACATTCTATCTAACTGTCTGATTGACTTGTTTGAATGGCTGCTCATTGCTTCCGCTACCACCGCGCATTAAGCTCTAAATTCATTTTGTGTTCGCCTACTAAGTCACCAGTAGTGCACGCACCGAGGGAACTTCCAACTTCCCCGACACTTTGCATTCCTCACATTTTTTGCGACTCATCCAAAGTGTGCAATATCTCCAAAGTCACCGAAGTGACCAACACCGACAACATATCCGGTAAGGACGACAAATCGTCTTACCAAGCCATGACAATCAACAATGACAGATTGGTCACCAACGAGAGCTTGAATGCAAACAAAAAGGGTTAGGACACATCATCGACAAGTGTGGAAATTTAAATCTCCACGCTCAGCCGTAAAGTAATGGACATGAGAGAGACATGGTTAACCGATGTTTTTAGCTTAGATCTCTCTTGTAATAATCAATAGATTAATCTTGTAATCTCAATTGGCATGATATATGTATTGGATCCTCGTGAGAAAAAAAATACACAATACACAGATGTAACAAGCAGTAGCCAGAACTACAAGATACAAGAATTAGCAGTAGCTAGTCTTACTCGTGAGAGAGAACACCTCTCTTGCGCCAACGCGCTGATCTGGGAATTAGACAATGCTCCAAATAATCGTTGTTGTATACTTAATTTTGATAATATAGACAAGTTGCAGCACTTTGCTATATTGTGTGCATAATCTATGAATGAATTGTGATGCTTGCTAGCAGTAGATATAGATCCGTTGTTTCTCAATTTATCTGATTAAACATTTTTAGTTGTTTATAAATTTAATATCGGATCCGTAGTGGCAGTCCGTAGTTTGGAGGATGATTGATCACGGAATGAAGCAATAGCTTCGTCGCACAGATCAACTCCATCTGAGGTGTACATCAGTGAATCACAATTGTCCCCTCGACTTCGAAGTGCTCAAAGACTCAGAGCATTCGTCAAATTTTTTGCAACAGTGGTATCAGCGCCTCCAGGTTTCGACAACCACATAGGCTGATCACAACCAAGTTATGGCTTCCATTAGCAGCATTCAATCAAAGATATGCACAATACTTGAGACAGACAGGTCAAATTTCTTGTCTTGGAAGGTAAAGACTTCAGTCATCTTGAGAGGAGAAGCTTTATGGCCATGGGTGGATGACACTGAAGAGATGCCAGCCAGCACATGCAAAGAACTTTGAGAATGGAAAGAGAAGAATGACAAAGCAGTAGTTGTCATCTCCTCTTCCATCGAAGACAACATCATCCTCAACCTCGGATCGATCTCTAATGCCAGAGAGATGTGGGATACACTCATCGGCAGATTTCAAACCAAGTCATGCAATCAAATCATGCATCTAGAAGATCAGCTTACCTATCTAAGATGGGATGGCTAAGATATCACCAGCTTCATCAGAAAAATGAAGACTCTGTTCCTGTCGTTACACAATGCTGGAACAAAGCACACAATCTCACAAGAGAAGTAGCTCAGCTACTTGCTACATTCTCTACCAAGATTGTTCCAGACTACCCGGACCCTACTGGAAAAGGATCCTACCACGACCTTCAACAAGGCCATTATTGACATCAAGGAAGAAGTTGAAGCTAGAGAGCACTATGACGACAAGAACGAATCTGATCAGGCTCTCTACAGTAACAAAGATCAATTGAAGAAGAATGCTCATCCTAAAAGGGATTCAGGAAGAAGACAAGCCAAAGTCAACAAAAAGAGAGAGATCAGAAAGGAAAGAACAAGAACTAGCAGCAAGGCAATGACAAGAAGACATATGATAGATGCAGACGTGATGACCACACGATGGATAAATGTTGGCTGAATCCAAAAATTGAGTGTCTACATTGTCACAATAAGAGACATGTAACAATGGATTGCTATAAGAATCCACGAAACAAGAAGACGGAAAGCAAAAAGGAGAGCTCCAATAACACATCATATGTGGAGGAGCCAGAATCATCGAAGATGGTTGAAGAAAGAGCCAACGAAAAAACAATTGCTTATTTGTGTACAAATGTTTGTGAAACATCCAAAACCGATGTTCAAGAAGTTGTTCTTGACTCAGGTGCTACGTCACATTTTGTGACAACAAGGCAGATCATAGCTAACTTTCAACAGACTGATTCCTTCAGGTGGTATATAATCCTAGGAGATGGATCAAGACATGAGGTGAATAGAACTGGCTCAATATCAACGGCAGAGACAGAAGACTGGATAATGTATTGTATGTGTCTACACTGCAGAAAGATCTACTATCAGTTTTCAGGATAACAGACGCAGACATGTGTGTGACATTCACCGATGAAGCATGCAATATAGTTGACGCCAACACCAGTACTCTAATCACTCAAGGGAGATGCAAATGCAACTTATATCATCTAAAAGTACGCCTACCAACAAAGCAGACTCATCAAGTCCATGAGTCGATGGATGTTCTGTGGCATAGGAGACTATGTCACGTGAACCCAATGGCACTATACAAGGCCAGCCAGCACGGTGCATTCACAAGTCTAGCATGCTTGTGGACGAGAAAACATCATTCCTACATGGAGAGCTGAAGAGGTCTATATGGTCCAGCCACTAGGTTTTACTTGCATATTGTTTGCATATGCAGTGGCCTATGATCTGAAGATCCATATTGTGGATGAGAAAACATCATTCCTACATGGATAGCTGAAATAATATGTCTATATGGACCCAGGTTTTACTTGCAAGTCATTTGCTGACTATGCTTGCAAAATGCACAGAAGCATCTACGGACTGAAACAGTCTGCAAGGCAGTGGTATAAGAAGAAGGATCAAGCACTCAGGTCCTTAGGTTTCTAGCCTTCAAAGGCTGATTGTAACGTCTATGTGAAAGCCATAGATGGGGAGATCATCATTATCGGTGTCTATGTAGATGACACCCTAATTTAGTCACGGTGCGACAACCTAATTGCACAGGTGAAGGCAGGTATTTCGAGACACTTTGAGATATCGGACCTTGGAGAAGCAAAATGCTACCTAGGCTTGTAGGTCGACAAAGATCTTGAAGGTGGGAGACTGTATCTACATCAGTCAAGATACATTCAAAGAATTATTGATGATTTCAACATGGTAGATCTCAAGGGATTTAACACTCCAATGGTTCTTGACACAATACTGACAAGTGAAGATTGTCCCAAAGACGATACAAAGCGAGAAGAAATGTTGCATAAGCCCTACAGAAGACTTATCGATTCCTTGATGTACTTGGCAGACACAAGGCCAGACATTGCTTACGTAGTGTTCAGAATGAGCCAATATAATATAAATCTAGGTCTTGCACACTGCAAAATTGCCAAGAGGATCTTACAGTACCTGCAGCAAACAAAAGACTATGGTCTTTGTTTCTCTCGTGATGTAGGATTTTAGGTGAAGTCCTATAGCGATGTAAGCTAGGCATCCATCAAAATTGACTCCAAGAGCATCTTAGGAGGATGCGCCATAGCAGCAGATGCAATTGTTATATGGATCAGTAGGAAGCATACCACAACTGCCCAATCTTTGTGTGAGGCTAAAGAAATGTTGCTTGATCCTGTACGTGGACACCACATCTGCTATTCATCTGATAAAAGATACAGTGTTTCATTCCAGAACAAAACACATTGCTATCAAGTATCACTTGATCGGGGATCTGGTGGAAAGGAATGAGCTAAAGACCGTTTTTATTCCAACCAAGTAGATGGTGGTCGACATATTTACAAAACCCTTGGACAAGACTATGTTTCAAAGGAAAAGGATGAGCTTGGGAATCTGAAAAATGCCCGCTTTAAGAGGGAGCTAAAGAAACCTTAAGTTTCTACTTTTAAAACCTTAGCATTTTTCCTTGCAATTTAAGACTGTTGCATATTTTGAACTAGATTCTGCATAGTCTACATTTTTGAACTGTTTTGTCGCACAGTTCGCAATTTTTGCATATTTTCAAAAAAAATGACACTTAGTCAATTTTAACTTAGTATTCGTTTTGTAAAGACCTTTGCATTCCTCAAATTTTTTGTGACTCAACCACAGTGCGCAACATGTCTGAAGTCACCAAAGTGACCGACACTGACTACATATCAGGTGAGGACGACAAATGGTCTTACCAAGTCATGACAGTCAACAATGACAGATCGGGCACCAACAAGAGCTTGAATATAAACAAAAAGAATTAAGACACATTATCGAGCAGGGACGAATAATCGCGACCTCAACTCGACAAGCGTGAAAATTTAAATCTCCACGCTCAGTCGTAAAGCGACAGAATCAATGTTTAGCTTAAACCTCTCTTGTAATAATCAGTAGATTCATCTTGTAATCTCACTTGGCATGATATATGTATTGCATCCTCGTGAGAAGAAAATACACAATACTTCCATGGCAGCAAAGGATATGATCACCAACACATCCAAACGGCAGTTTGCAGGCATTCTACACCAATTTCTAATCTATGGCACTCCAACGGTTGTCTTCAAAGGATTTCTATTGGCCAACGACTACTCCTACTTCCCAAGCATTTATTTTTCATCAATGGCTATGAGATAGCGGCTGTTTTTGGACATTTTACAGTTACCATAGTCACACAGTTCAGCTAGCATGTTTCAAGTGCAGATTCTAATAATCTATGCTATGATGGTAGCCTTCTATTGGTTTTTGAATAGACATTTCCACATGGCAATATGTTATAGGCTTATGAGCAGACACCAACATATGTCAGAGTTCTATTGGACTGTATTCTGTGACAGTTATCAGACCTTCCTCTGCTCCACGAGTTCTCTTTGGATATATCATGCCAGAGCCTGCTCCTTTTCATTCATTCATTCACTGTTTTGTAGAGTAGTAGACAGGAGTAGAGAACTTTTTGCTTGTCCTTTGTCTGTATTACAGAATGGAATGTAGTGTACTAGCACTGACAGACTTGAATCAATGCAGTGATTTGCCAGTCTTATGTTTGTAGACTATATCTTACAAGGATCTCAAAAAGTGTGTGATAGACACTTTTTGTTTTTTTCAAGAATGTTACATTGTATTTCTTATTCTTGTTGAATGATTCAAAGCACCAATATTTTGTGTCTATTCAGAATGATTCTGTGAATGTCATTGTGATTCTATTGAATAATAGATTCTACACTCTGTAGATTTGTTGAGGGACGAGATAGTTCATTGTAAGCATTGTCAGAGCAATCGTTTGGCCTTGTGAAATGTGATGTATTGTCTAAGTTGAAACTTGGTTTATAGTGCACAGATCTTGTTCTCGGCCATGTTTGATCTTAATACTGAGTTGATGGTTAGTTTCTCCAAGATATTGTCCTCCAGAATCTGGACTTTATGGTCGAACATCCTAAATATTTTCTCAGTTGTTTGTTTTACCCTGTACAATATCCTTGGCAGTATTGGCTGCCATTCATATATGTCCTCTGACAACCAGATTATTCTTCCATTCCATTGTACTTCACTGCTAAATCATAATTATCACGAATAATGACAGAATATCTCTTTTATGTGCTCTCTTTGGGGATCGACAACTTATTATACTACAATTTACTGCATTTCTCTGTAAGCTTCTTGCGACATAAAGTTTATTTTGGCGCTGTTGCTAGGGAGCACAGCCAATAGAAATGTTCTATCCATTATCTGACTTTTTGGATGAAGACTGCTTTCCACCCACCCAAGCAGTCATTGTTTCAGATTTTTTGGAACCAGTCCTTGAAAGCTTTATTACTGAATCTGAGGAGGGGGAAGAATTTCTAGCCATTCTGGCTTTCTTGCTCTCAGCCTATTTTGCAAACTCCCTACGTGAGGAGACAATTGTGCCTAATTCCAGTCTATGTGCTATTGCTATACATCTTCTATGTGTATTTGAAGGACTATTTCCTATTTTAGAAGATGAATCCGGAACTGTTGAAGAAATATCTGAGGTGACAATCTCAACCATTGCAGTCTATATTGACCTCTGAGAAAAAGAACCAGCTTTATGCAGATTCAGAGCAACTTTATCTTGGACGCTATGATGGATGTGTTGGTGAGATAGGCTCCTTGGTGGGAGGCCTATATACTGGTCAAATCAGAGTTGGCAACGTCAAGCATGGGAAGTTGAGCCTACATGGAATGTAGGAGAGGCAAATCATCATCTGTATCTCTGGGAGATAGGCGAGCTACTAAGGTATAGCCTATGGTGAGGTTTGTGTACATTCATTCATTGAGTCCTTGGTAGACTCTTGTGCTTGGAGCATGAGGAATGGATGGGAATCAGCTTTCAGGACTTATTGGGCAGGATGTTAGGGCAAAGCGGCTTGGAGCATAGCTTTGTTTGGGAGATACATCAGAGATGAGGCTTGGAGCGCTCATTGGTTCGAGATGGTTGATCTTGGATGATGTATGAGGATATCTATGTGATATGCTTGGACGTGAGGGCATCTTGGTTATAGGTGTAGGCCATGGTTGGAGACCTGATTTGGAGACCAGCAGTAGATCTACATGTGGCACAGGTGTTGGTACGATAGGATACCACAATTTGGGCAGGTGTGAAGATGCCTACTGAAGAAAACTTGCTGTTGGCAGAAAAAGATGCAAAGAAACTATGAAGAACCGCGTAGAAGTAGCCGCTTGAAGAAGAGGTGGAGAACTGCTGTCGAAATGCGTGGAAGATAGGGATGCGCTGGAAAAATAGCCACTTTAGCTAATGAAAATTGCCACTAGAAGCATGCACATGCAAGGAAAAGCTAATTTGTAGGTGACTAGTCAACTTGACTAAAAACTAGTCATTTCATGTTCACACTAACTAGAATGATACAAAATCAATTTGGATATATACAAACATGAAAAGTACATCCTTTCACACATGGGAACATGCTCCACACGTGTGAAATCATATCATCAACATATTCTAATGTTTGATCAATATTTACATGAACCAATGTCAAGTGAGAAGTGACAATTTTCAACAATTCCAATATGAAGTGACAGCCTTACAAAATAGGTCTTCCGCAAAGATCTTTGTTGCCTTGATTAATAGGCCTATAAACATTGAAGGCTGCCTTTACTAAGAAAATAGCATTGTTGCTAAGAGGGCCTTAGTGCCATAAAGCATATTTGATTCATGAAACACTAAATACAACTTATCAATATCCTATACATTGTGATAAAAGAGAAAGACTTCAAATTTAGCAATATAAAGCCAAAAATTTAAATAAATGTCAAAACCATGCCACCACATGTCCCCCTCAATTGCACAGCGACCTCGCAAGCACATACACTATTGAAAAATAAAATGATCATGAGTCAGCCGGCTGCAGTCCCTAATCAGGACATGCTTTGATAGATCTGTCTTCAACAATTGTATATGTCATTAAAGAAGTAATCAGGAACAATGCAGCTCCATAAAAAGTTTAGCACTTTGCTGAAAATCAATAGTAGGTCTTTGAAAGTTTAGCTCTACAACATTTTGAAAGGTCTTTAAGCAACATCATAAGAAATAATTGATTTTGGTCATCACCAACAAGTCTTTCTCTTTATTGAACATTGAAAATTAGCAGCTTTCAATCATAGTAATTCTTAGAATTTTAGCATGTAAACATTGTAAACGGCAAGATTTGTGACCAACACCAACAAATCATGTATTATGAGCAAAAACCAATAGATAGTTTGGCCACAAAATCACAATTGTCAGGCTCTTTAGACAACATCATAGGCTCAACATAGTCCATTATTGAGAATGAAGATCTTGTAAACCAAAACAAAGCAAACAGAGAAAGAAAAACAAAAAAGAACTAAATTTTGGAAAAGCATGGATCATATATTGCTTACGGAAAGCCAAAAATTTTATTAGCATAATAGAGGACCTTCAGCCTGCACATAACAAGAACGGAACAATTTTTTACAAATTGTAAATAAATTTATAAAGCTACAAGAAATGTAAAACAAAAACCAAAAACCAGATCCTACTCTTTATGGTGGCTGAAAATACTGACAGATCTGCCTTCGTCTTCCTTGAATCTTTTGAGTAGATAGACAAAAGACAGCTTGCACTTGTGGTTTTTGCCTTCAAATTAGATTGACAGAGAAAATAGGCCTTCCACAAGTGTAATAACCAGCCTTCAAGAGCAGTCAAGGCTTCTTGATTAATCAAAGCAAATGCAAACTAGATCCACTATCGTGATGAATAACTCACCCATGATCCATACCATATCAGATAGGATAGCTCTAGAACCCTGTACCCTGTACCATCTGATCACCAAGTATCCATTACCCGCTGATAGCTCCCCAAGAATCTATCCACCTGTAGTGCAACTAGACTCCAACTGGATCTAACCAAAAATCGTATCCTGCTTACCAAATAATGATGGATAGAAACAACATGTGATGCCAACCTGGAGACTACCGTGCATATGACCATGCAGCTCACCTGATTACTCACCAAAGTATCAACTGTTACTCCCTGAGTAACCATCTCCATCCCTGTCGGCTCACAACCATGGGCATGCTGGATCCACATCACCCCGTAATGCTCTCCATGCCCTAGGGATATGTACCACCATAGGTACTCTCCACCACATGATGCACCAATTGAAGAACATTTTCCATACATCAAATGACATATCATACTTGAGCAACTGTAGCATCTTCATGAGTGCCACCCCAATGGACTCGTCATCCACATACTATGCTCACCTGATGTCTCCGATCCTGGTCACCATCCTGCTAGACAAGTCGAACTCCAAAGCATCACCTGCTCCACCTGGCTCCTAGCATTTGCTCGCTCTCCCTGGCTATGTGCCACCCGACACCATGCCAACGCAAGCATATCCCTGAGTCACCGCTCACGGGATTCCGAGACTATTGTCTCCCTGATCATACTGAGGTATATGGCTCTGAGTGACTTCCTCTAGACTTCCCCATGATCTCACCACCTGAGAATCTGCGCCATGAAAATTCCAACAACCGTGCCAAGCCTAGACTCCTGCAAATACAGCCAAATGCATGAAAGCTATAGGTAGCTTATCCACGCCCGTGATGGTAGATGTCTCCCCATCGATGCCAATGTCCAATGGCTGGCCCCCTGCTGTAATGCCAACCTGTACTCCCAAATGAGCACACCATGAAGTCCTCGCCATCAGTGTCCCCTATAGTAGATCGCTAGCAAAACACCCATCATGGTGCTTTCCCTCTGATCACACTCCGTGCGATCTCCATCAGCTCTCCAACCTAGAGCTGGCTCAAAAAGCTTCATGCTTTGTCCATTTGCATTTGCAGCTTCTTGATTCCATCACGAATCCCACCTGTAAGTCCTGTCCATGCCAATGACTCAAGTCCAATATGAAATAGCTACCCCTGATGATCATTCCATGTCATCCTACAGTGCTACCCCTACCAAGTATCCCAATGCCATCCCTGATCACAAAGATCTGAGCATCTACCCTCTGTAGTGCCCACCTGTATTCCCCGAAGCTAGCTCCAAGCTGCTCCTGTGAATGATTCCAAACCACTCCCTAAGAATACACTGAGATGTGAACTCCAAAGCCACCATCAAGTCCCTCACATGACTGTGCATGCCAATATCCCTCCAACTGACCCTGTGAGATCCTCCATGGCCCAAACCAAACGATCTGCACCCTATCATCACTGAAATCTGCATCCCTGATGCAATACTGATATGCCAAATTGACTTGACTTATCCAAACTGGTAGTTGAAGTGTATCTCCTTGATGACAAACCTGATACACTGCTCCACAGGTACAATGACTTGATCAAAATTGACTTGCCAACTGCAAAACCGCAAAATCATCACACTCACCACTCGCCAAGAGCATCCAAAGTGTGATTATTGACCCGTTCTTCATCCTCTACGTGTCCCACACACAGCTCGTCCAATGCAAGTCCTCTATCTTGCCCAATGGCTTCCAACTGACACCACCTTGCACTTTCATCACCCGTGACTGCCAAAATGTGTGTACCTCCAAGCTTGCCCATATTTCCCTCCGAACGAGAAATTTTCAAGCTACAGATGTGTGTGTCAATGCAGCTATCACCCGACTCGACAATGCCACTGTCGATCATGCCTGTGAGAGCGTTCCCCCCAAAATGCCACTTGACATTGGTTGGTTCAAACCCCAAAAGTTGAACTTGATCACAAGAATTTTTCACCTGCAACTGGCATACCATGCCTATCTCTCACTGTGACTGCTTCCCTCTCAAAATTGTTGCCAATGATGAGTAGTCACGATGCCAAACTGCACTTCTGTCGCCAAAACTAGCTTTCTCCACATAATTCCACTACCATTCGCTCCCATAATACATTTACTGCTTCTAAACACCCTATTACCCTGTCAGGAGTAAGTAATAATGATTCCGAAGAGATAATGCCTCATTGTACCACCCTGTAGCAGGTTTCACCAACCAAAAATTGTCCCGAATTGGGCCCTACGGTACCCAAATGGTGAATGTAGCCCATCACTAGGTCACGCGCACTCCGCTCGATAGAATGGTGATGAAAACTCCCCAAAAAGCGTTTCTCCCTACTCTGTGACGTCGCTTTGTCCACTGACTCTGAGCACCCAGTTTCAAGGGTCATTTTGGCCCAAGGATGGCCAAAGAAGGTGCCTTCTAGCCAAATATAGGCCTCTCCACCCTCAACCCTTGCAAAATTGAACGAGAACTTCATTCAGAAGTTTCATAATGAAGAAATGGCATTTCTGCCCTTCGGGTCCCTTCAAGCCCTTTCTTTTGAAGTTTTTTAATGAAGTTTCATGGCCAAATGCACTTCGTACCCTTCGGACCCTTTTAACCGGCATCTAATGGTCCATTACAAATCCAGAGTCCTAGAGCACTCCCAGAGAAATCGATCACGACCGTTGATCTATGGCATGGTTGATCCGACATTCCAAATGCCTCCTATGCGCTGATTCGTTGCCCTACAGACACAATCCACTTCAAGACGCTAGGCACCTCTCCTCGATGGCTCCGCGCGAGCTGCTGTCCGAGCTCCTCTTCTCTCTCATTCATCTTGCTAAACAGCTATGGCAAAAGGGTTTTGGGCCGCGCTTACAGCCTGATTTAACTCCATAACTTTTCACCTATAAAACCTTGCCCTGTGTGAGAGATATTTTTCTTAGGCTTTGTTCAGTCTTTCATTGAGCTTCCACTTGCAGTTCTTCACTCCACAGAGGTCGCCCTACCTCTGGCTCTCCGATGCAATTTACAGTTTGACAATTGGTGCGGTATCGACTGCAAACAAGCTGATTTTCTCATAAATCCGTCAACACCCCACAAAACTAGAAATTTCTCAAATTTCCTCCGTTTTCAACCAAATCTGACCCTGTAAATTGCTATAGCTCTCTGTCACTGCTCTTTGCAAATCCATGCAAGCCCCGTTGCGCCAAACGGTTGTCCACACAATGAATTATGAGGCCACCATCGATGATTTCTCCGAAACCATCGAAACTGCAAGTTTTTCTGTGAATTCTCCCCGAAATCCACCTACGACGATCGTTCTGATCTTCCCCAAAGATCCGATCGAAGGAACTTTGTTGTCTCCTGCCACCCGAACTGCCAATACCCCGTATGGAGTCCTCTCTCCTGAGATGCTTTGAGTGCTATTTTTCCTGGTGAAAGACGCTATCCCATAGCTTCACCGGATCGTGCATACCTGCATCACCCTGATGCTCTGATACCAAGTTGAAATTCTAATAGAATCTAGTGCAGTATGCAGATCACATCACACAATCACCATAGCAACTCCTCACAAGCTCTCAAAGATGGCACAACAAAAGTTATTAGATTACAAAGAAACATTGTACATATAAAGTATTCACAAACTGCATGAAAGGCAGGTGTCCTAAAATTGGCCTACCACCTGTCAAACTAAGGTCGGGCCCAATATGGCCAAATTCGACTGACAAACTTGGGACATGCCTCCAAGTATAGCAAGTACTGTAAATAACTCTGTACAGGCTAATTCTTCCTATGTGTGGCTACTTGGCTAACCCAAGTAGCCGGCTACGGGATCAGTGCCCGACTGATATGACAATAGTGGGTCACGTTCCGACAACAACCAAAAACTATAAATCCTAATTAACTGAAGATATGTACAGTTAATTACAATACTGCATTTTGAGCTTACAATAAAACTATATCAGATCAAATCTGATTCTTAACAAATGGCACTTAGCAGGTGATTTGAAAACATTGAAATGCATGTATAATGTCTCTCACGATGCTACATCAAAACACCCTTGTTTTGTACTGCATGAAAATGGCAAAAGATGTTACTAGGAGTACAAGAATTACTAGAGAAGATGCGGATCCAAACTGGAAGCCTATGCTGCCTATCCCCTTGAAAAATGTGCATGTTTGCACTCTTCATGCAAAAGTTAGAATAATAGAAAAGATCATTTATCTTCATATAGTTTTTGCTTGGAATACTAAGCCAGCATCATTAGCAAAGGAAGCTATCTCTCGATTAGAAGATGTTTTATCAAAAGCAAGACTTCATAAGGGACATGTTAAAATTCAAAAAGATGAAAAGCTTTCAGGAAAGAATGGGAACATGCCAACTAAGCCAAGCATAGGAGCAGAAAGAACATGTCGTTTTCTATCAAATCATACTAGTAAGGCTTCTAATATTCAACACTCAGTCTGGACAGATATTATTGCTGCCACTCAGGACTTCGAGAAACACGGCAAAACCATAGTACTAAAAGTTGATGTATGAAAAAAGCTTGATAGTATGATTGCTATTTTAAGAAAAGATAAATACTCTGATATTGATAGAAAAGTTGTCCAAATGACTCTGCCTGCCCATTACCATGAGGATAATATGACCTGCTGAATCGATGGACCATGGAGAATTCCTCCAATAGGACTTTGATGGTCTCATTGATGAAATGGCTTCCGCAATTGCTGACTATCTCCACCATGCATCTGAAGCGCACAATGATGTTTTCGTATAGAAATTTGGCAATGGATCGTGCATTAGCTGTTCGCACCGCTTTGGGTTCTACCCATTTGGTGAGATAATCCGTAGCCATGATAATATATCGGCCTTGTGAACTTCTTGCAACTGGGTGGATAGGACCGATGTAGTCCAATCTCCACTTCTCAAATGGCACTTGAGCTAGAACTGGGTGTAATAGATTGTAATCCAATCTCGTCAGTCTCCTAGCTTGTTGTCACACATCACATTTCTTCACTCTTTCGTGTCTTTATGAATTGTTGGCCACCAGCATCTTGATTGCAAGATCTTACGAATTGTAATGGCAGATGCAAAGTGTCCACCACCCATGCCTTCATGTGAGATTGATATTTGAGGGGCTTCATGTGGAAGAATACATCGTCAAAGGATACTATCTGATTCTCGTCGATAAAGTTGGCCAACAATCAGCTGATAAGGTCTAGCCTTAAGTATCAACTTCTACCATTTCACCTTGGGTAGTGATTTATCTGGTTGGCACCAATTAGACATTCAACTATGTTTGCGACCCTTTCTGGTACTATGTCAATATAAAATAAGGCAATATCCGGTAGCTCATCATCAGGTTGAGTTGTAGTCTCCTTCCCTTTAATTTATGACAGGTGATCCGCCGTATAATGTTGCTTGCCCTTGCGCACAACTATCCAAAAATCAAACTCCAACAGTAGTGTTAGCCGATATTTTTGCACGGAAAATCGGGCTAATATTGAAGCTTAAGTTTGCAATAACTAAAAAAACCGGCAAGTAAAACCCGGTTATTAGAGAAAAATTGGCACAAATTTGCCTTAGAATTGGGTCTCCGCCCCCACCCCTAAAGTGACTAGACATAGTTTAAAAGTAAGAAATTGACTTTTCAAAAAAAAAAAAAAAATGTTAAAAATATTTTGTGGTCAAGTTTTGTAAGATCGAGCCAAGAGTGCCGGTCCACCTAGAACTGGTGGGTCCCAGCCCGTCCTAAATGAGGCTAGAGCAAATTTTGCATTCTTAGAAATGGTTGGTAAATATTTTACGGCCTTTAAAAAAATGGCCAATTGTAAAAAAATAGACGGTATGATCGTGCTAAAATCTCACCGTGTACTGAGTCCATTTTTACTAATATATGATCACTCAGTGTACTTTTAGGGAAGCCGTGTTGTCATGAGCCCTAGTCATGAATGCCGAAAAAGTCAACCACAGAAGAAAAAACTGAGAAAGAAAAGTTTCGAGTAAAAACGGAACTGAGAAATATGGATTTAGTGTCAAGGAATCACAGAAACCCTAATGACAAAGTTTGGGCAATTTACGACTCTCTTATGGAGGCCACTAGGTGTACTATCAAATGGGTTGGGGACAAATGGCAAAGAGGGCTTGAAGGGATTGAAGAATGGCAAGATGGCATTGTGAGGGGATCCATTGAATTTTCCTATAAGAAGGAGCCAACTCCTTGTATTTAAAAAGTTAGTATTTTTAGGAGTTGGTACTTTTGGAAATTGCTAATTTGGAAGTTAGTAGTATTTGTTTATTTTTGTCTTACTTCACATAGGTGAGGAGCTTCATGACTTGGTTTGAGAGTATGCGTAGTTAGTGCTTTGGAGTGTGGGTGATTGGATTGCAAGAGTGTTTGAATGCTTGATTGTGGATTAGTATTTTTGTATGCTTTACTTCTTGTTACTCAATTCTAGTATGGATTGGGATGTTTGAAGTTAGTTCCTATTTGTAGTTATTTGCTTAAAACATCTTCATGAGGTATGATTGTATCTTGGTACTTGTGTGGTGGAGATTGTTAGTGTTTTACCAAGTGTTTGATTGAGAGTGGGATGTGGATATTCACTCCTTATTGTGTTTGGATGCTCACTTGGAGAGTGTCGTGCTTGTTCGATGGTGTTTGAAGGTAATTGAGGTTGCTGATGTATAATTGATTATTGGTCTAAGGATGGAACTGTTTTGGATTGAGGTTCTTGGATAAGAGGTAGTTATATGTTGTTTGCCTCTATAGTTATCCATTTGTGGTTTGTCGTGAATGCATGAGAGTGAAGTGTAGTATGTTTGAGAGCTAGTTGTTGGAAATATGTTTTTAATTATTGCTTGTTTGAGGATGCTTGCAAATCAGTGAATTGAAAGTCATGTTGATTAGTTTGGGAGCTCGCTTGCAGCTTGAGAGAGCCTCACGGTTAAGTGGAAGGTGCTGCAAGATGGGATAGGTTGTGTTTGAGAGTAGCTTCATCACACCTAGACTTGCCTGCTATTTTTCAAACACTGCCTTGTCAAGAGGCTTTGTAAGAATATCAGCCACCATCTGTTTGGTTGGAACGAACTCGTTTTTTAGCCTTCCTTTATCATAGTAGATCCCTTATCAGGTGATACTTGACATCAATGTGTTTTGTTCCAGAATGAAACTAGATGTATGGCGGACGTGTTGTCCATATGCAAAGTCGGTGGTTCATTATTTTTCTCTCCTAGTCTGTCGAAGAACTGCCTAAGTCATGTAAGCTCATTGGCCATCTTGGCTACCGCAACATATTCTGATTCGCAAGATGACTGTGCAACTATTGTCTGTTTCGTACTGATCCAGAGAACAGCAGCATTTGTTGCCATGGTGCATCATCCTCCTGAATCGCTCTTGGAGTCGACCTTTATGGATGCCCAATGCATCATTGTAGGACTTCATCTAAAATCTTGCATCTTGAGAAAAACAAAGACCATAGTCTTTTGTCTGTTTCAAGTATTGCAAAATCCTTTTTGCAATCTTATAGTGTGTGGTTCTTGGGTTAATGTTGAATTGGCTCATTCTGAATACTACAATGTTTGGCCGTCTGTTATCTACTAAATACATTAGTGAGTTGATATGTCTTCTATAAGACTTTTGCAGCATAGCTTCCTACTCTCCATTGTTTTGCGGACAGTCTTCATTAGTCAACATTGTGCCAGGAACCATTGGAGTATTTACTCCCTTGCAATCTGTCATTTGGAAATCATCAATTATCTTGTGGATGTATCTTGACTGGTGTAGAAATAATTTTCCACCTTCACGTTCTCTGTCAATTTGTAAACCTAGGTAGCATCTTGTTTCACCTAGATCTGATATCTCAAAGTATTTTGAGATATCCTCCTTTACTTGTGCAATGACAATGTCCTTTCTTGACAGAATCAATGTATCATCGACGTAGACTCCAATGATAATGATTTCATCATCTATTATCTTCACATAGACATTGTAATCAGCTCTTAAAGGCCGGAAACCCAAGGATCTAAGTGTGTGATGCTTCTTCTTATGCCATTGCCTGGTAGACTGTTTTAGTCCATAGATGCCCTTGCGCATCTTCCATGCATAGCTAAGAAATGTCTTGCAGGTAAATCCTGGTGGTTGGTCATGTAGAATTTTTTCTTCAATTCTCTATGCAGAAATGTTGCGTTTTCATCTATGATATGGATCCTGAGACTGTAGTCTGTTGCATATGCAAACAGTATGTTTGACTACCAGAGAAAAGGTATCAGTGTAGTCCACACCGTACTTTTGTGAGAAGCCCTTGGCAACTAGTCTGGCTTTGTATTTTGATACATTGCCATCCGATCCATATTTGTATTTGTAGACCCATTTGCATTTGATAGTTTTTCTGTCTACTGGTAAGGGCTCAAGGTTCCACACCTTGTTTTGTTTCATGGAGGTCATTTCGTCTTCCATGGCCTTAATTCAATTTTCTTTCTCTGGGCTATTGATAGCCTCTTCATACGTTTAGGGTTCACTCCCAAATCCACAGAACTCATCTTAAGTTGAGGCAAAATTGTCTAGTGTATATTTGACAGATTGCCTTCTCTCTTTTCTAGATCTTTTCGATGGTGGTGTGAGTGCAATTGCCTTACCTTTGTCCCTTCTACTGATAGCAGATTTCTTGTTTGTCACAAGTATTCTGGACACAGGTTGTATGTTGGGCTTTTTGTCATCTGAACTGTCACTCAGTCCGTTTGGAACTTGAATGTCTTCATGTTCTTGATTCTCAGGGTACGTTCCCTCTGTCAATATCGGCAGGTTGTAGTATTGCTTGCCTAAAATTTCATAGCTAACTAAATCTTCATTGGCCATCATTCTTGTTTCATTGAACTTCACATCTCTGACGATTTTAATTTGATTAGTCTCCGACAGATAGATCCTGTAGTATGATGAATGTGTATCATATCCTACGAGGTATCCTTGATCGACCTTTTCATCCAGCTTCTTGCAGATCTTGTCAGAAAATTATGTATATGCTATACAACCGAAGATACGTACATGGGCTAGATTGGGCTTATTGCCCCACCATACCTCATATGGCATGATGTGAGGAATGTCTGATTTGCCTATCCTGTTCTGCAGGTAAGTGGCCGCAGCTACTGCTTCAGCCCATAATGATCTTAATGCCTTTGAATAGGCCATCATGCACCTTGCTACTTCCATAAGAGTTCTATTCTTTCTTTCTGCTACACCATTGTGTTGTGGTATATAGGCTGTAGTCTTCCTATGAAGGATACCACGACTGTTGCAGAAATCAGCAAAGTGGTTGGAGATGTATTTTCCACCTCTGTCAGTTTGAATTTATTTGAATTTTCTTTCGGTCCATTTTCACTCCAGTTTACATATTTTGTAAACTTATCAAGAGCTTCAGACTTGTTGTGAATAAAATATATGACAACAAACTTGTTGAAGTCATCAATGAAGGTGATATAGTATCGTGAGCCTCCCACATAGAGCACATCGAAAGGTCTACAGATGTTTGAATGTATTAGTTCTAGGAGCTCCATTGCTCTAAATGAATCCTTGGTGAAAGGCATTTTTAACATCTTGCCTTTGTTGCATGCATCACAAGGTGTCAAGTTTGCATCTTTAACGTTTACTCCCGTGAATGTGCCAATCTGACTTGCTTTGTATAGCGCCATTGGATTCATGTCACATAGCCTTTTATGCCATAGAAAGTCAATTGACTCATGGGTTTGATGAGTTTGCTCTGTCGGTAGGTGTAGCTTCAGATGATATAGGTTGCCCTTGCATCTGCCTTGTGTGACGAGAGTGTTGGTGCTAGCATCAGTCATGTTGCATGTTTCATCTGTGAATGTCACATGCATCCCGACGTCCACAGGTACGTACAGGACATCATCAAGTCTTTTGTCTTTGCTGTTGGTGTACAACCATAATGCTCTAGTTCCCTTCACTTGATGTTGTGATCCATCTCCCAGTATGATGTATCTGGATGAATCTGTTTGTCGAAAGTCAGCTATCATGTGTCTTGTTGTCGCAAAATGTGACATGGCACCTGAATCAAGAACAACTTCTTGAATGTCGGTTTGTGATGTAGCACACACATCTGTGCATAAGTAGGCAAATGGATTAATGTTTGCTTTCTCCTCAACTATGCTTGAGGATTCTGGCTCCTCTAAGACGAGCTATTGGAGGAATCCTTTCTACTTAGTGTCTTCCTGTTTCTTGGGTTTAGATAGTAGTCTACTGTTGCATGACCCTTTTTGTGACAATGCACACATTGGATATTTGGATTTAACCAACATGTGTCGATGGTATATCCGTTGCATCTGCATCTAGCGCATGATTTCTTTTCACCACCTTGCGAATTGTGTTGAGTAGGTGCCTTCGATCTTCCTTCTTTGTCAGCTTGTCTCTGTTGGTTGCGATTTGATATTTGGAATGACTCTCTCTTAAGATGAGGCTTCTTTCTGCGTTGATCCTTACTGCTGTATAGAGCTTGATCAGATTCTTGTCTGTCATCATAGTGCTCTCGTGCTTCCATTTCTTCCTTGATCTCGCTTATTGCTCTCTCAAGAGTCATCATAGGATCCTTCACTAGTAGAGTCCGTGTAGTTTGAAAGGATCTTGGAAGGGCACACAACAAGTACATCAGTTGTTTCTCCGACGAGACCACGTGTTCTGATTTGACATTGTGTAAAGAGAGAAACAAGTTGTTCATATTTTTTACAAACGTCGTGAGGTCTTTGCCATTCCAGCACAGATAGGTGAGTTGATCTTTTAAGTGCATGATCTGGCTTCGTGAATTGGTCTCGAACCTTGATTTCAACGCGTCCCATAGCTCTTGTGCATTTGATATTGATGCAAGATCTAGTGTAATGCTATCTTCAATGGAGGAGGATATAGCAGCCACTGCTTTATCATTATTCTCCTTCCATTCATGAAGTTCTTTCCAACATTGGTTGACATCTATTCGGTTCTGTCCACCCAGGACTAGAGTGCTTCTCCTCTCAGGACAAGTGATGTCTTCACTTTTCAGGCCAAGTTATTTGACCCATCTGATTGAAGGATTGTGCAGATCTTTGACTGAATGCTACTTACGGATGCCATTGTAGTCTTACAATGTTTCAGGTTCCTCAACTGTTATTTATCTAGTCTCAAAAACCTTATGGGCTCTGACTTGTCAGATTAAGTGGCTCTGATACCACTGTTGGAATCTATATTTCAGCTAAAGAGTAGAGACTTTGAAATGAGAAAGATACATTCTCATCTGATATCTACAATTGATTAGTGAGCAATATGCTTGTTGTGATCTTGCCATTTGGAATGTACTACTTTAACAGATTTCTAATGTACTTAGATAGAGTAGAACTTTTAAGTGTAGCTACTACTGCTAATTAAGATCTTTCCTTTTCTAAGGTGCAATGATTAGTTTCTGATCTATTGCTAATTTAGTTATGATGAGTCTTTGTGCGGAATAGCAAAATAGAACAAATAATAGCTGATCTTAGATGAACATTTGATAGACATAATGCATTCAAGGATTATGTGTCATAGACAAGAGATAAACAAAAATCTGTTTAATCACAATAATTCCTAGGGCATTGTTTGGCATACGTCACAGCGCGTTATCGCAAGAGAAACTCTGTCTTTTACGGATATCATTTCTTTCTATGTCTAACCTTAGAGGTGTGATTGATTCAGCTCGTCTCACTTAATAGTGAATGGCTTTCCATCCTCACATTCAGCATCCAATGACTCAGACTTGTCTGTTTGTGATCACTCTTTCTCTCGCTCTATGTATATCTGTGTCCTCTCATCCATCCTCTATATGTATATGAATAGAGGAAGGAGGTGGCCTTTAATGTAAGTGAATGATTATAAGAGTTGCTAAACCTACCACGTCATTGTATTTAGTTTTTGCTGTTAGCTTCGTCCGTGGTGTCAGTTTGTTGTACAGGTACTTGGTTGATTGTGGATCGTAAAGTGCGCCAACTCCAGGGCTGTGCTTATGCAACCATAGTCGAGGTCATTGTAGTTGGCCTTTGGTCATCGCTCGTGGTCTACAGGAGTTGACTTGCGGTTCCCTACAAACGTTTTCATTTGTTTGTTCGAAGTTGCGGTTTGTGATTTATTGCGATGGCGGTCTGCTAGTGTTCATCGTCATTGCCATTCGTGTAAGCAGCGATGCGGTTGCGGTAGCGGTAGATTGCATTTTGCAATTCATAAGCTAACAAAGCTTTGTGGCCTGTACATATTCACAATTACCATCAACATCTTGGTCACATATTCCTACCTCATCTAGTTGGGAGAAGCCTTAGGTATATTCAGTAGGGATTGCCTTGGATATAACCTGGTAGAGAGCCATAGATAAGCAAGAGTAGGATATCACACTCATCATCCACCATCCATCACCTAAGTATTGATTTTCGTGCTAGAGGACCATGAGTGGGAAGTCAAATCAGCCTCCTCCCAAAGTGGAAAGGAGAATTCCACGGACTGATGCATCAAATATGATGGGGAAACCAACCTCGTACGATTTCTTCAAGACTTCGAAAACACTTGTACGTTCTACGGCGATACTTCTGAAGCTGAAAAGCTCAGACTATTCCCCATGATCCTACTTGGTGACGCAAAGGAATGGTATGTGAATATTGAAAAGTCAGACACAGCCATGTGGATTGCACTCACGACAGCCTCAGCTCCTCGTCAACATAGGCCAACCAAGGCCAATAGGCCCAGTTTTTCATCAACCTCGATCCTCTAGTTCTATGAACCATCCTACACCACTTTTACATTCTCAACCAGAGTCTTCTTATCCATGACTGATCGCTCCCCATCCAACACAATAGCTTTTGTAGAGAGTCAACATATTGCTACATCGTCTATCACACAAGTTGATTCCGACTACATAGACCCAGCGATGTATTATCTAGAAGATACCAATGTGCCTGCTCATCAAGTTGATCCATTTGCACATTACCAAAATTAGTAGTATTAGATGTGTCTAGGCTAGTCTAGTCATATTGATTCTTTTGTCATCCATGGATACATAGTTGCTTCTCATCCAAATAGAGTCCATTCTATCTAGCAACCATGTAAGGTCCATCTCAAACACCATCCATAGATAAGACCGAGAATGTACCACTTCAGATTTGTGTCTTCATCACGTCTCTATGACCAAGCAATTGATATCATACCCTGGAGCCAAGTTTTGAGCTACCGTCTGATTAATCATTAGTTTTGTGTCTAGATGACAACCCGTATTTTTTTATCTGAGTGAAAGTAATCTAAGACATATTTGTCTTATTGCATGCTATGTACATGTTACACGTTATAACTTTATTTTTTCTTTTGGAACACTGTAGCTATGGCCTTGTGCCAAGTTTGATACTGGATTGCAAGAATTTGGTCTAAAAGTGTCATGCAAATCCTTCTATAGAGTTATCTACTACAGTTTTTCATTTTTTTCTCTTATTTCAAGTTTTGTCCTGTCAACTATGTCATTTGTTGCTACTTGTTTGTTTGTTCTATTGTCGTATGGTTTCGTGTGTTTTCTTTTGCAACAACATGATAGGTGATATTTCATTAGCAACTTTATTTTACCTCTACAGTTGCAATATCACACGAATTTTCATTGGGATATATCTCTACATCTTTACCAATGATTTCAACAACTTTCAATATGAACAAAAAGAGTAGTCAAGGACTTCAATAACAAATGCTCAGTTTGGCAACAAAACGAGCATCTTATCAGACTGCAACCATGATCTAGCAAAAGATCCATCTTTCCAACAAGATGGAATATCCGCGACAATACCAACACACAATACTTATCTCATTCTTTTTTTCCATCCATTCATTCCCTCATATTCCACCATATGGTCAATCTTGAAACTTCATCTCACTTCTCCCATCCTTGTTTCAAGACCTCATTTCTACCCGATGGATGGATCTGAACTTGCTCTGGGTTATGAGTTGAAATACTTTGTAAAGAAAATAACTCTACGACATTTGCAGCAGACCACTGATGTTGTTTAAAAGCTCCAAGGGAATAAGGCAAGAATGATAGAGGCTCTCACCAATAAAATGCCAGTCGTGTCGTCGCAAAAGAGATTAGCTTCTTGATAACTCCAAAGCACATGACTATGTATATGAAAAAAAAAAAACGTCATACAAGTCTCTAGATACAATTGCTACAATTCAAAGAGCTCTCAAACTGTGCAAAGAGCTCAAAGAACTTGCAGTGGCACAACAACGTCAAAAGAGGAGATCTTTGTCAATAGCTGCAAGAAACGTCAAATGAAAAAATTATGCTGACAAAAGTGCTTTCAAAAGACAGTAATGAGCAAAGGAATTTTGATCCATCCAGCCCCTTCCATCTATCCACCTTCACCACTTTCGAGATTACAACACCCCTTATCACACCCAGTCCATCTTCATCTCACTGCCATTCAATAACCCCTTGTGTGGCATTCACATCATGTCTCAAGAAATACTAAGCCCGTGTACATCATCCATTGAATCATTTGCATGAACAATTGGAAGCAAGTCATCAACAAGCCAACTCCAACCTGATTCAATCCAAATCTTTTAGAGACGCTCGTACTTCTTCAAAGCTTCATCTCCTACAGAGCAACACTTTACAAAAAAGTTTCACATCTACAAGCTGTATCGACTTTGATCCTCCAGCACCATAAGATATAATTGGTTCAAGACTATTTCTAGAGAGCTCAAACGAGCTATTAAGAGCAATACCAAGCGGTCGTTCATTGTTGCCATGATCCCTTTAACAGAATTAGGATCATCTCTTTTCCTTGTTTCCAAGGGCATATTAACAAAGCAAGTACAACCAAAAACTCTAAGGTGATCTACCTTAGGTTTTTTCTGAAACAAGACTTCAAAAGGTGTTTTTCCAGCAAGAGCATTGTGAGGTAATCTATTGCACAAATAGCTTGCACAATTTATAGCTTCAAACCAATATTCAATAGGCAAAGAAGCTGCTACTCGAATTGCTTTAGCACATTCACATAAAGATCTGTTTTTCCTCTCAACTACTCCATTTTGGGATGGAGAATAGGCACAAGAAAATTCTCTCTTTATTCCTTCACCTTCACAATAATTATGAAACTTGTTGGAGATATATTCACCACCTCCATTGCATCTTAAAGCTTTAACTTTGCAAGAAAACTATTTTTCTACATAAGCTTTGAAGATAAGGAAGTGATAAAAAACCATAGCCTTTGAAGAAAGTAGATACAACCAAGTGTATCTAGTAAAGTCATCAATAAAGGTGACAAAACATGTTGCACCACCAATACTTTTAGAAGAAGAAAAATGTACATCTGAATGTATGAGTTCCAATGGATAAGTAGTCTTTATAAAAGACTTCTGATATGGCTTTCTGTGTGACTTTGCAATGGCACAAGCCTCACAAGGCTTGAAATCTTTAGAAAGAGATTTTGGAAGACCAATAGCCTTCTCCTTCTTAACCATAGAAGACATAGATGTAAAGTTAGGATGTCCCAACCTTCTATGCCACAGCTCCTCCTTAGATAACAAAACAACTTCACAAAGGTTTGCATTCTCATAAGAATTCAACTTAAAAATTCCACCACATCTAGTTCCATCAGCAAGGATCTCATCTTTTCTCTTAATAAAACAAGTATTGGAGTTGAACTTTACATCACAACCATTATCAAGCAACTTTCCCACACTAATTAAGTTCTTTGTAAGTTTTGGAATGAAAAGAACATTAGAAAGTGCAGGAACTTTTGAAGAAGCAAGTTTCAATGGAATGTTGTCAATTCCTTCTACTGGACACTCATAATCATTAGTTGTGTAATAGATCTCTTGAGTCCTTTGAAAGGTAAGATTGAGTCAAATGACTCCTTTGAACAGCACATATGTGAAGAGGCTCCACTGTCTATGTACCAAGCTCCATCTTTCTTGAAAGGTGATGAAGAAAAACTGGACACCATAAGTGATCCTTCTCCATCACTTGCAACATAATCTTCTTCAATCTCTTTGGAGAGATTAGCTTGCTTGAGTTGGTTTTTCTTCTTAAAGCAATTAGAGGCATAGTGCCACTTTTTGCCACAAAAGAAGCACTTCACTTTCTTCTTCTTGGTTTTTGAGTTAGAGGGATGAGATGTTTCATCCTCTTCACCATCTTGATCTCAATCTTTGGCTTTGTCTTTGTTGTATGCTTGAGAGAATTGGTTCTTACTCCTTCCTTTCTGCTTGCCTTTGACAAAGAGGTCTTTGTCACTTCCACCATGTTCAAGTTTGTTCATCCTAGAGAGTTTATAGCTTTGTCTAGATTCTTCAGAAATAAGAATTCCTTGGAGAGTTTCTAGATTAGGTAACTTCTCCTTAATAGCAAAAGACTGAACAAGATTATCATAGTCATCTCTCAAGCCATTTAGTATGACTTGAACTAGCTCAACTTGGTTAATGGTAACACCAACACAGGAAAGCTCTCTATGTAAATCTTTAACTCTCAGAACATAGTTAGATGCACTCTTTTCACTTCTTTGGAAACTTTGGAAAATCTGATTTCTAAGAGTGAGCATTCTAGAAGTATTCTTTGCTTCATAGATGGTCTTTATTGCATCCCAAGCTTCTTTGGTTGTAGTGCAAGATCCTATCTCTCTCAAAATTTCATTAGATACATTCATCTTAATGAAATGTAGAGCCATTCTAGCTCTCTTCTTATATTTAGGAATTTCAACATGTGCTTGAGGCTCCTCCTCAACACCAAGCACAATATCCATAACATCCTGGAGAATCAAAACAGACTCCATTCTTAACTTCCAAATTGAGTAATTAGAAGTGTTTAGTCTTTCACTGGCTTCTAGAAGATATCCTCCTTGAGATGCCATTATAATGAAGACTTCTTAGTTATTGGATTGAGATATGTTTGAGCTTGCTCCTATCAGACTTAGAGTTGCTGCTCTCTTTCACTATAGGTATTTTCAAGGTTGAACTACCTTCCTATGTGAAACACTTGCAACTATATATGAGATGAATCTTAAATATTCAACAAGACAAGTTGTCTAGATCATACACAAAAGGTGGTTTGAGACACTTTGGCTGGTTTGAATCCTACTTTTGGCACATGTGAAATGCTTCAAAAGAAAACACTATTGACACTCAGAAGGCTCAAAGGGTGTTCAAATACTTCAAACTCAGTCTTGATCTACAGTTTTTTGTGTTGGATGCTCAAAACAATGGATTCAGAACAAAGTATAATTGAATCAAATCAAAATGTTGTCACTCGGATTTTGGACCTATCCCTATCCTCTTTAAGAGCTTATAACTATTGCTAGACTCATAAGATTGATTTGGTTTCAATTTCTATGAAAAGTACAGATCAAATGCTTTCCATCAAGCTATAACACTGCTATCTTTGGATCTATAAGTAAGGAGAACAAAGGGACTGAAAAACTCTGATTTTCACACATACGAAATTCCAGAATTCCGTACTTCCTCAATTTAGGTCTAAAAATTCAGTTCAAGTCCGATTTGATCCAAATACACTTCAGAGAAGGGTTAGAAAAAGTGCAAAATTGCTTTTTTGCTCGATTTAGCTCTCAGTTTCTTGTACAATCAGAGTTGTTAGCATGCAAAGCTTAATGTGGCTCTGATACCATGACAAAATTTCCAGAATTCACATGTGTGGGGAATGTCCACAAGAGTGACTGATCTTAAGCAAGCTTTGTGATTGGCACTATAACATGATTCTAGATTGATTAACAAAATCTAGTTCAGAAGAAATGGCTAATCCACAATCTAGCATGCTAATCAACAGAATATAATAGCAATGATCAAAGAATGAAAAAATACAAGATCTCAATGCATGAGCATTAGCCTCAACATGAGTTAGAGAGAGAGAGAGCTAGAGAGATAACAAGCAATATTTGTTTAGATCCAAAATGACATGAGATAGCTACAAAACTTTGGTTCTTCATCATTGATTGTGTGGAGAGCTACACATATTTATGGAGATTGAGGTAGCTTGAGGTAGAACCATATCTATCCATTCCAAAATGACATCTAAAGTGACATCTAGAGTCTATGTGACATTTGTCACTTGCCATGCATGAAATTCTACCAACTTTTTACAAGTGTACTAGTTCTAACTAGAAATGTCCAAATCATCATGCATGTGTCCATTAAACTTTGTGCATGTCTTGCATGTCACTATGGATCACTTACAATTAATGCATGTGAGTTGCCACGAGTTTCTACAAGCATAATCATGCTAAATCTATGTCTACAAACTATATGCAAGTTGCATTTATCAAACTAGATAATACATAACCATGTAGCTCGAGTTCTATGTAGGCCAAACTTGGCATTTTGCATTAATGATCTACATACTTGCATGACAACATTTGTAGCAAGCCAAGAAATCAATATGGATTGTTTTTCAATTTTAACATTATGAACCAATTAAGAGTAAATTGGTTGTTTGATCAAATGAGTGCTCTCAGATTTTGGAAGAGCAAGAATGAGTTAATCACTCATTGTTTTGAAAAATGTGTTTTTTCTTTTGGAGAGGCAAATGGTAAGCTTCTTATGAGAATAAGTGAAACATCCTTGAAGGACACTTATATCCATAAGCAAGTATGTAGCCTCAGGAAGTTCAAAATCACTTGTAATTACAAGATTAGGAATATCATGCTTACTTTTGATGGTTTGTGGACTAGTCATTTTAGCATGATAAATCTTGGTAATAGTAGCAAGTACAAGTTTTGTGATCTTGATCAATGTCTCACAAGACATGGAGACGTCAGATTTTCTTCAAAGAAAAGCATCAAGATCAAGGAGGAGCAAGTTTCAAGTTCATGCATCGTCACCCTGCTAGATTTCTTATGCTCAGTCTTAAACAAATTGTTCAAGTAATGAGCATCTTGAAAAACCAAAGGCCGACAACATATTTTCGGGCCTTCACATTTTTCCCTTTGAGATTTCTTGTGCCTTAGAAATCATTTTGAGGCACCTTCTCCTTCTTCGCCCTTTTTCACTCCTTAGCGAAAAATGTGACACACTGGCCAAGTGGCCAGAATGCCTTAGAAACCATTCTTAAGGTATCTTTGATTTTTTAGCCTCCTTCATCTTTTTTGCACTAGCGAAAAATGTGACACACTGGACAAGTGGCCAGAATGCCTTAGAAACCATTCTTAAGGCACCTTTGTTTTTTTCCACCTCCTTCGTCTTTTTCGCACTAGCAAAAAAATGCGACACACTAGCCAACTGGCCAGAGTACCTTAGAAATCATTTTTAAGACACCTTCTCCTTTTTTGTCTTTTTTGTTGTCCTTAAATCTAAGACACCTTCGCCTTCTTCACTGTCTTTAGTTTAAGACACCTTTGCCTTTTCCTCTGACTTCAGTGTAAGGCACTTTTCGGCTTTTTCACCTTTTTCACCTTCTTCGCTGCCTTGAATCTAAGGTCGCCTTAGGAATTTACATACCTTTAGTGTAAGGGCACCTTCAAGGGTTGCAATCCTTCAGTCTAAGGGCACCTTCGGGTTTTTCAGCTTTTTTTGCATTTTACTACATTGGCTGACAAACATCGCCAACTTATCAGCAACCCTAAAAATAGTTGGACAACCAAATATCCCAAAGGCGATTGGCGGTTACCAATTTTGTACATATGCAAAGACTGGCGTAAATAGCATTAAAGGCTTGTAAGATATTTTTCCTCGACACTTGTAAATCTATATATTAGTTGATTCAAGCTATGTGAGTGTTGATTGAGTTAATTGAATTTTTTTATCAATCAGAGTTTTTATCTGTAGCCAGCATTATCATGCTCAGCAAGCTGAAGTTATTGCTTCAAGCTATTGTACTCATTGTTGATTTTTATCAAAGTGCAATTTTTGTCTCACTATTGTGTCGTTCATTTGCACATTCTGTATGAATTCTTCTACTTGAATAATTCTGCTACTAACTATTGCGTTTTCGTTCCTACACGCCGTGCTCCAATCCTCAAGCTTCCACTGTCGCTCACACACACACGCGACTTTATGACATGGTATCAGAGCGGGCATTTTAGTAATTTGTATTTCTACTACGGATTATCAATCTTGTTTCTATCAAGACGTCTTTCTAGCAAACGCGTAGCCAACAATATTCCGACAAACATTGTTTCTACCAACGAACTCGTTCAACCAAAATGGATCCATCATCTAGTTCATCTCTCATTGACAAACTCGATGGAAATAACTACCATCTCTGGAAATTCAAGATGAGGTTATGCTTCTAGCCAAAGGACTATGGGACATCGTTGATGGCACAGAGCTCAAACCAGATGCAGCTGTCATCACCAAGTGGAGACTGAGAGATGGCAAAGCATTTGCCATGATTACCCTCAACATCAAGGACACTCAAATAAGCCACATACGTGCTGCTCAGATGGCTAGGGATGCTTGAGACATCCTAGCAACTCTCTACGATATTAAAGACGTTACTTTTGAGCTTCATCTGGGGAAGAAATTCTTCTCCCTCAGAATGTCTGATGAGATAGTCTCTCAAGTCACCTCAACACCTTCAAGAATTTTATGGAGCAGATGACTGCAATCGGCTCAGTCATAAAAGATTTTGATGCACTCATGACTCTATTATCGAGTCTACTTGAAGCCTACGAAAATTGGATAATGGCAATTTCTACCTAGGAGCACCTCACTCTATCAAGAGTAATTTTGATGCTCCTACAAGAGGAGATCAGAAGGTCAACATCAGGCTCCGAATTGGATCCTCAAGCTCTCTATTCAAAAAATCAGAAGTTTAGATCCAAGTGATCTACAAAGTCAGGCTCTATTGACGGGAAGAGCAACATGCAATTTGGCCAGATTATGGTTCAGGATCGAATTGGTCGAATTCGATACAGAAGACTGCACAATTCTTGACAAATCCCGGAAGGTTCTAGCCTACAGAAGAAGAAGTGGCTATCTGTACAAACTCAGCCATTGCTATTCTTCTAATAGTTAAGCTCTTCGCACAGCCAATTCTGAATCAACTGATATGATGTAGCATTTCTGACTTGGCCATCTAAACTACAACAATATTCAGCAAATGCCAGCCCAGAGTCTAGTACAAGATCTATCGTCAGTCAGCAAGCCAACTTTTCCATGCAAAAATTGTATTATCAGCAAGCATGCTAGGAGTCCCTTTAGTTCAGACTCAATTCATACATCCAAGGGCTTGCTTGACCTTGTACATAGCAACATTTGTGACCCGATGCAAACTGTTTCCACAGGGGGAGCTCTCTATTTTCTAACCTTCATCGACGACTTCTCTCGATGGATTGCAACCTACTATATGAAGAACAAATCCGAAGCATTCAAGTTCTTCAAGCAGTTCAAGGCATCTGTAGAAAACTAGAACCAGAGGAAGATCAAGGCTCTATGCATAGATGGAGGGGGAGAGTACATCTCCACAGATTTCAAGGAGTTCTACAAAGCCAACGAGATACTTCAACAATATACAACTAGCTACTCACCTCAGTCCAATGGTGTAGCTGAGCGGAAGAATCGGACACTCATTGAAAGTGCCAAGAGCATGATGGCCCATGCCTCTCTTCCAAAGAAATTCTGGGAAAAAGCTGTTACTACAACTGCCTATTTACAGAAGCGATCCATCACCAAAGCCCTGAGCAACAAGACACCTTATGAGGTGTGGACAGGATCAAAGCCATCACTCAAACATACTCGAGTGTTTGGATGCATCACTTTTGCTCAGATCCCTGAGGATCTAAGAAGAAAGTTAGATGACAAGAGCAGGAAAATGATTTTCATCGGCTATTCCCCAGACCACAAGGCATACAAGCTCTACAATTTGGATATCGAGAAGGCATTCACCAGTAGAGATGTCATTTTTGTGGAAGACCAGTTCATCAACCACACATGAAAAGCTAATGGTTATTTCAGACTCATGGATCGAGCAACCAGTCAATTCCGATCCAGAGAGTTAATTGCAAAATCTCGATGCTGACTCAGATGATGAGTTAGAACGTCAATGAGTCAACACACATCAGAGGACCAAAGTTCAAACCAAAAGGTCGAACAGGTCCAGACAGCCTCCATCCAAATTTATGGATGATCCAGTCTGCTACTTCGTGCAGGAAACAAACACAGTTGCTGAGGTGATGTCTACTCCTGATGCTGACCAGTGGAAAGCAACGATGGACACAAATTTGATTCTCTTATGGAGAATCAAACATGGACACTCACTGAGCTGCCAAAGGACCGGAAACCAATTCCATGCAAATGAATTTTTAAGGCAAAGTATGACACTGAAGGAAGGCTACATCATTATAAGGCCAGGCTAGTTGCCAAAGGCTTTTCTTTGCAATACTCAAAAACCTTCAGCCCAGTCGTCAAACATGCATCGATTGGCCTAATCCTCTTGCTGAGACAGACCTTGAAGTCCACCAGATGGATGTGAAGGATTTTAGATCATCTAAGATCCAATCCATGTCCCTGATCTTTGGTTACCATGTATTCTTTCTCTATCATTCAGCCAACACTTAGCAAATTCTTTGAAAGTGAAGGAATGTAAAGAACACCATCAAGTCTTGCTTTCCTATTAGTAGAGAGACAAATAGGGATTGAACCAATACCTTCAATCACACACTCACCACCATTGGCCATGTAAATTGCTTTCTTGGCTCCATCACAAGTGACCAAAAAAGTAAAGAACTCCTTGTGACTAGTCATGTGTGAACTAGATCCACTATCTATCCACTATGAATCTTTTTCACCTTCACTTGATATTTGACTTGAAGAACACATCAAAAGAGAATCACCACCACCTAGATCCTCATCATTAGTAGTAAAGTTGATTTGCTTGCTACCTTCATATCTTTGTTTCTTCAAACATTCATTTTCAAAATGCTCTTTGATTCCACAATAAAAGCATTTTAACTTAGACTTATCTTTCTTTTTGCCAAAAGAAGAAGTCTCACCTTGATCTTGCCCTTTAGACCACTTGCCTTTTCCTTTGCCCTTGAACTTGCCTTTGATGAACATAGCCTCCTCTTCATAATGAGATGTTGATGTAGATCCACCTCTTCTTGATTGAAGCCTATACTCCTCATTCGCCAAGATCTCTTGCAAATCCACAATACTTGGCAAAGTCTTTTGAATAGCAAAACTTTGAACAAGATTAACATGATCATCCAACAAGCCATTAAGTATAACTTGAACAAGTTCTACCTCCTTAATGCTTTCATCAATACATGCTAACTCATCATTGAATGCCTTAACCCTCAAAACAAAAGCATGAGTACTCTCTTCCTTCTTTTGCAAACTTTGAAAGATTTTCCTCCTAAGAGTAAGCACTCTTGATGTAGACTTGGATTCATAAAGCTTCTTCAAAGCTTCCCAAGCCTCCAAAGATGATGTGCACTTACCAACTTCCTTGAGAAGTTCACTGGTAACATTCATCTTAATCATATGTAGAGCTTTCTTTGCTCTCTTGTCATACCTCATTTTATCTTGAGGTGCTTGAGGTCTCTCCTCCACACCTGCAACAATCTCCATCAACTCATTCATCTCCAATAAGGACTCCATCCTCACCTTCCAAGTAGAATAGTTGATCGAGGTAAGCCTATCATTGCTCTCCAACATAAAGCCTCCACTTGTAGCCATGTTGAAGTGACCTGATCTTCTTCTTTCAACCTGTTCCAATGCACAAAGCACTCTCTTGAATGTCAACAAATGAACTCAAGAAGAAATCACAAAGATATGGAACCTCTCAAATCTCTTCTAGCACTTCTAGCTAGAAAATCAACACGTAGAATAGTGAAATCTTGATCAACCTATGATCTATCCTCAATCTAATGATTCTTGCCACTTCCTAAGATTGAAACACACTTCAGTAACTTCACAAACTAGAGATCCAATCAAAATTAGGGTTTTGACAAAATCACAAAAAATTGAATATCTCAAATTCTACATGCAATTTTTAGAAACTTGATATATCCTCTTGTAGCCTCCAATGAGACCTTCCTAATGCACTTAAAGTCATATAATTCTAGTAAAACAAGTGTGAAATTGTAATTGATCAAGTATATAACCCTATATTGAGTTTTGACCTACAAAAGATCAATTCTACACATGCAAAAATGCTGATTTTTCTTTCCGTACAATTACAGTACCCTACTGTATTTCACACGTGTGGAACAAAAAAATAATAAGATATGGGTATTCTACACACAAGATTGCAAAATATCACCAAGATAGTGCACCAATGAGTAGTAGAACCCAAAGAAAACCATGTATAATGATGAAATGAGAGAGAGAAGAGAGAAGATGTGTTTCTCCACAAGTTACATCCTTTTATAGAGTTTTCAAACCCTATTTGGTCACTTGGCTTTCTCTCCAAAATGTAAACCCTACTATTTCTAGGTCTAGATTCAATGTACCCAAAGTTCAAATTTGAATCTCTCTCAAACTCGACTACCAACTTTCCCACACTTTCAAAAAGTATTTATTGAATGTATTTTAAACTAATATAACTTCAAAAAGTTGTTTACTAAGTCTAAAATGAGTTTTGGCCTCTTATTGACAATTTATCAAAATATGACTAAACTAGACTAAACTAGTTGAAATCTCTCACAATGAATGTCCAGAACGCTTTCCTCAATGGAACCATCGAAGAGGAAATCTACATGATGCAGCCAGAGGGATACAAACTCAACGACAAGCAACAACACCTTGTATGCAAAATCCACAAGGTGCTCTACGGGTTGAAATAGTCACCCAAGGCCTAGTTCCAGAAGATCAACACAGTTCTGATAGAGAATGGTTTTATTTCAAACTCAACAGACTCGAATGTCTATTTCAAGTCTGTATCAGATTACTTCATCATCATCACTCTCTACATTAATGATACACTCTTATTCAGTAATAATCTAAATTTGATGAAAGATACAAAATGTAGGCTGGCCCAGAAATACAAGATGACTAACATGGGTCCAGTCCACTATTGTCTCGAAATCCGAATTCAACGAGATCGACCTAGCAGATTGATCTTTATCAGTCAGCAACGATATCTCAACAACGTGTTGGAAAAATATGGAATGGCCAACTACAAACCTAGTCTCTTTCCACTCGACCCTGGACTAAAGCTATCAAAGGAACAGTCTCCTCAAACTGAGGCAGAAAAGGATGAGATGAAGCGCTACCCATTTCAATCCATCATCGGCTCACTGATGTATGCAATGATCTGCATGCGACCAGACCTTGCATATTTGGTCAGTACACTCAGCCAGTTCCTATCAAATCTAGGCGTAACTCATTGGAAAGCGCTAACAAAGGTCATGAAGTATATCCAAGCAATGACAACTCTCAGCATCTACTACGGAGGCAACCAAACTACCAACATCCTTAAAGCCTACACAGATGCGGATTGGGCAGGAGATGTCGACACTAGAAAATTAACTTTTGAATTTGTATTCTTATACAACCAAGGCCCAATCTCATGGAACAACCAGAGGCAAACCTCAATTGCATTATCATCAACGGATCCGAATACATAGCTGCCACAAATGCAACCAAAGAGATGATCTGGCTCAAGCAACTGCTTGTAGACCTCAATCTTACACAAACACTTCCTACAACAATCTATTTGACAATCAAAACACAATAGCGCTTTCTCTCAATCTGAGATTCACTCTCGAAGCAAACATATAAAAATCAGGTATCATTACCTTAGAGAGAAAGTGCACAGTAAGGAAGTAGTATTGATTTTCTGTAGAATAAATTACATGGCAGCAGATTACTTTACAAAGGCTCTATCAAAAGAGCGACATCTTAGATTTAACGATATGTTAAATCTGAAGATCAAAGTTTTTCAGGATTCACATTAAGGGGGAGTGTTAGATTTCTTATGCTCAGTCTTAAACAAATCGTTCAAGTAATGAGCATTCTGAAAAACCGAAGGCCAACAACATATTTTCGGGCCTTCAAATTTTTTCCTTGAGATTTCTTGTGCCTTAGAAATCATTTTAAGGCACCTTATCCTTCTTTTCTCTTTTTCGCTTCTTAGTGGAAAATATGACACACTGGCCGAGTGGCCATAATGCCTTAGAAACCATTCTTAAGGCACCTTTGCTTTTCCCACCTCCTTCGCCTTTTTTGCATTAGGAAAATGCGACACACTAGCCAAGTGGCCAGAATGCCTTAAAAACTATTCTTAAAGCACCTTTGTTTTTTTTTTTGTCTCCTTCGCCTTTTTCTCACTAGTGAAAAAATGCGACACAATGGCCAAGTGGCCAGAATGCCTTAGAAATCATTTTTAAGGCACCTTCTCCTTTTTCGCCTTTTTCGCTGTCCTTAAATCTAAGGCGCCTTTGTCTTCTTCACTGCCTTTAGTTTAAGGCAACTTCGCCTTCTCCTCTGCCTTTAGTATAAGGCACTTTTCGACTTTTTGCCTTCTTCGCTACCTTGAATCTAAGGACGCCTTAGGAATTTACATACCTTTAGTGTAAGGGCACTTTCAGGAGTTGCAAACCTTCAATCTAAGGACACTTTCGGGTTTTTCGACTTTTTCGCATTTTGCTACATTGGCTGAACGATGTCGCCAACTTATCAACAACCCTACAACTGGACAACCAAATGTCCTAAAGGCGATTGGCGGTGACCAACTTTGTACATATGCAAAGACTGGCGTAAATAGCATTAAAGGCTTGTAAGGTATTTTTCCACGACACTTGTAAATCTATATATTAGCTGATTCAAGCTATGTAAGTGTTAATTGAGTTAATTGAATTTCTTTATCAATCAGAGTTTTTATTTGTAGCCAGCGTTATCATGCTCAACAAGCTGAAGTTATTACTTCAAGCTATTGTACTCATTGTTGATTTTTATCAAAGTGCAATTTTTGTCTCACTATGTGTCGTTCATTTGCACATTCTGTATGAATTCTTCTACTTGAATAATTCTGCTACTAACTATTGCGTTTCCATTCCTACATGCCGCAATCCAATCCTCAAGCTTCCACTGTCGCTCACACACACACACACGACTTTATGACACAATGGTACTCAACAGATTTCTTTAATAAACTTGTTAAGGGAGTTACTACTATTGCATAGTCCTTAATTGTCCTATGATAATATCCTACATGTCCTAGAAATCCTCTAAGCTCTCGTAAATTGGTTGGTTCTAGTAATTCTAAAATCATTTTTACTTTTTTGATGTCAGCTTGAATGTCGTCCTTCAAAATTTTATGGCCGAACAGAATGCCTTCCCTCATACCAAAATAAGACTTGGCTGGATGTAACTTAAGAGATGTCTCTTGACATCTTCTCAAGGTCTTTTCTAATGAGTCTAAATGATCTTTAGTTGACGAATAGACACAAAAGTTGTCCATAAAAATTTCTGAAAACTTATGTAATTTTTTTTAAAAAATGCTTGTCATCATGCGTTGAAATGTGGCAGGTGCATTACAAAGACCAAAGGGCATTCGCGTGTAAGCGTACGTCCCCAATTAGTGGTAAAAGGTCTTGGATCTATCTTCCTCTTTAATAAAAACTCAGCTCTCCTACTGGTATGCATTTAGATGCATATGCTAAATGAATTTTATGGTGAGTAGTTGGCTGGATCTGGTTTTCTAATCCTAACTCCTTAACCATTGTCTTGAATTTTATTTGTCTATTTTGTAAAATACAGTTTTTAAAAAATGCAAGATTAATAAAAAGGACCTAACTTTTTTCTAGGCCATTTCAAAGTCCTACTATAAGTATATGTCTAGATTAAAAAATATCATGCACAAGGAAAGTTAGAAAACTAAGTGAATATTATTCTTCTACTCACTCTTAACAAGATGTGACAATCAAAAGAGGATGAAATAGAAAAAAAATATAATGATAGAATAAAGTCATTGTACCACATTATGTGACACAAAAGTGGTCAACTGAAAGATTGAAGATCAGGTAGTCACTTGAAGTTAGTAACTACCTGCAAATGCTCTAGTGCAAATAACCTGATTCCTCACATCATTGATAATGAAAAGGTGAAGCTTATGGGCCATGGCCCTTTTCCTCAAATATCAAAATTCTATGAACTTGAGTAGTATTTCTCTCTTTATGTGAGATGCCAAAAATGTTTAAAGGTAATTGTATTCACATGTGTGGATGTGAGTAGTCAAGTTTTTGAAAATTGTTCAAATAGATAGCCTAGACCTGATCACATGCTAAGATTCCGAGCTTGGATAACTCTTACTATAACTTCATGATTCATTGAATTTAGTAGTAGATAAAAAGGATAGTCCAATGTGAGAAGTCTATAGAATCCTCATGTTTGGCAATCCACATGTGGTATAAATCAAATTGTGCATACATTTCACTAATAAGATCAAACAAGTAACATGCCTACATCACGGAATATCATCCTAGAAAGATAAAACAATGAAAAAATAACAAGTCATAGAAGGAAATGTTTTTTCAACAAGGCATTTTCCTAATGACAATGAAAAAAAGATGTTATTTCTCCACCTAGGTTTTATTAGTGATTTTGGATAATTTACACTACAAGAAATGGGTGGGGGGATCCTTAGTTGAGTACAACATAGTTTTGTATGGTATCAAATGATTGAACACAATATTATTCAATTATGAAGTTTCTTATCGAGAGTGAAAAGTGTACTACTCATTTTCACATAGATATGACTTTATTTGTCACGTTAATCCATGTAGATATGAAAGAAACTTAGAAAGTCACAACTAGTTTGTAAAGGTGAGACTTAGAAAAGGAGTACATGATTAGCAAAACTCAATCAACTACACCAATCTTCAAGTTTAAAAGATGATTAAATAACCTAGTATTCAATATCCCACAACAACTTAAAAGAACATGTTAATGTTTTTGTCTTCAAGTTCATTAAATCTTGCTACTGTAACATGTATGAATCTTCATGGAGGGTTGACAAGAAGTTTACAACAATGAAAATAATGAATTTTTTTACCTAATAAACTATTGTAGTTTAGTGAGATTGTAATCGAGACAAGCAAATTACTTTGAGGGCAGTGGATTTCTTTTATATTTTCTAGTTATCTTTCCAACCAAAACTATTGAAATCTAGCCACGTAACTTCATGTTGACGAAATTCGGTTGAGCCTTGAATAAACTAAAACAACATGTTGGAAAACTTATTGAAATTTTCCTTTTCAATCATAAATAATTGTGAGGTTGACCATTTATTATTTGAGATTTTCATTGGCACATTTTCTTTCTATAGAACTCATGTACTTGGAGCCCCTGTGTGTGTGTGTGTGTGTGTGTGTGTGTGTGTGTGTGTGTGTGAGAGAGAGAGAGAGAGAGAGAGAGAGAGAGAGAGAGAGAGAGAGAGAGAGAGAGAGAGAGAGAGAGAGAGAGAGAGAGAGAGAGAGAGAGAGAGAGAGAGAGAGAGAGAGTCACATCATGGTATTAAAGGGGCATAGTACAAACATTATTCTTGTTAAAACTAGTGGCACATTGATATCACTAGTAGTAGGCCAGACATTCTTAGACTTGCCCCTAGTGATGGCTTATATAATCGATAAAGTTAAGTTCTGTGAACTAAAATATTCACATAAAGCTATATGGTAGCTTACACCAACTTATGATAGGTATGTGGATGTAGGTGCATGCATGCATGTGTGTGTGTGTGTGTGTGTGTGTGTGTGTGTGTGTGTGTGTGTGTGTGTGTGTGTTTACCCATGTTTGTTTCTATTCATGGTAGCACTTTGCAAAGTGTTGTAATAATAGCAAACATAGTTTGTAGAAAAACTCCAAACTCATAAGTAGGAAATCAACTTACTATAAAATGACTTCTTTTTTGGAGCTTGTTGTTCTTAAAGAATCATTTATAGAAAATTAACTAGAAAGAAATGTAAGACTTGGTGTCATTCTGAAACACGATTCTGAAACACGACACAAGAGTGTTAATTAAATTGAAAGCTTTTTTTAGAAAGTCTTTAGATCAAAAATTTTCAAATTTTCATTTAACCTTGCAAAATCCACAAGGCAAGGCAACAACTTTGGGTATTTACCATTATTGAGAGTCTTATAATCCGTATGAGCTTTAAGGAAGTCCTTATCTCCTAATGAACTTCCAAGCACTACAACACCAAAGACATATAGCGACGTTTAAGGCTATGTTAGCGGCATAAATGATATAAAAAAAATGTCTCGATAACCATCGCTATTAGTAATTTTAAATCATCGCTCTACGACATTTATAGCAACATAGTAGTGATGAAAAAGACAAATTTAGTGACAAAAACGACAAATTTAGTGAAACAAAAAAAAAAAACGTTTACTAGTCTTTCAGTGATGTTTAAAAGTCGCATGTCATCTTTATGATTGTGCGACAATTAAATGTCGATATATAATGGAATAAACGTACAGCGTGAAATTCAAAAATCAAATTAAATGTTGCACCAACGGCAGTTACATCCATCACTTAAACATTGCAAATGGTCTTGAGTTAGTTTTTTGCCAGCATTGTCGGACGATGCTTTAAAAACCCTAATTTAAAAAGCACCCCCTTGCTAACCATAAACAAATCACAAGCATACCACAACACTCCATAGCATACTCAAGATCCAAACCCTACTTATGTCCCATACCATAAGCAAGATCCAAACCTTAAGCATACTACCACAAGAGAGAACTCTACACACAGAGCATAAGCAAAGCAAACAAGAGAGATCTCTTCCCCCCAATGGGCGCCCTACTACTCTCATATAGATGGCCCATGGACCCCTCCAATGCACTATGGAGTTCCATGCTCATCCAATGAGGGAGAGAGAAGCCTAGGGGAGTTAAAGAATCTCCAAGAGCCTCCATAGGCTTATGGAAGGTCAAGAGACTCCTTCCATAACCTATGACTCTTTGAATGCCTTTCTTGTGGGAGTTGGGAACTCAATGGACACTTTAGAAGGGCGCCCTCCTACTAGGTCCCATTGCCCAAGTTGTGCATGTATACTTTGGTCCTAGACCAATAAAGTGATATGGTTCAAGGTTGAGGCCCAAGGTTTTAGAGAAATAGTCATCCAATGGCTTTCTAACACCTCTCTAGGTTCCGTACCTCTATCCAAGGCATAGACACCTACCTGCCCTTACCCAAGGACACTAGTACCTTAATCTAAGACACCTACCCTTAATACTAAGGGTATCCCTTATCCAAGGGTCACGTGACTCCATACCTCCAACTAAGGTCTAGCACTTGCCTGCCCTTATCCAAGGGCACATACCCTTAATCCTAAGGGTACCTTGCCATTTAGCCCCCAACACTAAATGGACTAATAGGGGTCTGAAGTACTGCTAGTTACATAGGTATGTAACATTCCTTCCCCCTAAACTTAAATTTTTCCTTGTAGGAAAAAATTTGGAAAATTCTTCTGGAGATCAGCCTCCTTTCCCCAAGTATCCTCCTCTTCTGATTTGCACTGCCACCTGACTAAAAATTTTTGAAGCACTCTACTCTGTAGAGTCCTCTGCCGGCTATTAATAATCGCCTCGGGTTCAGGTGGTCCACTCACGGACTCATCACAAAGAAGTTCCACTAGATCTTCCACAGGGACCAGGGTCTCCCCAACCCCCAACGAGGGTTTCAACTTACTAACGTGGAAAACATGATGAATTCCAACATTAGCTGGAAGGTCTAGTTTGTATGCGACCTTGTTTATCACTTGGATAACCTTAAAAGGACCGCAATACCTAGGCGCCAACTTTGCACACTTAATAGTTTTCAAGCCCCTAGAGTGACTAGGGACTCTCAAAAACACCCAGTCGTTGACCATGAATACCTTGTGCTTCCGAGATAGATCAGCATAGTGCCTTGCCCTGTCCTGGACACTTCTTATGCTATCTTTAGCCAGCTGTAACATTTCTTGCATATCCGCAAGGAAATCAGCTGCGGCTTGCACTCGTAGGTTTTTCATGCCAACACTAATTGGTGATCGAGATTGAAAACCATACATAAGCATGAAAGAGCTGAATCCGGTCGCTGAATGTTTTGCACCAGTGGAAGGTACTGTTCCCAATCAGATGCTGATGGCCCACATATGCTCGAAGCATATCCTCCATCGTTTGATTGGTCCTTTTCATTTGACCGTCTGATTTCAGATGATCTATGGAACTCATACTTAAAGTTGTTTCGAAATTTTCAAATACTGTTTGCCAAGAATTCCCAGTGAATTTTGGGTCACGGTCATTGACAATATTGCAAGGCAGCCCGTATAGTCGCAAAAGCTTCTCAACAAACAGTTGAGCTAGTTCTGAAGCTTTAACAGTAGTTTTCATTGGGATAAATTGAACAAAACTTCATAAGTCTGTCAACAATGACCCAAACCGAATCGTGGCTCTTCCATGTACGTGGAAGTCCGACCACAAAATCCATAGGTATACTTTCCCACTTTCCAGTAGAAATATCTAAAAGATGCAACAGGCCACTAGCTTTTAGCCTCTCTGCTTTATTTAACTGGCACTTACTACATTTAAGTACATAGGCCTCTACCTGACTTTTAATCTTAGGCCACCAAAATTGCCTTCGAACTAAGTCAACCATTAAAGTGATATGGTTCAAGGTTGAGGCCCAAAGTTTTAGGGAAATAGTCATCCAATGACTTTCTAACACCTCTCTAGGTTCCATACCTCCATCCAAGGCATAGACACCTACTTGCCCTTAATCAAGGACACTAGTACCTTAATCTAAGACACCTACCCTTAATACTAAGGGTACCCCTTATCCAAGGGTCACGTGACTCCATACCTCCAACTAAGGTCTAGTCACTTGCCTGCCCTTATCCAAGGGCACATACCCTTAATCCTAAGGGTACCTTGCCATTTAGCCCCCAACACTAAGTGGACTAATAGGAGTCTGAAGTATTGCTACTTACATAGGTATGTAACACTCCAGGCCTTTGCTTGATCACCATCTTCTGGTTTCAGGTCTGCACCTTCTACTACATCCCAAAGATCTATATCTATCAACATCATTCTAAGCTTTAACCTCCAGATGTAGAATTTAGAAACCATTGATCTTGTCAATGACTCTAGCTTCACTGAGTGATGAAGATGAAGAGCTATCTATATGAGACATGATAACAATATACAAATAGAACAAACTTAATCTCTCGGTTTATTTGAACTAAGCTCTGATACCAATCTGATGGGGCAAGGGAAATAGAAGAACACGAATGAAGAAGAGAGCATAAATATTGTGGAACAGCTCACCCATTCTAATTAGCTGCTAAATGCAAAAACAATCTAATAGACAGCCTATGGTAAATGTAATCACAATTTTAAGTGTGATTACAAATTAATTCATACTCTAAAAACAAGAGTACAGTCCACCGAAGAGATCAAATTCAATGTGAATTATAGTTTTGAAATAAATGGAAGAGCAGTATGATATTGCAAGTTTCTCAGACATCGAAGACGGCCATCTTCTGAGAATCTACATGCATGTGTCCATTAGAGTGATTGCATGCTTTGCATGTCACTATGGAAACTTAGGACATTATGCATTTATTGTGGCTCGAGTTTCTACAAGGTCATAATTGACCAATTCCATGTGAATCTCTATATCCATGTCAAACTAGACATTGTCAACATTATTGCATATCATACTAGACCAACTAGATTTTATGCATGTCACTGGAATTTGATCTACCTAACCCAAACTCGCCCTATTCTACAAGGATATGTGCTCAATTTACAATACCTTGGATATGTACAAAATATTTACATGGGTAGGATCCCCCAAACATTAACAACAGATGATCGATATGTTTTACAATTTTCAACACTCCTCCTTAAAATATATCTATCTGATGTTGGTGAAGATCTTTTGAGTTTGGATTCTTTGCTTTGCATTTGAAGTGAAGATGAACAAAGAATCCATCATAGCATTATGCTTACCAAATCCATGATAAGTTTTCTTTGATAGAAATCTTTTCCAAATGCCTTTGAAAAATATTCCACCAACCTGCTACTATCCCAATGTACCTCCTGCATGTCTGATGTCGATCCTGGGTATGCAAAGTCCACATGCATGAAGTTGGCTGCAAGAAAGACTGAAAAAACCGAGGCTTCCATGCCTCATCATGACCACAAAGATCATACAGATCAAGATTGTACCATGAGCAATATTCAAGATTAAGCATACTAGCTTCACTAGTCCAAAAAATATGAACTCTATCCAAAATGGATCTAATCTTGAAACCATACTCAAGCTTGATCAAATTAAGGCTAAATACTTTCTTGAGGGTGTAAGTGTCCTTAGTGGATGCTTCACTTAACCTCACAAGAAGTTTACAATATGCCTCAATATATGAAAAAAATCCTTTTTTCAAACTATGAGTACTAAACTCATACTTGCTCTTACTCAATTTAAGAGCATACAAATGATGGTACAACATCTTGCTTTCTAGATGTTTTGGAAACATAATCAAGTCACAAGAGACAAGAAGTAACTCCAAACTAAAGACTTCACTCAAAAACAGAATAGTCTTACTTGATCTTTGAGATAAGCAAATCTCAATTAAGCAAGATACATCATTAATCAAAGAAAAAGAACAATAGGTGAGTAAAACAAAATGAAAACCACCTTTACTTTTCTTTTCTTTTCCATGAAATAAGATCAACAAGGACTCGGCCTTGTACAATGATGAAGATCTCCTTGGACATGCATGTTGAGGATACTCCTCCTCAAACCTTGACCTCATCACAACTTGATTACTTGCCATAGTAATGACTTGTGATGCACTATGAGACACTGTGCTCTCGGCCACTTCCAAGATAGAAAATAGATCTTCAAAATCAAGAACTTCTCCATTATCAAACACCTTCGAGATAGAGAGTGTAAAGGCTATGTAGCATTCCTTGCTGGATAAGCATCCAACCATGATCCACAGACTAGGATCACCATCCTTCTTTCTTTCCAAGAAACCACATACAAAGCAATAGTCTTCAAAAACACTAAGGTATACAACCTTAGGCTTATAACTGAACAAGACTTCATAAAGTTCACTCCTTCCATTAGCTTCATAACTCCATAAAGTTTTGCATGATGGAACATACATATGCACCAAAAAACTTGAAGAGACAAGACACAGCCAAATGTAACTTGTGGATCCATCAATGGTATATGCAAAGCAAGAAACACTTTCCTTGCTTACTGATAAAGAAAGATGAACATCGGAATGTTCCAACTCCATAGAATGTTCTGTCTTTTTAGAAGACATTAAATATGGATCCATAAGTGATTTTGCCATAGAATAAGCCACTCTTGGCTTGATCTCCTTGACTATAATAGGCATAGACCTGAAGTTGGAAACATACAACTTCCTATGCCAGAGCTCCTTCTTGGAACATAAGTCATCAATGCAGCATCACATAACCTTGAATTTTCATGCACATCTAGCTTGAAAATACCTCCATATCTAGATCCACTTGCAAGGATCTTATCTTCTTTCTTTATGAAACAACCATTGATATTGAGATCCAGTTCATAACCAACATCTAACAACTTTCCTACACTAATCACACTCTTTGTGAGACTAGGCACATAGAGAACATTGGAAAGTGTAAAATTCATAGAAGATGTAAGTTTTAAGGAACAACTTCCAACACCTTCAATTGCACATGCATCACCAACTGTTGTGTATATTGATTTCTTAGGATCTAGAACAGATTCAATAGAAACAAAAGAATCTTTGGAGCAACTCATATGAGTTGTTGCTCCACTATCAATATACCATGATACATCATTAAAAGGTAAAGAGGAAAAACTAGACATCAGAAAGATGCCTCTCCACAACTTGCATGTGAGTCTTCTATGATACAACTGGTTTGAACTTCTTGTGTCTTCTTCTTGAAGTTAGAAGGATGAGCTGACTCATCTTCTACTCCACCATAGTCTTTGTTCTTTGCTTTTTTCTTGGTGAAGGCACGAGAGTACTGGTTCTTACTCCTCTTTCTTGACTTGATCTCGGCTTCATGAAGGTTCTTCAGAGTCTCCCAAGTCTCCTTTGCTGAGGTGCATGAACTAATCTCTCTCAACATCTCATCAGAGATGTTCAACTTGATGATATGTAGAGCAATTCTTGCTCTCTTCTTGAATTTCTGAGCCTCATCAAAAGCTGCAGGTTCAACTTCAGTTCCAGTTACAATATCCATTACACCATAGAGAATCAACAAGGATTCTATCCTATCCTTCCAAACTGAATAGTTAAAGGTGTATAGTCTTTCACTAGCTTGAAAGAGTCAATCTCCTACAGATGCCATGAATCTGAAGACTCTTGTAATTGGACTGCAATATGTTTGAGCTTGTTCCTATCTGACTTAGAGTTGCTGCTCTCTTTCACTATAGGTATTTTAAAAAAAGTACTACCTTCCTATGTGAAACACATGCAACTGTATTTGAGACAGATCTCAAATATTTCACAAGACAAGCTAACTAGATCAGATACACAAAGTGAATTGAGACACTTTGGCTAGTTTGAGTCCTACTTTTGGCACGTGTGAAATGCAACAAAAAAAAACACTATTGACACTCAGAAGGCTCAAAGGGTGTTCAATTACTTCAAACTCAGTCTTGACCTTTAGTTTCTTGTGTAGGACGCTCAAAACCATGAATTTAGAACAAAGTATAAATTGATTCAAATCAAAATGTTGTCACTCGAATTTTGGACCTATCCTAATCCTCTTTAAGAGCTTATAACTCTTGCTAGACACTTCAGATTGGTTTGATTTTAATTTTTATGGAAAGTACAGATCATAAGCTTTCCATCAAGATATAACACTGCTATCTTTGGATCTATCAGCAAGGAAAACAAAGGGACTGAAGATCTCTGATTTTCACATGTGCAAAATTCCAGAATTCCGTACTACCTCAATTCAGGTCTAAAAATTTAGTTCAGGTCCAATTTGATCCAATTACACTTCAGAGAAATGTTAGAAAAGATGAAAAACTACTTTTTTTGCTTGTTTATCTCTCAATTTCTTGTACTAACAGAGAAATTAGCATGCAAAGCTTAATGAGGCTCTGATACCATGTTGAAAATTCCAGAATTCACATGTGTGGGGAATGTCCACAAGAGTGACTGATCTTGATTAAGCTTTGTGATTGGCACAGTACCCTGATTCTAGATTGTTCAACAAGATCTAGTTCAGAAGATATGGCTAATTCACAATCTAGCATGCTAATCAATAGACTATGATAGCAATGAATCAAAGAATGATTAAAATTACAAGATTACAATGCATAAGCATTAGCCTCAACACGAGTTAGAGAGAGAGAGCTAGAGAGATAACAAGAAAAAATAGTTTAGATCCAACCAAGCATGAGATAGCTACAAAACTTTGGTTCTTCATTACTTTGTGAATGAGAATGATATGTACATATATAGGAGAGCCAAAATTCGTGGTACTCCTTGCATTCAATGCACATCCTACACCTATTCAAGTGAAAACAGCTATTAACTTGACACCTAACTGCTAGCATGCATAGGTTGCACCTAACTTCTACCTACTTTCTACAAATGGCAATTTCTCAACTAGCCATGTACAAATCTACATGCATGTGTCCATTAGAGTGATTGCATGCTTTGCATGTCACTATGGAAACTTAGGACATTATGCATTTATTGTGGCTCGAGTTTCTACAAGGTCATAATTGACCAATTCCATGTGAATCTCTATATCCATGTCAAACTAGACATTGTCAACATTATTGCATATCATACTAGACCAACTAGACTTTATCCATGTCACTGGAATGGGTAGGATCCCCCAAACATTAACAACAAATGATAGATATGTTTTACAATTTTCAACAGTCGCTGTAAGCAAGTCAGCCCTATGCAGAAGGCCCTGGGGAAGGAATTATCCCAGCTCACCAAAACCGTAATATTTCACCAAAAAGCTACAACCAAACGACAGTCAGTCGCTGTAACCAACTCAGCACCATCCAGAACACATTCTCTCAGGTCACCAAAATGTCAGTCTCCGTAACCAACTCAACCCGATCCACAACATATTCTCCCAGCTCACCAAAACGCTACAACAAAAAGGCAGAATAGAAACAACTTCTGCACCGTCTAGCAAGCAGCTGTTCCCCAAGCCGGATGCGCTGATCCTCCAACTCCCACGTTTTGTGAACACATCACCTCTTTGCATGCATCGATGTTGATATACCACCAGTTGTTATTGCGTAATTGAATCTTCAAAGTAGAAAGCTGCAACGTGCTGGTCTCTAACACGGCTGGCGAAAAATTGTCAAAAATCCTATACATTTTTTCCAATCAGATTGCCGGATTCGTATTTTGTCCATCACAGCATACATTCTCTCAACTTCCTCTCTCTCGCTTTGGGGTTTTGGCCTTTTCTTTGTACGTGTGTTATAGAGGCCCGAGGATGGGTAGAGGATAGGAGACCCAAGACTCGTGAGAGAATTTTGTGCAAAGAGGGGGGGAAGTGTAGAGTTTACTTAAGTTTTTGAGCTGAACTTAAGTGGGAGTTTTTAGTATTGCAGGTAGGTGGGGGAACGGGGAGCTGGTTGCTGGTCTTTTACATTGTACTTTTTGTTTTTTGGTTTGGCATATTAGTCGTAGTAGACTATCATTTTTTTGCAGTTAATTTATGTTGAAGTATAATGGCCTACATAATTGTGTAAACTTGATTTGGATGCGTTGACATGGTTTTTTGGCGGTGTCATTGCTTGCACACCATTTGCAAAAATCATTGGTATATTTTTAATAAGCACGATATGGTCTATAAAAACTACATATTTTTGGACATTGCTTCAATAGAGAACTTATAGTTATCACTTCAAGCATTGTACTCTATTTTGATATTAATCAGAGTGCAAATTCTCAGTCCCACTACCATATCGTTTCATTGTGCATTAGTCTGAATCATTCAATTTGAATATTTTGCTGTTGTTTGTGGCGCTTCCGATCCTACACGCACACGCTCGAGCTTCCACTGACTAACCTATAGATTTTCGACATGGTATCAAAGCAGGCTATTCAATAATTTGCATTTCTATTGTGGATTATCAAGTCTTGTCTTTATCAAGACATCGTTCTAGCAAGCGCGCAACCAACAGTGTTTTGAAATCGTTGTTTCTACCAACGATCTCACTCTTCTTTGTATGATCATAAACCTTTTGTACAAACTTTTAAATCCTATGGATCTACAAAGAGATTCCTTGGACTAAGTTATTTGCATGCATAAAACTAGTCTTAAATACATAGGCATATTGATGAGAATTGTATAGAGACAATTTCTCACTAGGTTATAGTAATTTCTCATTGATATTTGTTATTAACCTAGGTGGAATTAGAATCAGATTGAATGTGGTGTCTTGGATCCACACCACATTCAAATATTCTCTAAATCCAATACAACTAACTGAGTCAAAAAGCGCTACTTCTGAGTTAGTTGTTTGAATCAACAATATAATTTTTTTTATGGATATTATTGTTGAAATGTATTGCTTATAAGTCGCAACCTTTATGGGTCAAGTTTTTGGATTTATTTTAAAAAGATTTATGTGCATAGAATACACGAGAACAGTGACATTATGAACATTTGCAATTTGATGTTCACTGGTTGCCTTTGGTCAACTATGTTTGCTAAACAAGAGATACCTCTGAGCTTAAAGTTCTTCTGATCATTGGTAGCTACTTACGATAGGTTATCACGTTCTTTTATTGAGTATAGTACAAGAATCCGATGAATTATGATTGACGAATCATAGTTTAGATTCTAGTTATACTTGATCGTTTAAAAGAAGGATTACCTGTGTGTTCAGAAGATCAGTTAAGATATGTATTTATATTTTTATGGCAATCTCCTCGGAGAGGAAGTTATTCTTGATGGAGATTGAATTATAGTAAGCATTTGGCTTCTGATTATAGCCCATGCATGCTTATGTATTGTTTTGAGCCTAGGTCACCCATAGTGGTAGAGACTCGGATGATCAAATTTCAAAAGGTAGTGGATTTTCTACATGATAGGAAGAAATACTACAGATTGCACGTAAAAATGTCTAGTGTGCCCAGGATAGGGATCGGCATATTTGAGAATCCCGGAGGACTCCAAGTAGGGGATCGGGTATATTTGAGAATCCTGAAGGATTCGAGCGTAATGCGTAACAACAAGCATTATAAATTTTCTCCTAGATATAGAGGACCATATAAGATCTTGAAAAAGGTCAGATCCTTAGATTACCAATTGGAACTCCCAGAAGGATCTCAAGTGCATCCGGTATTTCACGTAAGTTGACTCTGGTAGAGTCTACATGAAGGATAACATCTTGGTTCTGGAGACCAATTGGACCTGTTGGATGAATCATCGGGTGTCTCGACTTGAACCCAAAAAGATCTTGGATACAAGATCTAAACAATTGAGAAATCATATAGCTACCAAGCATCTGATTTGAAAGAAGAGTCTCACAGATAAAATTGATTCCCGAGAACAGGAAGGAAGCTTAAGGAGAAACTTTTTCAGTTTTAAGTTTTGAGGACAGAACTTGAATAAGGGGGGAAGAATGTCATGCCCATGACTGGTCTCGGGTAGCGTGTCCACGCTAGGGACCGGTAGTCCATCAACCTGTAAGTTAATTGTGACTATAAGGGAATTGGGGCCCTTATGTGTACATGGTCATAATTAATGGTAGTAGGCCTAAACTCATGATGGTGGATTTATATGGGTCTTTCAGTGAGTCATTGGGAAACTGGGTGACGTGGCCCAGATAGGTTGCAGAGGTGTCCAGTGAGCTGTCACGGTGCACTACTAGTGGTGCATGGGCCTTGGAGGGTATAAGTATACCTATTGGGCTCTCACTAGTGTATGCTTGATTGCATGACTGGTAACCGTATGTTGCTGGTGTTCTGCCTCATTCCTCTTTGTGATTGATCCATAGCTTGGGGGCTAGATCCATTCAATCTAGGTTTGGTTGGGTTGGTTTTTCCACCATCAGTTTGCCTTGTGTTTCTTGAGATTGGCATGCTTAGAATAGAATCCTTGGATGAGGACTTTATAACATGCACAAAGAATTGAAAAGTAGAGACATCTTTCGAATAGATTAGGTAAACCCTATCTTATTCCTATTACAATTTATAACATTTACTTGAAACTACTCCTTTTTCAAAATAGGCTTGCATTGCATTAAACTTGAACAAGGTACTTGGGATTGTGTGAGCAAATCAACCCAAAGTAGGAGGAGCAGATTGATCAAGAACTTATAGAGGAGGAAAGACTAGTAGTGGCAACAATGACGACAATGAAGAAGAAGGCATTCACATAGGGGATGCTTTCTTCTATGATGAAAACTAAAGCTGCACAATGTAAATATTTTTTTGCAAATCGGTTTAATGTATAGTTAAGCACCCAAATTTATAATCGCTAGACATAACACAAATAGCTAGGGAGCAATTTTGATCAATGCTCACCTCGAAAATAGAAGTGCAAAAGTCTACTCTCCAAAATGAGAGGATGCCTATGGTTGGGTGGTGAATATTTGAGGCCAGCTTGTTATCTATCTTTGTGTTTAAAGAGTAGGGACACAGGTGGAGGAGAGATCCTTGGAGGCTTGCAGATTCTTACTTGCAGGTGGAGGCATCCTAGCTTGGAGTTGGGGAGCATCTTGAAGCTTGCAAGTTGCTTGGAGGACATTTGGAGGCTCTACCTTGGATTTGGAGGACTTCCTCACCTCTACTTGTAAAATGGAGGATCAAAGATCAGAAGGCCTTAGCATGTATCACACTCAATCTGGCCGACTCCCAAATATCTCACGTTACCACGTGCAAAACCTCTAAGGAAGCACTGGACTTGTTATCAAGTCTCTATGAGGCTCATGATGTGACCACGAGATTACATCTTAGAAGGAAGTTTTTTACTCTTAACATGTCTGATTCTACTGCCATCACTTCTCACATCAACAACTTCAAGTCTTTATTGGATCAGTTATCAGCTGTAGGATGTTCTATTCAAGATGATGATGTCGTTATGACCTTGCTTTCTTCTCATCCAAAGTCGTATGAACACTTTGTGGTGATGATCTCCACACAACCCGACCTCACTCTTCAAAAGGGGATTGGTCATCTTCTTACCTTATGAAATATTTTTCCGAGTGATGAATTGGTAGGGCGCATTTGCAGTAGCAGAGAGAGAAGCGAACTCTTCACAGTGTAGTTGTAGAATAATCGTCGAAACTGCATGCTTTATAATGCCATGCAGTGTGGTTTCCCGGAAGGTACGAGTGAGAGAGGGAAAATAAATTTTCCTCCAAATATGATTTTAAATGTTAAAAAGTCCTATAGTGTTTTTTGAAAATTGAAGTGAAAAATCCCTTTAGTTGATCAAAATAAAACTTTTTTTATGCAAGTTTAGAAGGTTAATTGGACCTTGTATCTTTGAAGAGGCAGTGCATCGATTGTAGTCCATTTGTTCGATAGCAAAGCAAGGTAGAAATAAATGAAGGAGCATCCATGAGAGAGAGAGAGAGAGAGAGAGAGAGAGAGAGAGAGAGAGAGAGAGAGAGAGAGAGAGAGAGAGAGAGAGAGAGAGAGAGAGAGAGAGAGAGAGAGAGAGAGAGAGAGAGAGAGAGAGAGAGAGAGAGAGAGAGAACCCATCAACCGTTCCGTAGTTAGTGAATTACTTCGGGGGTAGTTAGTTTCCCGTAAGGGATAGCTAACTACCCGCCAAAAGAAAATCAATATCATGTGGTAAAGAGTAAGACAGACCTGGAAACACCTCAGAGATGAGTAAATTATTGATGAGAAGACATAGTTTATCCCTCGTAAATCCATTTTTTTGAAAAGCATGAACCAAAATTCTGACCTCTTTTATAAATGTATCTTGTTTGTTACAACAGTACATTGCAGCAATGACCTATGAAACAATAATCTTATATGAGATGTATATATTGCAAAAAAGGAAAAGGTGATTATCTTCTTTTGTCAAACTTTGAAAGGTGTGTTAGACCAAAGTTTTTCTCAAAGGCAATTGATATATTTCAAAAATTGGTAATGTTACCATATGAAGTTTTCCTTTAGTTCTAGAAAGTCTAAAGGGTAGATCCAGTATAGGTTTTTAAGAGTTCTTGTTTGTGTTTTATCCATGAAAAGCTCAATATTAGGGTTATTGATGAAACAAATGTCATCAATGTATCTGAAAGAATGTATAAAGTCATTCATTAAAGTGGTAAGGCCTAGTCTGGCAAGTCTCTTTATAAATTGTGCCTCAAAGAAGGATACGTACCAATTACACCAGGTTAGTGAACACAAAAAACCCATAGGTATACCATGTACCTATCTCCAAGTCTTGTTTCCTAATCTGACGATACAGTTGTCGATTAGGAGATCATTCCAATGATAGAGTAAATTTATATCAAGAATGTGCCATTCATGTGATTGCTTTTTATCCCATGACCATTTGAATACTTTGCGAGTGTGATTCCATTTATAGTAAAGTAAATCATGTTTGGAATGTTTGAAGGCATATTTAATTGTCTTTTTCATGATAGTTTTTGGTCCTTCTAGACCATCTAAAGGTATATTCTCGTAGCATTTTGAAATATCTACAACCCATATATTGGTAATCAGAGGTGGTAGATTTAGATAGAAATCCATAGATGACTCACATTGCCAATGTAAAATTGTATCTGCTCTTAGGATACTCTTGTATGTATTTGCCTTAAGGCCTACACCCTCCATGAGGAACGGTGACAGCATACCAAGAGCATTGTGAGCATTGGTAATCCATCTAAATGAACCTTTGTGGGCTTTATAGGTGCAGAGGAGGTATGGTAGAAAATCATTTTCCAAGAAAATTTCTGGTAAAAACATAATAGTCGTGTCCATTATATATGAGACAGAATCTTCAATAGAGTTAAATCGTTCATTGGGAAAGGGAGTAAAGTCTGGACTGCTCAGCCTTTGTATGGCCAACTTTTGTACAAAGTATTTACACATAAAACAGGGGTTGTGTTGTGCTTTATCTATACCATTTACGTAAAGAAAGTTGGTAAGCCATTGTAGTTCATCATTGGCAATCCTATTCTTAGTAAGAGTAGCATTATTTCCATGAAGCCTTTTACCCTTTCTAATATAGCTCAAAGCAATATCTCTACAAAAACCAGCATGCTTCATTTTTGTAGTTTCATCTAAATTTGCAAAAGAAGGTAAAAGTTTCATAAGTTTCAACCATCCGTTATAAAGTTCAGAAGCAACTTTGTTCACATTAGATTGTCGTAAAGTAATATGATTTAGGCCTTTTTCTAAAGATTTTTGTAAGAAGGAACTTTTAACAATACTACAATCTGTGCATATGACATGACCAAATTTTTTTGAGATGAAATTTTTGAAATGTTTGAAAGTAAGACAATGACAAAAAAATAGGTTTTCTATATCAAATTCGCAAAAAACCGTCATAAGGGAAATGCCATTCACATTTTACACTTGGTAAGTATGACCAGCCAAAGATAATATCATGAAAGAGTTCATCTACAATACCAAAAAGTCTACGTAAAACGTGAGCGTAAAAGTGCTTCACATAAATAGCTTCAAAAACTCTATTACGGTAACATAAATGTAAAAAAAGTCTCCCTATGTCGCTACTAGTGCTAAATTGAAGACGGTCGGTCGCTAAAATATTGACTTCCCTTCTAATTGTCCCTTCTTTGTCCTGCACATTGATTAGGATCTGTAAAAGTTCAGTTTTTTTTATTGGTAGATCATCTTTGGTGCCACTGCTTTGTCCTTCCTTTCCTTTGAGATCTGAAAACCGCTTTTTCTTTCCTACTCCTAATCCAGAAATGACTGACTTCGGATTGTTAAAATTGAAAGAGCCAGTTCTTTTATTCGAGTTTTGGAAGTACTTATCTTGGAGGGTAGAAAAGCTGGGTCATTTTAGAAGGTGCTCTATTTCTCGGATATTTCAGCGTCTCCCAAAGGTGCAAGAAGTTTGGTAGAGGAATCTTTTGCAAGTTCGATGGAAGCGTCAATCATGTATTGGTGGATAAAGAGAAAAGTCAAGTGTGATTTCACTACATCCCTAGCAGGTTTATGAAGCCACATGAAAAATTCATTCATCTGATTTTGGAGGGAAGCACCAGGAAAAAACTTGGCTAGGTTATTCATCATGACCTAGATAACATGGTCAAACCAAATGATGGAAAAGCTATTTTTGTATTTTTCACCACATCTGCACTTGTAAAAAGGTCTTTTCTAGTTCCATATTCTAGCATGGTGTAGGTTCATTCTATTGAAGTCGGTCTCAAAGTGGCCTCTAATTCTGGCCTAGGTTTGCTCAGAGGGGCAGCAAGAGGGTTCAAATTTGTTCATACAAAAATGTGCATATGATAGAATATTCTCTTCTTCAAATTTTTCAACGAAATCATTAAGACGACTGTAAAGATTTTCCACTAAGCTCAAAGTGTCTTTTTTCCTAACAAACTCAAGATAAATCTTTACCCAGTCAATAGTTTCAAGTAGATCAATCAGGCAAGGAATCTTATCCTCAGGTCCAACAGAAGAACAAGTAGCCCTATCAGTGTTAATGACAAATTTATGCATCTCAATGGCCTTTTTCATACAACAAATCAGTGTCTGAACAAAATGGTTAGGTGGAGGAAGGGGCTCTCCAGAACTCAAAGAGGGAGCATCTTGAAACCATCCTGTGGACTAAACCATAAAAACAAACCTTTGTTAGCTTATGAATCAGATAAAAAGTAAAGGTTTCAGTACTATTCCAACCAAGGAATAGTCGAATTTACACCACCAGGATGCATAGAGGGATACAAGACTGCACTTAGTTCATCTTGACAAAGCAAGACTGAAATCTTTTGAAGCCTTTATTCATAATCCAACAAGGTAAAATATAGCTAAAAGTAAAATACAGAACACCATAAAGCATAACCACTCTCAAGACGTCCAATACCTGCCACCACCCCACAAAACACAACCGCACAAGTTAGTTTTGGAGGAAGACAAGTGTCATAGCTGAGCATCAGTTGTTATTCATGTCCAAAAGATGTTATACTACTTAACAGCTTTGCATAACAATTTAGAACATAGTCCAGTCTTTCCAATCAAACAGTGTTTTGGCGATAGGCCAAACCGTTAAATCACCGTATCAGGGTGAGTGCCATGTTGATTAGCATATGGGAAGTTGGTCCATATCAGTTCGTTCTTAGTAATAAAAAAAGTATGAAAAGTTTTAACCATTTTTAATTTGCTTAGCCAAAAGACTTGGTGTGGACACGTGTGTTGGTATTAGGGCAAATCCATGCCATGCTAACCCAAGTGACCCTTGCAGAGCAAGATATGTCACACATTGTTGTGCATACTCTTGAGCATATCCTTGCTTTCCAGTTGTATCCCACCAAAAGTCTAAAGTAGCACTTATTAGGTAGTTTTAAGATTTGCCATGATTGATTGTATGATTGTTTCTGTTCAAAATCATGCTATACAGATAGACATAATTAATTATGAGTGAGAGATTTCCAATGCTTCTACAAGGTATTAGGGCATATCCATGCCATTCTAACCCTTTCGTAGAAACTACGTATCTTATGCATAGCCATTTGTCTAAGACCGTTATATTGGACTCCCCATTGTAAGGTTTTTGACAGGGCTTTCTTAAAGAATCAATTAGTCGATTAGCTTTATGGATGTAGTATCTTTACTTTAGTCATTTTTTTGAAAAAACATTTTGAGAATAGTGTTGAAGAAAAGTAGATATAACAAAATGCTCATCCCTTTCTTGTTTGTGCTTCGTATAAAAATCAATAACAAAAAGTCATAACTGAATGTTTGTGAACAAGGCTTTTTGCCATTGTTGTTTTTTCATAAAGGTTTACTCTTTATATCATAACAACAAGAAGAAAGTCTTTTCAGTCCATAGCTATGTTTAAGAGTTATGTAAAAATGTTTAGATAAAGTGTACAGAGTATGTTAAACTGCTTGCATTGTGAAATCTTGGTAGGCAACATGCCTTTGTTTGGAGTACAATGACGTTCGGTTCTAATATGGACCAGACTATGAATGATAACATGCCGTAGTAACCAAACAATGCTACATTATCGCATAAACCGATAAGCATTTAGTATCGCATATTGAGCATAAGGTGATGTTAGAGGGTATGCAATCATTAATAGACCAGAGAATGTATGCATTTACTTTAGAGTTGAGCCAAAAAGCAACCTTCTATCCATTGTTGGATATAGAAGGTATGTATATATGAAGCTTCCGAGAATAAGATGTTTTTTAGCTTTCTGTCCATCGCTAAGTTAAATCGTATATGCTCAAAAAGTAAGTGCTCCTATTGTCCATCGCTGGACAATAGGAGTAGTGTACGCAAACAGAGAGTAGGTCAAAAGTGTTTGTTGTCCATCGCTGGACAGGATAGACCTCAACCTTGTGATCCATCATTTACAAATGTAAGAGTATGCAATTTGTCCATTGTTGGTCCATCATTGGACATCTACAATCATTCATACTAAATTAGAAGCCACAAGAAGGCAAATGATTAATGCCTTTCCACCGCTGCCCATACAAGAAGTAAAGTAAAGCATTTAGATGAAAATGCAGATAGTTGATTCATCGTTGCCACTAAAGCATTTCCACAAAGAGATGTGAGGAAGTGATATGCCACCATCGTAGCCAGTGAGGCATGCTACAAAAATATCTACTAAGTGAAAAACCGCACAATCTATCCATCGTTGGATAGGTTACCATTTCATCATAAAAAGTTTATATAAAACATCCTTTGCCGAGTATACTTAACCACATCTGAGAGTAATCTACAAAAGCATCATACCGAATGCTACAAGCATGAAGGGAGCGAGCTACTATAGTAGAATTTCGAATGAAGAAGCACTTACCATATGAAATCCTTTGCCAAGTGATAAACTGGTAGGGCGCATTTGCAGTAGTAGAGAGAGAGAGAAGAGAACTCTTCACGGTGTAGTTGTAGAATAATCGTCGAAACTGCATGCTTTATAATGTCATGGAGTGTGGTTTCCCGGAAGGTATGAGTGAGAGAGGGAAAATAAATTTTACTCCAAATGGGATTAAAAAGTCTTGTAGTGTTTTTTGAAAATTGAAGTGGGAAATCCCTTTAGTTGAGCAAACGAAAACTTTTTTTATGCAAGTTTAGAAGGTTAATTGGACCTTGTATTTTTGAAGAGGCAGTGCGTCAATTGTAGTCCATTTGTTTAATAGCAAAGCAAGGTAAAAATAAACGAAGGAGCATCCATGAGAGAGAGAGAGAGAGAGAGAGAGAGAGAGAGAGAGAGAGAGAGAGAGAGAGAGAGAGAGAGAGAGAGAGAGAGAGAGAGAGAGAGAGAGAGAGAGAGAGAGAGAGAGAGAGAGAGAGAGAGAGAGAGAGAGAGAGAGAGAGAGAGAGATAAACAGAACAAAGCTCCTCTTGACAAGTCAAGATCAAAACCTTTTAAAACCCTTTATTCATAAACCAACAAGGAAAAACATAGCTGAAAAGTACACAGTACTAGAAAGCACCGTAAAGCAAAACATATCTCAAGACATTCAGCTGGTACCTGCCACCATCCCACCACACAAAACCGCGTAAGTTAGCATAGTGAGGAAGACAGGTGTCAACGCTGAATGTCAGTTGTTATTTATGTACAAAATATGCCTAACTCAACTAATCAGCTTGCAATGTAAATGATATTTAGTAGTACAATCTTCCCTTACTGAGAATTACATATAGCGATAGGACAGACCATATTGCTACCGTATCAGGGCGAGAGCCATACTGATCAGTTTAATGGTTCAGGTTCCTATCTTTCGTTTGAACAAATATGATATAATGCACTTAGAAAAGAGTTGTAAAATACAATGCAAACTACTAACGTAACAGCACATGACATTTGGGGCAAATCCATGCCATCTCAAATTTTGTACCTGTAAACAAGTAATGTACGGTACTCGTAACTTCTTGAGCAAATTCATGCTATGCAAGAGTCCGCCTTGTTGTCCCTTTCTCTCCACTCTCGTAGCTCTCTGTCGGTGGTTGTGGCATCTCTTTGGTGCCATCCACCCAGGGCCATAAGTTTTCTCCCTTCAAGATGAGAGAGGTCTTTACCTTCCATGCTAGGAAGTTAGACTCAGATGAGTTGAGGATGGTGCAAACATTATGCTGCTTATAGATGCCATCATTGTGAACTATGCTTTCAGCTTGTTTCTGGCTTCTTGTTCTGAATGTGTGATCTCAAGGATCTGATAGCCTTCAGAGATCTTATAGGCTCTGACTAGCTCTTGCTATAATAAGTTCCAATCGGCTTTGAAGCCGTTATCAGCTCTGATACCACTGTTGAAAAATGCATGAATTGAAACTGAAAGGAATTCATGTTCACGCTCTCTTCTCTTCGAACCTCGATTGCTCTAATACAACTGATGTGTATCTTAGCACGAACAACGGGTTCACTTTACTCGGATAGAATTCAATTTTGATTGGCATCTACTGCTGCTAGATCAGATCTACAATCTTCTAGAGTGTAGACAGAGTGAGCATTCATTAATTTGTTTAAGCATTCAACAAGAATGAGCCAGAGTGTGAAATAAGAATAGACAGCTGAACATGTACAGACAACGATCAAACATCAACACATTTGATATCATTCAAGATAAAGAAAAAGATGTGCATTACAGCTACTATATTATCAATGATCTTTTCTTGAGCACTGTGTGACAAACCCACCCAGCGCATCGGCACAAGAGATACTATGTATAGTCTCACTTACTAGCAAACTATTCTATGCCTAGCTCACATGGATGTTCAACCAGTTCTCTCGTGTTCGTCTTGTTTATATGTGGATTGAGAGAAATGGTTTAGTCTCAACACTGATTACAAGAATGTTTGGTTAGGCACGTTCTAACGACATTCAGTTTGCCGTCAGCATTGTCCATGGAGGTGGTGGTACTCCTCCTGGTACTTGGCTTGATATCCTTTGTACTTGGAGCGTGAAGATCTGTCGTCTTTGGGTATTCCGAGCTTTGTGGCTTCATGTCTTACTTCGGCCTTCGGCTTCCCCTTCGAGGTCCTTCTGTCTTCAAACTTTGGATCTTCGCCTTCGAGTCTTCATTTGTTTGGCCTTCGTGTCTTTGGGTCTTGACCTTAGTTGAAACCGTTATGTAGGCAGTTATTGTCTAGGGACTTATGGAGCATTTGCATGGTGTTCGACTGTTATTATGCAAGAATAAGAGGGCAATTGCTTTTGATAGGATTGGAGGGATCCTCGAGGGAATATTCTCTATGTATTGGAGAGTATTTATCCTTGTGGAACTCACCCATCTCCTCATTGTCTTTTCTAATTTCAAAAGTCACGATCCCCTTCTCTCTTGTATTCATTCACCTTGGCTTGGGGGTGAAGTGGTTAGGGTATTGACTAGCCACTTCTTGTTGGTTGGGTGGTTTTGCTCCACAGGTGTCCTTCTGGTTGCATGTAATAGAATTTGAAAAGATCTTCACTTGCGATCGTTAAAAGAACCCACATATGTATTTATATGTTTCAATTTTGGTGAGATTCCTTCCTTGGGAAAACAGATCAAGTGTTGAGTAGTACAGTGGTTGGAGTTTGGTCCAATGAAGAACCTTGGAGATGGTTCCTGGCTTGCTCAAGCTAGAAAACACAAGACATAAAACAAATAGTATTTTCCACAAGAAATCCACACTTGATTAACTTTTACCACACCCAAGCCTACACATCCACCCAAGCCTACCATAACCAAACAACATAAGCCACCAACAACCAACTAACTAATCACCAGCACTGACATTTGTCAACTCAAACAACTCTGTGGAAGCTATGGTAAGGCCCCTTGAACAAAAAGTTAGAAGCACAATAACAAGATCACTAGAATAGCATGACACCAAAATAGAGTATTTGAGGATCCAAAATGATAGCATCTGCATCTCTTACATTAAGGGTGGTTTTAGAGTAGTGACAAATCCCTTTGCCTAGCCCTTTGACTTGCTACCCATTTTTTGAGTTTTGGGTTGTAAGTTAATGGGCAATGGACCCCCCCCCCCCTTTTTAGACTTGGCTAGCAAGTGCCAAATGAAGGGCTACAATCTGATTGGTCAGTTTGAACCCCTACGATCTAATTGGTCCATTTTTGTAAAGTTGCCCCTAGTAGTCGAACATGCCAGGCATTGTCGCCAAGCCCAAAAAATGGGCTTGAGTTGCCACTACATGGCATGGGTCCCATGCCACCTCATCTGCCACATGGTGTCAATCAAGCTAAGTCTGAAAGGGGAGGAGACCCATCTTTCCTCCTTTGACCAATGGGAGGACTCAATTTAAATTTTAAACGTGCTAGGCAACGTAGTGTGAAACGGCCTAAGTATGAATTTTCCAAATAAAGGAGTTCTACTTATCATAAAATGAGTGGGGCCCCTTCCCACTTTTACTTCTGGGACTAGGTAGTACAAGTTACAATGTTCAAGTTGGGAAACTTTTAAGACCTTTTAAGTTCTAATTGGCACCACAAGTTGGGCTTATACATGCGGGATGCCAAAGTTGTGGGCCTCTTGCTTAAATTTCAAAGGTGGCGCTTGAGGTTGGACTTATACATGCAAGATGTCATACTTGGGCATATTATTATTTCAAAAACGTGATAACTTAATAGGCTATTCCATGTAAGGTGCAACTTCCATGAGTATCTTTGAGGCCTCTTGATCCAACCCCCACACCAACCTATATATTTAAAATTTCTAAGCCCGTCGCCTAGACAGGAAAGCTTAAAAAAGCCACAAAACCTTTGCGAAGACTTTAATTCCAAATGTTTCGGGCTTTTTACAATAGTAATAGGTTCTTGCTTGTAGCATGAGTAACAAGACTCGTGGCAAAAAGCCACATAAATTTAGGACTTAGAAAAGGGGTGATAGACCCATAGAAGTCAATCAATCAATTCATATAGCTTAGTTTTGAAGAATTTCAATAACATTTAAGATATGGTAATGATTTTTTTGAGATTCTACATCATCTAATGTTTATGAGCTGGTAACAAATTATACTAGCCTTAAAGAACATGAATATTTCTAGGCTATAAACCATTGCAATTTAGTGAGTAGCAATCTCATGCAAATTCTCATTTCAACACTAGAAAGCTTCATGAAAACTTTTACAATATAGAAACTTTATAAGTTCTATTAACCTTTCCAATAGAAACTATGGAAAGCTCATTTAAAAATCTTTTTGCAAGCACAAAGGATCTCGCCTTTTATGATTTGAAATGTTCTTTTTTCATGGTGAGAATGGTCAAGTACACATCACATTAGATTTGTAACTCTTACCCAAACCAACCAAGGGGCTTTCAATGTTATCATAATTTGTTCCCATTAGATGTTATGACTATCTCTGACCTAGCTCTATAGGTTTTTAGTGACTTGTCTTACTATCTTTGTTGCACAATGTAATTCAAAAATATATCAAATCTTTATGAAGTCATGATAAAAATTCATGTTCAATGTCTACATTAGGTAAAATAGCTTTGGGACATGTTGTCTTGTTATAATTAGTGACATGTTGCTATTACGAATGTTAGGCTAGGATATCTTAGACTTGCAATTGGTGGTGGCTGAAATCATCACAATAGTTCCTTGTAAATGGCTAACATGTTGACATAGGGCAACATCCTAGCCTACACCAACTCGTGTTCTATAAATGGTATCCACTATTGCCATCATATATACCATTGGTGGTAGTGGTAGCCGTTATCATCTAGTGCTTTATGTATATGCATGCATGTGTGTTCACACACACACACACACACCACTTTTTCTTTGAAAATCTGGCACAAGCACTGTTTATGCAATGAATTTAATCTATAAATACAAAGTCAACTTGGTAAAAAGAGATTGCAATTTCTCTAGCCACACATACACTGGAATCATTTACCATTTTGTCAATGGAGTTTGTCTATTTTAAAGCCATAAATACATGTATCACAAATTCACTCATGTTAGCTTCATATGCAATAATGGTATTACTAGATTTTGCAAGAATGTCAAGACATGCTAAAGTCCTTTCTAAATATGTTTTAGTTGCACTAATGCCAAAAAGACATCTTCCTTTAAAATGTTTGCATTTAGATTGCCTACTTAGATGTACTCCCAACTCTAGTGAAGTAAACACTAAAGCCTACACCAACAAACAAAATATACTTGAATAATATTATTTGAGAGAGCTAGAAAATTTTATTTTATTTCTAAGAATGCAACAAGTTAATGAAAAAGAATGTAATCTAAGTATAGTCTCTTAGTATCTTTTCCATAGTCATCTTCTAATTCAGATAATTTCAATGTCTTCATTTTTAAATTTAGCATAGGCATCATCTAGCTACAACTCTTGTTTCTTCTCCTCTAAGAAAGCCATAGAACTTGTTTAATTAGCCACATGACCCTAGAAATGAATGATTTCATCAATCAAACTACACATTATGCTTGCTCCATGTATTTGCATTAACAAATTTCCGTTTTATCCAATAGCTCAAAATAAGTTACAATTCATGCAAACCAACGTTCCCCATATAATTTCTTCTGAAGTAGTATAAACTTGAGATGCCCATAAGATTCAAGAACATCCATGATAACATAAGAGAAAATATTGGGCATTCTCAAATTCAATTAGATATTTATAACATTACCCATGAGCAATTTCAAACAAGTAGCTATCATGTGATGTATCATCCATTAGTTTGAGCTAGGGGCACTTAAGTGAATTTGTTTCCTATATTATGGAGAGAGACCTTGTGCAAGAAGTAATCATGTCATTAGATAATTTATAATGGCTAGATAATGCCCTAAAAATTGCGAGCTCGATCGAGGCTACTTCCTTCACTCAACATTTTGACTCTAATGTCAATTGTAAGGATTTTTCAATTATTATTTATTCTATAGCAATGAATATCCACTAGAGGATACAACATTGTACTCTCTCTGTACTAGATGCCTTGCCAAAGAGCACTTTTTAGTCCATTTGTTGAATTGTCCATATTAGATTGAATTTTCAAGGACAACAACAAATGTTTGGACCAATTAAATTATATTTGGAGCAATTCGTTTCTTCTTGAGCCACTCTACACTAATATAAAACTCACAATTTGATTCATGGCATGTTATTTATATGGTCTCATAATAATTGCAACTCCTAACACTAACCTTTGTTGCCTTATGCTCATTGTTAAATATCCGTTTATTACAAAAGGTGTTCAAATCACTAAAAGCATACTCACAAAATCTTACAAATATGTATGGTAGCAGACATAGTCAATTAAAGAGAACAACAGGAAGACACGCCATGCAAGGAAGCCATAGTTAATCACCTTCTCAATAAATTACATGTTTAATTATCTATCTTAGAACCCATATTCCTAGTCAGATTCTTATCTTTCCTGGAGATAACTACATGTCTGTTACACTTTGAGGTATACTCTATGTTTGTAGAGACATTGATTGCATTACCCTCTCCCACTTGAATACTCCCCTTAGGTGTGACTTGCGTAGTTCCTAACCATGATTGAATGAAAAATAGTAGACAAAGAGGTTGTTGATTCTTTGAGCATGACATCATTGGCTTCTAATGTGATCCCTCCAAGAGCTAATGCATGTATTTAAATAGAAAATTTGTGGCATGTTTTGAACTTTTGGGCACAAAATCTTCTATTCTTGAATGTTTTTGTAAGAGAATAAATAGTGAGAAGTATAGAGACGTTTGGAGATTAATTTGACAAGTATGCTAGTTGTGGAACCAATTAACAAGATGGAAATTTGATAGCAAGCTATTTTTTTGCTCTTGTTGATATCTTTACATGAGGTGGAAACAAAGGTTTTCCGTAGACGAGTGCATCATGTTATTGCTAGCAAATTTGATTAGTAGGAGATACTTTTCCCATCGGCTCTTATGGTTATGTACCTAGCTCCTTAAGAGATCAATTATGATTCTATTTATGATTTGACTTTGACCATCTATCTGTTGACAATATGCTAAGGAAAGCTTAAGTGTGGTTTGCAAGTTGTCAAAGATACCCCTCCAAAAAGGCCAATGGATTTTGTGTCTCGATATTACACATGAATGAAAAGCCTTTCTATATGGAAGAAACTAGATTGTTCTTTGAGTGCTTAATATGAAGGTGAAAAAACAACCGTATTAAACTTAGACAACAAAGACAATGTGAAAAATCAAATCAATTTGAAGGGTGACAAATTGTATTCTTCATGTTATTGATGGGTGAGGAACATGAGCATGTATAGGGATGTCACCATCATCTAATGTGTATCATCTGAAATTAGTCAAGGAAATAGAATTCTTTGTTATGTGATTATTTTTCATAAATTCCAAAATCTAGTTTGACTTTGCTCTTGTGAAATATGAGTGTTAGAATCTAGAAAGATACAATTTCCTTTCAACAAAAATTTTGTGTAGCTTTTCGCATTTGACTTACTAATGTGTTTGATTTAATGTACTACAACTTTGAAGCTTCTTTTATTACTCCATGTTGTTGGATTTCACACATGTGGGAGTGCCCTAACATGTGATTATGATCTCCTAAGACTTGGTGATTGCACAAAGATCAAGCATAGATTGATAATCAAGATCTATCTCAAAAAAATTAAGGCAAGAGCACTTGATTACATGCATATATCACTCATACAAGTACATTCACATGTGTGGAGACTTGTCAAAGAAAAACCTAAGTGTGGAAAAGCCTTGCTCTTGGGTAGAGAGTATGAAGACTCACACGTGTGGGAATGCCCCAATGTGTGAAATTGATCTCCTAACCTTTGCTTATGCACTATAGATCATCTATTGATTGAAATCCATGATCAATGACAAATTCTAAGGCAAAGAGGCAAATCTACATGCACACATTCACACGTGTGGAAAGTGCTTCGTGAAAAAACTAAGTCCCAACAAGCTCCTCTCCTCGGGTAGAGAGAGAATAAACTTATTGGTCTCGGGAAGAGAGAGAGTGTAATACACACAAAAAGTGATTGATCTCAAATTGACTCAAAAACTCACATAAAATCATGATGGAAATCAAAGTACAAGTAGGAAATCGAGGTGATCCATGCTTGATTCCTATTGGACCCCTTATTCATAGCCTCTCTAATCCTATTGGATGAGTGATGCATCCACCTTACAATTCTATTGGACCCTTCTTATGAAAATCTCACTTGTGATTGGACCCCTTGATCTTTGCCAACACTCAAAGTGTGTCATTCATCAAATTACATCTACACAAGTGTCACAAGCCTAACTAGCTCAAGTTTGCATCATAATCTACTTTTGGCCAAATTGAGGCTTTACATGTGGAAATTGACCATTTTGCCCTCTATGCCAATTTTGGCCCTATCAAAGTCCTACACCAAGATGCTTGACATAAAAAACTTTATCATATATCATTTAGCTAAAAGGATACAAGTTTCTCTTTGCCTTTGTTGAACAATGACTTTCTCGAGCTTTCAACACTTTGAATTCGAGATTTATCCAGACAAAATAGCAAAACAAGAGTTAATACAAATGACATGCAACACTAGTGGAGAAGGCAATGAATTTGACAAAGTCATGAGACCAACAAATGGATCAAAAGGAGAGAATCAATGAATGAGAGAGCTAAACTTTACCATTGATTAACAAAGCTTACCATCACTAATTTTTGAGCACAAGTCATTTTTACCTGGGGCACATATCCCAAACCGCTCACCCTTTATGAGATGTTAACCACAAACCCAACAAATCCCCACCCCACGCCAATAATAATAATAAAAAATAAATAATTGGCCCTTGCTTACTAATAAAATGCTAGTGATTCAAAAGTCAACATTATACAAGAATGCAGCCAAATTTTTTTCCCTCTAAATGGATCTCATAAAAACTTTGACAGATTTAGAATGCCTACAAGATTTTAAACCTTAAGTTCTATAATTCATGGGGTTCATTACACTCATTAACGTAATTTATGTGGCTATCCAAATTTTGATATTGTTCCACAAAGTAGCATAAGTGTAGTTGCCCAAATTTTGCATAAGACTTGTAACTTGCAATCAAGGGCAATAAGTTATTCTAATCAATGCAAGATTGATGAAGCAACCTTGCAATAAACACACTTCTTGATAATGTAAAGTAACTTGTAGAGAGTAAGTGTTGAAATTTCATGTTCAAGATTGACATTGACACAAATTTGATGTAACCTCTTTAGTGAAGTTGATTGCTTATAGCATATAGTTGCCTTGCAAAGTTTATGCAAAATCTCCAAAATAGAGTTATTGATGTATGAAACCAATCTATATGTTTACTATTCTTCAAGGAGGTGTGAGTCCCTTAAATGCATTTGAGAACATTTCTATTGCGTGATTCATTCTTGGGCAAGGAAGGCAACTAGGAGACGGCCCAAATACTCTCCTCCCATTGGTTTAGGCCACGTTAAGTGTCCTCCCCATATTTCACGTAGGTGGGACACACCCCTATAAATTGCAAGAAATAATACCAACATGGGTGAGTGCAAGTCCCTTGGTATGTTCCTTGCCCCAATAAGTGGTGGACCATGCTCCCTAACCCAATGAGATTCCTCTCCACATTATCCATATGCAAATTGAGGCTCGACTTGAAGTCTCTCTATCAAGAGGCCTTGTGTGAATTTCTTCATCTCGTATTGTGCGGGCTTGGTCCTGTGGTGTGTGAAAAATAGTGCTAGGAGGGAATCCTATTTAGCAATTACATGCTGGTATAATTATTGATAGAAATCTAATGGCCGATGATTTTTTACAATTATCTGCAGGTGTAAGGCCGATTATCAATAGGGTATCAACAATATATCTATTTTAGGTGGTTCTCAATAACGACTCTTTCTTGATAAAGAATATACCTAGTGGGTGCCATACCCACAAATCATACATGGACTCATGTTTTTCTATTTAAAACTAATGAAAACACCCTTAGAATTGGATGACCTTTACTTTCCGAGTTGATTGTCTGAAGAGACCTCATGCATATTGCCAAATTCTGTCTGTCATTGCTTTTGTTGTGGGCTAGGAAGCTCCCACCTCTTTTTTTTTGTTAACCACCATCCACATGAAGTATTTTTTATTTTTTTGTGGTCGTTGTTTATTGACTTGTAACTCGGTATTAAATGTAGTTAAAGAACCTTTACGTAAAAATATTTTGAGTCCTCTCGTAATTTTATGGGGTTTGGATCCTCAAAAATCATCTGTTGTCTTCAATGATTGTTTCATTTGTTTTATGATGGTTTTACGGAGTTTCTAATTTTTTTTTCCGTGATCTACATTTAAATAATTTGGAGATTAACTCATAAAAAACCATCATAAAATTGATTTTGGGCTAAAATTAGGTAGTTCAAAATATACCAAAAAGGCTACTTGTTTTTAGGTCAAAGTCCCAAAAGAAACGTCAATGACAGTTGTAATGAAATTTGCATGTCAATGTTAAAACCTCACAAAATTTGTAGGCCCTACAAACACGTTAAAAATGAATGTCATATTTGAACACTAAAGCCCAATGAAAAGAATTATAACACACTTTGATGAAACCTTGAAGGCGCAATCTCTTTTCACTAATTATTGATTTGTTAGTTTTGATAAGGATGCTAGTTTGTTATACACACATATGGTAATTTTTAATAGAGAATTTTTATTGGTAAAAGTTTTGAGCTGAAGAATTGAAAGCAACGTATTTAAGGAGCGAAATACTTTCAAGTTTGAACCATGACTTTGATGTCAATCGTGTATCACCCTCAATCTAGCAGTGGAGGCGGCTTGGGGGGGGGGTGAATAGATGTGGCGTCCACAACAAGTTCTCACCACCTTTGAATGAGGGCACAAAAATACTCGTCATGTAGTTGACGTTAAAAATATGTTGCTCCTGAATCACAAAAATTGGAGGTTACCACGGAGGAGGATTCGATAATAATGCTCTCTGTTCAAGATTCGATGGTTACAAGGACACGAAGACTTAGATTTTTTTGTTTGCGATGTGGGTCTCAGACTTAAATTCAAGGTATATTATTTGGTTCTATCCATTCCATATTAGACTAATCTACATAAAGCTAACTCGATCGTATCGCCGTTGTTTACATTTTGCATATAATAAAACTAGAAAATAAGTGGGGGATTTTTTTTCCTGGCCAGGGGTAGGCCGACCGACCGTCTGGCGGACAGTCGGTCCCAGGGAGGCGGGGGTTAGGGACCACACACTCCCAGACTAAATACGTACTACAGGTCCAACAGACAGTCTGTAGCCCCGGTAGGAGCTGGCCGATTCCTGTCGGGCCGACGGTCGGCGACACAGTACGCCGTACCGAATGCGTCTGAGAGTGGCTTCCAGACTTGCTGATGGGCCCCCTCATTTATTTTATTTCTCCGGTAATTTTTTTTTTTAATATCTGGGAGCCCTCCTGATTGGACGCCGTGCAGCTCGGATGCGGAAGGCCGACGGGATGCTGGCGGACGGATCCGGCACGCTGAGAGCCGGACGCGGTTGGATATGTGGGAGGACAATAATTTTGCCACGTGTCATCGCTGGCGAATGATAGGCGTCCAGGTGGTTGTGTGACGCGTGGCAGAATCTGAGTGGTCGGGGCAAAGTGGGCGGTGGCGACGGGTAAAGCGGCAAGATGCCCGAGGGGGTGGTAATTGGAAGCTTTGGTAGAAAGGGTGCGGTCACAAGCGTGCAAACTAGCAGGGGGCGGTGGGTGGTGACCGCATGACCCCTCCGTACGGGGTGAAGTTTTGAGGCGGCTGGGATTGGCCATCAAAACGTCCTGGTGACATGCATCCTGACGTGGAGGATCCCCATTGGATGAGCTTAAAGGCAAATACTCGAACTTCGTGACTAGTGGACGGTCAATTTTCTTTTCTTTTTTTTTTGTTTTTTTTTTTGTTTTTTTTTGTTTTTGGGTTGGATTCTAGCAAGACGTGCGTTAAGGATAGCTGCGAGGGAGAGAGAGAGAAGGGGAGAGAGAGAGAGGGAGAGAGAGAGAGAGCGAGAGGATCGGAACTAGATCTGCGACTGCTGGAGAGATAGAGCGAGAGTGATGCATCTGGGGATCTCGAGGGATTGGGTAGCTGCGTAATGAGAGATAATGGTAGCTGCTGTGATTTGTAAGAAGAAAGAATTTCGCTTTTATTCGGCAAAGGAATGAGATGCCGCTGCAAAACAACGGAAGAGATGAGAATATGGGTAGTGGGTTCTTGTGTTTGCGTCGCAACTGGTGTGTTATTCCAGGAGGATTTTAGCGGTTAGTGAAAGCTGACTATTCTCGTTGAGTATTAGGATCAGGCGTTGGTTCATATCCTCTATTGGGTAGATAATAGGTGCGCAGTGAATGGGGACAGCTTGTGAATGCCATTGAAGATTTGTTGTTGGAACGTTGTAAATATAAGAAGCCAGACGGCCGTTGTTAACACTTTCTCTGAGTGGCGTTGCAAAGATGGAAAATCCAACCTCGACTGCCGTTGGTAGTACATTCCAGAAGTCAGATCTCGATAAGCTTTCGTTTGAAAAAGGCGCAATCAACTTGAACGTCTGGGATGGCCCGTGCAGCGAATACAAGCTCAACGGATGCGACGTCGCTGGTGTTGCTGAGTTTCTGCATCCTTGCAAGTACTGCCAATTCCAACCTCAGCATGAGTAAGTGTAGTGCTTGCTTTCTGAACATCCTGAGAAGATCTGAACCTTCTTCCTTGTACAGTTTCCACAAAATGAGTCTATGGCGTGATCATGTTCACGAAAACGATTTTGATAAGCTTAGTTCCTGCCAATGGATACATAATTTTAGGGCAAGATCTTGTTGCTAGTCACTTGATTTTCTATGAGAAAAGTAGAATTTCTATCAAACGTAAGCTACTTGCATATGTTTTTGGTGTCGGAGGATCGTATCGCTCCATAGTGCTTCCATATGCATGGTGGAATGAGCTTCTTTGTTATCGTACTGCAGCTATTGCACTGTCGATGCTGCATCGATCCGCGACGATGACATGCAAAATGGATTGGTGTGTACGCAATGCCGTGACAAAGAAAAGTCAGGGGGGAGCTTGTGCAAACTAAATCGGCAGGCAACGGGAGAAGTAGCTTGGGTTCCAAAGCGTAGAGCACAACAGACCATACATCAGAAAAATATGTTCTTGGTGAACGTGCCGCCTTGTTCTCAAACGAGTCCTGACATCCAGATGAAACAGCACAGATCACTCATTGGCTTTCTCCAAGAGCCACACCGAGATTTACGCCATAGAATAATGCTTCCGCCTAAAAAAAGAATATGCATGAATATGGAGCTTAGTGCAGCTCAACCCCGAGATCGAACCCTACGCTTAGCTGAAGAAGTATGCATGGCTTCAAAACATGCAGACCCTCCAACGTTCAGTATGGGCAATATCGATTGTGATGTAAAACATAATGTCCAAGGCGGGGCGCAGAAGATTGTGAAGCCTGTGGACACGACTTCAGGCAGCTGCATGTCAATGGACACGGACGGATCTACTAAGGACATGAAATCGTCAAAATTATTATTGAGACGCTATAAACTTCTTTCGGAGATAGTATAATCTACCTGTACAATATATACTCCTTTGATTAGGTTTATGTAAGCTTTTTGGCTTTCTATAATATTTGTACAGAGGGCATTCTGTAACAACTCCTCAACCAGACACAGACACACACACGGCTATTGAAAGCACAAGCTCCCACTATAAGCTTTCCTTTTTGTACACCTCATAACTGCTCGATGTAAATTGTGTACATACATCAGTTTATCTCTATATATCTACATATTTTGCAACCGGAAAATGCCTTCTTGCATGCTTATCAGTTGCAATCTTATCTATATGCAGTATTGATAGGAGCTTTCAGAAACTGCGATTCTTGTTGGTAGCATATTGTAGTTAGGGTTTGGATATATGGGTTCTCGGAGCTCAGCAGAAATCATTAGTAACATATTGCTTTTGCAGATATGTTATGGGTCTTCTGGGATCTTAACTTTTGTTGGAATTTGCGTAGAATCAATATTGTAAGAACGACCCAAAAAAAGACTGAATCTTCTCAATATTGCTAAGCTTTCGTGTAGTGCTCATGAAAACACAGACGAGATCATACAAACACACCATCGCTCCCTATCTCTTCAAATTTAACAAGAAAAATGGCATATTCCGCACGATCCAACAGCTTGGGATACCAAATCTCTTGAAGACACTTATTGGCACGAATATTTTAAACCCGCCTGCTTGGATGCCATTCACGAGTCAAAATCGCCACGTGGAAACTTTTCAAGTGTCTGGCGATGGAGACGTGGCAAAATCTAAGCGCTCCCTGGAAAATCCAACGGTCACGGGCTAAAAATCTCTTTAACATACTCAGTTTTGTTCTTTTTCCTTATTGTTTCATAGATTTCCTTTGATTTTTTATTTGCTTTTTTAGGGTTTTTCAGTCGACCCTTCACGCCTTTCAAACGAAGCCTTTTCTAAACGTCGAACTTCATTTGAAAGCAAACTTATGTGAGAAGGAAAAGTTTCAATTGAAAGGGACACACTCGCTGAAAGGTGTCGTGAAAGGCGTAATTTTTTCACACCTTACAATGGAATGAAAAATTGTACATGGAGGTGGAAATTAGAGGTCGCCTTTAAAAACAAGGCATTATGCAATCTCCCTATAATCCAATCACACAATTGACAATACATGGCCCTAATTTTGCATGGGTTAAATCTTTGTAGCCATATTTTAGGACACCGAATGCATCTTCGTTTCCAACGGGGGGCTCAAACCTGAGACCACAGTTTGAATACCAAGCCAACCACCTTAGCGAACCTTGTTCCAACCACCTCAACAAACCTTGCTAGATTGAATCACATAATTACCCTCATTTCTCTTCCAAGCCTTTAAGCCATTGGGCTATAACTTTTTGCATTGGTCAGCGAATTTTTAGTGACCTTTTTGTTAGGTAAAACAATGAAAACTTTGTGGCTAGCCATCAGGTTGGTAGGCCAAGCCATAAATAAATGACCCTTGGAATTAGTGAAAATTGTAGAATTATCTATCACTATAAGCTCGTCAAAAGCCACCAAAAGAATTCTTCTAAAAGTGGGTTTGTTATTCTTGTTCACACTCACTCCAAACTCATATGAAGTTAAAGGGATCATAGACTTAAAGCTGCTATAACATGATGACCAAAAAAAAGAGAAATGACGTGGAGATCCATTTTTTTCAAATTTTTTAAATTTTTTTAAAAAGTATCCAAATTTAAAATGCTTCAAATAAATATTTTGTAATCTTAAAAAAATGTTATATTTTGCAAGAAAATAATTCAAGCTACAAAAATTTGGTCAATAGATTTTCATAAATAACTTAAAATTATCTTATATGAAATAATAATACTATTCAAAATAAAATCATTCGATACACAACCACTAGAATAACTAAAAAATATATTTTGCTTATTTAAAACAAAAATTATAGTTTTTTCTTTCGAATTTTCAAAGTTTTTTAAATTACAATTCTTGTATATAAAAAAATAATTTTTACATTATGATAAAAATCAGTATTTAAAGTTTTAAATTTTAAAATTTTTACTTATACCTATGTAAGTTCATTGAATATTTGAACATTAAATAAACGCAAATGAAATTACTTTATAGTAATCGAGATTAAATGATTTGTGAGAATATTTAAATCACCTTGAAAAAAATCTTTCCATTTCTTTAAATTCCCAACGGTAATTTTTTCTATCAAAAAATATTATAAAAACACATCCAAAATTAAAATACTATAAACTAGACAAATCGTTACAATTTTAGTTTTGCTAATGATTATCAATGTTAAAATTTTTAAAATATTTCAAGTTCTTAATTTTAAATCCTTAAAAAACAAATTTAAGAACATTAAAATAATCAAAAATATTTCAAAATACAGTACATCCAAAAATATAAACGCAATTATTTTTTGAAACAAAAGAGAATTTATTATTTCCAAAAATCATCAAGGTCATTTACATCTTTTTCCTTTTCTTGAGTAGCCATTGTAGTTTCAAGTGACACTTCTTCTACAGTTTCCTCGACTACCGTAACCACATTATAATTTTGAACCAAGACATCAGCAAATTCTCCTTTATCGCCTACTTTTTCGCTAGCAGGAGGTTGGGGTTCCTTGGACAAGAAAATTACTGACTCCTCGCTATCTAAACTCTTTCCCACCTCAGATAGTTCATCTGACAAAAGTGAAAGAGATTTCATTCTCATTTTTACAAAATCAACTAAATTAGAATCTAAATCTACTATAGCAACATGTCTACCTTTTTTAACAACACATGCGCTCGTGGTGCCGCTACCGCTAAATAAATCCAAAACCCAATCAGATGGGTAAAAAAAAAATCAATTAAATGATTAATTAATTGTTGTGGCTTTTGGTAGAGACAAGCCACGGAACCCGTCATTGGATTCTTCAGTTTCTTGGTCACGGCAGGATACTTGAACAAGTTTCCAAAACTTGTTAGTCCAAAAGTGTTGTAATGAAGTATCGAGTGTTTGCAATCCAAAGAATAATAACCGATGGTTATGTATTCTATTTCATTGCAAAGTTGTGCTCCTCCCGAGTTCCTAACATTGGGCTTGTACCTAACATGGAATATTACAAGTAAAATAAATAAAAAAAATTAACTTTAAATTAAAAAATTTCAAATATTGTCATGAATTAAAATACGAATTAATAATTCAGGAACTTAAAAACTTACCACACAACATTTTCTGTTCCGGCATTACAGAAAGTTAATAGAGCTTTTTGTACTGAAGCTGACTGCCAAGAAGAATGAAAAATAATAACTCTCCAAATTGGAGAAGTTGTGACTTCGAGAAAACCCTGCATGAAACTATGGATTTCAGTGAGTTTGAAGGGGGAATCGTCATTTTATGATTCCTTCAACTGAAATCCATATGGTATATCGGCAATGCAGAGTGTATAAGGCCTTTTCTTTAAAAAATTTGAAATATTTCTGCAATCGCCCTCCTCAACTGAGTAAAAGCATGGCTGATCATCGACACTTTTGGGAAGGTAGGTCTCTAATGGATCCTCTTCAGCAATGGTCTCACCCCGTGCTAATCTCTCTCTGTCTTTTTTTTTTTTTTTTCTGCTTTTGCCTTCAGAATATGTCTCTTGAATTGCTCTAGAAGGACTTTGTTTTTTCTTATCTTCGGGAGATTGAAAAACAAAAAGCTATGCTTAGCATGGGAGACATAAAATATAAAACAAAATAGGAGACTTAAAGTATCAAAAAGAAATAATTAAATAAAGAAAAAACTATGCTTAGCATAGGAGACATAAAATATAAAAAAGAAACAATTAATAAGCACCTATGCTAAGCATGGGTGAAATAAATACCATTTTTTAAACAAAATAAAAAATGGAGTCAAAGATTCATTTTGGCTGCTCAGAGGATAAAGCCTCTGGCACTCTTCGAAATCTTGATAATTTAACCATGTCACAAGGGCTTCTTGAACTTTCATAAATAATTTATGCCTGTATTTAAAAAGTATAATTGTTAAAAATCCAACAAAATCATGAAAATCATTTTATTACGAAAAGCAAGCTGAAAAATATTATCATATTTTGTAAGGCTCTGTCTGTCTCTTGAGCACAAAGTGCTTTCAGCTCTAGTTGATTCACATGCTCTACTTTGGAGACTCTCATGTATTCTTTGTGAAAGAACCGGATTCTTTGTATGACGGTCATCTTCATCCGATAATCTTGATCAATTTTATGGTCCCAAGCCAATAATTTGGCTTCTTCCACTGTCAAGCCAGCAAATGCAATTGCACTCACAGTTCGAAAGGAAGGAATATGGGGATACTCTTGAGATAACTGTTTTCAGGCTTGTAAACTATGTATGCCCCCAAGAACAAAAAAAATGGCATGAATCTAATAAAGAAAAATTAAAATTCAGTAGAGGTTTCCTTCTCTGCATCCGACCGTCAGCAACTTGTTATTGGGTCTATAGATGGCCTATCACACTGATTTATATCTAAAATCAAAGTTGTTTTTTTAATTTCTTTTGTTTTATAAATTTCTTCCCTTAATTGAACAAGCTTCGAGCTATCTTGTAAGGCGCGGATGGAAGCACCAGGTAAAGACATCGACGGTTCAGTCACAGCTTTCTTGCTTTCAGTTGATGGAATGGACTTGTGGCGATGTGTAGCCATGGTATTTGGGCATGACTTGGGACTAGTAGGAGAGGACTCAAAAATATTATGTGATTTTTTTTTTTTGAGATGAGAGACAACTACAGTATCATCCTCAACATTTTCAAAGGCTGGCTTTGTGACTTGAGCAGTGGTAGAAGCAGGCTTGTGAGGTCCAATAGATACACCTTTTGAACTTCGTAATGAGTAGACCGGATCTTTCCCCTCAACAATAGCAGCTAGCACCATTTTTAAGCATTGCTTCATGCTCTGGACAGAAACAAAAAACAAGTTTAAAATATAATGAGTGAAGGCATTTGTATTGGCCATGCTCTCAACACATGACAACTCAATTTACAAAAAGGTTTTCCACTTAGAAGTTCGTGGAATTTTATATTTAGGTAAGCACTATGCTAAGCATGGAAAACTTGTAAACATACATGAATGAATAAAAATAGGTTTTATAATTACACACCAAAGTAACTAGAGCTTTATCAAAATAAGTTTTGATGGCCTCGTCTTGACAAAGTCAAATCTTTATCATAGTCTCGTTCAGAATGAAAATAGAACGAGACTTATCCGTCTCCTTTACAAGCACGTTCACAAAACCTTCTTCCTAATCCTCATCTGGTTAATCAGCAAGCAATTTTCTTTGAATTTTGAACTGTGAGTCTCCCTTGCCAGGCTTTTCAGCTAAATGAATAAAAAGCTCAAACAGCTTTGTGTTGTTGACCCCTTTGGTGAAGTAGTACATGAACTTTTTCTTATCCTTCAGTGGAATATCTTGAGGTTTATCCGAAATTTTAAAAGAAATCCTCAACATTTCGAAGATTATCACAGACAATTGAGAATCTGCAGAGAGAAAAATTCTTTAGAAAAATTTCAAACATTACCTTAATGAAAATACTGAAAACTTTAAATAGACAGGCAGTTTTTGTGAAAAATCTCTAAAAATCATAACTAAATTTTGCAATTTCTGTAAAATTTAACTATAAATTCAGCACATTTTCTTACTAAAATGTCTCAAAAATTTCACTTTTCACAGACTGAGCCTTGTAATACGAGTAATGACCTATGTTGAGCAGGGTGAGGCCCCATTTAGCATATAACTTTGTTGAAATTAGATTGACTCCTAAACCTCCATCCATCACGGCTGCCTCTCATCCAAATTATTTATGTTGTATCGGCATGGTGATATTTCTCTGCTCACTCTCCCAAGATGCTCCTACATTGAGTACTTTGTTTGATTCTTCAAAACTGACACAAAATAGTGGTTCTTGGTAGACTATTGGTTCTTTCTTGGTCAATCTCTCGGCTAACACTTCTTTTGCTTGAGGCACCAATGTGAAAGATTCAACTAGTTTCATCACATTTTGCAATATTTCCATATTTGGCATATTGAGGCTAAAACTTGTTTTAGACTTAGAGATTGACTTTTCAAAGTTCATTAGTCTAAATTTCATTTGAATAAACACTTTTTGAAAGTGTGGGAAAGATAGAATGCGAGTTTGAGTCGATTCAATTTGAATAAGTTGGGTACATTGAATCTAGACCCAAAATTGGTAGGGTTAGCATTTTGGTGGGGAAGCCAAGTGGCCAAATAGGGTTTGGACCTGTTATAAAAGGATGTAACTCGTGGAGAGAGTCATCTTCTCTCTTCTCTATCTCATTTCATGCTTATACATGGTTCTCTTGGGTTCTACTATCCATTGGTGCACTATCTTGGTGATTGCTTGCAATTCCATGTGTAGAATGATCTATATTTGTTATTTTTGGATCCACACCTGTGAAATACAGTAGCTTGCTGGTTTTGTACGGACAGAAACAGTACATAATCATTTCATTCAAGTTTGATCAAGTTCTATTAGTGTTTGCATCTCAAATTGTGTGTAGATGCTGATTTTTCTACATTGGTGAAATTGGTAGTGTATCTCTCTTTCTAACCAAAGATCATTCAAGTAGATTGGATCTTAAGGATCTGAAATCTTTCACATGGTATCAGAGCTTGTGTTTCAGGTTATGAAGGAGGAAATCAGATCTATCAATGATTTGGTGAAGATATCAAGTATAGAGCATGCTAGAGAGGATTCTACACCAAAATCGGATTTTTTGCTTTTGTAGATTGGATCTTTTGTAGATAAAAACACTAAATAGGTCAATATACTTGTTCAATTCCGATTTTTGAATTCACATACTGGATTTGGCCGATTTTTGGATCATTGGTTCAGCCTAAGTGGTGGCTTATAGATTGCATATCAAATTTTCAGCAAATGCATGTAGATTTGGAATAGTCAATTTTTTGTGATTTTGTCAAAACCCAACCCTAAATTTGATTGGATCTCTAGATAGTGAGGTTACTGGACTTCATTTGAGTGTGTTTCAATCTTAGGAAGTGGCAAAAGTCATTAGATTGAGGATAGATCATAGGTTGATCAAGATTCCATGATTCTATGTGTTGATTTGCTTGGATAAGTGCTAGAAGAGAATTTGTGAGATAGTTTCAAATCTTGATGATTTCTTTTGAAAGCATTTGTTGTTGTTCAAAGGAGTGCTTTGTGCATTGAAGCAGGTTGAAAGAGAAGATCAGGTCATTGCTACATGGCAACCTCAATTGGAGTCATGTTGGAAGCCATTGATAGGCTTACCTCAAGTAACTATTCATTATGGAAAGTGAGGATGGAGTCACTTCTTGAGATGAATGATGTTTTGGATATTGTTGTAGGTTTGGAGGAGAGACCAGCAACACAACAAGATCAATTGAGGTATGACAAGAGGGCCAAGAAGGCTCTACACATGATAAAAATGAATGTTACCAATGAACTTCTCAAGGAAGTTGGTAAGTGCACATCATCTTTGGAAGCTTGAAATTCATTGAAGAAGCTTTATGAATCTAAGTCTACTTCTAGAGTGTTGACTCTAAGAAGGAAAATCTTCTCTTGTTTGCAAAAGAATGAAGAAAGTCCAAGTACTTTTGTTTTGAGAATGAAAGCATTGAATGATGAGTTAGCTTGCATAGATGAAAGCATTAAGGAAGGAGAGCTTATTCAAGTGATTCTTAATGGCTTGTTGGATGCTCATGCTAACATTGTTCAAAGTATTGCTATTCAAAAGACTTTGCCAAGTTTGATGGATCTTCAAGAGATCTTGATCAATGAGGAATATAGGCTTCAAGCAAGAGGTGGATCTACATCAACACTTCAAGAGGATGCTATGTTCACAAAGGGCAAATTCAAGGGCAAAACCAAAAGAAAGTGGTCTAAAGGGCAAGATCAAGTGGATGCTTCTTCAAGTGGCAAAATGAAGGATAGATCAAAGCTCAAGTGCTTCTATTGTGGCATCAAAGGACACTTTGCAAGTGAGTGCTACAAGAAGAAGATAGATCAAGGAGACAAGCAAGGTAATCTTACTCTTGATGAGGATGGTTTGGATGTGCAAGATGCAAATGATGATGCTTTTGTGATGTCTTCATGTATGCTTGCTAATGATGGAGATTTAGATCCTTGGTGGATTGATAGTGGAGCAACTTCACACATGATTTTTCACAAAGAGTACTTCACTTCTTTGTTGGCATATGGAGATGACAAGAGGGTGATCTATACGGCCAATGATGGTGAGTGTGCAATCAAAGGGATTGGCACAATTCCTATTTCTCTCTCTACAAATAGGAATGTTCATTTGGAGGATGTCTTGTTTATTCCATCTATTACCAAGAATTTGCTTAGTGTGAGTCAAATGCTAAGTAAGGGCCTCAAGGTGGAGTTTGATGGAGATGCTTGTTTGATCAAAAGGAAGGATGTCTTGATTGGAAAAGGTAAAAGGCAAGGGAAGTTGTTCAAACTTGATGTTTGTGTTATTGCTAACCAAGTTGGATGTGTTGCAAGGGAGCAGATTTCTATTCAAGAGGTTTGCCACAAAAGGATGGGACACCTCAACTTCAAGTCATTGGAGGTAATGGCAAGGAAGAAGGTTGTGATTGGTCTTCCAAGTTCCTTAAGTAATGACAAGCATGTTTGTGAGTCTTGTGCTTTGTGTAAGTCACATAGACTACCTTATAATAGATCTATTTCTAGATCTACAAAGCCTTTTCAACTTGTACATTCAGATATTTATGGATTTACTACAATTAGAAATAGTGGAGCTAAGATGTATGCAACATTCATTGATGATTTTAGTAGATTTTGTTGGATCTATCTACTAAAGAGCAAGGATGAAGTGTATGATGTCTTTGTCAAGTTCAAAAATGCAAGGGAGAACCAATTTTCCATAGCGATCAAGTGCTTGAGAGGTGACAATGGTGGTGAGTACATATCTAACAAGTTCAAGTCCTTTTGTGATGAGCATGGGATCAAGAGGGAGTATACAACATCAAGGACCCCACAACAAAATGGAGTGGCTGAAAGGAAGAATAGAACTTTATGTGTAAGTGCTAAAAGTGCTAATCTTGACAAACCATTTTGGGATCAAGCTTTGTTGTGTGCCAATTTCTTGTGCAATAGGTGGCCAAATGCTATTTTGGATGGAAGGACACCTTTTGAGATGCTATTCAAGAGGAGGCCGAGTGTCAACTTTCTAAGAACCTTTGGATGCACATGCTATGTCAACATTACTCTTGATGATAGGACCAAGGAGGATCCATCTTCAAGAAGAGGTATTTTTGTTGGATATAATGAGGTGAGTAAAGCCTACAAGGTTTACATTCCTTCTACTAACAAAGTGATTGTTGGTAGAGATGTCATTTTTTATGAGGGAAACATTCCAAAGGTGTCTTTAAGCATGATTGATGGTAAAGCAGATGGATCTAACATTCTTGATGTTGATGAGAAGGATCCTACTTTGGATGGTGGTGATGATGGACCTTCATCAAGTCAAAAGCCAAGGAGAACATCAAGAGAAAGACAAGTACCTTCAAGGCTCACATATGATCAAAAGAGTAAGCAAGTAGTTTCTGGAAATTATGTTGCTTTCCTAACCTCTTTGGATGAGCCTACAAGTGTAGATCAAGCAAGGAAAGAAGAGGAGTGGATCCAAGCAATGGATCTTGAGTATTGATCTCTTATGAAGAGTGGAACATCTTTTGGAAGATCTTCTTGTGTACATGGAGCTATGCAAGTGGATGGATGTTATCTTGCTGTAAAATCAAGTATTGGATCTAGAAAACAAATATTGTTCAATGACTTTGATGATCAAGTTGAAGATCAAGAAATTGATCTCAAAGCGCTTCAACTAGTCAAAAGGGAAGTTGGCAATTTGGAGCTAGTCAAGAGCATCAAAGGAGAGGTAATTGGCAAAGGTGTTGTGGATATATTTTTGCAGCATATTGAAGACTCAAGTAAGGTCAAAGGAGCAGCAAGGAAGTGTTGTTCAAGTTTACTTTACTTGTTCTATCTCATGTTTGAGCAATTTCATGTGGATGTGTGCAAATTGTCAAGATATGGTAAAACTAGCTACATTGGTGAGCATTGTTTTGATGTTGGATTTGTACTAGCATTCTTGGCTGATTTTGCTGATGGAAATGAAGCTATTGGAGGTTCATTATTTCACTCATTCATGGTCAACTCATCAAGGTATGATGGTATCTTGAGGCAAGATGAAGATGGAGGCTCATTCATGGAGTATCATGGTGGATACAAGGCAACAAAGGACAAAGGAGGAGGAGACATGCAAGCAAAAGTTGATCACTCACATTTATTGTTTGTTTGCTATATTTTTCCAGAGAGTTCAGAGTTGGAAGCATGGTGGAATCATCTCACTTACATTCTATTTGATTCTTCATGTTCTAGTCACATTTTTACATGTAAAATTGATGTAAGAAATAGTGAAGCATCCCAAGTGGACACTATTCTCTTTATCAATTATGGTTGTTTCTATTTTGAGCATTACATGATCATTGAAAGAAGGTCTATTCTTAGGAAGAAGATCATTCTTATGATGGATCAAAGTTCTATTGTCAAAAACTATGCTAGGAGCAAGCATATTGAGATACAATATCATTTTGTGAGGGAGCGAGTCATTGCAAAGGAGGTGGAGCTTCAACATGTGTCTTCAAGGGAATGTGTAGCTGATATCTTCACCAAAGCATTGGAAAAAGGCTTGTTCAGGAAGCATAGGACTTCACTTGGAGTATTATCAAAGTCTATGCTAAAACTAGTTGAAGAGGGAGTGTGAAAGATTCAACTAGTTTCATCACATTTTGCAATATTTCCATATTTGGCATATTGAGGCCAAAACTTGTTTTAGACTTAGAGTTTGACTTTTCAAAGTTCATTAGTCTAAATTTCATTTGAATAAACACTTTTTGAAAGTGTGGGAAAGATAGAATGCGAGTTTGAGTAGATTCAATTTGAATAAGTTGGGTACATTGAATCTAGACCCAAAATTGGTAGGGTTAGCATTTTGGTGGGAAAGCCAAGTGGCCAAATAGGGTTTGGACCTGCTATAAAAGGATGTAGCTTGTGGAGAGAGTCATCTTCTCTCTTCTCTATCTCATTTCATGCTTATACATGGTTCTCTTGGGTTCTACTATCCATTGGTGCACTATCTTGGTGATTGCTTGCAATTCTATGTGTAGAATGATCTATATTTGCTATTTTTGGATCCACACGTGTGAGATACAGTAGCTTGCTGGTTTTTTACGGACAACAATAGTACATAATCATTTCATTCAAGTTTGATCAAGTTCTATTAGTGTTTGCATCTCAAATTGTGTGTAGATGCTGATTTTTCTACATTGGAGAAATTGGTAGTGTATTTCTCTTTCTAACCAAAGATCATTCAAGTAGATTGGATCTTAAGGATCTGAAATCTTTCACAACCAACTTAAGAAATTATCCCAATGTAATATCCATCTTGCTAGATAGAATATTTACAATCAGTTCTATTTGTGGTGCTTTAGGTTCAGTCATCTTGAAGGGTTCTTCCGGATGGTGCAACTTAGTGTTAACATCCATTCACGGATTATGTAAATCCAATGGCGGCATAGTTGAAGAATGAATTTCTATTGCGGCTTTGGTGGCTTTCAATCTCCTCTTCTTGTAAGTCTTTGATCCACTGTCTCATGTTGTTGTATTTCTTCTTCTCGGAGTCGAGATTCGGATACACCCCTGATGCGGTAGGTAGATTAGTAGTTGGTACAGATTTAGTAGGTGTTGGATCAACAACAACTCCTTTCTACTTCTAAGCTCATGTGACAACCATCAATGGTGCACTTGGTTCAATAGGTTGAACTATTGGCCCTTGCTTAATTGTAATCATATTCAAAGGAGCAGTTACAAGCGGTGGTTTTGGTCTTGCTGGACAGTTCTTGTAACAATGTCCATAACCGCATTCTCAAAAAAATGGAGTAAACTTTTCTTTATTCGTACATTCGACAATTCTGTGATTTTCTCCACATCCAAAATATCCAAGTGGTGCTCTAGCCCACTGTCTAGACTGTTGTTGTTGTGAAGCAACATCGATAGTGTATTGCTCTGAAGAACCAATATCTTGTTCAGTATTGTAATTCCATTGGTTACCAACCGAAACTGGTTCCATCGTATTCGCAGAAGTATTATATTGTATTTGCAATACAGGTGAATAATCAAATGGTTCTTGCAACTACGTACTTCTAAACCATTAGAAAACAAACAAAATGATCAGATTAATCTACAAAATTGAACACGAAACAAGAAACTGATTATCTATTAGCATAATAACAGTCCAAAGATCAAGAAACACCCATCTCTTGATTCTTGGATAGCCCAAGAACCTCAAGAACTCAAATTTAGATGATGAACCAAACGTTGGCATTGACTATAACATCTACAACTATTGCATCTACGAGTGTTAATACAACAACTGAGTTGATGATAGATGAATTTAAAAAACTTGCCCAAAAGCAACCAATGCAGTTAAAGAAGATGCAATCCCAGTATTGGCAGATTCCAAGGAATCCCCAAGATGCCGAACTGAGCTGTATGAAGAGCACCTCTCACCCTAGACCGAGGAGGTCTCAGAAGGAAGAGAAGAGATAGAAGATGAGAGCCGAGAAATACTAGCTAGGTATACAGTTCTACGTTATGTGAGCCTCATGGTGAATCCCAAAGAAGGAATGACCTAGTAGGAGCTAGTATCATTTCTAGGCATTGTAATAAATGTGGACCCTCTTAAATAAATTAGAGTGAGCCACCTTTTGATGGTGACCTCTAGTGGAAGGGCTAATTCCACTTGAAATATGTAGACTAGTGGAATTGCCACTTAGGTTCCACATGGGCAGCCTCTTGGTCTTTTTAAGATACCCCCTCTCTTGTGAGGGAGCTTTACTTGTAATGTCAATTGCTCTTGTTGAATAAAAAAGATCCTCCACGAGTTCTTGGCATTCTTGAAGCTCCTTGTTCATGACAACTTTCTTGAGTGATTCTTTTATGAACATGCACTTCCATTTCTTGAATGTGGTTGTGGATTAGAGTGGAATACATTAAATTTCTTGCTTTCTTTCATTTTGTAATGTGGATCAGAGTGGAATAGATTTCTTGTCTTGTTTAATATAGTTTTAGCATTCAAGTAAACTAAACAGGCTGAGATTGTCGTGTAGATCTTGCATATTCTTCACATCTCAGTTCTTGATGTTCTTGGGCTATCCAAGAATCAAGAGATGGGTGTTTCTTGATCTTTGGATTGTTGATAGATAATCAGTTTCTTGTTTCTTGTTTAGTTTTGTAGATTAATCTGGGCATCTTGTTTTTTTTCTAATGTTTTAGAAGTAGATAGTTGCAAGAACCGTTTGGTTATTCACCTATATTGCACACAGATCTTTTGATGAATGGTTTTCAGTTGCATGTGAAATTGTGTGCATGTATCTAGAGTGAACGAATCCTAATCATCCCACTGACAGCCTGGGAAATGTGCCTGAAATGAAGAGAAACCCTTATGTCTGAACCGGCTTAATCTCAGAAGATATCACTTAACGAGCCAATTACCTAGAACGGGAATAAACTCCCGATTTTCAAAGACAAAAAAATCAAGAAGGTCAAAAAAATTGATAGATCACAACAGGCACAGGCCCAACAAGTCCATATCCTTACGGACACGTCAACATATTTCACTACTACGGACCTGATGGAGATAAGCAAAGATGAAGATGACAAAGATCAGTCAGGAGGAATTCAGAATCCACTGGCTAAGGTCACCACCACCACCCTAACCACTCCGCCCATCATTCCCACAACCACCATCTCAACTAACATCATCCCTCCATCCTTGCCATTGCCACCTTCACGTCCTCATATGTTTTGGACTAGCACCACCTTTCCATACCCCTGATCAATACCCGACCATTTCTAATCCTGAAGGGCTCTCATAAGCGGCCAAACATTCAATGATTAGCCTGTCCGAGTCCAGTTACCACATGCATTGGCTGGTAAGTCAACAACAGGTGCTGGAAAATAAGGTCAAACATCAAGACCAGACAATTGCCGATGAGCAGGAAAAGCTAATTAAAAAAACAAAAAAAGAGACAGAGGAGATGAGGCCGCGATGGCCAGGCAAATAACAAAGTTAAAAGAGGTTCATCAACAACTTGAGCACCAGATGGCCCAGATCAACCAATCATGAGAAGGATCATCTGGCGCGATGATAGTTGATGCCCCTCTTGTTAAGCCCGAAGATATACAATTTCAAGCTCCACAAGCTCCATCCATCCGGATGGAGAAGTATATATGGCTGATTTAGGAAAGAAAAACCGAAAAGAGAACTTTTGAGAATGTTGCGACAAAATAGACAAAGATCATTCTTGAGTCCCAGAAGTAGTTAGAAGAGGTGACAAAGACCTTGCAGCAAGACTTTGACAAAGTGAACCAGCTTTGGAACACGACGTGCAAGGCCCAAGTGGAAGCCTCAGAGAAAAAATGAAGGGACGATGATGGAGATGACAGAGCAGGCAATAATGACGGGCAAATCCAGCAGCACGATGGTAGTTCTTGTTTGGATGACAAGAGAACCAAGGCTGCATCTGGAGCTTTCTCTCTTCCCCCTCCTACCTTCAAACCTCCTTCCTATTCTGCTTTTAATTTATTCGAAACTTTTATTTCTACTTATCCCATTCCTTCACCTTCCCCCTTTCAACCTCCTCCTCCTAACCGACTTTTGAGACCTTCTCAAGGACCTGCTGAGACGTACAAGGCCCGACGGGACGAGTTCTTAAAATAGCTCAGTTCCCCCTTGTTCGATGTACAATTTGTTGAATCCGGCTCCTCCTAAACTAGTCATTCCCATGCCTCTCTCTCTAGATCACACCATCATTGACCTCCCCAGAAACTAACACCGACATTGGTGGCGATGATGACCCCCTGTCTGATCTGCCAGAGACTAGAAGATTCTCATCCAAACCTGTGGATGCGGACAAAGTTGAGCCTTCCACAAGCAAGCGGACAAAAGAGAGCATCGATAATTCTAGGAATTTCAGAGAGCACGTAATGGATGATCTGAGATTGTAGTTGCTAGATTTCAGACACAAATATAAATCTAACACTGATCTGTGCGTAAGGGAAAGTGCCGAATATTGTAGATCAATGGCCTTCCTGATGAATCAAGAATGTTTTCGGGATCGTAGCTTAGATCCAATTCGGATCAATCCCAATGTGGCTCTCCAGTCTGAGGACGATCATGAAATGATGGCCCGACTTTACTACAGAGCGGCCTTTATGTCCTCCCAGTACGTTACAATGATAGAAGACTAGCAAGAGTTTGGATTTATCAAGAAAGTGTGAGAGTTCTGGGGCTACTTTCCTTCAAAAGCAAGCTCCACTTCCAAGTATTTAGTGCCCTAGGAAAGAAGATGAGCTAGCAAAAACAGACTGCAAGGCGACAAGATGAGCAGGACTCGCAGGAGGTTCTCAAGCGCATTGAGATGTAGAGGCCGTTGAGAGATCTCCAATTTTGCAACAAATAAGCACTTGGTTTTATGGAAGCGACTGAAGATCCACACTTTTTCAAGCGCCAAGCAAAACCACGTCATTCTACATGTGTTGTAGTGGGTCCTGCAACAGATTAGGAGAGGATGATGTTGGCAGATTTCAAAGAATCCCCATGATGCCGAGTTGAGCTTTATGAAGAGCACCTCTCACCCTAGACCGAGGAGGTCTCAGAAGAGAAGAGGTAGAAGATGAGAGCTGAGTATGAGATCTAAGAAATACTAGCTAGGTATACAATTCTACGTTATGTGAGCCTCATGGTGAATCCCAAAGAAGGAATGACCATGTAGGAGCTAGTATCATTTCTAGGCATTGTAATAAATGTGGACCCCTCTTAAATAAATTAGAGTGAGCCACCTTTTGATGGTGACCTCTAGTGGAAGGGCTAATTTCACTTGGAATTTGTAGACTCGTGGAATTTCCACTTGGGCTCCACATGGGCAGCCTCTTGGTCTATTTAAGAGGGACCCCCTTGTCGAATCAGTCTCGTTCTTACCAATCGACTAATTAGTTTTAATCTTCATCCATTGTTTATCCAGTTCTGGAGATTTTTCCATGTTTTTACACAGTCTTCAGAATTACAAGTGTTTTTACACAGTCTGTAGAAATACACAAAGTTTGACAACAGTGTCACATTTTTCGCCTGACAAGAATCTCGTGTAAAAATGTAGTGTTTTCTTTTTCGCATTTTTTGCCTGTCAGGAATCTCGTGCAAATATGCAAAGTCGCATTTTTTCTTTTTCTAAAGTGTCTCAAATGTTAAGGAAATGACTCTGGCAAAGTGTGGGACAAACCTAAATGAGATTTTAAGGCACTGTCAAGTTTTTTGCAAAATCCCGACACTGTCACCTTTTTGTGACAGTGTTGCCTATGGCTGTTTTAGTTCATTTCTGTAGAGTGACAGTTTTGGTTCATTTATGTAGATAGAATGTTTACGACCAATTTCCACTGCTTATCAGCAATCAATGACAAGGAACCGGATGGATGCCAGTGGATCACCAGCCAACTGCGATCGTAATTGACGACCTAATTTCTTAGTATAAATAGTTGTTCATATTCATATGGTTTTCAAGTTATGATCAAGCATTTGAATAGTTAGCTCTGTCTCTCTCAAGCCTGCGAGCTTGAACACTCTTGAGCATTCTAGCTCACTTCTTAGAGCATTCATGTTGTTGCATTTTTACTTGTGTTGTCGCACAGTCTGCATATTTACATGTAAAATAAGACAGAAGAACAAAACGCGACTGTCTGCATAAATACAAGTGAATTTCCACAGATGAGAAAGGTGAAAAATGTGACACTGCCCTACAAATGTCAAATGTGCCCTTCACGATTTAAGGTACCCTATAAATCAATTTTTAAGGCATTTGTCAGAGTGTCACATTTTTCGCATCTTCATCAACGTTCACTTTAGCGGAGGCTGACGTCGCGGCCTTCTCATGCTCATTCCATGCACTGTTCAAATAGATTGGACAATGACAGTAGCCACCCATGATCTCCCAGTGGATGTACTTTCTTAATCTGCACACCTGTAAAATTATGTATATATATTGAATACCATCTGCGTATTCAAAAATAAGATGAGAAACAAGCATCAAGTGTATGAAGCAATACATAGCATCAAAAGCATATTAGAGATAGACAAAGTAGATGCTTTCGTGCATCGATTCTTTGTATTGTCAGTAATAGGCTTATCACTTTTATATATTGGATTGGCTTTGTGAAGCATGCGGTTTTGTCCGCTATTGTCTTGTGCTCACTTGCATTACTGACCTGTATATTTTGCTATACTTAATCTGATTACTGCTCTGATTGTTCTGCGTTTAGATTTGTGTCAATATTGCTATGTTTTTCTACATTTTGTCTGACTTTCTTATTGCTTAATCTGGTAGTCTGTTCTTAGCGAATTATTATTAGTCTAGCTATTTGTAACTAATATTTAGTCTTGTATTTCGCGACTAATTTGCGACGGATTATCAGTCGAGCTCAGTCTAGCACTTCGTGAATAATTCATGACTGATAAATTGTCTAGCTGTTTGCGACAAATAATCATTCTGATGTTTTGATGTTTCCCGTGTTTTTACACAGTCTACAGAACTACAAGTGATTTTACACAACCTGCAAAAATACATGGAGTTTGACAACAGTGTCGCATTTTTCGCCTAACAGGAATCTCGTTTAAAAATGCATTGTCGTCTTTTTTGGCTGTCAGGAATCTCGTGCAAATATGCAGAGTCACATTTTCGCTTTCTCTAAAGTGTCTCAAATGTTAAGCAAATGACTCTAGCAAAGTGTGGGACAACCCTAAATGAGATTTTAAGGCACAAAATCTCGACACTGTCATCTTTTTGCGACAGTATCACCTGTGGCTGTTTTAGTTCATTTCTGCAGAGTGACATTTTTGGTTCATTTATGCAGATAGACTGTTTACCCAATTTTCACGGCTTATCAACAATCAATGATAAGGAACTGGATGAATGCCAGCAGATTACTAGCCAAACTGGCGATCACAATTGAGGACCTAATTTCTTAGTATAAATAGTTGTTCATATTCATATAGTTTTCAAGTTATGATCAAGCATTTGAATAGTTAGTTCTGTCTCTCTCAAGCTTGTGAGCTTGAACACTCCCGAGCATTCTAGCTCACTTCTAGCTCAGTTCTTAGAAATTGCTATTGCATTACTGCTTATCAGCATTGCGCTTAATTCAGACCGCTCAGAGATAGCATAGAGTACGAGGCTTCAATCCGCAACTTATTGTACTCATTTATTTTCAGTCTAAATCAATACTATCTTTTATTGCGTTCAGCTTCGTCTCAGAATGTATGCGTTTCTGTAGTTCTTCGCGACTAATTATTTGTCTTATGATTCGTGACTAATTATTTGTCTAGCGTTTTGCGACAAATTATTTGTCTGATAATTTTCAATGCTTAATCGTTTGGCTACGTAATTACTGTAGTACTGATGATTCCAAAGTTAGTTACTATAAGATCAAACGTGATTTCTATAACTATTATTTTGTTTGAAATTGATAGGCGTAGTCATGCATTGAGAAAGATGAAGATAGTTTATTCTGCCATGCACAAAAAGTTTTCTTTCTAGACACTCGACTTATTTTCATTCATTTCTTTTCGAGTTCGTTTCTTTTCGAGTTTGACCTATCTTCACAACACCACTTTCCGACACCACTCTCTTGTGAGGGAGCTTTACTTGTAATGTCAATTGCTCTGGTTGAATAAAAAAGATCCTCCACGAGTTCTTGGCATTCTTGAAGCTCCTTGCTCATGACAGCTTTCTTGAGTGATTCTTTTATGAACATGCACTTCCATTTTTTGGATGTGGTTGTGGATTAGAGTGGAATAGATTAAATTTTCTGCTTTCTTTCATTTTGCAATGTGGATTAGAGTGGGATAGTTTTTTTGTCTTGTTTAATGTAGTTTCAACATTCAAGTAAACTAAACAGGCTGAGATTGTGGTATAGATCTTGCATATTCTTGACATTCCTTTCTAATCCTCTTAGGTAGACCTACTAAGAACCACATAATCATAGTGTCATTTTTAACAGTTCAGAATCACACTCAGATCGGAGATGTTTGACTCGTTCAATGTAATCTCCACACTTTCCATCTTTCCCATTTTAATTTTACTTAAGTAGGAAAGGATCTTTCAAAAAATTTCTGGGTTTAAAGTTGTAATTAGGCTAGCTTTAACTACTTCCCAATCCATATGTTCAATTGCATCTTGGTTGTAGAACCAATCTTGTACCGCTCCAGTTAAGGACATAGGAAATAGCCTAAGTTTATCTTGTGGAAAAACTTTGCCATAAACCTCACATGATTCAGAAAAGGTTTTGAGAAATCTAACTGCAACCCATTATACTTTGGCAACTCTAGCTTGTGGAATAACAATCGGAGGACCAAGTAGCTCAGATTCAATATCTGAATCAAACATTCTTCCAAATCACTTCAGAACAATGAGATTGGATCTAGATTCTTTACCTAATCCTATTTGATCTATAAAACTTTTGTCACTTAATTTCAATCAGATTTGGATTTTGAAAAAAAATATCTTGATCAAGCGATCAACACTTCTAGAAATATAAACTTCTCATATTCAATGGTAAACTATAACAGAATCTTCCAAAAATTTGATAGTAGCTAGATCTGATAGATCAAAACTCAAAAATAGGTTTCACGACTATTTTGGATTAAAAAATCACATATCTTACTATATTTGACAAATCTGGAAAAACTAACCTTCGCATGATTGACAGTAGGTATATCTGATAATGATTATGCTAGAGTAGAACTGGCGAAGGTTCTTGTTTGGCGAATAATGATTTTTTGTAGCTTGGAGAGGATTAAGATAGACTTTTTGGATCATCCTGATGGATCTAACCTTCGCTGACCTCAAAAATGATAGATTGCTGTATTTAGAAATCTCAAAGAAATTGGTGAAGGTTCTGGTGAATGATCAAGAGTGATATTGTTATTTTTACAAAAAAAAACACTTTTTTTGACAAAAAAAGCTTAGTATAACAACTCACCTTGACTTAACATTTGCCCAACTTACTGACTACGAAAACTAGTATGATGGACTGATTGTGACTCTGGTGAAGGTTCTGGCAAAGGTCCCTCTCAGAGAACTGATATTCTTGTAGAAAGTTGTAAAACTTTCTACAAAAAGTTAACAACAACTAGCGATACGGTCACTTTAGCCTTCTATTATTGAAGTCAACCTGCGCCGACCTGGCTACAAATAGATCTGGGTCAGCAGATCTAGGTAGAGTAGACCAAGCGAAGGTTGGTTTTCTATATTTTTTTGTTTTTAGAGGATTTTTTAATTTTTTTGGTGGTTTTTGTTCAGTTTTTGGAAATCGACTGAGAAGTAGCCTTCGTCCTTCAAAATGTAGTTTCATCATGGTGATATTGTCTGCAAGTCAACGAAGGTTGGTTGCAAAGGAACATAAAGTTATCAGTGTTTGATGAGATTTTGTCCCTTTTGTCACCAAAATAGCAAAAATGGACAATTTTTATTGATTTCTCTAATTTCTTCATATCCAAATGGATCCTAGGACTGGCGATCTATCTCGCTTCCTTGCTCAACAATCAAAACAGATTTCAAGCCAAAAAATCCACACAAATCAAGCAAAATCTCTCCCAATTTAATCCTAAAATGTAATTTGAACCCTATTATGCCAAGACAAGATGCCTAAATTCAACTAGGATCCAAGCATAGATCAAAAACATGCTAGAAAATGAAAAATAAGCGTAGCTCTTCGAAAACGGCGCCAAAATTGTAACGGGTATTTTCTATCCACCTTCAACCCTAGATCCAAGCACTCAAGCATCAAAGGAGAAGAAGAGTATGAATATATTGTCATGTGGAGATTCATTCCTAGGAGAGCGATAGCATAGTTTATAATCAAGCACATGCTTATGATCCACATCTAACACTAACCATTAACACTATGATCCATTAACATTAACAATTAATACTACTCAAGCAATGATAGATCTTACTCTTCTCTCTCTCTCTCTCTCTCTCTCTCTCTCTCTCTCTCTCAAAAAGTATAATAAAGATAAACAAGCATCAAATCCAACAATAATTAGCAAATCCAAAGAAAACGTGAACGATGGAGAAGAAAAGAAGAAGAGCAAGGACATTCCATATCCATTCCATAAGAGGCTCAACCTGCTTGTATTGAAATAAAGAGTGAAAGTACAAAATAACTCAAATCCACCACTATATATAGTGAATTTTAGGGCTTTGGCCTCAAATCCTATTGGCCAATCTCCACCTCTCTTATTATTTGAAATTCAAATTTTGGGGGGAGCCCTTTTTATTCACTAACTTGACTATTAGACCTTGCGACATTGAAAGTCCCACAAAAAGGCCTAAAATCCTTTTATTAACTTCTAGCTAATCAAATAACTATGTGATCATCGGGTTGGACTTACACACACAGGGTGCCAAATCTCTCTCACACCCTCCAACAGAGATTTCTACATTTTAATGATGCTAGATGTGCTTTCCATTTTAGCCAAAGATCAAAGGGCATAATTAGATCTTTGTGATCTGATTGTTAAAAGTATAGTACTAAGGACCATAAATGGATCTTTGAATGATCCACAAGGTTGATTGTGTTCTTGTTAAACAATCTATCAGATACTAGTCATCAGAAAACAAGATCTAGTTTAGCAGCTTGATAGAAAACAAGTAGAGACAATCAAAGCATTGATCAATAACTATAATCCAACTCCACACGTGTGGAAATAAGGCTGTAGTACGACCTGTAGACAGTGTTTAGAATGTTCCAAAGCTGGGTTTCATTGGAATCAAAAGCAATCACCATACAATGAGAGGAAACTCGAGTGTCTCCTTGAGGCTCCAAAAAGTTTCTATCTTCTCACTATGGAGAATGAGAATACATAGTGAAAGACACTTCCTTTGCTAAGTTAAGTGAAAATCCAGCATGTAATAAGAAAGTAGACTCAACTTTCTTGCCCTAATGTGAAAACCCTAGCCTAGATCCAAGAGTCATGCTTGGTAGGTGCATGGTAGGTACAAATCTCATCATAAATCATGGTCTAGATCCTACAAAGTAGGAATCACTACCAAATGGACACAACCACTCCTCTTGACTCGTGGTAACCTACTTTAGGTGTGAATGTACAAGTGGCACTTTGGCCATTCAAGTAACCAACAAACAATATTGACAAAATGTACAATATTCTACATGGCTAGATTTGCCAATGTAGGCAATTTTTCACACTCCTCCTCAAATCTAGCCTTGGAAATCACAATGCTTTTATCAATAACTCCAATTGAAGATCTAAGCTTGAGAAATGAATCTTTAGGTAAAGATTTAGTAAACAAATCAGCCAAGCAACTTGATGATGGCACATGTTGAGCTTGATCTCTTTGGCTTGCACTCTCTCTCTCACGAAATGATGAGAAATCTCGATGTGTTTGCTCCTTGCATGGAATGTAGGATTAGTTGCAAGTGATTGGGCTGGTTGGTTGTCACAATAGATGATAGGAATCTCCTCCTCCATGACATGAAGCTCCACCAATAGCCTTTTAAGCCACAAGACCTCTTGCATGTTGATGTCAAGGCCTTGTATTCGGATTTTGTGGAAGATAGGGAGATGGTATCTTGCTTTTTGGAAAGCCATGATACTACTCCATCACATAGAAAGGTGGCAAAAGCACTTGTTGATCTTCTATCCACTTTGTCACTTGCAAAATCCGAGTCACTATAGGCTCTTAAGCCAAGATGAGTCCCTCTATACAAAATGCCAAAATTCCTAGTAGATGAAATATATCTAAGAGCTCTTTTGGCCATCTTCCAATGTGAACTAGAGGACTTTGCATGAATTGGCTTAACTTTCTAGCACTATAACTAAGATCAAGTCTAGTTATAGCTAAATAGATCAAGGAGCCAATAAGCCTTCTATATAATGTGATGTCCTCAAAGGATGCTTCATCACAACCAATAGATGCTTTTACATGTTGCTCCATTGGTGTCTCAATGCCTTTACAATTCTTCATTCTAAATATATCTAGGATGGATGTAGCATATTTTGATTGACAAATGAAGCTAAAATCACATCCTCTAATAACCTCTATTCCAAGAATGAAGCTTAATAGGCCAAGATCTACCATCTTAAACTCTTTTGCTAAAGTGATTTTTACATCTCTAATTCCATCTAGATCATTACCACGCAAGATAATGTCATCTACATACAAAACAAGAATAATGATCATGCCATCATGAAATCTTATGTACAATGATGGATCATAGGCACTCATTACAAAATTGATGGAAATGAGAAAAGAGTTTAGCCTAGAGTACCATGCTCTAGGTGCTTGCTTGAGCCCATATAGGCTCTTCTTCAAAAAACACACCTTTCCTTCATGCTTTGCCTTGATGAAGCCCTCGGGTTGCCTCATGTAGATCTCTTCCTCCAAGTAGCCATTGAGGAATGCATTTGTGAAATCAAGTTGGAATAGCTCCCAATTGAAGGTTGTTGCAAGACTAATGATCAACTTGATAGTAACAAGCTTAGCCACAGGAGCAAAAGTCTCATCATAATCAATGCCTTTGGTTTGTAAAAAACCTTTGGCTACAAGCCTAGCTTTATGCTTGCTTATTGATCCATCTTGATTATACTTCAATCTAACCCACTTGCAATCAAGAGGTTTCTTCCCTTGAGGAAGATCCACAATATCCCAAGTATGATTCTCAATAAGAGCATCATACTCTACTTGCATAGCATCCATCCAACTTTTAGACTTACAAGCATCTTCATAGCATGTTGGCTCATCTAACATTGAAGTAAAAAAGGTGTAAGATGTGAAAGATGATGAGCCTTCCCTTTGATCACCTTGACCATCATATGTGAGCCTCAATGGCTCAGACCTTGCCCTTGTAGATCTTCTTGGAGTTCTTGCATCTTGAGGTGGATCCTCAAGTTCTTCTTCACTTGGAAGCTCCTCCTCCATCCTAGCATGATCCTTGGCATCAAGATGATTAGTAGCATTATCATCCAAATCACAAGCATGTCCTTCATCAAAAATAACATCTCTACTCACTATCTCCTTGCTAGTGATGGGATTGAAGACTTTATAACCTTTGCTATTCTCACCATATCTCACAAAGATGCCATTAGAGGTTAAGAATTCATGCAAGATGCCTTTTTATTATTAAAATATTATAACACTAATACTTTTGACTTGCCATAACTTTTTAATTATAGCTCAAAAGTAGCCATGTGACATATCATTGGAAAGTCCTTGTTGAGCACTTTCTAATGCACCAAACTCTGCTAAATTCAGACTTACCACTAAAAAGTTATGCCATTTTTTAGTATGGAATCAAAATGTGGACTCAAAAGGTTATGTTACGTAGATTTCAAATTTGAGTGTTTTGATTGGTCCATGTATAAGAAAAATTTGAGAAAAAATATAAAAAGAGTCTTGACAATGGGTCTTTTTGGGATTTAGAACTCCTCTAATGCTTTGATGGATGTTGCATCATCCTTCCTTCTCTTATCCAAGGATTGGTGTACATAGCAAGTGGATCCAAAAACTTTAAGATCCTTGAGATTGGGCTTCTTTCCAAATAGAGCTTCAAATGGTGTGATTCCTCCAATGGCTTGGTTTGGCAATCTATTGCACAAATAGTTAGCACAAGTTATTGCTTCACCCCAAAATGGTTTGGATAGAGAAGCATCTAGCCTTAAGGCCTTAGCACACTCACAAAGAGATCTATTTCTTCTCTCACTCACTCCATTTTGTTGAGGGGTGTATGGACATGACAACTCCCTCTTTATGCCATTAGAACAACAAAAGTCAATCATCTTATTGGAGATATATTCATCTCCATTATCGCTCCTTAATACCTTGATTTTGGTACTAAGTTGATTTTCTACCAAAGTCTTGAACTTTACAAAAGAATCAAACACCATAGATTTTCTAGACAAGAGGTACATCCAACAAAATCTAGAATAGTCATCAATGAAGATTACATAGGTACTTGGCACCACCATTAGATTCATGTGAAAAGCTATGAACATCCAAATGGATGAGTTCAAGAGGAGAGCTTGATCTTGATGTAGATCTTGAGAAGGGTAGTTTGTGAGTCTTTGAGAGGCTGCATGCTTCACATCTCTTCCCACACTTTGACAAATGCTTGGGGAGTCCAACTGCAAGCTCCTTTGCAACCATAGATTCCATGGCTTTGTAGTTGGGGTGGCCCAACCTTTTGTGCCACAGTTCCACCTTTGCCAAGTTAACACTCTCCACTGCAACATTAGCATCAATCTTAAACAATCTACCTTGCTTAAAGCCTTTGGCTATACATTCATCATTTCTAAGGATGGAACAAACTCCATGCTTAAACTGTACATCAAGGCCATTATCCATTAACTGGCCAACACTAAGCAAAATCTTGGTTAACTTAGGAACATAAAGAACATTATCAAGATTCATCCTTTTCGATGATCCAACATACAAGGGAATTGTTCCTATTCCACTTATCTTACATTCTTGACTACTTGCAGTATAGATTGATCTATGTAAATCATTGTAAGACAGTAAAGTGGAGAATATGTCCTTTTGATATGTCATGTGGGAACTAGCCCCACTATCAATCCACCAAGAATCATTGGTGTTGCTCTTGGATGATGGTGGTTTGTTGGAAACCATCAAGGATCACTCTTCATCCTCCTCCTCCTCCTGATGTGCAATGTTGCTTTGTTTGCTCTCTTGTGTCTTCTTCTTCTTGAGACATTCTAATGCAAAATGTCCTTTCCACAGAAAAAACATGTGTACTTGGACTTATCTTTGATCTTGCCCTTTGAGCTTGAAGCCTCATCCTCCTCCTTGGTCTCCTTGAAGTGCTTCTTCTTGCCATTGGTCTTCTTCTTGCCTTTGAATGAGAAATTAGCTTTCTCATCACCATCCTGCAGAGAAATAGCATTCATTCTTGCATTAGTATGCATCACCCTACACTTTTCAGCCACTAATACACTGTGTAGCTTTTCTATAGTGGGCAAAGTGTCTTGGATTGCAAAGCTTTGGACCAAATTAGTGAAGTCACTCCCTAGACCATTGAGGACAATCTGAACAAGCTCACTATCTTGAATCTTCTCTCCAATGGAAGCTAACTCCCTATTGAGAGACTTGATTCTTAGCACATAAACATGTGAACTCTCATCACTTCTCTTCATGCTTTGCAGAATCTGATTCCTAAGCATGAGAACCCTTGAAGTGTTACTAGACTCATAGATTGATCTTAGAGATTTCCAAGCCTCTTTAGCACTGGTACAAGCTGATACTTCTCTCAATAAATCATTGCTTACATTCATGTTCACACAGTGAAGTGCAAGCCTAGATCTTCTTTTGTATTTAGCTAACTCTTGTGCACCTAGAGGTTCATCTTCCTCATCAATCAGAAACCCATAGAGATCCTGGAGCACCATGAGTGACTCCATCCTCACTTTCCAAATAGCATAATTAGTAGAATTTAACCTCTCGCTAGCTTCTAGAAGTATGCTCCAGCAGATCCCATCTTACTAGTAAGATTCTACACACAAGATATAGATTTGTTTGAACTTGAAACTCACAAAGGTTTCTAACTTGCAGTGTTTCACTCTATAGTGGGTTTCTTTCCTTGCCTAACCTGAATCCAAGATCTAGTCAATCTAGCATCAAAGAGATGGAGTTAGTTGTCACGCGTAGGTTCATTCCCATGAAAGCGATAGTTTAGTACAGATTTCAACATGAATGGAGGATTCACATCCAATCAGTTCAGAACAAAAATTTGTAGGCATGTACAGTACTATGAAAATAGGCTATAAGAATCTCAGCGAAGGTTTTTGGGGATTTGAACCTATCAGGCGAATGTTTTCCAGGTCCGGCGAAGGATGAACCTTCGTCCAGGAGGTAGGGTCCTTTGTCCAATACTGTCATAAATGCATTTTTTTACAATCTGAACCTATGTTCAACCTAATTTTAACATTTTAAGATCATCTAGTAGGTCGGCAAAGGTTCATAATGAGGTTAAGATACTCGGCAAAGGTTCCCAAAATGGCATATTAGTGATACTTCGCCTAACTCAAAAACTAAGTTTTCTCTTGACAAAAACCTTCGCCCACCTTACATTAGATAAATCTAGAGTGGATATATAGTCTGAGAGCTCAACGAAGGTTTCTGGTACCGTATAGGCCAAATCTGACCAAAATAGTGATTTTCTAAGTCGTTTTCCATCAAAAAATTATTGTGTTTCCTTTTGCCTATGCTGATGACTTTTTGACTTTTGCTCATCAGTCTTTTCTTATTTCTTGCTTTACTTTTCTTTTTTTTTTCTTTTGTCTTTTGACTGTCTTTTTCCAAAAATCTCAGCAAATTAAGTATTGAAAACAAAAAATTGAAAAACAATAAAAGAAAAAAAAATTAAATATTGAGATCAGGCTTGCTGAACAGGCGGAACAGGCTGCCAAAACTTGCGTAATCGGCTGCCATTCACCGGAGTATCAAATTGTTGTCCATCCAAGTGCTCAAGAATTACTACGCCATAGTTCAAGATTTCCTTCACTTTATACAGGCCTTCATCGGTAAACTTCAACTTTCCCTTGATCAGCTTGGTTTTGTACATCAATGCCAAATCTCCTGGTTTCAGATCTTTTATGTGTAATCGACGATCATGCCATGCCTTGCGGCATGCTTTCTCTGCTGCTAAGGCATGAACTGCCATCAATCGGGTTTCACGTTATTTGTGCAACGCTTCATGACGGAGTTGTAAAGACTTGTCATCATGTAATCGTTCTGTTGCTGCTATGCGTAAGGATGGGATTAAAAATTCAATCGGCATGACAGCATCTTGACCATTAACCAGTTAAAAAGGTGTTTGATTTGTACTATTTTTGTAAGCGGCTCTGAATGCCCATAATGTTGCATATAGTTTATGTTCCCAATCAGACTGACTCGCTTCAATTGTCTTTGTCATAATGGTGCAGAGAATCTTATTGGAAGATTCAGATTGGCCATTCCTCTGGGATAGTAGGGAGTACTAAATCTGTGTATAGCAAAAAAATCTTCCAGTAAACACTTTATTGTTTGATTGACAAAGTGTGTACCCCGGTCACTGACAATCTCGATCAGACATCCAAATCTGATTATAATATTTTCATATAGAAACTTGGTCGTAGATTTCGCATCAGCAACTTTGACAGTTTTGGCTTCAACCCACTTGGTCATATAATCAGTTGCGACGATAATGTATCGGTCCTGAGATCCTTGTGTGGCAGGGTGAATAGGTCCAACATAATCCAGTCCCCATTTTTCAAACGGTGCTTGCGATAAAACCAGATGCAAGAGTTCATAGTTCTGTCGAGTAGGTCGTTGTGCTCGCTGGCAAACATCACATGTCTGAATAAAATTTTCTGTGTCCTTGTGAAGTGTAGGCGACCAACAACCTGATTGTAAAAGTTTGCGAACAGTAATATCTGTAGAGAAGTGTCCTCCACCCATGCCATCATGTGAAAACATGATTAAATTTGGTACTTCATGCGGTAAAACACACCTTCATAAAATATTATCTGATCCACGACGATACAATTGTCTTGCAATTAATTGATAAGGTTGAGTCTTATGTACTTTTGTCAGGGAATCATTCAGTTGTCCTAGCATCAGGTACCCAACAATATCTGCTGCCCACTCAGGTATTGCTTCAACATAGAACAAAGCAACATCTGGCAGTTCATCATCCACTTCAGTATTAACTGGTGCGGATTCACTTCGTGAAATGTGATCAGCTAGATAATGTTGCTTGCCCTTTCGAACCACAATTCGAAAGTCAAATTCAGTCAATAACAATAACCATCTTGCAATACGTCTAGTATTGCATGTCTTTTTTACCAAGTAAACTAACGATTGATGATCCGTATGAAATGCAAAGTGCGTTTCCATGAGGTAGTGACAAAATTTCCGAACAGAGAAAATCATGGCTAATGCCTCGCGTTTTGTTGTTGAATAATTCTTTTCTGGATCTGTAAGTTGTCTGCTTGCAAATCGTATAGGATAATCTTTCTTATAGTCACCTGGCTGTGTCAAAGTTGATCCAATGGCGTATTTTGAGGAATCCGTATGAACATGAAACTCTATCGTCCAATTTGGAGAACGCAGTATTGGTGCTAAAGTTAATGTTTTTTTTAATTTTTCAAAGGCTTCTAACGCTTCTACTGTCCAAATAGGAACAACAGTCAGTTTGTATATAGGTCGTGCTAAATCCGCAAAGAAGATAAAGATTCGATAGTAGTTCGCATGACCCATAAACACATAAACTCCCCAAATTGTTGCTAGCGGTGGCAATTCCACAATAACTTTGATCTTAGAATAATCCGTGGCAATACCATGTCTTGATATCACATGAAGCACAACTCCATGGGAAACCCATATCTGACACTTTTTCGGATTTAGAGAAATCTGATATTTGCGGCGTCTTTCAAATACTTTCTCCAATTGATCCAGGTGGTCTGTATATGTACTATGAAGTCCCAAGTCGTCCAAGTAAATTTCAAGAAATTTCTACAGATAATCTTTAAAAGCAAATTGCATTACTCTTTGGAATGAACTTGGTGCATTACATAGTCCAAACGACATTGCTTTGTAAGCTTAGGTGCCCCATTCTGTTGCAAAAGCAGTTTTATGGCGATCGACAGGTCCAATCTTAACCTGGTTGTAACCACTAAATCCATCCAGGAAACTATAAGCTTCCACTCCAGCAAGGCGATCCAAAATGCTTTCAGTAAAAGGTAACGGATGTGATCCTTTCGCGTCACTTTGTTCAACGCTTTGAGATTCACATAGATGTGCACTTTTTCATTTTTCTTAGGAACAATGACAATCGGTGAAATCCATTCGGTATGCTCGATCTCATAAATGAAATCGGCATCAAGCAATCTCTGAAGTTCTTTCTTTATCAGCTCCGCCACATTAGGATTACAACGATAGAACTTTGTAACCTTTGGAATTGCATCATGTACTAAAGGTATGGTATGTCCAACCACTGATGTCGGAATACCCTTCAAATCTTGATAAGTCCATGCAAAGCAATCTTGATACTTAATAAGTAACAATCGAAGTGCTTGATACTGTTCAGGAGTAAGTTGTGATCCAACTTGTACAATCTTTTCTGGTTCTCCTGGTTTGGCAAGATTCATTGGCTACGTCCTAGCTGGGCCATCGTAAACCTCTTTAGATTCTTGCATATGTTCTTCAAGTTCACGATGTGATTTAGGTAACATGATAACCACATCATTAGTGTATAATGTTTAAAATGTTCAGGCATATCATGCTGGACTAGATTTGTTTGTTCTTTTTCGAAAGGACTTGTCTTGGATCTTCGCTTAGCCTTCTTAGTAGGAATTAATCATGGAGGTGATGACTTTCGGGATGATAAATCTTTCTTCACAAGTGAAAACTTCCTAGACAGGATGTTTTACTAGAAATCTGACTTGAAGAATCATCCTCGACTTTTCCTTTGCCTTTATCCAATAAGGGTGGCACTTCCTCTGGATCAATCTTTCGAGGGGGATTTTTTCATTTCAGGACCGTATTATAATATTGCTCAGCTTTTTTCTTCATCATCGATCTTGTGATCTTGTCTTCATTTAATATAACTGCTTTGGGCGGTTTTACTATGAGTTCATCAGGAACAATACGCACTCCAAATTTGGTCAGATTTATATGATTTAGAATCTGCTCATCCGTAAGTTCTGCATTGTCATTATAAGTCAAGGCATGACTCACAGAAATGAGTTCATCCTCAATCGGATCTAGTATAGGTTCCGTTGATATCCAGGCTACATTCAGCACATTCAGTGGAAACGTGATTGGTGTATCCAAAGTTCGATCTAATAAGGAAATCTCGTTCAAATCTGATTGATATCTTGTTGACACATATATCCTGTTGTACAGTCAATTGTTGCAAGAGCTTCATTCCAATTGACAATATCCATTTGAGAATCATAATGAACTCCCAAATTTTTCTCTGGTCAATCACAAGTATGATCTGTTGTTGACAAATTGTCATCCTCTTTTTGAACCACTGGTTTGATAGTCCGAGTTGTAGGATCAATTTTAACTGCATGTTCACAATTTTCAAAAGTGATTTTTCCGATACCCCAGTTATGAACTCTTGCGCAAATCATAACCATGGACGTCCTAATAGAATTTGGTAGACATTTGGAGCTTCTGGTAAGTCCATCACTACAAAAGTAATGACGAACTATACTCCCGCAATTCTGACAGGTATATCTTCCACTCTTCCCCGTGGACGAACTGTCGTTTGATCAGCTAGCTTAATAGCAAAAGTAGTAGGCTTAATCTTTGTAATGCCCCAGTTTGCACATTGCTTTGTAGAAATCAGGTTAACTCCTAAACCTCCATCTATCACGGCTGCTTCTTTAGGAAATTGTCTATGCTGTATCGGCAGAGTGATATTCTTTTGTTGACTTTTCCAAGCGGTTCCAACATGGAGTACTTCGTTAGATTCTTCAAATACAGCACAAAAAAGTGACTCCTGATGGACTTCTGGTTCTTCTTGAACTGAATTTTGTGCTAAGACTTCTTTTGCTTTGGGCACCAACTTCAGGAACTCTCCCAATGAAATATTGATCTTGCTAGACAAAATGTTCATGAGTAGTTCTGTATGTGGTGCTTCTGGTTCAGTCATCTTGAAGGGTTCTTCAAGATGATGTTACTGATCATTCATATCCATACGTAAATTTCTTGGCGGCTGCAATGGTGAAGAATTAACTTCAGCTGTTGCTTTAGCAGCTTCAAGCTCCTCTTGTTCTTGCAGATGTTTGATCTACTATCTCATATTCTGATATCTTTGTTTTTCTATATTAAGATTTGGATAGACTCCCGATGCTGTTGATATATCATTCAATGGTATAGAATCAACAGGTACTGGATCCATTACGGGTTCTTTCTGCTTCTGTGCTCTGGTGACCACCATCAAGGGTGCGCTTGGTTTATTCTGAGCTACAAGTCTTTGCTTGATTGTTATCAAATTTACAGGTGTTGTGGCTAGTGGTGGCTTCGGTCTTGCTGGACAGTCTTTATAGCAATGCCCGTAACCACAATCACGACAGAATGGTACAAATTTATCTTTATTTGAACATTTTGCAACTCTGTGATTTTCTCCACATGCAAAGCATCCGAGTGGTGCTCTGGTCCAATTTCTGGAGGCTTGTTGTTGAGCAGTAGCATAAATGGCATATTGTTCTGAAGATCCACCTAAAGATCCACTTGCTTGATCATTTCCATAGTTTTATTGCTCAGCATTTCCGTAAGGTTCTGGTTCCATCAAATTGGCTGGAGGAGTGGAGTGCTTTGGTGGGGTAGGTAAAGCTAAACGTTTCGAGTATCCAAGAGCAGATTGTCGTAGTCTTACTGCTGGATTACCTCCATACTGTGGTTCTCGATATCCCATCTGGGCATATTGTTGTTGAATTATCTAAGGATTGAAGTTGCAAAAAGCAGTCTCATGATCCGGTGAATTACACAGATGGCAAACACTGATTTTCATTCATTTTTTCAATTGAGGACACTCGTTCACTGTGTGATTTCCTGTACAAATAGAACAGCAAACATTTTCTCTAGTAGGAAAAGTCTTTGCAAGCTTTCCAGGTTCCTTGTTTGCTTTCTCGTGGAAATTTTCCAGTGCTTTGATCTTCTCATCAAATTGCAACTACAACTTTTCCATCTGTTTCTACTGGTTCTTCCCAAGTTTCTCGAACTCATTGAGCATCATTTCTATAGTAGCATTGGCATTCGTTGATGCAATAGTGGTGGATGTCGTAGTAGTCTACCCTGCTGTATAAGGCAACATACTAATATTTGGCTCCTCATCTGAATCTTCATCCTCCTCCCGAATTGCATCGTCCATAGCATTTAGCAAGAGTGCATACTCATTATGACATTTCAACTCACGTCTGATCCGTTTAGGTATACCTGATAAAAATCACATAATCATGGCATTTTCGTTAATCAACTCAGGTTTGCATTCAGATCTAAGACGTTTCACCCGTTCAATGTAATCTCGAACCATTTTCCGCTTTCCCAATTTAATTTTACTTAAAAGTAGGAAAGGGTCTTCCATAAAATTTCGTGCTTTGAACCGTGTGATCAGGGCTCGCTTAACAATCTCCCAATCTGTACGCTCAGTTTCATCTTGATTATAGTACCAATCTTGTGTTGCGCCTGTTAAGGCCATAGGAAACAGCTTAAGTTTATCTTGAGGATAAATCTCACCATAGACTTCACAGAATTCAGCATAGATCTGAAGAAATCTAACTGGATCTGTTAATCCATTATATTTGGGTAGATCCAATCGGGGTGCTCTTCTAACAATAATTGGATTGACTTCCTGTGGAGCACCTCTAGGAGCAGCTCCAGGGGCAGCCATTCTCACAAATTTAGATCAAATAGATAATGAGATCGGATCTAGATTTTTCAAAAAACTTTCTCAGATTAGATCTACTAAATCTATTCCACTTTTCAAGAATCTGATTCTATATGATAAAAAACTTTTCGAATTTCGATCAATTGATACTTCTCAAAAATGATAAATCTCTCAGAATTCAAATCAGAACATATCAGATTTGATCCAAATTTTGACAGAGACTTGATCTAAAAAATTAGAGACTAAAAATAGGACTGGAAAAGGTTCACTAGGTGAAGGTTGTCTCAACGAAGGTTCATCAGTGCTATTTTGGAAAAAAAAACTCTCTGAACACTTTTCTGACAATTTCTAGTAAAATAACCTTTGCCTACCTCTCAGGTGCAGGATCTGACACAGATACAACTATGGAAAATTGGGCGAAGGTTTCTGATACAAAAAATTATAGTTTTTGTAGTCTGGCAAGGGCAAAATTCAAGAATTTCGATGATCTGGTCAAGAAGAATCTTTGCCGAACTCATAAATAGTATTCTACTATAAATAGCATGTTTTGGAATCTCGGCAAAGGTTCTGGCGAAGGTTCAAGAGTGATACTGGTATTTTTGCAAAAAAGTGACTTTTTAGCAAAAATATGACAATATGACAATTGATCCTCTGAAAATCCTTTTGGTATTATTCTTCGCCGACCTGGCAATAGATAGATCTGAATCACACCTAAGCATAGTGGATCGGACGAAAGTTCTTTTTTTGTATTTTTAGGGTTTTGGCGATTTTTCGATGTTTTTTGACGGTTTTTCTGATGTTTCTGGAAATCTGCTGGGAATTAATCTTCGCCCTTCAAACTGAAGGTTCTGTAAACAGAACTGAAGGTGTCTACAACTCGGCAAAGGTTTCTTGAAAGAAGGTAAGAAGTTATCAGCTCTGATAACGCTTTTTGCCTCTTTTTTGACCAATCTGACAGATTTGACTGATTTTTGTTATTTTCTCTAATATCTTTATTCAAATGGATCTTAAGATTGGTGATCTGAATAGCTTTCTCTGTTATTAATCAGATTAGATTTCAAACAAGCCAATCCACTTAGATCAAGCAAAATCAATCCCGAACTAACTCTAAAATGCAGATCTAACACTATTCATGCCACGACAAGATGCCTAATACAAGCTAACCATCCAACAATCATGCTGTAAACTAAAAAATTGGCGTAGCTCCCCGACAACGGCGCCAAAATTGTAGTGGATTTCTTTCCTTGCCTAACCTGAATCCAAGATCTAGTCAATCTAGCATCAAAGAGACGGAGTTAGTTGTCACGCGTAGGTTCGTTCCCATGAGAGCGATAGTTTAGTTCAGATTTCAAAATGAATGGAGGATTCACATCTATCTCTACATCCATTAACCCTACTCTTTAACACTACAAATCCCTTAACAGTTACCCTTAACACTACACATCCACAACAGAGATAGCTTACTCTTTCTCTCTCTTCCTTTCTCGATCCCCCAAAGCCTTTCTCAACCTAGGCGTTCTCTCTCTCTCCCTCTCTCTACTCTCTCTCTCTCTCTCTCTCTCTCTCTCTCTCTCTCTCTCTCTCTCTCTCTCTCTCTCTCTCTCTCTCTCTCTCTCTCTCTCTCTCTCTCTCTCTCTCTCTCTCTCTCTCTCTCTCTCTCTCTCTCTCTCTCTCTCTCTCTCTCTCTCTCTCTCTCTCTCTCTCTCTCTCTCTCTCTCTCTCTCTCTCCTCTCTTCTCTCTTCATGTTATGCAGGTGAAGGCGAGGTTGTCGCTCCCAGCGACAAACCCAACACAACAGTGGCGCCATTGCCGATGAGCGCCACACACTCATCTCACCACATAGCACTTCGCCGCTCCTCCTTTCTCTCACTCTCTTCTTCTCTCTCTTCTCTTTTTTCACATAAAAAATCGGATTTTTTGAGATTATGTTAGTGTGATTTAGTATTAGTTTTACCAATTTTTTTTTAGATTTTGCCGTTTTTGTCTTGATTTTTTGTTTGGAAGTGTTGTAGGGAAATATTGTGGGGTGGGAGGTTCAGTTCCTAGCTCCCAACTGTTTCCATAAAAATCAGAAAAATGTTCAAATCTGCATTTTGGAGGAAAAAAGAGAGCCAAAATCCCATCAAATTTTGATTTCTCAAAAACCAGTGAGCATGAATCTTTCATGATTGGCAGCAGCTCCAGGGTACTATCCCAAACTTGCATAGAAGCATGGGAAGGTTAGTTCCCAGTAGATTTTGAAAAAACTCAAACTTAACCCATGAAAATTCAAAAAACAAATTTCCAAACTAAAAACTAGTAATTCCAAACTCAGTAAGAAATGCACTTAGGTTGTTGTCACAGCTAGATCCGGAGGATGACGACATCGGTCTCGGGCAGATATCGCTCCTGTGTGTGAGATAAGGAAACCGAAGAAAAGAGATTGTAAAGAACGTGCACAAGAGGGATATGTACGGAAGATATCAATAGGATATTGCACTTGTGCGCAAGTAGATGGCAAGACAAATAGCGTGCACAAGAGCAATATGCCATGAAAATCAAGAAAAAAAACAAAAAATTAATCGGGTTGAGTGCCTCTTGCTCTCTTGGCTTTCTTAGTTTCGGTTAAATACTTTGCACTTGCGCTCATACTTTTAGTCTTTTGTATTGTCTCATTACATTCACGATGCGTCCTTCGAAGACAAAGTTGGCAAATCTATTGGCCGGCACAACATTTGTCGGTCAGATAGATCGCATCTATGCTATGTTCACTGCCAAAATAGATACCCTGGCAACTCTACAAGCAAATAATGAGAATTTTAGTTTTGTAAGTGAGTATATAGAAGAGAACTTGATGCCTTACTCGGTAAGAATTCTTGGCTATGATATTTCTTGGATTCCGTATAGTTTGCTAACCTATATATGGAAAGGAGATAGACCTTTTGTTTTCTGACTCAACAGGTTTATCAGCCACCTGGGGAATGAGCACTTTTTGGAGTTAACACACGATCAACAAGTAAATTTTAATCTCAAAAGTGTAGGAAAGAAGTTCTTGTCAGGTGAAGATGTATTTGACAAGAACTTCTTTCCTACACTTTTGAGATTAAAATTTCACAATGAAAGAAGTTCTTGTCAGGTGAAATTTCACAGTTATTGTGATTAAATACATCTCCTCCGTCTCTTGGATAGCCGAAGTGGCCTCGCCCGTAATCCTCATCCCAAGAGAGAATTCATCCATGATTTCCTTGATGGTCCGAACAAATGGGGCTCTCAATATGAGGAATTCGTATTTCTGAATCTCCTTATACCAATTAGGGAGACGGCTCTTTCTTCGACGGCGTGGTTGCGGAGGCTGCATCCTTCTAAGGACCTTGCCTTGCCAGGTTGGTGGTGGTGTAGTTGCCCTTCTCCATGCTACTGGTTGGCTAGGACCCACTTCTTCTTGCATGGGAGCTGCAGGGGGTCCTGCGGCACCTCTGGTGTTGGCTCTTTCGATGTACGGCTCTCGATTTAGGCCATGATGTGGGGGTGACATGCTGAGAAGCCTCCCCAATGGTTTTTGCTTGGGATGTCTGGTCTGAGCCAACGATGGGCCCCATCACAGGCCCTTGCACATGTCTGAGTGATTGTGTCAGAGTAGAGTCCCCCGAAGCTGCTCCGACTCTTGCCGAACCAATCACAAAGCCATCAAGAGACATCTGTCCTGGAGGACCCTGATCGTCAAAGATCCCAAGGAAATCATTGGGAATCGGCCTGGAAGCAGCTACCTCACTGTCAAGAAAAGCCTAAGTGGCGTCGCGCTAGCTCTGTGTTGGAGAGGGGCTTCCTAGCTCTGACCTCACACCAAAATCTTGCAGAAGGACGTCCTCTGCTGCTCCTACCACTTGTTGCTCATCCATGGCTGGTTGCTGCTGCTGATCTTGCTCGTTCGCCTAGTCCTATTGTTGCATTTGATCAGGATGCCCTTGCTGCTGCTGATCACATTGCTCCTACCCCTGCTGCTGCTCAGAATCCATCGTAACATCAGCGGCATCATCCATGGCTGCCCACTCCTCTGGATTTTGGTCTATTCCACTGGTTCAATGCTACTACTTCTGCTCCTACTCCCACTCCGAGTGCGTCTTTCCCGTGCTTTTATAGCTTTTAAAGCGACTTGGTGCAATAATGTTGTTTCCCTCGAATTTCTCCTTGTTGTATGTTTCGTACATGCCATAAACTAGGTGTCCATGCAGATATGAAAGTGTATTAATGTATAGGAATTGCAATAACGAGACTAATTTGCGTTTGAGTGAGCATAGAGAGATGACGAAGAAAGCTCTCTGACACTAAGGATGAAGTGGCGAAATGGAGACCCACGCACCCTTATATAGTGTCTTTCCAGTTATAACAAGCGTTCCCAAAAATCTCTAGATTGTACAAAAATAGTAAAAAACATGGAAACGATAAAACCAAATCTCTGATGAAATCCCATCAGATAGATCAATGTTATTAGTTAAAGCTAGTACATAATGGCATCTCATACTTCATGTATTTTTACGGTGACCAAATCTAAAATTGAAGCACACTTTTGGTGTTTTTCTACGCGTCTCCTGATCTGCAAAACCAAACACCACCATTTAAATATTACAATTCATTTTATATATGTGTTCAACAACCATTTAAAAAATCTAGAAACACATTTATTGTTCATACCGGTTTGTCCGTTGATACTGAACACAAAATTTGTGGGCACATCAGCAAATATCAAACCAACCATAGTCTGTACATCTTCCAAAACTCCAATCACTATTAACACAGACTTCCCGCACTTCATCATTTGGCATATGTATGGGTAGTTTAGATTCTTGATGTCTCATCTCTGCATGCAAGCTATCCCATTGACCATGAACAAACTTGAACCGCCTATAAACGAAACTGAAGGAGCATGTTTGGCATGCAATGTGATATTTTATTGTCATCGTCTCATGACAAAGATCACACCTTCTTAAATCACCTTTGTGATCTACATTCCGTGAGTCCCAAGATGTAAATACAATGTCCAACAATGAGGTTCTGCTACCTTCCATACCCATAATGTATTTGTTTTTCTAAATGGTATTGTTTCAAATATGGCAACAAATATAGCGACAGGCATGCTGACACTAGTGTAAACACGTTTGGATCTGAATGTTGGCTTCATATTCATCATAATCTCTTTGACGAGTTGGAATTTTGTCGATTCAATGGTTCAATTGATCAATATAAGGCCAATCATGAGAATCGATTGTAGGCTCAGAAAGAGGCAATAATTTGCCAGTCCCAAAGTTCTTCTTTGGAACTTCGTACATGTGATCATAAAAGTAAACACCCAGTCCTATGATCACAGAAGACTTGAGCCCATCATATATTAGTTCTCCATATTTTGCATGTATTGCAAAGAACTTTCTTGTAAACGAGTTTACGTGCTGCCAGTTGTAGCTATTTGAAGGACAAACATCTACACAAGAAGAGGTAATAAAATGAAGCAACAGTAATCTACAAGTAGAATATGTTTGACATTCAAAGACGTAATGCGAAAGTATATTTCTATCAGCAACTATCGTGTCCAACAAAATGTCTCGATGCATGTAGACGTGTTGCACTCTGACTAGGTAGTCTCCATTGCAATCGATCTTGAATTCGTGAATTCTTCCTCTCCAATGGTGCTCTTTGTTGTCTCGTTTTCTCTTTGCAACCCTATAAATTCCTTTACTAGAGGGTTGCATATATACCCAATTAAGAGTTGAAAATGTTGTAGGCACCCAATGGTCATTGGAGTCTTTGATTGGTGCAACAACGGAGTTTAATTGAATCTTTCTTCTTCTTGGTTGAGTAGAAATCATGATCTATGACAAGATAAAGTGTATGGGCTTGAGTTAGGGAGTGCATAATACAGAGGGAAGATTGCCTATGTCAATATGGAGAATGAGTTGAGTGGGAGGTCGTTTAGAGAGAGAGAGAGAGAGAATAGGTTGTATAGGTTGAATATTTTGAATGAGGAGTAGATAAGCCAGCCATTAGATGCAGGTATGTTGGGTCTAGTTAATAGCTTTGTGATAGGTGTAGTAAGCCTCCCATGTAGAGTTAATGTAGGGTTAATGCTAGGGGTCTTCTTACTGGTCCCACACTTGATTTAATCTACACATGCAATTTGCCATGTCATATGGACCATTGCTGCTCAATTGTCATTCTTTATTGGTACACATGTCGTCATTAACACTAATCATGTTTAGTGAAGAGGCCCTTTTTGAGTCCAAAAAGGGCCCTAATGGTGCGCGTGCATGTGGGTGGGGGTGTGTGGGGGTGTGTGTGTGTGCGTGCGTACACGCGCGTGGCCATTTTTGTTGCTATTTTTACAAAGTTTGTTGTAATCATTGCAAACATAGTTTAACTTTGTAAGTAGGAAATCAACAATGACTTCTTTTTTTAAGCTTGTTGTTCTTAAATAATCACTTCTAATAGATTATCATGTCACAAAAAATTTATTATGGCTAGAAAATGCTTTGAAAGTTGAAACCAACTTAGACCTAAATCTCATATTGATTCATATGTTGAGACTAAAAAGATGGGTACCTGTGCATTATGAGTATCAATTTATCATGTGATAGAAAATGACTCAAATACAAGAAAATTGGCAACTAGCAAGAAACGTAAGACCTGGTGTCATTCCAAAACTTGGCACAAGAATTGTAATCTAGTTGAAAGCCTTTATAAAGAAAGGTATCCAAGACTAGCATAAATGTGGTCTTAAAAGCTACTTGGAAGTCCTCCCAAGTGGTCGGAACTTTAGCTCGCTCTTTGAGATCTTGCCACCAGGAGTATGCTTTTCCGCGTAAAAACATGATGGCCATGGCGAGCCTAGAGCTGTCTGGCAAACCATGCATGGAAAAGTGGGAAGTCCATCGATCTACCACACCAAGACAACATCCTGGTGCCTGTCCTTCTTCTTTCCAGTAAAAATTACCAGATAAACATTGGGTTCAAGAGGGCTTGACGAGATTGCTACAAGGCCTTCATCTATGTCTCTTGCTCGTTCATGTTTGGACTGCATGTTGATAATCTATTGTTGTAACTGATTCTTCGCGTGCACTATCTCCTCCATATCAGTCGACGTAGGGAGGGCCTGGAGCTTGGGTTGCCTCCATAGGAGAGTCCATGAAAAAGGTCAGGGGTAGCAAACCTAGAGAAAAAACAGAGAGCAACAGTGTTGAAAGTCATCAAAAGATGTGAAGTATAGCTCAAGAAACAAGAATATGCACAACCTTGAGCTAAGGGAGACTCAACTTGAACTTGGAAAAGTGAGGTGAGGGAACTTAAAGCCATAGTGTCAAGAAATTAGATGTCCATATCTCATATTCACAAAGAGTGGAGAATTTTCCAAAGCTATCAAATGTGTATCTGCCATGTGGAATTTGGCAGCTTCTAGATATAGAACTTAACTTCATTGGAAGAACATTATAATTCATTGTAACTTTTGGGTCCTATGAAGCTTTACAAACCATTATTGCATTTAATACAAGTGTGCTCACTTGGCTAGGTTGACATCCAAGGTTTGTCATAAATATACGGTTAACTTTTCGAGGAAAAATAATGTGAAGCCCTGTAGCATAGCACGATGCCCTATTAGTGCCTAGGGGGGATCCCAAAATAAAATGCAATTTTCTTCTCTCAACTTTTCTTTTTCAAATGTGTCAAAATATTTTCTCTATTGCATAGTTGAAATCCCCCAACCCATCAAACTTGTAATGGACCCACAAAAACGCTATTAATACCCTAGAAGTATATGTTTTTCATGACAAAGCAAATGTTGTACAGTCTCTTTATGTATCTCAAAGTTCTAAGGGCATTTCCAGTGTTCATAAACACTATGTACTACCCAAAAAGTAAATATTTTCCATGATAGTAACAAAATGTTCTAGTGGACTCCAAAATTTTCTACTGTGACAAAATACCCTTTTTTAAGACAAGTTAGAGTCCCTTCACCCATCAAAGCTTGTTATGCTTACTGAAACTCAAGACTTGTTATGCTCAAAGTTTATCTTCTTGTGGTTAGACATGGTATGGTCAAAAAACTTGAAAAAATTATACTCGCAGAATGTCAAATTCCCTAGTACTACATACTACAGATTGGCTCCTTTATAATAATGTACTTATTTATTTTGAGTCCCATTTGTTTAGGGACCTATGAAATTTCCAAATGGTCAAGTTAGGCATCCTTTTATAATGTAATGTGCATTTTAGTCAATGAAGTCTCCAATTTTATCAAACAATTCATATTTTATATTTTGTGCCTTGAACATATGATGTTGATAAAGTAGAATTTTGATGGATTTGAATGTAAGAAATGGCTTTAAGAGAATGAGATTAATTCCAATTTCAAGTCAATTTCATTATTGTAAGGCATTCCTATCACTTCATTTGTCTATTATATACCAAACAAATAGTGACAGTTCATAAAATGAGATCTTTGTTTTTATGTTGCACATGTCAATGTTCTTTTTTTATCAATTTGTGTCATTTTAGCATATAATTGAAAGCTTCTATTTTTTAATCATACATACAAAATAATTAGACTCCAAAATAGACTTGCCACAATACAAAATTACAAGTGACGAGTTAGTTGGTGGAGAATCAAGATTTCGAAAATAATCATAGCTAGCTTAGATAGCTCAAAGGAGGCATAATCAAACTAGAGGTAGCCTTTCTAATTACAATGCAACATTCATTCAAGTTCATGGCAAAAAATTACGGCTCTACCGTAGTGGCCTTTGTCTTTACCCTTGCTTCAAGCACTTCTATAATCTAATGTGATAGCACAACCCTTACTATATATACTCCCATCATGGTCAATCCATGATATGTATCATCCACTAATTGGATTGTTTTAATGATTCAACAAGATCACACCTAAAGCAGCTCAACCATGGCTTTAAACTTATTCTGTTTACGACTCTTATCAACAAGTACATCAATAGGTCCACATTCAACATCTAAAATCATGCTAAAAAAATGTTGCATTACTGCGAGAGTTAACTCTTGCAAGACGTGAAAATTTCACTGTCTGTGAAGGTTCAAAACCACACAGACGTGATTGAGAATATAGGAATCTACTCAATAAATTGGGAGTGGTGCATCTATCATGTCAAATGTCATAGTTAACTCTTGTATAATCCACTTTTGGTGCAAGCAACCAAATTTCAGGACTTTGAATCAAACTTTCACATGTACTCATCTGACAATTGTACCTTTTGATGCCATTAGTTCCAAATTGCATCTTCACACTCAACCCTTTAAATGTTTTCATTTGTTTATTACCAACCTTGGATTTTCCTATGGTTTGTTTCAAGCCTTCATACAAGTGATTGTGTAAGATAGAGAATTTTAGATTGGGATAATCACAAGAACATATGGCATTATTGGGCTATCACTCCAAACTAATGCAACTACTAGGCTATGAGTTAACGTGGAAATTGTGTTGACAATGACAAGTGAATTCACAAAATTTTCTTTGATTATCTTTCACAATAACAAAATCAACTCATTGATGAATAATTCAAAATGCTAACAAGAAATAGGGATGAAAATTTAGTTTTTCAAAACTGGCCTGCTAATATATCTCAATACATCAAAACTAGGTAGATTACATTTACATTTACGTTCACTGTTTTGTTAACCTGCCAATTCTTGATCCTAAGTCACATCTAGTTACCTGGATTTAACAGTGGGTCAATGTTACATAAGCGAGTCTTGCATGTTGTCAATATAAAGAGTGGATCCAACTATTCAATAACTCACCATCAAACTTGGTCTCTTTATAAAAATGTTCGAGATTGAGGGACAGTTTCTGACATAGGAAAAAGTTTGCCTTGCAACAACAAGCCTGAAGAAATCAGGATCTTCAATAAGATGCTATCTGTTGCATGCTGATGATTAGTGTGGAAAAATTCAGTGTTTCTTGTTGATGAAAGGTGTGAACAGATCAGTATTTCACATGAAGCTTCAACTTAGTTTTTGGCTTTAAAAGCTTAACTTGTAGAAAGTATTGCTCGTGCGCGCGTGAACATTCATTATTTCCAATATGTGCACCCGTCTGTAACTGTCTAAGGACTAAAGAAAGTCCATCTTCACATGCCTTAAAGGAAGAAATTCTTCAATGGCTAACTTCATGCACTTACGAAATAAATCATCTCTGACTGAATGGGGCACCTTCTCACCTCTTATTGGATCAACTCTTTAAGAAAGAGAGATCTTTTTTGTGGGTTTTAATCGCAAGAACGCTATATCATTAAATTTTCCTAAAAGATTGACTTGTATTATGCAACAAAGGCTGGTTGAAAGTCTGCTTATGTATAAATAGAACGAAACTGTGTTCACAGAAAAGAGCAGAAATCTCATTTTGCTTGACAACCAAAGGAACAGCATAGCAATTAACATTTCACACGGACCACCCCCGAGTTGGCCTAAGTCTTCCCCTATGCCCTAGATGTAAGGGCTCTATAGCAAGCTTCACTATACAAACAATCAAATCTCTGAGCTTGTGTTTGCATGTATGTGTACCATCAACTTCAGTATACTAGTTAACAAGACTTTTACTCCCAGTGTTTAGAGATCTTTCCAATGAAGGATTTTATAAACGGACAGTCATATCAAACAGCATATGCTGCTATGAAGTGGTAAACAAAGACCCACTGCAATAAGAGATCGCTGGAACATGTGGAATGAATGAGTTCATCATAACCAACAGTTGGATTGAGGTAGATTAAGCACAATGTTCATCTCCATTTCGAGAATTCTTATATCAAACAGTCTCATCACCTCATGAAACATGATGCAGTTTCAGAGCTTTGGCAGGAAATAATTTGGCAGATCAGACTAAATTGAATCTATCTCTATCAGAAAGTCTACCTTATCGTGTTATCAGAGCTACGGGTTTCCTGGAGTTTGTCAAAGCTCTTAGAGCAAATCCTTCGTCCAGCAGCAGCTTGACATCACACCAGCTCATGATGACCACTAAGCATGAGGAAAACAAAGCCTAGGTTACATCCCAAACCTTCAAAATTTAGACTTATTAATGTATCTAAGCAGCCAAGCTCAAGGTGGAAATTCCAAAACAAAAGATTACACCTCAGAATCTACACAACAGTTATCTCAAGTTCCATTCCTTGCATCTGGTTGACAATAAATTAGATAATGGACTTAAAGGCCTACTTAAAAGCAGGGCAGTACATTGTGTGGCCCTGTGTGAATGCAATATATATAGGCTTCTGTTTCAATAAAAACAAGCAGAATACATTCTCCTTATCATCTGCAAGATTGGCAAATAAACTTATCTATCAGTGCCTTAGCCAAGCAATAACTTTTCATCTTGATCCAACCTTGCTTACAGCTCCAAGGTCCTCTTTATGTGTGGCTTTAGCTGCCTCTTCACGCCTTTTTGCTTCTTCGAGCTTCTTTCTTCGCCAAACATCAAGAGCTACACAGTAAAAGGAAAACTCAGTTCATGCAGCAGAGAAATATTTTTCTAAACTGAAAAGACAGATGAATGAGAGGTGCAGGCCAGTCACTCAGGTGTTAAACGGCAGGCTTCAAGTTCTAAACTTTCCCACCAAAGAACCGCTGACAATTTGCATTGCATACATCCTAATCAGTCAGCAGGAAAGGCATCAGTTGTATTATTTAACTTCCCTCGTTCACATCTTGTGCCTTTGAGAAACACTATTTAGGAAGGATACAACTACTCTATGATGCTATGTATTACAGAACTATTTATGGGAGTCCTTTACAACTCAAAGAACTTAAAATACCACACAAAGTGACAAAGCTTGTTTAAGGCATAACTTGAAGAGATAAAGAAATCTCAATGATTAAAACCACTCTGATCTTTGACAATGCAATGTTGAAGTGTGCAGCTTTCCTAAAAAAAAATAATTGGATGTTCCACCAGAGATAGTATCTGGACAAGATGAGAAACCCTCCAGTTTTATGGAGAGGATGCCATTGAACCACGTGCACAACAGTGAACACACACATGCCACCCCACACCAACCCAACCACGTGCATCCCACGCACAGTCAGTCTAGGATAGCATTCAAAGATCATAACAAATATGGAGTTCATTTACAGTATCTTAAACTATCATATCACACATAGCACAGCCTATATGAAATTTCTCTCTCATCATCCACCCAAGAGAAGTGCAGGTCACATATGCATAAAGAGAAATCCAGAGTGGCTTGATTCATTGATATATAGAACAATCTACTGACTATTTATCACTTTTTTGGAGGTGAATCGTATTTGAGTCACAGCAGCAGGGACTTTTCAAAAGGGCATTACAGAAATTCAAGTGTAATAGTTTTGAGCTGCTTATTTGTTGGAAAACTACCAGCACATAAACAATGACAGTTACCCTATGCTCTATGACATGGTTACATCCATAACCTAATATCAAAGCATTTCCCAAGATAGCCATAGGTGTTCCACCTGGGATAGTACCCAGACAAGATGAACAACCCTCCAATTTTCTTGAGAGGATGCCATCAAACTGCAATAGTACACGTGTGTACAGTCTATGACATGGTAGTGTTCACAACTTGATATCAAAGCATTTCTCAAGGTAGCGATAAGGATGTCCTTCCATAACTGTAGAAGTAGAAAACCTGCACCACATGCTTTTGTTGGGTTGGTCTGTGTCCAAAGCCAAGCATCTACTTCAAAAACAGAAGAATCTCTCTTTCTCCACAGGAAATATCACACTACTAGTTATGAGCATTTGTTAGGACCTGCACTACGGTATTAGGGACTTCATTCATTTGACCCCTCAGTCATATTAGCAAATGGTCGTTTAATGAGCTGGGCCCATGGTCCTTATCTTTATTGTGTAGGAGATTAACTTAGGCTGACAAGAGCAGGAACCAAATGGTGGACGCGAAGCCTTTTGGGACATGTGACCCTACTGATGCCCTAATTCAGCACCGTCCTGGAAGGTTCCCTCAAGGGTCTCCAAAACACTCCAAGTAACCAGGCATTCTACAGTTTAAGGAATTTGATGTTCGAGTCCTTGTAGGAGACTCACACACCATTATTTGAGGGCTACATCGTACTTTAGATTTGGTACAAAGGGATTTTTATTGGCCAGAACTTAAACTCTGTGTAGAATCTTATGTGGTCAAGTGTGACCAATGTCAATTGAATAAGGCCAGACGCCTTAAGGCTAGTGGATTGTTGCATCCATTGAATATCCCAGATAAGAAATGGGATAATATTTCAATGGATTTCGTGGTGGGGTTACCACAAAAATAAACAAAATGATGTAATTTGGGTAGTTGTCGAGCGTCTTACTAGATTGGCTACGTTTATTGAAGGCTTCTGATTGGGCTCAAATATTTGTTGAGCGTCTATTTAGACTTTACAAATTATCGAGTGACCCTGTGTGAGCGATTGCGGTCCGATATTCACCGGCACTTTTGGTCGCCCGTATTTGCTAAACTAGAAACACCATTGACCTTCAGTTCTTCTGATCATCACGAGATGGACAGTCAGACAAAAAGAACTAATCAAGCGATGGAGCAGATGCTTCGAGCATATGTTTTCCAAAAACAATCTCATTGAGAAAAGCATCTGCCCTTGATTGAGTTTGCCTATAATAGTATTAAGCATTCGACTACCAATTATAGCTCGTTTAGTTTTATGTACGACTATGAACCTAGATCACCCATTTCAGTTGAAACTGAAACGATCAAGTTTCAAAAGTATCTATCTGTGAAAGTAGATGATGACTCCTGGGAATAGGAAGGTAGCCTGAAAAGGAACTTCCCTAACTTTTAGTTATGAGGAGAGAACTTGAATAAGCGGAGAAGAATGTCATGCCCACATGTGGACTGATCTCGGATTATTATTCCATAAGGAGATCAGTAGGCCTACCTTAAATTAATTATGATTCTGAGTGGTTGGGGCTCTCATGAAATTAACGTCACAATTAATGGTTGGAGACCTAAACTCAAGATGGTGGATTTGTATGGATCTAATAGTGACTCAAGGGAGAAGTGGATGAGGTGACCCAATTTGGCTATACTGTGTCCAGTGAGGTGCCACAGTTCACTACTAGTGGTGCATGGGCCTTGGAGGGTATAAGTATACCCATAGGGCTCTCACTACTGTATGCTTGATTTTGGTGATTGTAGCTACATGCTGCTGGTGTAATTCCTCTCTCCTATTGAGTGTGATTAATCCACAGCTTGGGAGCTAGATCTGATCAATCTAGATTTGGTGACCACTACTATGCCCTTTTTCGTCGTACTTTATCGAGCTTGGGTGAAAGTGTCAAGCATAGGAAATCACCGTCACATTCATGGCTGGGTTAGTCAGCTGGTCCCATAGATGCACTTGTGAATCGCAAATCAAAAAAACAAATTGTAAATACATTCAATATGGGTATCAGTAGAAAGAGAAAAAACAGAGGATTAAGAGTAAACGCGTCTCCGGTTTATCTGTGTTACTATAATATACTGAATTGGACCTATAATATACTGAAATATACTGGAATCAGACCTATAATACGCGTTTCTTGTAGTTTCAGGTTCAGTTTCAGTATATTTTAGGTCCAATTCCAGTACATTTCAGGTCCCAAAAACATTTGGGTGAAGCAAGAAAAAGAAAATTGTGTGATTTGCTGCAGCGATTCACGATTCGCTGCAACTATGGCTAGTCCTAAGTCCTCGCTATTACAAGTTCATCTTCCGAGTTCCAAAGTTAAGCAATCGCTATGGAGAATTACTGTTCTGTTGCTATTGTCGCATGGATATGAAGGTGATAGCTGTCAGTCTGTCAGATAGCGAACAAAAGCTTTACTAGGCCAATAAGATCCTATACCTTTCTGAACAAAAACATAAAAATGTTATTAAACTGTGTAAAGAGAGTTACAATGGAAAATTTTGGCCTTTGAGGAGAAAGAAAAAGCATGTTACTAAAGTCCACCTTGCTGGTTGATTTGATTGTTGATTTCTTTGAGCTCCTTCAGCCTCTGAGCAAGTTCTGAAGCCACTCTCTGTCGAGCGGCTTTCGCCTCTTTGTCCCTAGAAAGTTCCAAATCAGCTTCCAATTGTATCTCCTTTACCTGTATGTATGTACACAGTCAAAACTCATTGCATCTTGATCCCCGTGCTCTTGCAAACAGCACGATAAAAGGTGTGCAACAGACCATGAGAGTTGTATTATGCAGGCCTATGTGAAAAAACTTACAACACGTAAGAAAGTTAAATGTTTCAGATACTACATTCAACCCAAAGCAAATATGCTCCATCGGCGCCGAACTGCATAGAATGAAGTTAACATAGTTACAAGCAAATAAAAGTCAGTAACTCAAAACGGAGTTCTAGGTCTCTGATGAGTCATGGCAAATAAGAACATGCCGCCAATAAGGTATTTTTGTCTTGACAAGCGGCTTAATCAAATAGGGTATGAGTTTCTAAAATGACCTTGAAAAGAATCGTTGAAATGTGATGTGGAAATTTTTTCAGATGAAAAGTCGAAAAGGATTCAAATTAAATTAGTGTAATGTGCATCTATTCCCAAGGAAATTTACGAAATTTATAAGATCCTCGAAGATAGAACACACCCTTTTCATAAGCTCAAGTGGCTCCACGGCCAATCGTGCCTCCTGAGCCTCTTTAATCCGCTTGAGTTTCTCCGGTGAGTATTTTCCCGCTGCTGACAATCAAATACGATATTTCTATCAGGCTAAATCACCCTTGCACTGTAAGATCGTCAACCTAAACGGAATAAATATTTGCATGAAGGCGTATGTCTGCGAACTTGTTCTTAATTTTTTACGATGGGCTTCTCTTCGAGAAAAAACTTAGGAGTGACTGAAGCTCTTTCCAAAGAAGACCAATTTCATAAAGAGATAATATATGAAAAAGGAATATAACCAAGCAAGACAAACGATGCCCGGGTGGTTCGATTCTACCAGAGGGAATTGCACAGTTGTGAAGTAAGCCGTAAATCACTGGGGAAATAAAATCACGAAAGCCTAGGGAGTTGCTTGGAGGTTTGCCGTGTGAAACAAGATTAGGGCAGGCTATGTTTTGTATTCAGCTCTCGCTCTCAAGGGCTACAAGACCAGAGGGAGATATTAGGTCTCTGGCTTGAGGACACTGCCGGCATGGTGGTATATCTTACGCACGCAGAATTCAGAAACAGCGAATCTCTGATTGATCCAGTGAAGTATAGGTATTGCGGACCCTTTTGCAGATACGCAAACGAAAAGTGTACTCTATCTACTCTTGAAAAATCATCAGTAAAAATTATGGAGTGGTTGGAACAACAAAAAAATTGCATAAAAAGAGGCAAGCATCAAGAAAGACATCTGAAGAACTTTTGTACTCGCAAACATGCCCTGCGTGAAGAGTACAAAAGAGAATCAGAATCTACGAGCAACATTTTCCTTAAGCAAACAAAATTGTTGCATGCTCGAAAGCCTAGAAGCGTTACATAGATCACCGTCATAATTGTTGCCACCTAAAGCTGATTGCTGCTGGTAAAGAGGATGAAACAAATTGTGCAGTATGTACAAGGCGGCCACCACATTAATAGTACACATGATGATCGTGGCCTTTTTGTACGAGCAACGCATACGATCTACTGCTGTGCCTTGTGCCATCCTCCCTCACCACCCTAACTTCTTGCAAACAACTTGCCAGCACCTCATTCCGGTGCCGCTACTCGAACCATACCTTCCTTAAAAACTTATTGCCGATGTCCAGGATGGGAAGAAGATAGGATCAAAACCTCGGGTAGCTGCTTTCTTCAACATATCGCTCATAAAATACCGCTTGCTACGATCATTCTCGTCTTCGACAACAACATAATAAACCATCGACTACTGTCATTACCAACCTGTTTCGAAGACAACCATAATTGCAAGGCGATGCGAACTGTAATTGAACAAAAGAATCATGTCTGTCCTTCAGAATTCACCGAAAACTCTCCGCGATGCAGAGATTATTCTGACATTTGAGAGTGCAAATCTTATACCCTCGCGATCTCTCCCTCTCCCTCTCCCTCTCGCTTTCCCCTTCGATAAATGGAAGGAGATCGAAGAGATCTCTCACTCCCCTACTAGTAACAGAAGATAGAAGATAAAATACACTCTGTCTTCACATTGACGGCCAGCCTTCACTCGTGACGTTTAGGACGAGCAAAGTTTAGCTTTTGCCCTGTCAATGACGATCTGGCTCACAGTACGCGAGGAAAAAGCCAAAGGGATCGCTCTAGCAGGAAGCCTTGTGACCTTCCAACAACTAAGCGAGTGACCAATGACCTAACCAAGCACCCTATAGCTTATAATGTGGCCCTGCGCTTGCTTAGCCACATTTTTTCTTGTTGGGTGCTCGAGCAGTCCAAGGACTTTTATGCCCTTTGGCCCCGGTGCCCTCCTAACCACAGTTTTTTTTTAAAAAAAAAAATTGGCTGCCCGGATGCCACGTGTCCAGGCAATCAGTTTTTATCCCATAAGCAATCTTGCAAGGGAACTGGGAGGGGATATATTGAGAAACCCACCCGATTCCTTGCATATGTGTGTATGTGTGAACTTGGGTGCCCGGCGCCACTGCCCAGCCCTGCGGTTGCCCAGCGCCACCCGCCCTACCCGATATCACAGCCCGTTGTCCTACCCCGCCCACCAAAAACTTTCACGTTCCAATTTTGGTGGGCACCCGAGCACAGGCCATGAGTCACGCGTTGGGGGACACCGGGGCCAAACCCTCCCACGCGTGGCCTGTGCTCTAAAGCCCCCAAGCCCCCCTCCCGGTTCCCGGCTGCCTCGACCACCGGCTCCCGTATCAAAGTCTTAAGAAGATTGTAATACCAAATACTCGATTGGCTTCAAAAAATAGAGAATCTTTTAATATTAGGACTTGATTGGTATCAAAAATATGTATACTTGCACATATGGGAATCATATTTTAGTGTGAAATAAAATTTTATATATCACTTGGATGTTTTCTTAGGTATCAATGAGAGAACTTTATCACATTCAAATGTATTTTTCCATATACACAACTATTCAATGTCCGGTTGTTGGAGGTTGCCTTTACACATGGCAAATTGTGTTGTTAGACTTTAAAATGTACCCTTGAGATATGGGATCCCCAACCACCCCACCATTTAAGAAGCATTGATCCTTTTTATAGCCCTTTTATTTATGAAAGGAAAAGGTGGGGGCCATAAAATAATTACAAATTATGTATTGCTTGTTTGAAATCAACACCATAGCTTTAGGAAAGAGCTATATAGTACTTGTGTTCCACGTTTTTTTTACAAGTGTATTTTCTTGTGCTTGTCAACTCATGAAGAACCACTTTCTATTGAAAATATTGCATAAATTCTTCCTTAATAAATGGATTGATTTATGTTGTCTACTTGTCAAATACATTGGGAAGAATGGTGGGTACTTAAAAAAACATTTATCTTAATTTTTCTTTTTTGCGTCAACATGACTTACGCCTAAGGGACATGAATAACCCAAAATTTGCAACACCATAAACAACATTCATGATTATGTACAACTGGGAGCTCGGATAATGTTGTTAAGTGTTCTTTCAAGCATCAACAAGCAATAGTCTCATGGTCTTGAAGAGAAGCCTTCAAACTAGCAACGCTTGAAGAGCGGCCTTCATGCTTTCATCCCAACAATTATCAATGTTTCGTGAGGGAACCTTCAAACTTCATCCAAGCAAACCCCCCCCCCCCCCCCCCCCCCACACACACACACACACACACACCCACATTATTTATTTCATGCGCATTTTGTATACAATTAGCAATTTCATTGAGACCTTGCATGCCTCCCTTAGCAACAGGACGACAATTCTTGATCAACATTTTCTCCTTTGCTTGAATCCTTTTAGAATCTTCCAACAAAGTTGAATTTGACACCTGCTTTTGTTTAAATTTGTTTTCACTCTCTTGAGCAACCTCAAGGTTCATCTCTGTTACGTCCATGTCCTCTATATAGGATTCGGCATAAACCTAGACTTGGATAGATTATTAGTAACGCCATGTCATTCCGGACTTGGCCATAAATGTAATTAATAACCTTGTGAGGGCCCAGGTGCTCTAATTGCACCTATGGAGCTTTTGCATGGTGATTATATAACCTATTGGAACTCGCCCTACTCCTCATTTAGCTTTCTTGTTTCCAGGAGCCAGGATCCTCTCCTCTCTTGCATTCAGTCACCATGGCTTGGGGGTGAAGCAGTTAGGGATTTGACTTTTTGTTTCATGTTGGTTGGGTGGCTTTGGCTCCACATGTGTCTTTTGGTTGTATGCAACAGGATCTAGGTAGATCTTCACTTGGTGATCATTATAGTGGTATTAGAGCAAGTCTTCGCATCGATCAGAAGGTGGAGTTGTTTTTTTGCTTTTCTACAGCTTTTTGATATTTCCTCCTTGCTTTTTGCTTCTTGGTGGTGGAATTGACCTCCAAGTAAGTGGCTTTTCTGATTTTTATGATTGCTTGTTGGACATGTTGGAAGCCTCTATGCCTCTCTAATTAACATTATAAGAGTGCTTGCTCTGATTGGATGATATATGGGCCGGATATGGATTTTTGATGGTCTCCCTTAGAAAAAGTGCTCCCACCTACTGTAATTTCAGTCATTTATTGTTCGCACGTGTGAAGCCTAGGTGGCAGGGTAACATGGCAAGTGTCTTGATAACCTCCTCGCCCTCTGTACTGTGCTTGATAGCGACCAAATCGGACCCCTATAGAAAAAGTTATGGTCATCGGAAGTTTGGCAATTTTTGGAGTAAAATTTGAAAATTTTCTGAAATGTTTTGATTGCATGCATGTCTGTGAAGCAATAGAGTGTTTTTTCAGTGTTGAAAAATGTTTGAATGAACCTGTATGCATGTTTGGATGCATCATACAAGATGGTACAATAGGTTGATCAAAGTAATTTCATATTTGAATACAGTTTTATAAAAAGCTAGTCAAAAATTTTCTAGTTACTAGGCAGTTTACGTAACAAAAAATTGATTTTTTGAAATCATTGCATGTCATGTCTGATGCATGCCAGATGTTGCGAAATCTTTTCGGAATGGGATAATAATTGTGAAACTATCAAGTCGAAATCAATTTTCACAGTTTTGATCCTTATCGAACGAAATTTGAAAATCCTAATTATGTAAACTTTTGAAAGAACCATGGATGTTTTGGATTGTTCAAATCCGTCAGTTTTTGGATCAAGAGAAATAGCTTATAAAGTGAATGACCTTACTGATATAAAATCAGTCAATTTCATAAGGTCACAGTACTTTTCACTTTTAGTTAAAGATTTTGGAATCTGTCAATATGGTTGAGAATAATGCAAGTCTTATTGGAACGGGTTCTATACCAATCTATGTGTAGATTTGCCAGTGGTTGAGTGCGACACTTAACTAAAGAACAATCGATGACCAGTAAATAGAGATTCTACTTATTCAAGTTTAGGCTTTTTCCTTACCAAATCTAGGGCTTTCAGCCTAAACCACATTCAGGAAGGGAGGAAGTGATTGAAGCCTGAGGGGTAGATGATTGGTTGTCGAGTGATCCAATTGCTTTAATTTTTTTTTTCAATTCCTGAAGTATAAGTGACAGCAAGTGAGAATATAATTGGGAATTTAGCTTTGGAATTATTTTTAAACTATTTTTGGGAATTTGGGTTCCTTTCCCCATTGTTCTTTTATAATTTTGAGGAATCGAAGATTCTAAGGGAAGAGCCAATGGTAGTTGGATATAATCCATTTATGGAACCGTCTTTGTGTTGCAATTGGATTTGGATTAAATCCCTGGAATTTACAAACAAATAGTAGATGAAATGTGTTCCATACAAGAATCTAGTATTTTGGATTCCTTTTGGGACATTATAGAATGTTTCTTTATAATGACTGAGACAACCAAGAGAACTTCTAACTTTCGAAAAAATGAAATTCTTTTTTACTGATTCTGAAATGGATATTGGAATCTATTACAGTATTGTTTTCAGTTATATTTCTTAATGTTTCTTTTGGTTCCGTGAATACACTTATCGCATTTCGACCGTATTTAAACGATATATTTCATCCTTACTTAAGTCATGGGAATGAAGCTTTATCTTAACCTTATGTCCAAAGATGTCTGTATAAGTCAACCTAATCTTGGTTTGAATACTAAGATCTAATGTAGGTTGATTGAGTGAAGAAATTTTGTTAATAAGAGTTTGAGAGTTGGAAAACTTGTGGATGTGGAATTATTCACTTCAAAGATTCCCCATATATGTTATTTACTCATCAGAAATAGAGTTCTTTTGCAACTGAGTTGCAAGATTTTCAGTGAGTTATGTGAGTAACATATGCGGATTGTGGAAGAATATGCCAGTTTGTAGCTTATGTTTATGTATAGGAACATAGTTGGATAAGTTGGTTACGTACGTCTCAATCTTGTGGATCTACTATGTGTTTCTTATGTACTGAGTTTATATTGTATATTTAAACTAGTTTGTGTGCATAAACATATGAACAAGTAATGTTAGGAATAGTTACTTGCAGGCTAATGACTCTTTCTATGGAAAGGGTGATTCATTAAATTAGTGATGGTTTAGATGAGATTTTAAATGTGGTGTTGTTCCGGGATATATAAATTTGGCACCTAGACATTTGAGATTTCCGAATCATTAGCAATTGACTTGAGTAATTGGATTACTCCTGATTAAAATTGGTTGAATAACCAATGTGAAGAGAATTTACCAGAAATTGTTTGTTTTGATCTATATTGCTTATAAGACACATGATTTTTGAGATTAAATATTTCTTGGATGAGAAATAGTCTCTAAGCTATTGACTGTATCCCAATGAGCTCGTATTGGATGACAGAGTTTAACAAATACCATGAGTTGTCATTGAATTCAGTTGGAATTTAGCAAAACTTTGAAAATTCTAGATTTTGTTCTAGGTGATTGTATAAAGTTTATGTTGTTAGAGATGGTTGTTAAAATGGTTTGCCTTTTGTATTTAATTACCTAATTGATCGCAAAGTTTGGATAACTCATAATCTTATTAAAGATCAGGTTGGAAGAAAATTCTTTAGATCCAGTAATTTTCCTTGGGGGAAAAGCTTTTAGAAATAATTCTTATATTTCCTGAGTGGTATGTTGTGCATATACTCCAGTATCTTTCAATGGTTAAGTATGGTATGGAATGTTGTAAATTATGATTAACGAATTATAAGATTCTAAATATTTATGATTGACAGATCATAAATTGATACTTAATTGTCATTAGAAGATTATAAGGAAATGTGATCATTTTTAAGATGATGAGTAAATTTCGATTTATTCAAAGAGTCAAGAATTTAGATCAATTATTTGAAAATCTAAATTTCTTTATTCCAGTGTTTAATTGAGAATGTTCATGTCTCACAGGCATTCTCATAAAGTAAATTGTTTTAACTTGTGAAAAGTTTGCTTACCTTAGTGGATAAAGTTCTACTACAGATTGTCGTCTATAGATGCTTGTGTATGGTTTTCAACCTAAATCTCTGGTTAATTGGGAGACAGAAAAATGTATCGAGATTGAATGGTTGCTATTTTCTTGCATGAGATGCTAGGAATAGAGTGCTTAACTCAAGAAAGTATTCAGAGTACTTAGAATTGAGTTAAAGACATTTTTATCTTGATGGATCTCCTAGATATTCTGGTAGGATGAGTTGTTATACCTTAGTTTTTTTATTCTAAGTGTATTTGTATCAAGAAGCATTTAGGACAAGTCTAATAAACATTGTGGATAGTCTTGGACTATAATTGTTTTGTTTCTTTGACTTTTGAACATTGATCTCCAATGAAAGATGGTAATTCACCCAATGGTTCATGTAAATTGAATTTACATGAAGGTGATGTTACGGGAAGCACTCAAGCATGCAAGATTGTCAAGCTGCTGGGAGCTCTCCAATTTTGAGAATGTCAACCACTTGCAGCAATAAGACATTCTGGTTACATTGCGGCAGATTGCGAGGTAGTTTTTGATAAAGACTGGCAATAATAAGCACTTGGTTTTACGCAAGCGAACGAGGATCTCCGCTTTTCCAAGTGATGATCGAAGATGCCGATGCGGAAGCGGAATGACACTATTCGATATGAGTTGCAGTGGGTCCTACAACACATTAGGGGTGGAATGATGTTGGCTGATTCTGACAAATCCCCAAAATACTCAGCCAGAGCTAACCGAGAGCACCTCTCACCTTAGACCGAGGAGGTCTCTGAGAAGATGAGATGAACGAAGACTGAGAGCCGAGTATGAGAGCCGAGGAATACTAGTTAGTAATGACAAGCAAGAACTGTGTAAGCCTCATGGTGAATCCCGGAAGATGGAATGACCATGTAGGAACTAGTATTTCTAGGCAAAGTAATAAATGCAAGTAGAGCCCTCTTAAAGAAAGTAGAGTGAGCCACCTTTTGATGGTGACCTCTAGTGGAGAGCATTATTCCACTTGTAATTTGTGTAATGTGGAAATACCACTAGGATGCCACCTAAGGAGCTCTCTTGCTTATTTAATGAGAAGAGGAGCTTTTTGTGTATTGTATCTACTCCATGCTAAAATGAGAAGAGCCTCCACGAGTTTGGTGCATTCATTGAGCTCCTTGATCATGTTTGTTTCTTGAGTGATGCATTCGTGATCTTGCCCTTCCATTCTTTGTGTGTGGTTGTGGATAATAGAGTGGATTAGTTTTTATGCTTTCCTAGAGTGGATTAGATTTCGTTTCTTGTTTGTGGATTAATGTAGGAATCAGCATTCAGGTAAACTAAATAGGCTGGGTTTGTGATGTAATTCTTGCATATCCCCTTACAAACCTGTTCTTGATGTTCTTGGGATGTCCAATAATCAAAAGACTGGTTGGTTTCTTGATTCTTGGACTTCTAAAATGTTGTTAGTTTAGTTCATTTCTTGTTCTTGTTTTGTGGAATGTATGTGTACATTAGTTTTAGTTGTAAGGATCTGATTGTAACTCGTTTTTGCAGCAAGGTAGAAGTAGAATCATGATTTGTTCACCTGGATTGTATGTTGAGATGTAGGTTGAAAAGTTTGATTACATGTTTGGTTGTAAATGCATGTGATATAGTTCAAGAGTGATACAGTCACTAATGAGTTGAGTCTATTCCTTATCTAAGGAATACTCTATCCCAAGAATATTGTATAGGTGAAGAATTCAATTATACTAGTATAACACCACATTTAGATTCTTACCCAAATCATTTATAAGTTAATCCATAAATCTTCTATACAAAGATTTGTTAACTCTGCAAGTATCTGTCAAAACAATACTTGATCATATGTTCATGTTCATCGACTAGGTTAAGTGCACCAAATAACCTTAGTACTAGGATTACACAATAGATTCATACAAGATTAATCGTGCACATATGAGAATAATCTCACTATGACCCAGTACATAAACACATTCTTATCTGGCAGATTCCTCCAGAACCCACATATGTTACTCACATATCTCACTGAGATCTTGTAACTCAGCTACAAAATATTTTCTATTTCTCATGAGTAAATAACATATCCGAGAAATCTCTGAGACGAATAAAATTCACTCTCAGCAGTTTTCTAATCCCACTTACCTCTGATTCTCGGAATTTTTTTTTTTGTTGTCGTAGAGGGCCTAGTCAGAACAATCTTTGTGATCAAGATGTTTAAGATTAGGTTGATCCAATATAGAACTCTTAGACTTAAATTTTGATCAAACTTACTTCTATTCCAATCAAAATGAAATTAGTAACCTTTGACCTTTTACCGTACTACTTATAGATAATGATTCAAATTCCAAACTTGTTCTAGTTCCAGATTGTCCACACAATCCCTAGAGAATTTCTCTTATTTCGAAAAGTTCCAATTAGGTATCTTACTCTGAATCTATCCGAAATTACTTTCAGACCAAATCTCATTTATATTGCAGTTGGTTCTCTTCCGAAAACTATGCAACCAACAGATTCCCAAATAGACTTTTATCCCACCACTTCATCCCTCCTTTTAAGAAAATTATAAATTTCCATAAAAGTTAACTGGAAAGATGATATATGAAAATATCTAAAAGTCAGTAATAACTGCTTCTACTAAAGGATTCACCCTATTACACACAGGACTTTTCCTTCAAATATTTGCACTTTGAGTGATAGAAACTACTATTCTATCAAAATCCATTTATGCAACAGAGATATTTTATGGCTTAAGAAATTGAAACATTTTAACCTTAGAATTTATCTGAATTCCAAGTCTATTCACCCAAGTAGTAATTTATATGACATAACAGTCTTTCAGAAGAATAACTCCATGCTGAATCATATAATCAGTCTGGTATCCTATATTTGAGAAATTACTAAGAAGTAAAGGATTACTTAGAAAGCGAGAAATAGATTTGAGGGCCTCTGATTTCGTAAATAATGAGATACCACATTGGGATCTAGATTAAACCTCAAAATTTTCCAAAATACCCCACATTTGATTGAATGCTTTTCTTCTTTCCCATATCGCGACTAGGTACTAAACATACCATTAATCATCAGATCTTTACAGTCCTAGAATTTTCTTTCCAAAATCACTGACATCTCATACCATCAGCTTTTCCTTCCATAAAACCCTTAACCACCTTATCTGATATTCTAGAGATCCACTGATCATCTAGCTGTCCTATAATCCATATAGGATATTATCTCATGTTCCCAAACTTTGGAGAATCCATTTATTTGGATGACTAGCATGCCTATCAAATGGATACCCAAAATCCACATCCGATTATGTGACTTAGACAGAAGAATTAACATGGTTCAATATTACATCCTGATCCTTTCTGGTTAATGATAAACCCTACTAACGCATCAAATCTAGGGACAAGCTTATGTCAACTAAAAGATCCAATGTAATCCACGTATCAGATTCCACTTCTAAACTCACAATTGACATCCAAAACTGCAGATAACTCAATGGTTACAAAGATATCAGTTACAAATTCGTCTGAATGAATTCTAACCAGGAAATTAATAACCAGTATTAAGCAATTATTTACAAGGATTACCAAAATCCTAACTGTGAAATACATTTCCCGATCACACTTACTACCTCTGATGTCCACTCTTCTTCCCTCCTTAGAATTTTCAATTCCCTGAAAATCTATTTCAGTTAAGGTACCAAGAAGATGTAATAACATTAGTAAATGCTATAAAAAAATTTATTACTGTAAGAAAAAAAATCCAAAACAATTTCATTTCTATCCTATACTGGACTGAATATAATTCACCATAGGATTTTATTAGGAAATGAAATCAGTTATGTAATTCCTATATTACAAATTTTCCAATAAACTGTTTTTTCTTTTTATTGACTGGTTTGGCATTACTCCGCTAATATTGACAAAACCTATCCAAACGTAGAATATGAAATTACATGAACGGAAACCCCACCAATAGGATTTCAGTAATTCTTGAGTCATATCCTGTCAGATTTACTGACTAGATAAAGAATACTATTGCCACTCATTCAACCTGGTCATTTCATATTGTTTGACGATTTTAGTCAAATTTAATGAGTATCTTGCACAAACGTTCACTTGATTGATTTCTATCGATACATCGATTAGAAAACTATCAGACAAGTAACTGATTTCAAATTTTAACCAATTTGAAAATCAAAAAAAAAAAAATCAAATTTTAACTTTCAATCTAAGAGTTCCAAACTCCAAAAGTTAAAAGAAATACAGTAAAAAACTGTCGGCAATTCATTGCGGTTCCTTTTGTCAATTTTAACTTATCTATCACCGGGAAATAATTTAGACTTAGTGAAAACACTGTGATCAATTTTTGACTGATAAACTCAGTTTAATCAATTCACTAATCTAAACTGATTCCATAGATAACGAATAAATGACAGAAATTTTGTTTTTTTTTTCAAAAAACTCAATTAAGCTTTGTTATAATGAAGCAAATCGGGACAACCACAAGCATGCAATGCATTACGTAATTCAAAAATTTTGACGAAAATATTGTTAGTACAAAAGGCAATCGAAGTCGAAAAAATCAAAACACTGTCCGATTCCTAATGTTACTAACCCAATGTCAAACTGGCATGCAAAGCACATTACATCAGTCATAAACGTCATTACGAAATTTTTTACGTAAACTTCAGTTTTACGAAATTTGTCAGCCATGTGACCCAACTGTCAGAGCACATGCGTATGACCACTCAAATCGATTGTAAATCCCTCATGCATGTCATAATCACTCTGAAAATGAGCATGCAATTAATCCATGCAAACATAGTACTACAAATTAGGGAAATGACTAGCATGCAATCAGAACAATTCAAGAAATTTGTCAATTTTACTCACAAAACTACAAAACTTCATATGATCATAACTTTGGCTACAGGACACCAAATTGAGTGTTGTAAAGCTCAGTACATAAGGAGACCAAGTGAACAAGATGCTTGCCATGTTAGCCTACCACCTAAGCTTCACACGTGCGAGATCAGAGCTGCTAGAAATCTGTAGTAGGGTGCACTTCCACAAGAAGGAATCATGCAAAAACGTGCAAACGCCCATCCTAGCCCAAAATTGATGCTACCAACAGTCTTAACCAGCCAATTAGACTTCCATAAAGCATTCATACTGATCCTAAGATGCAGTATAGGCTGAGAACGAAAATTTCTTGATTTGTAGAAGTCAAAATAGCTTCAAACTTGATGGAGATGGTGCATAAGCCACCGGCCATCAATTCACAGGTTTGATAGCTTGCTGGGAGGGTAAAAAGAAATGCTAATCATGTTGTAATTAATTCCAGAATGATCTCCTTATGGATTTGGAGAGATCCATCCCCCAAAAATCACCAAAAATGGTCATCTTTTGAAACTTTTTGACTTCCTACAAGTCCAATTGCTGGAATTCTTGGCTCTAACTTCAGGGAAAGCTTCAAAAGACTTTGGTTCACCTCTTTATAAGCTCTACATGGTGTTTTATAGCCACCTACTATCCAACTTTATGAAAAAACAAGCAAAAATGATGAATTTTGGCTATTTTCCGGTTTTTTCATCACCATAAAGTGGAAATTTATGACATAACACTCTTTCTCTAACACATGCAAACCAATTTACAGAATTACAACCATCTAATTGATCTGATCTTGCTGGATTTTGGTTCTTACTATCTATTTTGTGCCAAAAAGCATGAAAAACCAAGCAATTTTGACCAAAACATAGCCTAGAATCATAAATCATTGGAGAGAACCGGCATGCATCATTAATTTCATCATTAATGAGCCCTAGAACGAAAGTACACTTGCTGGAATATTCAGATCTACCAAAGATTTGATCTACACAAGAAAAAGCTCCAAAAAAGCATCACAAATTGGCCTTCAAGGACAATTCTCCATAAAACCACAAAGAATCCCAAGAGTAATGGATCTTAGCAACATGCAAAGTGAAACTAGGATAGTACACCGACTTGCACACTTGCTATCCACCTTGGAAGAGAATTCCCATGGATCCAATCCAAAATTTCGACGAAAGGTAGCCCTTCTCCATGTTCTCCAATCTTTGAAAGCCTTGCTCTGATACCACTATAAGAGAAGCTCCCTAAGATCCTGCTTACAAGACAATGCACAATGGAAAACACACTATGGAGCAACCACCCAACCAAATAGAAGCAACCAATCAACTCTAGAAGCTTCACCCCCAAGCCAAGGAACAAGAGGCATGAATGTAGAGTGAAACTCTGGCAATGAATCAATGATCACAATGAGGAGTAGGGCGAGTTTGGCCTCTTCTTATAGAGCCATAAGCATCCTGGGCACATAGCCATGCATAGCCCTAAGTTCCCTATACATAGATTAACCTAGAATAGAGTCCTATGCATGGACCACCTATTCATAAAATTGCTATTGATAACTCTACACATGCATACACTGTCTCATACCTTGTCTAAACTCCATTTAGTGTGTTCTGGGCCTCACAAGGATACTAGTTACTTTCGGGTCACATCCAATATGACGTGGCATAACTAACAGCTTGATTACTGGAGTACCGTGTATCCAAGACTAGGAGTATACTGAATCCTACTTACTGGTGATGGACATAACAACAACACCGGTGAAGAACTCTGCTCCTCTAACACTCGCTGAAAGTGCACCCTACCTACCTACGGATCAACGATTTGACTGCTTACGGTATGTATTTGCTTCTCTCTTACATTCCGTTTGTATTTACTCTACTTTCCGGAGAAGGTTGCTTTAATAATGTTCTGCTTTGATATGCCACTCATCTCTCTAAACCATGTAAAGGCTGTGATAGGGCAAGAACACATTGAGGTTCAGCGATGGACATCAGTGTCACTTTTTGATTCTTGAAACCGTCCACCCTGCCTCAATAGGCAGCGATGGACAGTTGTGGCTATGTGAAAATTTTCTGAAATCGCAAATCAAACAAAAATACCTTGAAATAAGAATTGGTCACTAAAAGTAACAGTAAGGACTCTAGTATTATGATCTTAGACAGCATGGATATGCTTAAGAATCATAGTTTATACTAATGGAGTAGAATGGCACGGATTTGCTCTACTACCCAGTATAAACATTGATAGTCCCTTACTCTATTTTAATTACATCTTTCCTATACAGTGTCCTTATACCATGGATATTATATCATTCTGATATAACATTCAGGGTAACACCTCACCTTTCCTCTATTAGTGTTACTTTAGACTTTTGGTGAGATACAACTGGAAAGCATGGATATGCTCAGGAGTATGAACAGCAGTGCATGAACATACCTTACGTCGTAAGGATCACTTGGGTCAGTATAGCATGGATTTACTCTGATACCAGCACACGTATTCACACCAAGTCTTTTGGCTAAATAAAACTCTTAACGGTTTAAGCTTCTCATACTCGTCTTTGATTAAAACGAACTGATACGGACCAATTGACTGTAAGCTGATCAGTATGGCACTCGCCCTAATACGGTGATATAATGGCTTGGCCTATTGCTAAAACATTGTGTGTTTGGGACGACTGGACTGTGTTTTAAAATGCTATTCAAAGCTGTTAAGTAGTGTAACTTCTTTTGGTCATAAATAACAACTGTCGTTCAGCTATGACACCTGTCTTCCTCACTCAACTAACTTGAGCGGTTTTGTTTTGTGGGATGGTGGCAGGTATCAACTGGACGTCTTGAAAGTGGTTATGCTTTATGGTGCTTTTTAGTACTGTATTTTACTTTTCAGTTGTACTTTACCTTGTTGGATTATGAATAAAGACTTTAAAGAGCTTCAGTCTTGCTTTGTCAAGAGGAACTAGTTGAAAGTGCACCCTACCAGTTCACGGATCAACAAAGTGTAATCATAATGGTAAGCTTTTTTCTTCCTCTTACATTACTATGATTTGTGGCTACAAATTTTGTTATGTATGGCGCATCTGTCTAGCGATGCGGACAGCCTACTTTCTCTTTCATTCCTTGTGAATTTATCAAGTGAATCTTATGCATGAATCCCAACGATGGGCATATTGCCTCATCAACCAATTTTTTTTTTTTTTGAAATCACACCTACTGTGGGATGGACAGTAGCTTCATCTTTTCATAATACTTTGAATGATTTTATGATTCTTAGGCTTGTAGTCCAGTGATGGATAGATAGCATGAACACTTTGTAATTGTTTGTTGCTCTTTACTTTCATATATTTTACTATCCAGAGATGGATAGAGGGAATTTGTTGGATCTTCAGCATCCACACCGGCTATGGCTCCAACTAGCATGACTATGGCAGTCTCCCAACTAGTCTATGCTTTGGCTTCTCCAACTAGTTGGGATATGGATGCAAGAAAGACAGTCATGAGCATGGTGGTGAGTATTTTGATGGGTAAGATGCACTGTTCTCTCTTTTCTCTCCTTAGTTTCTAACAAATGATGGCTTAACCTAAAAGATAAAACCCTAAACTAAATCTCATCCTCTAAGGCTTACCCTACTAGAGAATGGAGGGGCTAGATTAACTTAACCTGTTGCCAGATGAATAATATACAACACAATGTGAAGTAACACAGTACATGAAACCACACAAGGGAGAACACTCAGAGAGAAAGATAGGCTTGTATTGCAAATGAGGTTCTTTCCAAAAATGGACTCTTCCACTCCTATTTATACTTGGAGTGGTGGTCACTTACAGAAATGCACTGTGGGACAAGTAAGCCGCATAGACTAACTTACTTTGAATCACACTGGTGCCATGGGACAAACCCCCAATAGGCCTTTGTGACTAACTTTTACATAACTTGAAATTACATATCTATGTGCAGTGCCCATGGCAATTTAAACTTAGAACTAAATAACTTAAGCCAGTACGGATACTATAAAAGCCTAAACTTGTTGGGCAAGTTCTACGTTTAAATTATATCCTGCTTGTATTTTTTAAGATGTTCCGCAGGATGGCTAGAATATTCCTTGGAATATCAGCCTACATTATCCCCTCCGTTAAGAACTTGGGGGTTCCACGCCAAGTGCAATGTTAAGACCCCGCTCCTTATGGTGTTGGAGGAGTCAAAGTCAGTGCAGCTTGTAGATGTGGAACTTTCTGTAAAGTGTTGTTCCATAGAAGATGAAGCTTTGAAGAAGTATGAGTGTCTCTAGAAGAGCAGAGTGGAGTTGGCTCATTGATGACTTGCTTCCAGTTGCTCAGGCAAATGATTCAACGGATGATGTACACGAGCTTAGTATTTCTTGAGACATGATGTGAATGTCACGCAAGGGGTTACTAAACGGCAGTGAGATGAAGATGGAGTGAGTGTGATAGAGGGTGTTGAAATCTTGGAAGTGGTGAAGGTGGATATATGGAAGTGGCTGGATGGATCAAAATTCCTTTACTCATTATTGTCTTTTGAAGCACTTTTGGCAGCAGAAGTTTCCCATTTGACGTTCCTTGCAGCTGTTTGAATTCTTCACGGAGTTCAAGAACTCTTCAAGCGGTCGCGAATGTATAGAGGCGTGTATGGCCTTGTTTTTTTTTTTTTTGAATGATCAACAAGTTGTTAACATGTCGTTTTTTTTTTTGTATCTTTATTTTTTGGATTTAAGACATGGCTCATTATCATTGTTGAGAACCTCTAACATCCTTGAGTTTGTTGCTTCAAGTGCCGCGAACTTTATCAATGGTATGATGCAGATGTCGTAGATTTGTCTGCTTTATGAAGTACTGTAGTTGACAAACTAGAGCAGTGTAGATTGATCCATCGGGGAGGAATGTAGACTTGAGACAAGGATGGGGGAAGTGAGATGAAGCTGCAAGAAGGAATGAGATGGGTCTTGTGTGGATTTGCATATCTGTCCATAATATAACCAATGCTCTTTGTACAATTCTCCACGGAATCATCATGGCTCGTCTTTGAAAGCTTTGTCATTGAGGTTGTGCGCTCATAGCTTCAATCTCTGATTGACTTGAGATTTCTTCAATTTACGTAGGCCTATGGGATGTCGCTCGCTGATGACTTGTGCTTTTTTTTGTGGCCTCCGCAGATGATTGAATGGATGATGTACAACAGCGGTAGTATGGGCGACCACTGCTCAATGTACATTTTTCAAATGAAGCATTGTTGTTGGCATTGGTAGGAACACTGGTCATCTGCGTCGATTTGCACATAGATTTTGCCCTTGATGTGACTTGAGAGCCCTTCACGGGTACAAGTTACCATTTTATTGATAATTTGATGGCCATGGTGAGGCAATTGGAAAAGCATGGATATTGTAGCGCTTACGTAAAACCAACTGCTTATTGATGGTGGTGGTGGTGGCGTTGTTGCAAATATTTTAGCTTGTTGGGAAGATGGATCTTTTGCTAGATCATGGTTGCAGTCTGATAAGATGCTCCTTTTGTTGCCAAACTGAGCATTTGTTGTTGAAGTCCTTGACTGCTCTTTTTGTTCATATTGAAAGTTGAAATCATTGGTAAAGATGTAGAAATATATCCCAATGAAAATTCATGTGATACTGCAACTGTAGAGGTAGAATAAAATTGCTGATGAAATATCACCTATAGTGTTGTTGCAAAAGAAAACACACCAAACCATACGACAATAGAACAAACAAATAGGTAGCAACAAACGACATAGTTGACAGGACAAAACTTGAAATAAGAGAAAAAAAAATGAAAAATTGTAGCAGATAACTCTATAGAAGGATTTGCATGAGACTCTTAGACCAAACTCTTGCAATCCAGTATCGAACTTGGCACAAGGCCATAGCTACAGTGTTACAAAAGAAAAAATAAAGTCATAACGTATAACATTTACATAGCATGCAATAAGACAAATATGTCTTAGATTACTTTCATTTAGATAAAAAAATACGGGTTTTCATCTAGACACAAAACTAATGATTCATCAGACTCAAAATTTGGCTCCAGGGTATGATATCAATTGCTTGGTCATAGAGACGTAATGAAGACACAGATCTAAAGTGGTACATTCTCGGTCTTATCTATGGATGGTGTTTGCAATAGACCTTACATGGTTGCTAGATAGGATGGACTCTATTTGGATCATAAGCAACTATGTATCCGTGGATGACAAAAGAATCAATAAGACTAGATGAGCCTAGACACATCTAATACTACTAATTTTAGTAAGGTGCAAATGGATCAACTTGATGAGTAGGCACATTGGTATCTTCTAGATAATGCATCGTTGGGTCTATGTAGTCAGAATCAACTTGGGTGATAGACAATGTAGCAATATGTTGACTCTCTACAAAAGGTTGTTGTGTTGGATGTGGAGCGATTGGCCTTGGATAAGAAGACGTGGTTGAGAATGTAAAAGTGCTGTAGGATGGTTCATAGTACCAGAGGATCAAGGTTAATGAAAAACTGGGCCTATTGGCCTTGGTTGGCCTTGGTTGGCCTAGGTTGATGAGGAACTGAGGCCACCGTGAGTGCAATCCACATGGCTGTGTCTGACTTTTCGATATTCTCATACCATTCCTTTGCGTCGCCAAGTAGGATCATGGGGAATAGTCTGAGCTTTTCGGCTTCAGAAGTATCGCCGTAGAACGTACAAGTGTTTTCAAAGTCTTGAAGGAATCGTACGAGGTTGGTTTCTCCATATTTGGTGCATCAATCCTCCTTTCCACTTTGGGAGGAGGTTGATCTGACTTCCCACTCATGGTGCTCTAGCAAAAAATCAATACTTAGGTGATGGATGGTGGATGATGAGTGTGATATCCTACTCACTTATCTATGGCTCCCTACCAGGTTATATCCAAGGCAATCCCTACTGAATATACCTAAGGCTTCTCCCAACTAGACGAGGTAAGAATATGTGACCAAGATGTTGATGGTAATTGTGAATATGTACAGGCCTAAGTATAAAGATATCTCACTGTTTCACTTTTGGTGGTGACAGATCTCATTTTCACGCTTGGATTGATGATGCGAAGTTTCCAAGTTTTGATTTTTCGAGAGGTACTAGGGTATGACTCTGTTAGTTTTAGCTCTGGAGAATTCGCACACAAGTGAAGAGGTTCGCACAAAGGCCAAGCTTGCCAAAACGAGTACCGTGCGAGTACTATTTGAGGAAAGATCAAGAATTTGTATCGTTAGATAATTTGGAGGAGGTTGCTTTGTTTCTCTCACCTTCTCTGGACTTTCCTGATGTTTCTGGAACCTCTGGTCCTTAGGGCAAAAGGACCTCGAACCTATTCGCATAGGCCATGTTTGATAATTTTAGGGGGACTTTTTCGAATTCTTGGTCAAGAGATGTAAGTAGAGTATTTGCAAGGAATTGTTTAGAGATATTTTGCCTATGTGCAAATACTTACCATGATGAAATATGCAAAAAATAGCCATTTTTGTTCTGTATCTTACCACTAGTGATAACATAGAGTCTCATAATGTTTTCAAGTTATTCCAATGAAATCTGATCCTGGTTTGACATGGGGCCTCTTCATCGGCGGTCTCGAGATTTGAAGGCAATGGAATGATCCCCACCGGTCAGTAGTAACTCAGGATACAAAACTTTCACTTAGAAAACTCAACGTTTGTTAGCTTGAGATTATGACAGTCCATATGCTCCTTGCCATCTGAACGCTCTTAACATACCATTGAACTCCTTACGAGAAAAGCAGCTGTCTCAGGCAAACTTGTTACAAAACAGCTCTCTCTATGTCGAGATGCTATGGAAAGTGTATCTGCAAAAGCTTGGATTTTTTTTTAGTGGAACCATATGATGTTGATCTTAGAGGATTTTACTAAGTTTCAAGTGTCGTTATTTGATGATGATGCTTCTTGGTTTCCAAGGGGAGGCTCGAACCTGGGACCAAAGAAACTTTGGATGCCAAGCTAACCAGTTGAGCCAACCCCGTTGGGTCGTTATTTGATGATGATGACATCGTCGATGACATATACACACTATAGCCAGCTACTCTACCCACATCATAAGTAGTCGTTTTTTTATGTTATGCGAGTCATTTTTGTGCTGTACGAGTCTTTTTTTGTTAAATTCTGAGTCATTACCTCTACCACTCTTGCACGAGTCATTTTTTTGCGAGTCATCTTCTGTACGAGTCATCTGTGAGTAGTAAATTACTCTTGCACAAGTCATTTTTTGCGAGTCATCTTTTGTACGAGTCATCTGCGAGTAGTAACTTACTCTTGCACGAGTCATTTTTTGTGAGTCATCTTTTGTGCGAGTCATCTGCGAGTAGTAAATTACTCTTGCACGAGTCATTTTTTTGCGAGTCATCTTCTGTACGAGTCATTTGCAAGTAGTAAATTACTCTTGCACGAGTCATTTTTTGCGAGTCATCTTTTGTACGAGTCATCTGCGAGTAGTAACTTACCCTTGCACGAGTCATTTTTTGCACTCTACACGCCTTTGCAAGTCATCCGTTTCCATCCACGAGTCATTTTTTTGCGCGAGTCATCTTCTGTGCGAGTCCTGTGCGATTCATTCGTTTTCGTCCACGAGTCATTTTTTTTTTGCGCGAGTCCTATGTGAGTCGTCCACGAGTCATTTTTTTTTTGCGCGAGTCATCTTCTATACGAGTCATCTGCGAGTAGTACCTTTTCGTCCACGAGTCATCTCCTATATGAGTCATCTACGAGTAGCACGTTTTCGTCCACGAGTCATCTCCCACCCTTGCACGAGTCATTTTTTGCACTGAACACGCCTGTGCGAGTCATAAATTTCTTTGAACGGGTCATTTTTCATTGTGTGCAAGTAAGTTCCCGTGTCTGTGCGAGTCATTCCCTTGTCTCTGCGAGTCATTCCCTAATTCTCGTCAGCTACAACAATCCTAGAGGAGCGAGTAATTTCAAAAAAAAAAAAAAAAAACTCCCAAATAAGTAAAGAAAACCCAGAACAAACTTGTAGAAATACTTTCAAGTGCAAAATCTTTGATCTCTCCTAAAATAGAACTATCTAGTACTCTCATAGTCTGTTTTTTGGCAAGATCTGGACTTGTGCGAGTCCCGTACATGCATGCAAATTCTATCCAGAGAGGTTCATTTGTGATCACAACGAAAACCTATAAAATCTTGAGATCTGCAAGGTCGAAAATGGGCTGTGCGAGTGGGGTCTTGCATGGAAATTAATAAGAATAAGCTTGAAGGCCCCCTCTAGACGAAAGGAAACGGAAGTAAGGGCTATTTGAGTTTTTGAAAAGACCTAAATTTTACTTCAAATTGAAAATTTTTTAAAGACGTTCAAGTGCCTTATGCACTTCGGGCCCTTTCAAATGAAGTTCACAACGGATTTAAGAGGATCCAATGGCTATCGAGGATCCAACGGCCCATGGCCCTCCCTGAGTACCTCATCATGACCGTCCATCAGCTTAATTTAAAATCCAACGCTCCTCTCTAGATTTGTGCGGCAGAACTGGACCCCCGAGCAGCCAGGTCCTTATACACACTATGACTTGCTCTGGATCGTTGCGCGTGACCCCCGTCGCCTGACCCTATCTCTTTGCTCACGTATTTCCAGCTATGGAGATTCCAGGCAGCGACTTTGCTTCAGATCTCACATCTTCTACTATCCGCAAATACTAGTGGCTCTCTGAGAGCACATTCTCCTACCTAGGGCGCCACTGTTGACGGCTTTACAACAACCAAAATGACTGGACAGGGATAGAGTTCTTCGAATTTACAGGTACAGGACCCCAGGTTGAAAAAGCAGCCAACTTTTCACTCTCAAATAGAATTCGCATAGGGCCTAGGATGTAGATATATTTCGATTTTGTGGGTGTGCGCATTTCTTTAGACCTGAAAACCACATCTGAAATGAAAAAAACAGGTCTAAGTGAAGAAATCCATTTGAATTGCTAATTGGGAACTCGCACAACTATAACCATTGGATCTTAAGTCCTGCAAATGCCAAAAATCAAATGTGCGAGTTGGTCTTGGAATGGAAATTAGACAGAAAACGCTTCAAGACCTCTTTTTGCAAGAAAAAGACATGTAGGATGTAGAAATCAGAAAAAAGTATCTTTCTGATACTTGCACAGGCTCAAACCATGGATCTTATGACTTGGAAATGCCCAAAACTGGTTGTGCAAGTTTAGTTTGGGTGAAGCTCGATTCTGAGCAATTAGCGAGGATCAAGATCGTTGACAGACAACTTGCAAAGATGGGCGTTAGACCCAGCAGTTGAATGGACAGAGAAGTCTTCGTTGAGAGTGTTTTGCCTGAATCAACCGACTGTTCAAATCACCTACAGATCAGTGCGATGCTTGCACTTCTGGGCTGACTACCTAAGCAAGTGTGAGATCCAGCTGCTTGAATCTACAGTTGAATGTACGCTGCAGGCAGAAGAATATGAGTATAAAATGATGTTGATCATGATAACATGAACGCGGCCAGTATACAATCATCACTCGTTCAGTTAAGAGGCACATTTCCATCCGTGATCAAAACGAGCTAGCTGTGAAAAATGTCTCTGAGCCCTTCTTTTTTTTTTTTTAAGAAAAGTTGAGGATGGTGTGCAACTCATCCCCTCTCTCAAAAATGGATCAATTCGGCTGATCCTAAGCTTCCATCCACTTGAGAACACTAAACAGAACAAGAGAAATGAACTGAGATGGCAAAACAATGTACAAAATAGCACTATCTACAAACAAGAAGTTAGAAAACATGGAGAAAAGTGAGTAAAGAGCGGCAATGGCGCCAATGTTGGATCTTCAACATCCACACCGGCTATGGCTCCAACTAGCATGACTATGGCAATCTCCCAACTAGTCTACGCTATGGCTTCTCCAACTAGTTTGGATATGGATGCAAGAAAGACAGTCGTGAGCATGGTGGTGAGTATTCTGATGGGTAAGATCCAATCTTCTCTCTTTTCTCTCCTTAGTTTCTAACAAATGATGGCTTAACCTAAAAGATAAAACCCTAAACTAAATCTCATCCTCTAAGGCTTACCCTACTAGAGAATGGAGGGCCTAGATTAACTTAACCTGTTGCCAAATGAATAATATACAATACAATGTGAAGTAACACAGTACATGAAACCACACAAGGGAGAACACTCAGAGAGAAAGATAGGCTTGTATTGCAAATGAGGTTCTTTCCGAAAATGGACTCTTCCACTCCTATTTATACTTGGAGTGGTGGTCACTTACAGAAATGCACTGTGGGACAAGTAAGCCACATAGACTAACTTACTTTGAATCACACTGGTGCCATGGGACAAACCCCCAATAGGCCTTTGTGACTAACTTTTACATAACTTGAAATTACATATCTATGTGCAGTGCCCATGGCAAATTAAACTTAGAACTAAATAACTTAAGCCAGTACGGATACCGTAAAAGCCTAAACTTGCTGGGTAAGTTCTATGTTTAAATCTTATCCTGCTTGTATTTTTGAAGATGTTCCGCAGAATGGCTAGAATATTCCTTGGAATATTAGCCTACAGAATTCTAATGGCTCACCTCTGTAAAATGATTCTACTTCTTGTTCTTGCAGTATATCGGTATTCTCTTTCACATTTTAATGTCTCATCAAACGATACTAAATCTGCTATCGGTACATGTGATAATGTAGCGACATCCTTCACTATAGCCTTTTCTCTTCTATGCTCTGGTTCTTATTGGAACCAAGCATTGTCGTACTACAAAGCGAAGGTATGCTTTCAACTGCAACTTTACAAAGCAAAAAATCTAATGTACTCCGTTTACTCTACCTAAATGCTTTTCTTAGACGTAGTCATGGACTAAAAAGACCATTTTTTCTATCCTTATGATATAAAGATGATACTTTTACAAAAAAAACACCATGGCAGCCTCTCAAGAAGCCTCGTCTACAAACATTCAGGTATGACTTATCGTTATCAATTCAAATGCGAATTCTACAATATACAAACAAGAATGGGATAAGTAGTTTTTGACAAAAATCTCGTTTTATGTTTCTTCAATATACCTCCTCCTTCTTGCTAAAGAAACGACTTAAGAGAAAGATAGTATTTTCCATAAAGCAAAAGAACCCTTGTCAAAGAACCTTAGAGTAAGGACTCCAATAGGATGCTCTTAGACAACATGGAAATGCGTAAGATATGTTGTTTTTACGAATGGGTTAGAATGGCACGGATCTGCCCTAAAACCTAGTAAAGATACTGGAAATCACTTACCAAATAACTAATTATGTCTATCCGAAGCAACATCCTCATACCAAGGTTGTTATATGATTTCTATATAACAATCATGGCGTTACTGTACCCTAACCTATTAAGTGTTACTTTAGACCCTTGGTGAGATACAACTGGAAAGCATGGATATGCTCATGAATATGGACAATAGTGCATTACACACCTTGCTCTGTAAGGGTCACTTGGATTAGCATAGCATGGATTTGCTCTAATACCAGCACACGTGTCCACACCAAGTCTTTTGGCTAAGCAAAACGCAAACGGTTAAAACTTTTCATACTCTTTTTTTTAAACCTAAAAAATGAACTAATAGGGACCAACTGCCCGTAAGTTGATCAGCATGGCGCTTGCTTTGATACGGTGATATAACGGCTTGGCCTATGTTTCTAAATGCTATTCGAAGCTGTTAAGTAGTATCACTTCTTTTGGATATGAACAACAACTGATGTTCAGCTATGACACATGTCTTCCTCACGTAACTAACTTGTGCGGTTTTGTTGTGTGGGATGGTGACAGGTATCAGCTAGACATCTTGAAAGTGGTTATGCTTTATGGTGCTTTATAGTACTGCATTTTACTTTTCAGCTATACTTCACCTTGTTGGATTATGAATAAAGGCTTTAAAAGATTTCAGTCTTGCTTTGTCAAGAGGAACTAACTGCAGTCTTGTATCTCTCGCTCGATCGTGCAAACAGAGATCGCCCTATTGGACAGAATGCCAGCCTCCGTTTGGATCGCAGTTCAAGAAATCTAATCCTCAACTATGTGGATAGATCGCTGGTGTGAACTTCTGTTACACTTTCACGAATCAAAGCGGAACTCTTTTCTGGCATGCGCATGAGACGTGGCTGCGTGGGACAGTATATGGCGCGATCGTCATCTTCCCACAATCGTATCCCTACACCACTTTCTACGAAGAGCATGTTGTCTTGCTTGGTATCACCTTACAGCTTAAGCTAGCTCGATATAGGAGCTATAAGCACTTGATGGCTTATTGAAATTGATCAGAAACAATCAGCACACTGTGTTGATCAGTCATAGTCATTTCTTTGTGCATCTCCTTATGTTAGAAAATTCGGATCATAGAAGCTATTCCCCTCTAAATGCATCCTCTGCAACTTGACTAAGCTATTGCTGGCTGCTTGCAATTGAGGAAAATGCAACATTGGTGATCAATCATGTGCTCTGTGCAAAAGAATGGTGGAAAGCAAATGTCGAAGATGTTGAGACTCGGGCTTTGCAGACAAGAAATGGCCCAGCCAAGGACGATGCATACATGATCAATGGCTTGCCTAGACCGCTCTACAACTATTCCGGCTCACAAGGTATGTAGGTAGAAGTCTGAACTGTGCGATCAATGTTTCTCCCCTTTGGTAGAATCCAAGGCAACTATTGCCAATGAAGGCATTGATAGTTATGGAAACTTCGTTTTTTATGATTCTTCCAATCAATATGTGTGGGAGAGCTTTCATAGCCCCACAGACACTCTGCTTCCCAGGCAAGCCTTGCTACCAGGCCTTCTCCACGACCACGCCTCCCTCATCGAAGTAACCAAGAAGAGCCACCAAATGGCGATGCCTCACCTTTGTTAATGAGGCACTGCATAGCTCAGGTATAAGTCTGAATTACTATTGCTAGCAAGAAAAAGCTACTGCTTAGATGCATATGACTGGCTGACGAGCTGAATATTTTGTGTCGTGTGGTTGTTCTCACTCGATTTCTGAAGGTGACTGGTATCAGACAAAAGAGAGCATTGTTTTTAACCTTCCTTTTTTTGAGGAGCTGTCTTTTCTAGTTATACTTGCAATTCTATCAAATTACAGTGGATGACTTAGAATCTAACAAAAGGCTTTCTCTTTTAGGTACCACACAGTTTTGGAAGCAGATCATATACACTTCATCGTCAACCATGACAGAGCTGGAGTGTACTTTGACGTTTTATATGATAGCATTTTCTAGCGTTGCAGAAAGCAAATGCGAAGATCATCGATTGAGAAGATAAATCATATTTCTATGGGTATTTAGGAATATACAATGCAGTTGATTAATCAAGATTTACCAAGTGTAAGTTGTAATTTATGCAAAATACACATGATGACTGCTCAGGATCAACATCATTTTGTGTGCATTCAATGGTTTCCAAATTATACCATTAAAGATCAACCACACATATTATTATAGCTTTGCAAACTACTCACTATCATCCATATTTTTGTATCAAAATATTCATGTCGAAAATACTAAGAATCAGCTCTTTTGGGGATTGGCTCCATCATTCCAAATTCCAGATCAAGTGTGTAGCATGGAGATTTTTTGTTCCCTCTTTTGGCTTTATATATATTCTCATGTTTTTAGAACAATTTTCTTAGTTTTCTATTTGGCAATTCATCCACACCATCGATCAAATAGACTTCCCTGGATAAAATGTGTCATTTCCATTCTTTATGGATTCTTTTTGTTTGCAGATGTTCTGTTGGGGACAAGTGTTGTAATAGATGACACAAATTACACCTTCAACCACTTTACTTTCAAAGCTCCTATTGAACACACCTTTGATGGAGTCCACTAAGTCTAAAAGAGTTTGCTCATACAAACATAGTTTGTTTTATTTATCCTATCTCATACCAGATCCAAGTAACCTCATTGCATTGGATTTTTCATTCTATGCAAAGTAGCATTTGAAGCATAGATCCTGTGGAAGTCTAATTCTGGTGCGTATGTGGGTCATGCATGGCTCTATGACTACAATCCTGATGAATCTGACAACCCCTAGTTCATGAGGGTATATAATCCAGCTCTTCGTTCAGTCTCTACAAAACTCTTATTTTCTAGCTAATATTTTGTTTCTGTACTATTTGGAAGTAAAGTTTTGAGGTAAAAAGATCAAGCTTTATGGTTGAATTCTTTTGTAGTACCTCCAATTTCTTCCTCTCCTCCATAAAAAGGGTAAAAGTTCAGTGAACGAATCCACTCCTTCTGAGCTTCTTGAGGTTGATATCTATCCTTACTACTTGAAAGTTATACAAGGATGAGGTGGCCGAGTTGCCTTAGGTAAGATTTCTTATCACCTCCTTCCTATCAGACAACTGTTAAATCATTGTTTGAAGTCATCTAATAAGCACTATGGTGATTTTCAATTTTGATGTTGAATATTAACTTGGATGACAATTGTTTCTTGGATTCTGCTAATACATCTTATCGGAGTTCCTACTATCAAGGGTTCCTTCACACAATTTGTAGAATGTTTAGTCATCTAGGCTTTGGGCTTGGTCTCCATTATGTAAAATGATTGTTGAAAATGGTGTTTAAAATTCTCTGTTGTTGGCCCATGTGCCTACTCTTTCTACGAGTCATAACCTTGGAAAATACATGTTTTGATCTGTATAGGCAAACATATATAGCATAAAGTGTTGAGTTGATTCCCATTACATTAACTTATATTTTGTTTCATGTTTGCTTATCAACCTATATGCTTGATCTTAGCCAATGTAAAGTTATAAGCCTATCATATATTGGATGGACCCCATAAAGTTGAAGATCTAACATGTTTTCTTATGTGGAGCACTTATGTCACACAAAACTATGCAATTTCCATATGAGATCTTAGTCCAAGGTTCATTTTTAAACCCTAAACACACACACACACACACACACACACACACTCTCTCTCTCTCTCTCTCTCTCTCTCTCTCTCTCTCTCTCTCTCTCTCTCTCTCTCTCTGCCTTTTCTCCCATTCTCTCGTATCTCTCTACCTCTCTTCCTGCCTCCATCCAAACTGTCGGACTCCATCCAGAGCTTTGACGCCACCAAAACCATCGTTCACCACCCAACGCCCCTCTCCATAATGTCACCCAACCATTGGCCACCACCCAAATCATTAGTCGCACATCTGAATCAGCCGGTGCACAATATTAGTCGTGACCCAATAGTGGCCTATCCAAATCGCCCGTCATCGACGGGCCCTCTCTCTCTCTCTCTCTCTCTCTCTCTCTCTCTCTCTCTCTCTCTCTCTCTCTCTCTCTCTCTCTCTCAATTCAGCCGCATGAGAAAACAATCCACAATTAGCCTCTTGTCGTCGTCAAAAACATCGGCCACCACCCAAAACGCCCTCCTCTCCAAAACGCAAACCATCCGCAATTGACATCCGACCAAAACGCACACCATCTACAATCAACGTCCGGCCGCCCATCATCGACGGGCTTACCCTAAACCTGCATACATTGCATACAAACACACTTTCTGTACTAACACATTCTTTGACGCCTTTGATCTCCAGCCGGCCGTCATCGAGACACACATAAATCCGCACCATATTTGTACAATCCACACCATGAGCATCGTCGGCACATCTCGACCATTGGCCGTCACTCAAACCATTGGTCGCCCGTCAACTTCCGACCATTTTAAACCGCATTAGGACCGCCCGTCACCCAGATTGCCGACCGCCTGTCAACGACGGGCATACCCACTAGATCGTCGGCCGTCCATTGCCCGTCAACAACGACGAGCACTCTTTACTAGTAATATATATATATATATATATACATGTGTGTGTGTGTGTGTGTGTGTGTGTGTGTGTATATAGGGGAAGCCCTTACAAAGAACTTTGTTCTTCTCTCTTCGTCCCTCTTCAACTGCGTTCTCCCGTTCTTTCTTGGAAAGCTCTCACTTCCTCTTTTTCTTCTTGTTCTTCCTCATCGCCATGCATTTCTCTGCTATAATCATTTGCCCATACTAAACATATTCAATCATTAGTCTTTGCTTTCTTTCCTCTTCTGTTTTTTCTTTCCGCGTTCGCTCTCTTGCCTCATCCTCTGCTCGCAGATTTGGCACAATCAAAATAGGGTTTCTATTGCCAAGGTGCGAAATCTTCATCTTCTTTTGTTAGATTTTGCGGGGTTCAAATTCTTAGGCATGTCTGTTTACCTTTGCATTTGTAGTTGGAATAACTATCTGTAAATTTGCTATCTAATAAGGGAAACCAGTAACCTAGAAGTGGGACAGCAGATAGATTGGTTGATTATAGTTAGGTGTTTGGGTTTTGCTATTATAATGTTGTGGTCGGTGTAAACGTTTGAGGTTTTTATGAATGTTTTCTAGTTTTCCTGCTAGTCACAGAATTGTTTATAGGAAAAATACAGATTCTATAGTTTTTTGGTTACCAGCAGGTCAGACTGGCATGAAGGTTATGCACATGCATTGGGAGTATTGATGCACAGCAGGTACAGAAATGGACGTATCCAGCGAAGGTGAGGTTATTTCTGAGCCTCAGGAAGTGGCTCTATTTGTGCAATCTATCCAGAGAACATTGAATTGTCTTTCAGATCCAGAGCGATCTACCAGGAAGAGAGCGTTAGAGACATTGCAAAGGAGATTAATGCGAGGTGATAATGCACCTGCTTCTCCAGACATTCTTCAGGCAGCATGGGATCAGCGTATTCTTCAGACAGTCTTAAAGTCACTGCAGGATAGAGTAGAAAAATGCCGGGAATTAGCAGTATCGTTGATTGACGGAGTGGTCAAGATAATCCCTAAGGTTGATCAGACGGCCTTGCTACTTCTTCCTGTCATAGCAGATAGGCTAGGGCAAACTCCGGTACCAGAAAACTCCGAAGAGATTAGGTTGCAGCTATTGACTCTATTGAGTGATTCGTTGCTGAAACGATGTTCAGATGCTACATTAATGGCCGTGGTGAACCCGCTTTGTAACGTTATTGTTTCATCTTTAACAGATCTATTCCATGGCTTGAAAAAAGCTGCCTGCCAGATAATTGTGTTAGTTTTTGGACGTGCTAAGGATCGTTTGAAAGACAATGTAGAGCAAGTGCTTAGGGTTTTACTCCTGAACATCAACCATACACACTCTCGCGTTAGAATGGCAGTTTTACAGGCTATGGATGCTGTTATTGGATGTGGATTGCCAGCAGGGGTGATTGCTGAAGATCTTGCACCAATGGTTCGAGTACTAGCGTTTGATCATTCTCAGAGCGTCAGAGAGCTTTTCTTTATATGTGTTGCTCGGTGGCAAGGGTATAAAACCGAAGAACATGACGTTCAAGGCAATGCCTGCTATCTAAGTAACGGCAAGGACACAACAATTTACATCCCACGTCTTTTGCCATTGTTACTGCTCGGGATCACAGATGAGTCTTCAGACATTGCTAACACTTCTCTTACACTAGTGGAAGGCGTGGGGAATGTATATTTGCAACTAAAAGACATCCGGACTGCTTCACATCTGAACGAAGCAGATCCTGATACATCAATGATGGAATTCGCCCAGATGGATCAAGATACTAGGCTAGTCAAATCTAGCCCAAGTGGTGAGTTTTCATATCCTTCCCCTTATAAAGGCAGACCTAGCAAAGGTTGCCGCAGTATGGTGCAAGGGTTTTTGGGAGAATTACTGGAACCAGTTGTGAAGGACTTAAGAGACTGGACAGTACAGATCAGATTAGGAGCTGCTAGGGTGCTCCATACGCTGCTGATTTTTGCAGAAGACCGAGCTTCTGAAAAGCTGAACGTTTTGTTGCCGGCTTTATGCGTTGCAGTAGGTGAAGATGACTTGGCAGTGGTGCAGCGCGTTATTCAGGCTGTGCATGTTCTGGGTTATCACGTCTCTCCAGATTTGTGGTTGGATTTCATCTTGGACAATCTTACAAGTTTTGCCTCCACTGATGCTCAAAAAGCTAATGCACTGGTTGTTCTAGCAGGTTTGCTTTATAAAACCCAGAAACAATATTTGAATGAGAATTGCGTAGTTCAATTATGCCGAGGGCTTTCTCAACCTGAGGTGTGTCTAAGTGAGCACCCAGCAGTCAGGCAACAGTTGCTTGCAGCACTGACAAATCTAGTGCGAGTGGGTGGACCACTGTGCCAGTCCTCTTCATTTGAAATTTGTGTTCTGCTACTACGTCTTCAATCTGTAGAAGGAGATGTTCAGCTCCAAAATAATGCCAAGAAACTACTAGAAACTGCTGCAAATGAGGTGGTGGGGTGTTCAATTGACAAGTTCTACGAGAAGCATCTGAGGGCTCTTATAGATACAGTTATAGTTGGCCATGAAGAGTGGCTAGGAGATTCTCCTGGAAGATTTGTCTTTCAAGCCTTGCTGCACAATACAGCCCCATATGTTGGTCCGTACATTGAAGAGTTGCTTCCTCTATTCATCAAATGCTTACAACCTGACCGAGATCCAGCTCTAAGGATCAGCTTTCTGCAGTTGCTTGATGAGCTATTTGAGAAGCCTCAACTTGGACCATGGTGGTCACCACTTGCAGTAGATGTAATAGGCAAGATGCTAGTACCTTGTGGCATTTGGCATGTTGGGAAAGTTGGAGCTGCTATTAGGCATAGAGCAATGGTTGCCCTTGGAACATTCTTAAGGCAGGGCCTTTGCAGTCAGATGCACTTGCTTCAGGTGTTGCAGTCTGGGCAATTGATACCAGTGGCAACTTCTTGTCTGGAAGAGGACTTTTACGTAGACACTCGGCATGTTACTTCCCATGTTTTTGATAACGTTCTCCAAATCGCAGGAAATGTTTTGAATGATGAACAGAGGGTCTCCTTGAGTTATGTACTACAGAAGCGACTTGATGACAGCAGTGACATAGTTCGGTTGGGAGTGCTACGGACAATTCACACATTCTTTTACACAATGCCAGAATGTTCTAATAATCAGCAGGTTGAAAACTTTTTACGTAATGTTTTGGTTCACATGGATGATTCAAATGCTGAGATCCAGGAAGCAGTCTGCCAAGCTGTTGAGGCATGCGCCTATAAAAAACCAGATGTTGTCATAAGCCTGTTAGAAAGTGTAGGAGGTCATCATCAAACACAAAAATTCTGTGACCACCTGCTCAACATTGCATCTGCTATTCAGAATCAAAGAAGCCTTCAAACATTTAGCCATGAAATTCACTGAAAACACTTAAAAAAGTCTTATTGCAGTGCGTATCTCTCCTCTCAAGCTGTATTGCGATCACTTGTATTCCAATGGTAAACTGTTAAGAGTCGTACGCTCTGAATCGTTTTTTCTAAAGCAGGTATAGTTTGTAAAGTTGATCCTTTCAACCTCATTCAACATCAAATATAACTTGAAATATTGTTTGTCTAGATGGCTCAAAAAGAATTTCACCATGCTGTCACTCTTTCTACCCTCAGAAATGAAAGGAGGGTGGATGTATAACATCATAAGTCTGAACCCATTTTGATGCAAAAGAACCTTTCTAAATCATCTACCCTGATTATAAATGTATGATGGAAATTTACCTTGACTAAAATCTATAGTGTCAAACTTGGAGGTTTTGTACTGTCGTTTCAAAATAGCTGTATCTTTTCTTGCCTATTTCTTTTCATTGGAGTTCTGATAGCGTTTGTGGTCGAAAATTGGATAGTTCCATGTGCAATAGTTCTTTCTGGTAGAGTTAAATTGTGGAATGGTTCTTTCTGGTAGAGTTAAATTGTGGAATATCTATAATTGACATCATTGTTCATTGCTGTGAATCAGCAAAATGCCCAGCTAGGGATGAAGTTTAATTTGCTAGAAATTGTAATGAGTGTTAAGGTTGATTTCTTTCTTGAAATAATTTTAAAAGTAGATTTAAGATGATAGAATATTGGTATCACTTTTTTAAACAGTAATTTTTGTCTCTGTGTTTTGGACTGTTTAGATAGGTACTTTTAGTATAACTTGGGGTAGTGACATTTGCAACAATTTAGTACATCTTTAAGCAACCATGTGTCATGTGATGGTATTCATATCTAAAACGTTAGTTATTGGTTCACACTGGCCTTTTTTTAAAGCATTGTCTCCAGAGAAATGGAATCTCTGATTCCAATTTTCTAATTTAACACAAAAAAGCCAACATGGACAATTTTTTTGAGTGTAACTAAGATGCTTATATGGACACAGTAGCTAGTCGTATGCATGAAGTGAATGATTTGAATCTTGTAAATGAAATAAGTTACATGACACATTTTTGGGTATATGATTAAGAGTAATTAAGTACAACAGCCTGATTTCCTCTTGGAGTCTCTCCATCTTCTGTTGATGTGGCTTATTTGTGTGGTGTCCAGCCAATTTTGCCAGAGATAGCTTATTTGCATTGTATACGGCCAATTTCAGCAGTTTAGACCAGTAACAGGCAAATCAGCACAAAGTGTTTGTTTGAAGTATGGAGATACTTCAAAGACGTGATGAATCATCGAAGGTAATCAATATGATGATCTTCACAAGAATGATGAAAAGGATAAGTTGATGTGAAACTAAATCGGAACTTTTGCTAAGCTGAGATTATGCTAAGCTAAGTGAAGCACTGCTCTTCAAACAATATGATTCAATCTTCTGTTTATGTGGCTTATTGGCATGATATGCAGCCAATCTCGCCAAATGGTTGCATATTTGCATGGTTCACCAGCTCAGACCAGTAGCAGGCAAAATAGCACAACTGTTTGAAATATGGAGATACTACAGTGAAAGTGATGAATTATTGAAGGTCGATAGCAATATGACAATCTTCATAGGAATGATGAAACAGAGAAGTTGACGCTGAATAAAAACTGATAGGAATGCCTGACCTTAGGCTGGCATATCCACCCCCACCATCCTCAAGCACCCCGCAAGCCTTTACCCTTCCTCGTGTCGACACATAGTAAACCATGGAAAGCCAACCCTTGCCAGTTGGCAGCATCCCTGTCTCAAGGCAAGTTAGACATGAGGACCATCACCACACATGCCACTCATCAATTGGACGAAATGTCCCAATGAGGATATGACTTGTGTTTGGTTGACCGGTCAACTCTCTCCTACTGAGGAGGTCAGTCCAGCCAATCCTTTCTCAAGGACCCGGTACCCATGTCTCATCACATGTGTCTCTTTATAGCAAAATTAAACTAAGTATTGTACTTTGGCCACCACAGGCCGGTGCCTCAGCCATTTCTTACTCACAAATTCACAGAAACTGTCATAGTTACAGCAAACGGGACAAGGAGTAAAATACATAACATTCCTTCCCTCTCGAGAGCCATCGTCCACGATGACAAACTCAGGGTATTGTGCACGTAAATTGTGCGAGATCTCCTAGGTAGCATCTATAAGAGGCCTACCATGCCAAGTAACGAAATATTCCTGGATCAAGCATTTACGCAGACACTCTCCAGCCTATCCAATATCTTTGCTAGCCCATGAGTCACCTCTTGGTGCTCCTAAAAATCACATAAACCATCAACCAACAAGTTATCACTGTCATGTAAGACCCTTTTTAACGTAAAAACATGAAAGATAGGATGCACTTTTGCAAGTTTCAATTGAAGCTAATTTATAGGCAACATCCCTTATCTTTTTGACAACTTTCCAGGGTCCACAATAACGTGAGGATAGCTTGTAACATTTTCCCATTCTTAGGGTTTTAGAGTCTTTTGGTATTCGAAGAAACACCATGTCCCCTTTCTCGAACTCTCTTGGTGTGCAATTTTGATCGGCAAAAGACTTAGCTCGATCCATAGCCTGTGCTGTCTTATATTTCCTTTTGCTAACTCCAACATTTCACTCATTTGAGTTAGAAATTCAATCGCACTAGGCACTTTTTGAGGAATTCCTATCATAACAAGACTAGCAAGGTTAAAACCATAGTTCAGCTCGAAAGGACTCATCTTTGCGCTGACATTCTTCTTATGATTATAAGCAAATTCCATCAGTGGCAAATATTTCTCCCACTGTGTCTGCTTCTTACTCACATATGCCTTAAGCATATCTTCTAAAGTTTGGTTGACTTTCTCAATCTAGCCAGGATGCTCGATACTGCTCATTCTTAACTTTACATCTAGCTTAGCTATAACTGCAGTCCAAAAATGGCCCGTAAAATAAGTATCTCTATCAAACACTATGGATGACGATAATCCATGAAGTCTGAAAAATATGCTCGATAAACAGGTTAGCAACACCAGATGCATCTATCTTTTCACTAGTTGGTATTAACTGACCCATCTTTATAGGTGAAATTCTTGCATTAAATCAGCCCACTTGGTTTGCCGCCCTCTTAGGTCCCACTGGTTGCATAAATACTTCGAAGTGTCATGGTCGGTGCACACATAGAACTTTGCACCATGCAAATAATGCTTCCATGCCTTCAAAGTGTGGATTATGACATACAACTCATTTTCATGAGTTGGGTAATTTTTTTGAGTAAGGTTGAGCTTTTTGCTCTGAAGGCCACTACCTACCCTCTTGCATTAGAGCTACCCCAATGGTGATGTCACTCGCATGCATTTCTATGACAAATGGAAGTTTGAGGGTCAACAATTTTCAATGTGAAAGTTAGCGACAACTTGCTTCAAAGCATTGAAACTTTGTTGCTGAACTTCCATCCATTCTTTCCAATAATTGTTCTGTAACATATCAGTCAATGGTGCAGCCACGTGTGTATAATAATTCTTCACACCACACCTTTATGATAAACACAGCCAATCCAAGAAAGCCTCTTAATGATGTCAAGTTTGTAGGCACAAGCCAAGCAAGAAGAACATCAACCTTCCTTGGATTTGGTTTTACCCCTTCTGCTGACACTATAGAAACCCATTCTTTTTTAAACAACTCGCTCTTTTTATTATTAGCGAACTAAGTGTTTTCTCTCAATGTTGATAAAACAATTATAAGGTGACTTACATGTAACCATCACCATGACTAAACCAAAATGTCATCTGCAAAATTAATCACAAATTTGCTTATAAACGGTTTGAGTACATCATTCGTCGGCATCATAAAATGTTGTTGGGGCATTAGTCAATCCAAAGGGCATGACTAAAAACTCATTGTGACTGAAATGAGTAATGAAGGCTATCTTATGCACATCATCTTCACGACCTCTAAATTGATGTTATCCACTTTTTAAATCAATCTTGCTAGTCAATGGCATACCCACAACCCTATAATCCCACCCCTCAGTACCTTTTCCATCAGCCATTTCAACTGTGTACTAGTACGAGGATGGTTGTGTGCTCACATTCAACCTTTTAATTAGAGTTGAATTAAGAACATCATGTGAGGACCCAACATCAAATAGTACTAAGACATTCCTACCACACATTTGTCCACTCATAATAATAATAAAAAGTACAAGGATATTGATACTTGTGTTCTGTCGCTTTGATAACTGTCGCATTGGAACTGCATCAACCTTGCGGATCATTGACATTAGTAAGATGAGGAGTTCCATGCGGTTCATGATGCTCCATCTCCTCGATGTACATTGGTGCTTGCGCCTGCTCCACTTGCAAGTTATATGAAAAGTGATACGAGTGCCTGACCCTAGGCTCGCATATCCACCCTCTTCAAGCACCCCCTAAGCCTTGACCCTTCATATGGATCTAGCCCCGAAGCTATGAATCAATCATTCGTAGGGGATTGAGGAGTCACATCGACATCGTATAGCTACTAACATCACAATCAAGCATACACTAGTGAGAGCCCAAGGAGCGTCATCTAGTTCCCCTATGAACCATAAAAATCCACCATCATGAGTTTAGGCCTCCAACCATTAATTATGACCATATACACTTGAGGGCCCCAAACCCCTCGTAATCATAATTAACTTACGGGTCGAGGTAGGCCTATTGACCTCTAACGAGATAATCAATCCGAGATTAGTCGTGGGCATGACAATAAAGGTCGTGAAGAATATTGTTGTGTCCTTAACACATGTCAATTTGTTTGAGCTAGCATTTATATTTTTACTATCGTAGGAAAAGTAGGGTCAATTTAACCATTCTGTAGGTTTTGTTGGCTATGTTTTAGGATTGGCAACTATTATTCGCCAACTATGTTGGTGACGCCATTTCAAGGAAGAGCATGGATCCATATGGCGAGATGATGTGATGGCAATGTTAATGAAGATGTAGATTTTTATATTTTAAAGTTGTGTTCCAAGGTTTGATAACTTGTATAGTTTGAAGATGCAAGATGAGTTCATAAACCAGGCTAGTGGGCTTAAATCCAATGAAGCGATTCCAAAGTATTATTAAATTACCAATCAAGGTGGCAAGAATGATGTGGACTATTCAAGCTACTTGTGGCAATGTTATCCTAGTGTTATGGCAATGTTATGCCACCAATTTTTGTGTAATACAGCTATAATTTTGTGTAATGAAAGATGTTATGTCTTTTGGGAATCAGATGTTGTAATGTGGATTGATTCTATGCTGGGTTTCAAAAAAGTTTTGTAAGTGAAAAATAAATGATGAATTCTGATGCTTAATTGTGTTTTCTTTTTCTTTTTCTTCGAGGTTTAGCTCATGGCTAGTTTTTGTAATTTGTTCACCATAGGGCTAGTTACTTGTGGAGTTGGAAGGATTTGGAACTTGCAAAAGTTCTACGAGGTGTAGGCTTGTTATTTTTCTGCTTTTAATTTAAAAAAAGCCACATTTAGAGTTAGGGTTAGGGTTGTAATTTTCAAGTTCTATATCAAAAAGTAGCAACAATGTGAGTTAAGAGAGAGAGAGAGAGAGAGAGAGAGAGAGAGAGAGAGAGAGAGAGAGAGAGAGAGAGAGAGAGAGAGAGAGAGAGAGGTCCACATATTACAAGTCCTTTTTCACATTAGAAAGATATAATTCCATTAAACTACAATACTTAAGGCACTTTGGCCTTTTTAATATTCAAGGTACATCAATGAGTACATTCAATAACTCTTATAGGACTACTAGAGAGAGGAACCGGGGGGGCTCATCTAGGGATCGAAGCTACAAAAGTTTCTTGGAATTGCTAGGTCTTAGTACAAAATTGAAATTGATTCCAAAGACTATGTATTTCAAAAAATTCTAGATAAAAATGAGTTTTGCTAGCAAAATAGAGTGCTTTCCAACACAATTGATAACATTTAAATGATACTTCATGAAGATGATATTGAAAACTTGGTGAAGACCTTGAAAAAGAGCTAAAGTAATTTTCTTAGATTCTATGATGAGCTTTAAATTTGGAGTCCATGCTAGACCCATTAGGATGGCTAGTCCAATTGGCCAATCATAAGTTTATTTTAATGTAATGATTACACTCACTCAAGTCATTAACAAATGAAAATGTCAACTAGGCTAGTCCAAGAAGGAAAAAGATGATAGTTCTTAGATGTTACCCTTTTTTTTGGCTATATATTTAGGACTAATTTGACAAGGATGAATGTTAGGGAGGGATTCTTGGAGGAGTACATCAAATTGGCATCAAGAATCAATCCAATGAAATAAGTGTCGTAGCCATCCTCATAGTTCATCAAACAAATTAAACAAATTCACAAATGTTCGATTCGCTTGTTGACATGGTACCACTCTAAATAAAGCTAGTCACCTATACTAGCTAGTTACTACACTTTCACCACTTGTCTAAATAACGACAACCACAATTGTCGCCTTACCTGGAATAGTGACAATCATAATCGTCGCCAAGATCCGCCTCAGGCGACATAAGCTCAACTTCTTTATGCTTTTGTATATATTTCTATGATGATAAGATAAGTCAAGATACAAATGTCAAGCAAATAGGTAATCATAATCCATAAGAAGGCTCTCATCAGAGTCATGATGTACATTTGAGCTAAGAAGGACCAATACATCTGCTATGGAGAAGTCGACAACGACAAGTTCCACATACTCAATGGATACACAAATGCAAGCTGGATAGGAGATATAGCTACTCGTAAATTCACATCTAGATTTACATTCTTCCTCAATGGCAGTCCTATCTCCTTGAATAGTCCTAAGAAAATCTCTATCACTCTTTCTCCTACAAAGTCAAAGTATATTGTTGTTTCTCAAGCTACTAAAGAAGCAATATGGCTGAGAAATTTGCTATCAGGCATTTGTTTGAAGCAGTATGCTTCGACAATCGTATTATGTGATAATCAAGGTGTCGTTGTCTTATCAGAGAACAATAGATTTCATTCTAGGAATAAGCACATTGAAATTAAATATCACTATGTCAGGAGTAAGATTCTCAACAAAGAGGTAAGCTTAGAGTACTGTCAAATGCAGAACTGAGCATTGATACACAACATATTTTTTGCATCACTTAGTCTAAAAATCAAGACATTCATGAATCCAGATTAAGGGGGGGGTATGTATTTCTTCTCTCCCTAAATCCCACAATTAATCTAGATTCATTCATGTTGCTGCATATTTACTCGCATTGTCGCACAACTACAAATATACACAAGAATCAAAGATTGTCAAACCTATCGAAGGCAATCAAACTATCAATGAAGGTCAAGCTATCGAAATGTCAACTATCAATGGATGCTCAAATATTTGATTTGAAAAACTATCAAATCAAACATTTGAAGCCTTATCACCCTCAACTCCAGACTATGCGACTCCGACTCGAATCGACAACAAACAGTCAACTACCTTGTTGACTGTGAAAGTTGGTAAAATTAGACTAGTTAGTTTTCTTGCTAGATGCCATCATGGATTGTATTTATGTCCACCACCACCTTGTACATATTTGTATGTTGATTTTGAAAAGTCAAAGGCTTCCAACTCAAGTTCTAATGAGATGGTGACATGTGTCACAAAATGTAAGGATTGGTTTGCAAGAACTCAAATCTGAGTTGATCTAGCATAGATGCATCTTGTGCAAACTCACATGGATGGAGGTCATGGTAGATCTTTGTAAGATCCTTTAATCTCAATTTTTAACATGGTATGAAAGGCTAGGCACATGCATGCTTGAAGGTAGATCTCCATGAAGCAAGTTTTGATGTGAATATTCTAGGTTTGAGAGTGCTCTTGGATCTCAATTGTCTCCTAGTTTCAAATTGGCTAATGATTGCTAGTTTTGGTTGTTTCTTTGGATAGTTTGTGAGAATTTAATGCATGGAAAGTATAGGCCACGTGTGAATTGCATCCACTTTGGATTTATATAGCAATATCAATTTTGATCCATTGAGTCCAAGTAGACATTTGATTTAAAAAACACATCCAGTGTAGATTGAGAAGACCAAGGCATCAAGGGTTATTAATGCATCTAGCATATGTTTGTATCTAATTTTTGAGGGTAAGTAGGTGTGTCCACTTGGTATTTTTTAGATCTTTATTGTTCAATTCCCTTGATCTCAAGTTTTATGTCCAAAATTGGAAGTTTCTCTCAAAGCTAGTCAAGAGGGTGAAATTGTTTGACATAGATTGTTGCAAATCATTTCATTTTCAATCCAACTCTTAATAATAGAGTTTTTGAGCTTTTGTGAGTTCATAGAGGTAATTGGATTTGAGTTTTGTAACATTCTTGGAAGATTGTTTGATCTTGGGAAGATCAACTTATCACATTGACTAGATCTTGGTGTGGTATGATTCTAGTATTTGCATTCTAGATCACTTTGGATCCTACTAGCATTTTGAATTGTGTGCAAATAAAGTTTTTGGAGGTCACACACTAAATCTAGAGTCACTTCACAAGTGTGCGCTTGGTGCTCATTTCTTGCTCATCATGGCATCAATAGGAGCGTACCTATTAAAAGCAAGTGAGAAATTGACTCCATCTAACTATTCCACATGGAAAGTTGGAATGGAATCCATCTTGGTGCTTCAAGATCTCATTGTATAGTGAATGGGCTTGAGGAAGAGCCTCAAAATCTACAAGAGGCGACTAGCTTAAGAAGAGATCATGGATGACTTTGCATTGCATCAAGATAAATGTGTCTAATGAGCTCCTAAGGGAGATAGGAGCATGCATCTTGGCCAAGGAGGCATGGGATACTTTGCAAGAAATCTATGAATCCAAAAATACTTCAAGGCTTCTCACTTTGAGAAACCGTAATTTTTCAAAGTTTCCAAAACAAGGGAGAGAGTGCCCAAAGTTAGGATTACAATAGGGAGCTTGCATGCATTGGTGATGCTATCAAATCTCAAGAGGTTGCTCAAATTTTATTGAATGGTCTTAATTATGATTTCTCTAACGATGTTCAATCGTATGCTATTCAAGGGGAGCTACCATCTATGGAGAGCCTACAAGGTGTGTTGATGGCCAAGGAGCGTATGCATGAGCTCAAGCTTTCATGGATGGGAACAATCATGTCAAAGGAAGGGGAGGAGGAGTTACTCATCATCCAAGGCAAACGGAAATACAAGGGGAAGGCACATTCAAAGAACAAGGAAAAGGTCAAGGGGGAGAGTGATGATGCATCACAATCATCAACAAGTCGCAAGAAGCACAAATCCAACATTAAGGGCTTCTATTGTGGTAAGAAGGAGCATTTTGCTTCGGAATGCTTCAAGAAGAAAAAGGATTTCATACTCAAGTTGATCTCACTAATGAGGGAGAGGAGAGTAAAAAGGAACAATCACTTATGATGTCAATTTAATCGCCTTCTAGATTTAAAGGTGAAAGTCCTTGGTGGATAGATAGGGGTGCTAGTTCTCACATGATTAGTCAAAGAGGATCTTTCTCTCATCTTGCATCCTATGATGGCACTAGAAAATACATTTACACTGCAAATGATAATGAGTGTAAAATTGAATGATTGGTAGTGTGTCAATAGATCTAGGATCCACCAAGATCTTAGAGCTAGATGGTGTTCTCTTTGTGCCTAATGTCACCATGAATCTTCTAAGTGTTGGTCAAATGCTTGATGATGGTCTTCAAGTTGATGTTGGTGTGGATGCTTGCTTGATGAAGAAGGATGAAGAAGTGATAGCAAGAGGAACAAGATTTGGAAGACTCTTTAAGTTGGATACTAATGATGGAGCTAATCTTTGTGGTTTGATGGCCGAGTTTGTGATTTCCAAGGAGGAGCTTTGGCACAAAAGTTTGGGACATCCCAACTTCAAATCCATGCAATCCATGATCAAAGAGGAGAAGGCAATTGGCTTGACTAAATCTTTGGCAAGTGATGGTAAGGCTTATGAAGCATGTGCTTTGGCAAAAACACACAAATTGCCATTTTCGAGGTCTACTACTTCATCCACTCATCCTTTCCATCTTGTGCACTCGAATGTTCATTTTTCATCAACTAGGAGCAATGGCGGAGCTACTATGTTTGTCTCCTTCATTGATGACTACTCTAGATTCACTTGAACTTACCTCTTATCTTCAAAACCTATGGTGTTTGACAACTTCTTGAAGTTCAAAGCTCTTGTAGATAATCAATTTGATGTCAAGATCAACGTTTTGAGGTTGGATGGAGGTGGGGAGTACATCTCCACAAAGTTTCAAGAACGTTGTGAGCAACTTGGCATCAAGAAGGAAATCACATGGCCTACTCACCTCAACAAAATGGAGTAGCTGAGAGGAAGAATAGAACTCTTTGTGAATGTGCAAAAGCTATGAGGTTTTTGGATGCACATCTTCCAAAGTCCTTTTGGGGTAGGCTCTCACTTGTGCCAATTATTTGTGTAATAGATTGCTTAGTCTTGCTATTGGAGGGAAAATGTCATTTGAATTGTTGTATAAGAAGAAGCCAAAAGTTGATCATCTTAGGATCTTTGGATTTATTCGTTTTGTTCATGTTCCCTTGAATGTAAGGACTAAGGAGGATCCCAACTCTATCAAAAGGATTATGGTAGGCTACTCTGAGAACTTTTCACACGTGTGAACCGGCTGCAAGTGCAAAGGATCAAGAGAATGAATGATTGCACACTAACCTAGCTTCTATTCCAAGAACAATGAGATGGAAAACATTGGCAAGCTAGTTAGCATGAAGGCAAGAGCATTCATCACAATCTAACTATCATTACACCTCAAATGGATCAAATGGAAGCTTTACTTGAAAAAGTGTCACCTTGTGGTACAAAGCCACCTTATTTATAATACAAGAGGCCTTCTAGAACTTGTGGAGAGAGAGAACAATCTAGTTGCCACATTGCCTGTACCTCTCTACTAGATGGCAAAAAGAGAGATGGATAAGACTTGAGAATCTCTCTTTTTGAGAATCCTTTGACCTAAAAGAGTAGTCTCAAATGATTCTTGATAGGTTCTAGACCTACATATCACTATGAAGACAAAAAACTAATTTGACTCTAATTGGAAAGTTACTAGACTAGTCTAACTCAAGTTTGGACAAACCCCAAAACTTGAATCTCTAAGTTTAATATTATTTTAATTTAACAATAATTTCACACTCCTCCTTAAAATAAAAATAATATTTACAATACTAAGGACTTGGAGATCAAGCCAAGATTTGATCTATGTCTTTCAAAGTCCTTCTTAGCTAGAGGCTTGGTGAGTAAATCTGCATAACAATTTGAAGTTGATACATGCTCAAGGAGAATCGCACGATCCATAACTTTTTCTCTTACATAGTGGTGTGCTACCTCTATGTGTTTACTTCTTGCATGGAAGATTGGATTACTTGCAAGATATTGGGCCAAGATGCTATCACATTTGATGCAAGGTATTTCCTCCTCTTGAATGATCCCAAGCTCCACTAGTAATCTTTTGATCCAAAAGACTTCCTTTGTTGTGATAGTCTTAGTGTCTTTAACATTAGACTCCATAGGAGTATCTATGCTTTTACAATCTTGCATTTTAAACTTCTTAAGCATAGATCTTACATAACTTTCTTGAGAAATGAAAGCTAAGTCATTAGAGTGTTCATCTCTAATCCAAGTACATGATGTAAAAATCCAAGATCTTGCATTTTGAATTCCTTTCCTAAGGAGATCTTGGTATCAACAAGTAAATCCATGTTGCTTCCACATAATAGAATGTCATCAACATAAATAAGCAACATGATTATATCATTACCAACATGTTTAAGATATAATGATGGATCATATGAACTAATCTTGAAACCAATAGAAAGAAGATAAGTGTTCAACCTCTCATACCAAGCCCTTGGAGCTTGTTTCAAGACATAAAGACTTTTCAAAAGTAAGCATACTTTTGATCCTTTGCCATTCACAACAAAACTTGGAGGTTGATGCATATATATTTCTTATTCTAAGTAACCATTTAAGAAAGCATTGGAAACATCAAGTTGAAGCATTTTCCAATCATAAAATCAACAAATAGTAATGAGAATTCAATTGTTACCATCTTTGCTACGAGAGAAAACGTTTCTTCATAATCTATGCCTTTGATTTGGGCATAGCCTTTAGCACAAAGCCTTGCTTTGAACTTATTGATTGATCCATCATTATTGAGCTTGATTCTATAGACCCACTTGCATCCAATGACATGCTTGTCATTAGGAGGATCTACAAGTTGCCAAGTCTCATTTTGCATCAATTTTGTCTATCGATTTAGATGATCTTGGTGCACCTGAGATTGATATTACCATTGCGGGATGCCTGATAAAAAAAGTGCCAATTGACTTTGGTTCCAGTGTAAATATAATAACAGAAGACATAGCTCATGCTCTGGGACTGATTGACATTCAACCAACACAGCGGAAATCAAGTTAGCTGATTCGACACGACGAAAACCTGTTGGAGAACTAAAGGATGTCACTGTCTACATTCAAGCCAAGCCATTCATAATGAATTTCATTGTTATCAAACCAATCGGTTTGTCATCCTATTATGTGCTGATTGGATGACCTTGGCTTTATCAATCAAACGCAAGTGTACATTGGAAATCCAGAGAGATGAGATTTCAGACTTGTGAGACCAATAACCGAGATAAGCCAGCAGAACAAATCATAACTTAGAGTCGTGAGAAATATGAAGGTGAAACTCCTTTGTCCGACACCAGCTTTACATCAGAAGAATCTTCGTATGCCTTGAATATTTTTTCCAATGGATCTGATATTGAATTGCAATACTTTGAATGTTATGAGAATGCTGATGACGAAGAATTCTTCGATGTCTGCGACGCTGAAGCGGATGTTTCGTATGAAGAAATTAACGTTGCAGACACGAGCTCGAAAGAGTTTGACTATTCGAGTGACGAATCTGAACACGAATTTGGTAACAAGGACCAGGTTGACGACAAGAAAACATCTGTGGAGTCAACCATGCGCGAAATTCATGGCCATACCAAGGCCAGTATGACAGAAGGTATCATTTTACCAGATTCTACTGAACTGATTGAACTTGCACCTGGCAAATTTGTGCATGTTTCAAAGTCACTTGGAGAATCAGAGTTAGTGGAATTCACTGAACTATTGAAGGAGTATTAAGATGTTTTTGTCTGGTCGCTCGACGATTTGAAGGGTATACTTACAGGATTCGAAGAGCACCGAATTGATCTTAAGGAAGATGTTGTACCTATTCGACAGAGACAATATCGTTTTAATCCTAAGTACTCTCTCATGATAAAGGACGAACTTAACAAACACCTTAAGATAGGTATACTCTATCACATCTTAAGTAGTCAATGGGTTTCACCCATTGTTGTCATCCCAAAGAAGAAGACTGGCAAAATACGATATGCCAAGATTTTTGCAAACTCAATGCTGCCACAAGGAAGGACCATCATCCTCCGCCTTTCACTGATTCCATCCTAGATCAGATTGCTAGTCAAGAGCATTACAGTTTCTGTGATGGCTTTTCTGGATATAATCAGGTTGGAGTGCGAAAGGAGGATCGTTCAAAGACCACATTCACTACGGATTGGGGCACTTATGCCTACAACAAAATGCCCTTTGGTCTTTGTAACGCTCCAGCGACTTTTCAGCGAATTATGATGTTAATTTTTGCTCCCTTCCTGAGAACTTTTCTCAAAATATTTATTGATGATTTCTGTGTATACAGTGATATAAAGACACACCTGCAGTAGCTGAAATTAACATTGCAACGGTGTCGAGATACTTGTTTATCTCTTCATCCAGAGAAATGTTTTTTTTGGTATGAAAGAAGGAATATTGCTCGGACACAGAATATCTAACAGAGGAATAGAAGTCGACAAAGATAAAGTTGAGCTTATAAAGAATCTCCAGATACCAACCAATTTACGTGAACTAAGAGCTTTCTTAGGACATGTTGGCTATTACAGGAGATTTATTCAAAATCATGCTTCTATTGCTGCCTCTCTTACACATCTACTGAAGAAACAAGTGGAATACTTGTGGACGAATGAACAGCAGAAAGCATTCAAAGATCTTAAGCAAAGGTTGATCAATGCTCCTATTTTGAGACCACCCAACTGGGCCATTTTATTTCACAGTTATATGGATGTTTCTGCATTTGCTATTGGCGTCTGTCTAAGCCAGAAGGATGACCAGAAGAAGGATCATCCCATCTACTATGCGAGTCGACAGCTCAGTGCACCAGAGAATAATTATTCGGCTACAGAAAGGGAAGCACTTGGCATGATTTTCACTGTTAAAAAATTTCGACATTATTTGTTGGGATATGCATTTATTTTTCATGTGGATCATTATGCTCTTAAGTATCTTGTAAATAAACCAGATCTATCAAGACGAATTGCTCGATGGGTTCCGCTTCTACGAGAATTTACTTATCAAGTAGAGCTTCATCAAGGAAAATATCATACGAATGTTGATTATCTATTGCGACTCAGCACCGGAAAAATTGAAAACCCTATCAATGATGATTTTCCAGACGAACATTTATTCGAGATTTCATCTACAAATTCGTTATATTCTGATATTATTACTTATCTTAAGGATCAGATATATCCGGATGGTTACGATATGGAGAAAAAGACAGTTTTTCAATATAAGGTAGCACCTTATACAATTATTAACAATGTTCTGTACAAGCTTGGTGTTGACCATCAACTACGAAGATGTCTCGAAACTGAAGACATTAAAAAGGTCGTTAAAGCCTTACACTCAGAAGATGCTGGTGGACATTTTGCTTTGAAGAATACAGCTAATAAGATATTGACTGCCAAGTATTGGTGGCCAACAATGTTCAAGGATGTATCAAATTTTATTCGTTCATGTGATCCATGCCAAAGATCTGGTAAGCCTACAAAAGCAATGAATTGGCCGTTGACACCAATCCTACCCAGGAGATTTATTTAAAATCATGCTTCTATTGTTGTCTCTCTTACACATCTACTGAAGAAACAAGTGGAATACTTGTGGACGAATGAACAGCAGAAAGCATTTGAAGATCTTAAGCAAAGGTTGATCAATGCTCCTATTCTGAGACCACCCAACTAGGCTATTTTATCTCACAATTATGTGGATGTTTCTGCATTTGCAATTGGCATCTATCTAAGCCAGAAGGACGACCAGAAGAAGGATCATCCCATCTACTATGCAAGTCGACAGCTCAGTGCATCAGAGAAGAATTATTCGGCTACAGAAAGGGAAGCACTTGGCATGATTTTCACTATTAAAAAATTGCGACATTATTTGCTGGGATATGCATTTATTTTTCATGTGGATCATTATGCTCTTAAGTATCTTGTAAATAAACCAGATCTATCAAGACGAATTGCTCGATGGATTCTACTTTTGTAAGAATTTACTTATCAAGTAGAGCTTCGTCAAGGAAAATATCATACGAATGCTGATTATTTATCGTGACTCAGCACCGGAAAAATTGAAAACCCTATCAATGATGATTTTTCAGATGAACAATTATTTAAGATTTTATCTACAAATTTGCTATATTCTGATATTATTACTTATCTTAAGGATCAGATATATTCGGATGGTTACAATTTGGAGCAAAAGACAGTTTTTCAATATAAGGTAGCACCTTATACAATTATTAACAATGTTCTGTACAAGCTTGGTGCTGACCATCAACTACGAAGATGTCTCGAAACTGAAGGCATTAAAAAGGTCGTTAAAGCCTTACACTCAGAAGATGCTGGTGGACATTTTGCTTTGAAGAATACAGTTAATAAGATATTGACTGCCAAGTATTGGTGGCCAACAATGTTCAAGGATGTATCAAATTTTATTCGTTCATGTGATCCATGCCAAAGATCTGGTAAGCCTACAAAAGCAATGAATTGGCCGTTGACACCAATCCTGCCTCTTGCACCATTTGAGAAGTGGGGGATTGAGTTTGTTGGTCCAATCAAACCTGTTACCCGACATGCGAAATGTCGTTAAGAATGTTGAAGCAAAGGCGACGAAATGAAATGATGCAAAAACTGTCGCAACGTTCACTTGTCTCGTCATCTTCTCCATCATCTTTGACAATGTTGCCTTGTTGAGTCACTTTTCTCGCTTTTATGTCCCCTTATAATCACAAGATATGGTTGTCCACTCAAACTAGTAAGTGACTGAGGTACACATTTTCTAAATGATACGATACGGTTGCTGAAAATCTATCTCTTGATCAAACACAGAAAAACTACACCGTATAATCCAAAAGCAAACGGGTTGACAGAAAGAGCTAATGGAATCTTATGTAAGATTCTTACAGAAACTACTATTGCACATGCAACGGATTGGGATCAGAAACTACCATCAGTTCCCTGGGCTTATCGCAACACAAAAAAAATCACGACGAAACAGACACCATATTTTCTTACATATGGTATGCATCCTATTTTGCCAATTGAATTCGAGGTGAAATCCTTTTGTATTCAAGCTCAACGAACAGATGCAGAATGTATAAACAAAAGGTCGACTAATATTGAAGACGATAGACTTCACAAAAATTAATGGAGGAAATCCAGAAACAAAGAAAGAAGAAATATGATAGTCATATAAAAAATGTGAACTTAAAGCTGATGATTATGCACTGATATATGACAGTCGCCATCAAAAGGTGAGATTACTCTTGATAGAGTGAGGTGCTCCTGGGTAGAAATTGCCATTACCCAATTTTTGTAGGCTTCAAGTAGACTCGATAATAGAGTCATAAGTGCATCGGAATATTCTATGACTGAGCCAGTTGCAGTCATCTACTCCATAAGATTTTTGATGGTGTTGATGTGACTTGAGACACTATCTGCGTCAGACATTCTGAGGGTGAAGAATTTCTTCCTCAGATGGAGCTTGGATGTAACGTCTCTAATGCCATAGAGAGTTGCTAGGATGTCCCATGCATCCCTAGCGGTCTGAGCAGCACATATGTGGCTGATCTGAGTATCCTTGATGTTGAGGGAAATCGTGGCAAATGCTTTGCCATCTCTCAGTCTCCACTTGGTGATGATGACTGCATCACCTTCTGGTTTGAGCTCTGTGCCATCAATGATGTCCCACAGTTCTTTGGCTAGAAGTATAACCTTCATCTTGAATTTTCAGAGATGGTAGTTATCTCCATCGTGTTTGTCAATGAGAGATGAACTAGATGATGGATCCATTCTAGTTGAAGTTGGTAGAAACAACGATTGTCGGAATACTGTTGGTTGCGCGTTTGCTAGAAAGACGTCTTGATAGAAACAAGGCTGATAATCCACAGTAGAAATGCAGATTACTGAAATGCTTGCTCTAATATCATGTCGTAAAATCGCATGTGGGCATGAGCGACAGCAAAAGCTTGAGGATTGAGTGGCGTGTAGCAACGGAAACGCAACAGTTAGTAGCAGAATTATTCAAGTAGAAGAATTCATACAGAATGCGCAAATGAACGACACAATAGTGAGACAAAAATTGCACTCTGATAAATATTAACAATGAGTACAATAGCTTGAAGTAATAACTTCAACTTGATAACGTTGGCTACAGATAACTCTGATTGAAAGAGAAATTCTAGTAACTCAATTAATACTTAAATAGCTTGAATCAGCTAATATATAGATTTACAAGTGTCGAGAAAAAAATATCTTACAAGCCTTTAATGCTATTTATGCCAGTCTTTGCATATGTACAAAGTTGGTAACCGTCAACCGCCTTTGGAATATTTGGTTGTCCAGCTGTTTTTAGGGTTGCTGATAAGTTGGCGACGTCGGTCAGCCAATGTAGCAAAACGCGACAAAGCCGAAAAAACCCGAAGTTGCCTTTACACTGAAGGTTTGCAACCTTGAAGGTGCCCTTACACCAAAGGTATGAAAATTCCTAAGGCGCCCTTAGATTCAAGACAGCGAAGAAGGCGAAAAAGTCGAAAAAGCCGAAAGTGCCTTACACTGAAGGCAGAGGAGAAGGCGAAGGTGCCTTATATTTAAAGATAGCGAAAAGGCAAAAAAGGAGAAGGTGCCTTAAAAATGATTTCTAAGGCATTCTGGCCACTTGGCCAGTGTATCACGTTTTTCGCTAGTGCAAAAAAGGCGATGGAGGTGGAAAACACAAAGGTGCCTTAAGAATGGTTTCTAAGACATTCTGGCCACTTGGCCAGTGTGTCACATTTTTTGCTAAGGAGTGAAAAAGGACGAAGAAGGAGAAGGTGCCTTAAAATGATTTTTAAGGCACAAGAAATCTCAAGGGAAAAGAAAAAATGTGAAGGCCCGAAAATATGTTGTTGGCCTTTGGTTTTTCAAGATGCTCATTACTTGAACGATTTGTTTAAGGCTGAGCATAAGAAATCTAACAGACCTTTTTCACGATGGCCTAGTCTTGTTCGTTCCCATCAGATTGATATCAGAACTAATAAAGCGTCACCAACAGAGTGGTATCAGAGCAAAGCCACACCAACAACTAGTCCTCTAGCATCAAGCCAAGTGTAATGAGCCTACTTAACAATAGCTGTCACTTTTAATACAAACTGCTATGATATAAACTATTTTGGCCATTATTTGGGGCTGATTATCTAGGTTTGGGAGTAGGGCAAGGAAGCCCAACCGAACAAGCTAAACCTTTCTCACTTCCCCTTGCTGCTTGCCCTACCAACCTAGCTACCCAATGCACATATATGAATTGTTTGGAAATGCAAAAAATTGCCTTTTTTTTAGGTGGAAGATCAACCAACCCCCAAGTATGATTTGAAATTAAAGCATCAAACTCCAAACATATTTCCTCATGCCAAACCTTTATCAAGATATTTGAACCTAAGTGGCTCGGCCCTCTCCCTTGAAGATCTTCTTGGAGTCTTGGATTGGGAGATCTCCTCCTCAAGCCTCGGCCCCTCTCCATAACTTTCTTGGAAAATGTTAAATTTTACAGTTTTTAGGACAATAATGATTGTACTTTACAATCATAGAGAGTTATTGGTTGCTTAATCAATGAATTATCAAGTTCTACACATTAGATCTTAATCTAGATTCACTACACTTGGATTTAAGCAAGAGCAATGGATCATCACATCATTTTTTAGTGAGAGCGGTCTCACACGTGTGGAGTACTGTCCACAGTATGGCATGCACCTGAAACAACAAGTACAATGATACGAGATAGCAATCATACATAAAAATCACAAGACAATGACTAGAAACCTCACAAAAGTGTAGAGTGCAAAAGTCTCATCAATCTTCTTAGCAAAATGATGATCCTTTTATGGATCAAGTACATCCATGAGTCTGGTACAGTCCAGCAGGCCTTCACACGTGTGAAGAGTGCCACATCACTCGCATCTATCCATTTGATCCATCCTTGATCCTTATCCAATAGTTGACCTTCTAGAATATGACTAAAATCCAAAAAGCTAGTCTCCTAGAATATAGGAATATTTCCTACAAAATAGGATCTAAGAAAAATGGTCAAATCTTATCTTCTAGTACTCTATACACACATGTGAACATCCACTTGCCATGTGGGAGCATTTACTCATGCACATGCAAGGAAAAGCTAATTTGTAGGTGACTAGTCAACTTGACTAAAAACTAGTCATTTCATGTTCACACTAACTAGAATGATACAAAATCAATTTGGATATATACAAACATGAAAAGTACATCCTTTCACATGTGGGAACAGGCTCCACACGTGTGAAATCAGATCATCAACATATTCTAATGTTTGATCAATATCTACATGAACCAATGTCAAGTGAGAAGTGATAATTTTCAACACTCCTCCTCACTTCTAACTTGGCAAATCTAGTGTACATCTATCTACAATTCCAAGAGCATATCTTAACTTAAGAAATGGATCTTTGGACAATGGTTTGGTTAAGATATCAGCTATGCATTCAGATGATGGTACATGATGTAGTTGCACTTCCTTGGATTGTACCTTCTCCCTCACAAAGTGGTCAAGCTATCTCAATATGCTTTGTTCTAGCATGGAAGATAAGATTTGAAGCAATTTGTTGAGAAGCTTGATTGTCACAAAATATGTAAGGGATCTCCTCGGCCTCTAGCACATGTAGTTCCATCAAGAGTCTTCTTAGCCATAGGAGCTCTTTGGTTGTTGAAGTCAATGCCTTGTACTCGGCTTCACAAGAAGATAGTGAGATTGTATCTTGCTTTTTGGAAAGCCAAGATATCACTCCTCCACAAAGAAATGTTGCAAATGAACTAATGGACTTCCTATCCATCTTGTCACCTGCAAAATCTGAATCTGAGTAGGCTCTCAAGTGCAAGTCAAATCCTCAAGTACATCCATGAGTCTGGTACAGTCCAGCAGGCCTTCACACGTGTGAAGAGTGCCACATCACTCAGATCTATCCATTTGATCCATCCTTGATCCTTATCCAATAGTTGACCTTCTAGAATATGACTAAAATCCAAAAAGCTAGTCTCCTAGAATATAGGAATATTTCCTACAAAATAGGTTCTAAGGAAAATGGTCAACTCTTATCTTCTAGTACTCTATACACACGTGTGAACATCCACTTGCCATGTGGGAGCATTTACTCATGCATATGCAAGGAAAAGCTAATTTGTAGGTGACTAGTCAACTTGACTAAAAACTAGTCATTTCATGTTCACACTAACTAGAATGATACAAAATCAACTTGGATATATACAAACATGAAAAGTACATCCTTTCACACGTGGGAACAAGCTCCACACGTGTGAAATCATATCATCAACATATTCTAATGTTTGATCAATATTTACATGAACCAATGTCAAGTGAAAAGTGATATTTTTCAACAGAAAATTGGTAGCTTCATGCATCCAACATCAACTTGACCACCCTCAACCTCCTTAAGCTTCAAGAATTTGCCTTCATGAAAAATCACACTCTACTTTAAGTCGCTTGAAACGCTCGATGTAGGTGCGCACTGATTCTTTACTTCGCATCTTGATATGCGTCAATTGGATGAAGAGACTCTACGTCAATTTGGAGGGTTTGAACCGTTTGATCAGTGCGGTGGTGATGGTCTCCCAAGACGTATTGTCTGGGTCGTCAAGGTTGAAAAACCACTCTTTTGCGTCGCCTTGTAAAATCATGGGGAATAAACGTACCTTTTCGGTGTCAGATTCGTCCCCATAAAATTTACAAGTATTGTTGAAATCTTGTAGAAATCATGTCGGATCTGATTCGCCATCGTATTTAGGTGCGTCAATCCGAGGAAGTCTTTTCTCTAACTTGGGCGGGGGATGGGATGGTCCTGCCATGTTGATCTGAACAAATTATCACAAGACCAGACAAATGGTTTGAGTGGACGGATTAGCCGAAGTGATGTGATAATAGGTTAGATCGGTCGCATAGGATGGGAGGATGGAAGGGCTGTCTCGTGGAAGGATGGGCGATGGCGTGCTTCAAACCGATGTCTCCTGGATGCTGAGGGCGTAAAAGAAACGGCTCTCTTGTGAAGGATAACTTGGATGGCCTTAAACCCTAGCAAGGATAATGCGAAAATGGGTGAGGAAGGATGGCCATAAACCCTAGCAAAGAACAATGGGATCATGCTAAAAGCAAACAAGCAAGAACTAGAAAGATTAGCTAGAAACGTAGAAGAAGCAAGAAAAAGAGTGGCAACGGCGCCAATGTTGGTTGTTCACATCCCTCAACTCTTCTTCAAAATGGACTCTTCCACTCCTATATATACTTGGAGTGGTGGTCACTTACAAAAAGGCACTATGGGACAAATAGACCACATAGGCTTAACTTGGTACCATGGGACAAAGCCCCAATGGACCATAAACAACTAAACTAACTTAAGTTGAACTTATTCAGTAGTTTAAGTTTCAATCTTCTAGACTTCGGCTTAGAACGAAACAACTTTAAATCGTTACAACATGGCGCAAAGGCCTAAACTTGACTGATCCAATTCTAGGCTTAAGTCTGTATCTTTTTCAAGATGGCTCGAATATATTCATAGAATATCAGCCTACATATTCTTATACAACCAAGGCCCAATCTCATGGAACAGCCGAAACCACAATTTTGTAAGAAATCGGCATGTAAAATCCAGCTGTTAATGGTAAAATCAACACACAATTGCCTATAGATAAAGGTCCCAGCCCGCCCAAAATGTGGCTAGAGCAAATTTTGAGGCCTTAGAAATGGCCCATAGGTTTACGGCCTTAGAATTGGCCCGATTATACTAGCCGGCATTGCCGAGCGAATTTTCCAATGTACTCTGCTACTTTTTATTAATACAAAAATTGCCTACTGTGTTTTTCAGGGAATCGGTTGCCTTAAAGAAACCCCAAGTCATGAGTGCTCGCCAGTATGATACACGGAAAAATGGCAATGAGAAAAATCAACTCGCAACAAACGGCCGGAAATTATGGGACAGGGTCAAGGAAACTGTAACAAAAATATAGGCAAGTCCCGGTGCAAGTCGAAGTGGCACCCCGACAGATAAATCACCTCGACAGCTTAAGCCATGGGCCATGGACACGCAAATGGGAAATGCAAGTGGAGGCTAAAAGTGCATAACAAAAATATTCTACCTAAAAGTGGTAGGGGTTGACCACAAGTAGCAAAGAGGACTACCCAATTAAGAAAGACAATCAAGTAAAGTACTTGCTATTTATATCACCCACAAGTGCAAAAAGAAAAGGTGGCTCACACAAGTGGCACCCGGTACCATGACCCAAAACATCTTTTCAAGGCAAAGGGGGTACCACTTCAAGTCCAATCCCAAGTTAAAGAGCCATGTACAAAATCGGATACATGTCATGAAGGCCTTGAAGGATGAAAAGATGGCATTATGAAGGGAAAACTTTGGGTGACCTCTATAAACTCTATAAAAGGGAAAAAGGGAAGGGTGTTCTTGATACCATGCCCACGTGAAGTCAAGGAGAGGGACTATTGTTGCAGTGAGAGTGAGAGAAGGCCATTGAGAGACATGAATACAAGAGAATGCTCTCGAACGTATTAAGAGAGACGTGAAGTAGCCACGCAGCAGAGCCTGTTTGCGCACACATACTCTGTTGATCGATCATTGACTTAGAATACTCCTATGGATTGCGCTCCTCCTTGAGCCATGCATCTACCTCTTATACCTGAGGGATAGAGAAGTGGCTCACCATGCCTGCATCGGAGAGTGAGCATCTACCTCTCATACCTGCTACTCAAGAGCCTTGAATACTGTTTAAATAAATTTATCCATTAGAGCGCTGCCCTCTGCCCTCAATCTCATAAACGAAGCACTTTTCCAAAATCTGAGAGACTAGGTGTATACTCATGAACGTCTCTAAACGTATTGAGACTTGGGCACAAAACTTAGATGTCAAAATGATAAGGCTCGTAGGAAGGAGGGATGGCTAAGAGTTCGTGGAGTGGAAACCATCACTGGATAGTCAGACCGTGGATATTGATCGCTATTGAATAAGTTGACTATGGATAGTTGAGAAACGATCAGAGGGTATAAGAGCGCAAGTCAGATTGGAAGGAATGGAGTGGGCCATCCCTGTCTCATTCTCTGGGAACGATTGGAAATAACATCTGCAACAATGATCAAGTTTACAATGCTTAACCCTCATGAAGTGGGAAGTACCTTCCCTCTGTGTCATCGCATTTGTGGAGCCCTGGTCTGTAGCAATTACCATCCTGAGTAGCGACCTACAGGGGGCTATTGTCCTACATAGCGACTGTTGCACTTGAAGTATCCATCTACAACAACCCACTGGCTGCAACGCAACATCGCTACTGATATATACTTCACACATATCCACTGTCAGTAGAATTTTCTGGCGGATACTATTTCCACACTCAGTCCTGAGGCCGCGTAGTTGTGGTGTTAGCTGCTACGGGTAAAGAGAGTACCTTTGGACCTCTGAATCACACTTTTTTGTGGAGACAGATCGCACAATCCAGAAGTGAGAAGGGCACCGATATCCAGCGTTCCAATAGCTTGTTGTTTGAGGCATAGGAAAGGGATGATCGCTGACCCCTCAGCAAAGCAGTAACGCACCCCCTCCTTCACACCAGTGCAATGCAGCAGAGCCCAACCTGAAGCTGAAGGATAAATGCAAACTCATGAGTTGGGGGGTCTTAGTGGCATGCCGGTCTACTTCGTTTCACGCAAGGTAAATCTCGGTTCCTTGTCAAAGCATGCTTGTCTCCAATCCTAAGCTTTTGTGTCCTAAAATAAGATGTCATTTTGTCTTTGTTTAGTTCTAATTAGCATCGTTATTTTTGGTATGAACTCGGTTAAGGATAATCATGTAAACTAACATACTAATCTCATCCCTCATATTAGGTTCATGATTATTGAAGATTGAGAGTCCTAAGAATATGATGTTTAGTTTCGAAAGTCACACTTGGTGTCGTAGTTGGCAATAAATTGGTCTTTTTGTATGGTTAAGTCGTAAGCTCGACCTCTTTGAAACAAGAGCGGGCCGTCACCGTACGCAGTTGAAATACACCACCTTGGTTAGGGGTCAATATATTCACATCCATCGTTGGAACTGCCTAGTGAAATACCTACGCCTGACGGTTGGCGGAATACCACCGCCTATTAAACAAGGCGGCACATATAACTGGCACCCTGTAGCGCAGGCATCCCAAAGGGAGCCGGGAACCACGACTTAGCTTCCCAGCCTTCAACTCTTGCCATCCAAACCCACTTGACATACAAGCAGCCAACTCGCCAACAACGATCAGACTTAACCAACTTGAAGTTTCGAAAACCAACATTGAGATCCAACCTGGCGCCATGCCAGATCGGGGGTCCCGACGTGGGTGACTTCCCTCCAAGCAAGCCGCCCGACATACATCAAACTTAACCAACTCGAAGCTTCGTTACAAACGAGTAACATCCATTCCAAGTAAGCGGTCTGACTTACATCAGACTTAACCAACTGAAAGCTTCGTCACGAGCGCTGGAAGCCAACCTGGCGCCACGCCAGACTGGACAGCCATAAACAGGTAACATCCACCCAAGCAAGCCATCCAACTCAGCCGACAGGTTAGAGCCCGTTCCCCAAGAGCTTAACCCATTCACGTTCATGCAAGGAACACTCAGAACCACAAGCCGCGACAGATATGGAAACAACCAGTTCTTGGACCAAATGGTCCCGACAGCATACCGCTGGCGTCCCGGGATACGACCCTCAGCTATGTGCCAAGTTAAAAATTTTGATAGCGGCCTTACAACCGGCGCTTTTACCGAACACTGAAACCCAGAAGGTAATCAGAGTTAGTTTGAGGAAAATCCCACTTTATTGATAAATCTGAGAAGGTTACATTTCAAGTGTGTGACCGACCCTAGTCTCCGGGGCGCTAGCATGCCAAGGCGAGAGCCATGACAACATTCCAGCAAGGGAGGCTGAGACTTGGTTGGAGCTCGCCCTGAGTCGCAACCCGCACTCCCCTATAGTATTGGTGTGATTCGGCACCTCCCCTCATACCAAGCACTCTACCTAAGTTGGTAAAGCACGTTTTTCTCTCTCTAGGATTTTCTCTTTCTAGAAAGTCATTTTCTCTCTCTAGATTTTATTGATCCCCAGGTTTCCTTTAATCATGCCTAGATCGTGTGAGGTGATTGCACATCGATCTGAGCTCTCTGGACTCCGCTAGAATCGATCAAAGATTTTCAGCCATAGGAACTTGGCGCCGGCTGGATTCTGGTCACAGTGGCGCCGGGAGCGGCGCCGGCGCCGTTGGCGCCTGGAGCAGCAGGGGCGCTGCTGGCGCCGGGGACATAGCTTGTAAAGGTAGCTTTACAACATCCACCCCTCCTTTATAAAATCTGATGTCCTCATCAGATGTCAGATTAAAGTAAAGGTGTCTCCCAATTAAAATGACTATACATTTATGCTACTTGGCACAGTACTCAATTTACTGGCCACTTTTTATTAACATTGAAGCTGGCACACCACAAGTCAGAGGCTCAGCTCTTTGTACTGAAATATTACATAACTTGAAACAAATATCTTTGTCTGGGAAAAGCGTAGATTTGATATCGCTTTCGTAAAACCCGAGAGCCTTATTAACTGGTGACAGAGGCCTTTCTTTGAAATGTTCGCCCCTGTCGCTTTTGACTTTCGACTTTGGAACTCCTTTGAGCTCCTGATTTGTCCTTGATGCACTTTGTGTTGAGCTCCCTGAGCTCCAGATTTGTTCGGTTCCGCACAGGTATCAAGGCTCCCTGAGCCGAAGGATTTATCGTTTGATTGCCCACTTATTGGTCCACTTCGTGCCTTGTTGCTTCTGCACCTTGATTTCTCTCCTTGTCCCAGCCTGATCTTGATACTTTTCCATCTTGGCTCTTTAAGGTAGGCAAAGATTGAGTACTCCGCAATGCACCTCTCACTTAGCTTGAAGTAGCTCTTTGAATCAGCCCAAATGTAACCATTGACCTCGTGGAAAGCCAAAGGGTCGCACCAGTTTGATCCGCATCCGAACTATCTCTTCGCGTTTGTTTGAAGCACCATGTCCGTCGCGCAAAACTTGACTTTCACAATTCCATCACTGGTTAGTTGCCTCACAGTCAAAACAAGAAGTGTACATCGAGCTTAGCTTCAAGTAGCTCTCTTTGAATCAGAAACATGCACCCAGAGTTTGCACTAGTCCGATCTCAACGCGAACTATCCCTTAGCGTCCGTTCGAAATACCAAGTCTCTATGCAAGACTCAACTTTCACAGTTCCTTCATTGATCAGCTGCCTTACACGTAACACAAGCCAGCGTACTCATATGTTTCCTCATCATTGCTGGTCCAGAGAAAGCCTATAACAAACTTTCCTTTCCACAACAAAAACTTGTCAACTTATAAGGTCCAAAGTTCGCCAGTCTCCTCGTGTGAGTATGGCTAGGTCACCTTGAATTTGCCCCCATTTTGATCAACTTTCATTCAAAATTTGCCCCAAGAGAGAGGTGTGTGTGATAGTTCCCCTCCACTTAATAAATCAGCTGATCGGACTTAGAGTAGAGTTCTTCGGACAAAAAGCCTTTCCAACACTTTGCTTCCCATCTGCTAGGATTATGGCTCGATCCAACTTGTTGCCAATCTCTGAAGAGGATCCTAGTCTTTTCCCCTTTGAGGAAAAACCCAACTGATACTGGATATCACCCATGCTCAGTGAGTTTCAGTTCCGAAGGTGGCCGTCCCAAAATGAAGACCAACTGCTATAGAAGGTCTCCCCTGAAATTGCCCTTTCCAACTTTTGACTTCCTGCTTGCGTCTGGTGGGCGTTGTCGCAAATGAAACTAACCCAAGAAACAGGCTAGCCATCCATCCTTTGCAAACATTGAGTCATTTCGTTGTCGTTCACGTGCGAGTACTTGAACTGCAAATCCGCCGCACAGATTCTGGATATTGCTCATGCTCAGTGAGTTTCAGTTCCGAAGGTGGCCGTCCCAAAATGAAGACCAACTGCTCCATAGAAGATCTCCCCTGAAATGGCCCTTTCCAACTTTTGACTTCCTGCTTGTGTCTGGTGGGCGTTGTCGCAAATGAAACTAACCTAAGAAACAGGCTAGCCATCCATCCTTTGCAAACATTGAGTCGTTTGGTTGTCGTTCACGTGTGAGTACTTGAACTGCAAATCCGCCCCACAGATTCTGTAGTCCTCTTTGTTTGATGGTATCAGCCTTCAAAAGAAAAGGTTCCTTCTCGAGCCATCAGCTCCTTGTATCACAAGCAATCATGCAAACCAGGCAAAGCACGAGTACTAAGACTCACCACGAATACGTACAAGTAAGACACTCAGGCAGGTTTACTAACAAGTAACAAAGACAAGGTCCCCCTTTGAGATGGTCCTGCCAACGGACCTTTGCCTGGCCGTGCCCATACAAATCGATCACAGAATCAGCCCACATAGGACACCCCTCCAACCATCCGTGCTTTCACCATTAAGCAGCACATTGCCTCAGTCACGCCCCACCACTTTTTGGTCGATAGCCCTTATAGCTAAACGATCGGCAGCTATCCCGCACCGGCAGCTAACCACCCGTGCTTTACACCCGAATTCGAGCAGCATCTCTGTATCAATGGTTAACCCGTACAGTTCGAATATGTCGCCCCGCACCCCACAAGGTACAGACCGTGCTTTCACCTCCCTAGGCAGCACTTTGCCTCATCCGTCCTACATGCAGACAGCGCCAGGCCCGAACCGCGAGAACTGACCGTGCTTACACCTCAAGGGCAGCACCTTGACTCATCAAGTCCCCCGTTCTGCCGACCACCCCGATCGTGGACGCACCCGTGCTTACACTGTGGGCAGCACCTTGCACAACAGTTGTCTTGATGAACCCCAAACCGTGGCCATTTCCGTGAGATCCGCATAGCTGACCGGCCAGTCGGCTCTGATACCACATGTAGCGCAGGCATCCCAAAGGGAGCCGGGAACCACGACTTAGCTTCCCAGCCTTCAACTCTTGCCATCCAAACCCACTTGACATACAAGCAGCCAACTCACCAACAACGATCAGACTTAACCAACTTGAAGTTTCGAAAACCAACATTGAGATCCAACCTGGCGCCATGCCAGATCGGGGGTCCCGACGTGGGTGACTTCCCTCCAAGCAAGCCGCCCGACATACATCAAACTTAACCAACTCGAAGCTTCGTTACAAACGAGTAACATCCATTCCAAGTAAGCGGTCTGACTTACATCAGACTTAACCAACTGAAAGCTTCGTCACGAGCGCTGGAAGCCAACCTGGCGCCACGCCAGACTGGACAGCCATAAACAGGTAACATCCACCCAAGCAAGCCATCCAACTCAGCCGACAGGTTAGAGCCCGTTCCCCAAGAGCTTAACCCATTCACGTTCATGCAAGGAACACTCAGAACCACAAGCTGCGACAGATATGGAAACAACCAGTTCTTGGACCAAATGGTCCCGACAGCATACCGCTGGCGCCACGGACCGAATGGTCCCGACGGCATACCGCTGGCGTCCCGGGATACGACCCTCAGCTATGTGCCAAGTTAAAAATTTTGATAGCGGCCTTACAACTGGCGCTTTTACCGAACACTAAAACCCAGAAGGTAATCAGAGTCAGTTTGAGGAAAATCCCACTTTATTGATAAATCTGAGAAGGTTACATTTCAAGTGTGTGACCGACCCTAGTCTCCGGGGCGCTAGCATGCCAAGGCGAGAGCCATGACAACATTCCAGCAAGGGAGGCTGAGACTTGGCTCGCCCTGAGTCGCAACCCGCACTCCCCTATAGTATTGGTGTGATTCGGCACCTCCCCTCATACCAAGCACTCTACCTAAGTTGGTAAAGCACGTTTTTCTCTCTCTAGGATTTTCTCTTTCTAGAAAGTCATTTTCTCTCTCTAGATTTTATTGATCCCCAGGCTTCCTTTAATCATGCCTAGATCGTGTGAGGTGATTGCACATCGATCTGAGCTCTCTGGACTCCGCTAGAATCGATCAAAGATTTTCAGCCATAGGAACTTGGCGCCGGCTGGATTCTGGTCACAGTGGCGCCGGGAGCGGCGCCGGCGCCGTTGGCGCCTGGAGCAGCAGGGGCGCTGCTGGCGCCGGGGACATAGCTTGTAAAGGTAGCTTTACAACACACCCCCACGTCGCACAAAAATTAGCATGATATAATGTCTTCTTACCATTTGATGTAAGATGATCCCAATTCAATTACCCCACAAGGATACCCTAGGGACTTATTCAAAAGAGTGTAGTTACACCTCCTTACAGCCGTACCTCTGGGGGCCTGGAAAACCCTCATCGGCTGGGGAGCACGGGGTGGTTGAGACGACCCCCGGGATTGGAAGCCGGATCCCTCAATCACTCACATAAGAGCAGTGTGGGCCCTTCCCCTGTAGGGCTTCCTGGCGAGACCAATCCTCCGTCAGGAATTTTTCCTAACATTGGTGCGTCTGCCGGGAGAAATTTGATAATGGGCTATTGTTTGAAGGTCGATTATCTATACATAGGGCTGTGAACTATACGGATTAGCCATTTGCGGGTTGCTTACGTTATTTGACCCGCCAGACGCTTAACATTGGTGCGTCTGCCGGGAGCTGAACTTGAAAACTTGATCATTGCTTGGAAAGAACATTATTCACCCATAGACTCATGCTCCAGATTTCATTCTAGTCCCAAACCCTGATGAGTATTGTTGACTATTGCCATATACTTATAGCACGCCAGCCGCACGCTAGCATGACTATGCAAGCTACTAGTGGGCCACACATGGGTTCAAAAAACCACTATCATGTTACTATTGGTCGAAGTGGTTAGCATCACACAGTGATGTGTGCTGTCCCCCACACAGAGTATACATTCTACCACCTTGTCACTATTACGGGCATGTTGTTTAGAATACCGTCAGCCACAAGTCCAACCTTGTTACATGCCCAAGTAATCAAGCCAGATGAGGACCCTTTACCTAAAAACAATTGAATCTTTGTCTTGGTTATGGGGATTAGTACGGAGACAAGAAGCTTTACTGGGACCTCCTAGATATCCTAATGACGAAGTGAGAGAACTAGTCAAAGAGTTAAGAGAATGCGTCTTACATATGAATGAGAGGGTATCAGCCCTGGCTGCAGAACTAGGACAATTTAAATGCCAGCTGAACTTAGTCAACCAAAGGCCATCTACACCCACTAGGCATATTTGTCGATTCTGCCAGGGGGATCATTTGAATAGGAATTGTCCCACCACTGTATGTGGGTATTGTAGGAAACATGGCCACCTGGAAGAATGTTGTTGGAAATGCACACGGGACACACAACCAAGATTAGACCCATGCAGGCTCTAGTCAAAATAGATTCAGCTTAGTAGATAGTAGGATTAGGCCTTTAGAATAGCTAAGATGCGGTAGGATAGATTGATTGCGCATGACCAATTAGGGTACTATTTTTGGAATCACTCCAATAGGCACCATGGCAAGATGTCCCACAAAACCAATCGTGGTGCCCCCGACCGTGGGCGCACTATCTACACTAAACGGATCTACACCAGAGTTCCATGGGCTCCCCTCTGAGAGTGTCGAGGAACACCTTGATGCTTTTTGGACAGCATGTTTCATAAACCACATTATGGACCCACATCATGAGATGATGTTTTTCACAACTACCTTGATCAAGGCTGCCAGACGTTGGTATCATAGCTTGCAACGAGGGACCATCCACGACATCGATGCTTTCCATGGACTTTTCCTGACTGAGTTCGGCCATCATAAGCCTACCGTGAGTGGTTTAAACCACAATAACAACATGTGGAAAACCAGTCTAGTTGCAGGAAGACGCCCAGTCAGTGTTGAACCTCTTCAAGTTGCAGAAGACAAGTCCATCAGCTATCCGCAAAGAAGTCCAGATAGACTCTTAGTACAACCAGTTTTCCAAATCAGTCATATACCAATGAACATGGGGCATGAGCATACGAGACCCAAATCAGGCTTGGATGACATTTGTGCCCTCTCTCTCTACTCGAGTTTGTATTTTCATATTCTCTCTCTAGTCGAGTTGAGGCATTTATTGTACTTAGTTTCATGTTTTGTTGACAGATGTTGCTTGTAACACAATAATATTTCTTGTATGATCAGCTTTCCTATTGTCAATCAATGCTAGTTTGATCTTTATGGTATTATTGGGCTTAGGAGATCAAAAGTACATGTGTAGGGCATCCCACACGTGTGAATTCAATAGGAATCATCTTCCTCCTCATCTTTGTCTTTGGATTTGACTTTGCCCTTGCTTGAGGATTGTTGATGTTGGTTCTTGCTCCTCCCTTTGTGCTTATCCTTGGCAAAGAGAGCTTTGCCATCATTATGAGTGAGAGAGAGCTTGTCCATCCTCAAGAGCTTGTACTCTTGTCTTGATACTTCTGAAATTAGCACACTTTGGAGAGCCTCCAAACTTGGTAGCTCCTAAATGTTGGCAAACTATATGGGTACTATGAACGAAAAAATCTCTACACTTGCTTCAGACATAAACATTCTGAAATGCCAACAACAGACCACATTAGACATACCTACACCACCAAGTTGTCAACATTGTCAAGGAATTCATCTCAGTCGAGGTTGTCCAAACATGATCTACAGTTATTACCAAACTGATGGTTGTTTAGAAAAAAAATGTGGGGAGCTAAGAAAAAAATCTAGACACAGATCTCTCATGCCTAGCCCCATGGACATCAAAATTCAAAACACAGACAAAACTATCCAGCACATTCAAAAAGTGCCTAGCTATATCCCTTCGGAGAAAGGAATAAACAAAACCGGAAAGCAAATGCCCCAAGAAAAATCGTCAGTTACACTGCCTTTAGAAAAAATTGTCTTGAGGGCTCTATCCAAGGTAACTCCACTTGTGCAACCCAAAAACATCATTGATCATGAATCTGCTAACAAAAGTATCTGGAAAAAAATGACTGGGAAACGACCTCCTAGGATCTGTTGGGGCCCACTAAGTCTTAGGAGGCAATACCAACAATATTTAGCAATCAGCCAATTGAAGTTGTACCTCCAGATGAGGGCAACAAAAATGGTAGCTCAAATTGGAAGGAAATAGAAGAACCAGTGTGGACCGACCCTGTGAATACCGATCTAGATTCCATGACTTTCGATAATGAACATGACCTATTCGACAATCACGTGGCCATGGTGAGCATGAGTATGTTGATACACAATGGTGAGACACTTAGAATTTGCTTCGAACAGGAACACAGATCATGCTACACAATAACACAGACAGAAAACACTCAACACAACAAGCTCACATAGCAACTGTATTTCTCAAAATGAAATTACACTGTACATATAGTTGTTCACTCAGGCAACCCATGCATGACCCAGGTTGTCGTTGGCGGGATGTGTGTCCCATTGACTTGCCTCGTGACGAGGCCAACTGATCCTTATCAACTGATAGGACCCACAGTACAGTAGCACAGTGATTCTACTTTAATTCTAACTCTCTTCCTTAAAGTAGAGTCTACTTTTTATACAGTCATATACATAGCTTTAAAGTCAACAAACTTTAAGTACAGAAAGCTTTGATCTAAACTTATCAAACTTTTCTCCAACAAGTGCCTTAATGAAAATATCAGCTAGTTGTTCTTCTGTGTTACAATGAACAACATGAATTTCATGACTCAGTAACCTCTCACGTATAAAGTGATACTGAATCTCAATGTGTTTAGCTCTCACATGGAACACTTGATTTTTTGCTAGCTGAATGCCACTCTTACTATCGCTATGTAATGTCGTGGGATTTTTCGGTTTCATGCCAACTTCTTCCAAGATTTGTCTCAACCATATAGCTTCATGTGTTGCACTAACATTGCCTTATACTCTACTTCTGTGGTGGATAAAGCAATTGTACTTTGCTTCTTACTAGACCAGGAAAAGCAACTACCACAAAACTGGAATACATACCCTGTGGTGGATCTATGATCATCATAGTCACCTCCCCAATCCGCATCCACATAGCCACACAACTCAGGTAAATCATCATGTTTCCCATAAATCAAACCATAATCTGGAGTGCCTTTTACATAACGCAGAATGCGTTTAGGTGCCTTCCAATGTGTTTTCGTAGGTGCTGCCATAAGCTGACTTACAATGCCAACAACATAGCATATATCTGGTCTAGTCGTGGTAAGGTAAATCAAGCTCCCTACTAATTGCCTATATAGTGTAGCATCAAATGATTGTGACTCATCAACCTTAGAAAGCTTTTTACCTGGTTCAATAGGAGTATTCATTGGTTTGCAATCCTGCAACCTAAACTTGTGCAGCAACTCTTTGACATACTTCACATGTGTTAAACCCACTTCATGTCCTTTTTGTTACACCTCTACTCCAAGGCAATAATGCATTAGGCTGAGATCTGTCATCTCGAATTGTTCCATGAGGTCTTTCTTGATCATATCTATCATCTCTTGATTATTTCCCGTAATAATCAAGTCATCAACATAAAGAGAAATCAAAGCAACTATACCATCAAAGCATAAGACATATAGATTTGGATCAGAGTGTGTTGTCACCATCCCCTTTGAACAAAAGTAGGCATCAATCCTGCTATAACACGCACGTGGTGCATGTTTAAGACCATAAAGTGCTTTCTTCAAGCAACATACTTTATTTTTCTGTCCCTTCGCTACAAAGCCTTCAGGTTGATCCATGAACACCTCTTCTTCTAACTCACCATTTAGAAAAGCAGATTTCACATCCATCTGATGCAAAGGCCAACCAAAATGTGAAGCTAAAGCAATAAATAGACGTAGAGTATTCCACTTACATACTGACGCAAAGGTCTCCTCATAGTCAATGCATTTACTTTGTGCATACCCTTTGATCACCAATCTTGTCTTGTGCTTTGCTATACTTCAATCTGCATGGTACTTAGTCATGTATACCCATTTGCAACCAATGAGTTTCTTGCCAATTGGTGGTTCTACTAAGTCCCATGTGCTATGCTTAGCAATTGACTCCATCTCTTCTCCCATGGCCTTGATCCAAATGTCATCATCCTTCGCTTCACCATAAGTCAAAGGTTCTTTGCTTTGAATAATGCTAGATAAGAGAGCATAATTTGCTTCATACCTTTCAGGTTGTGTCTTCTCTCTTGTTGATCTTTGTAGCTCTCTCTGGCTAGATGATCTTGGAAAGTCATCCATGTCGCGGCTCCTTAACAATCTCTCAAACCATTTAGGGAGCTTCCTGTTAGGTGATCGGCTTCCTGGTGAAAATGTATCCCATGGTACATCCTTCTCCTTGTGTTTGTCACCTGCAACTTCAATCCTTCTTGCACCAAAAGGTTTGTCTCTACCTCTCCAACCTGTCTCTTGAAGTTGAGTAGTAGTATCTTGAGATGTATCTACATGTTCATTACTCGGAAGGTCAATGAATGGGTCATCATCAGGAGGTATCCTCACTATACCATCTTTCCCACTGGATGTGTCTATCTTCTCAGCATCCTCGTCTTCATACGTCTTGGATTCATCAAAGATAACATCACAACTTACATGGATTTTGTTTTCCACTGGATCAAAACATCTATAGCCCTTCACATGTTCATCATATCCTAGGAATATACACTTGATAGCTTTCACATCAAGTTTACATCTCTCTTCCTTAGGAATGTGTACAAAGGCCTTACATCCAAAGATTTGCAAATTGTTCACCTTTGTCTTCTTCTTCGTGAATGCTTCCTTAGGTGTTATCTTTGGTATGGCAATGGTAGGACTTCTATTTTGAAGATAGACTGCCGTACTGCATGCTTTTGACCAAAAATCTTTTGGTAGTTTCATCTCAACTAGCATAGATCAGGCACTTTCCACAATCGTACGATTCTTGCGCTCAGCTACACCATTGAGAACAGGAGTATGAGCTTGCGTAAATTGTCTTTTAATCCCACATTGATCACAAAGATCAATGAAGTCATTAGACTTGTACTCACCTCCACTATCTAATCTTAGGACTTTGATCTTCCTACCTGTCTAATTTTCAACCAATGCTTTGAAGCTCTTGAAATTGTCAAATGCATCCGATTTCTTCTTCAAGAAGTAGATCCACGTCTTACATGATATATCAATAAAAAAAGTTCATAAAATAGAAGGCTTTACCTAAGGACATGGTCCTCATAGGCCCGCATAAATCTGTGTGGATTAAATCTAGGATGTTCTTTGCTCTTGCAACACCACCTTTATTGAACTTCTCTCGATGCTGCTTCCCATATACACATCGATTCGCACATCGATTTCAAGTGGTCTTCTATAGTAGGCAATCATGTTACCATCTCCAATTTTCTCATCAAATTGAGGCTTCCCAAGTTCAAGTGACCAAGCCTCTTATGCCACAACTTAGTTTGCGATGGAATGGACGATACGAGTCCATGTTGCCCCTTGATTGTAGCATTCAACCTGTACAATTTTGTAATGGGCTCCCTTACTCCATCCGCAATAACTTTGAACTTTTGGTTCACATCCTTCACAAAGCAACAATCATGGGCAAATTTCACTTTCAACTTTTGATCAGGAATGACTCCAACAGAAAGTAGATTTTTCTTCAAACCTGGTACGTAAAGTACCTCCCTGATCATCTTGCTTTTGCCATCAAGTAGTTGGATTGAAACGATACCTATCCCCTTGATCTTGCATACCTCACCATTTGCTTGTGAAACGGACGTTTCATTATCCAACACTTTCAAACTAATGAACCAATTCTTGCTACTTGTCATGTGTCTTGTGGCTCCCGAGTCAATATACCACACTTGATCATCTTGATTGGATGACAATGCAGATATGAAGATGCTAGAGTCTTCAATCTCACCCTCATCGACAAGGTTACCTGCTTGCTTTGGTTTTCCCTTGTCTTGTTCTGCCAAGAATTTGCGACATTCACTCTTCCAATGGCCCTTTTTATCACAATGAAAGCACTTGCCTCTCTTCTTGGTCCCTCATCCTCTTGAGTCTTGGCTAATTGATGCTTAGACTTCTTTTTGCCCTTGCCCTTGCCTTGTTTTTGGCATGTCGCAAGTGCCTGATCGTCAGTATTTTGATGTCTAGCTTTCACCATTTCTCGTCGTTGCTCTTCCTGCATCAAGATTCCTATGAGCTCGTCAAAGGTTGGCAATCTTTCTCTTGATGCTATTCCGCTCACGAAGATCTGATAGGGTTCTGCAATGCCGCACAATGCATTGTGCACCAGCTCCACATCACGTATGTGCTCACCAATAGAATGCAGTTCATCCCTCATTGTCTTGATTCTGATCATGTACGTCTGAATGTGCTCTCCTTGCTCCATGCAGGCACTATTCAGCTTTGACTTCAGAAACATGATTCTAGACGGATTTGACGTCTCGAACTGCTCATTTAGCACATCCCATGCCTATCTGGGTGTAACAGCATCACAAATGTGGGTAATGATGTGATCCTTCACTGACAGGTTAATGAAGGTCAAAGCTTTCCTCATCTTTTTGTCAAGCACTTTGATGTCCGCTTCATTTGGCGGCCTTCTCTCATCACCTGTAACGACTTCCCACACGTCTTTCTCCATCAGTATGTTTTTCATTTTGAATTTCCACACTGCATAGTTGGAAATCCCGTCCAATTTGCTACTTTCACTCAAAATATATTCTCCCATGTTTGCCATCGCAAAACTACTTGAAACTTCTGTCGTAGACTAAAAACAGTATGTCGAGGCCAACCTGTGATGTCAGAAGTTGAAAATAATGACCTGCACTTTTTCCCTTACTAGGCCACTCGTCACTTTTCCACCAATTTGAAAGCCAAATCGGCGTCGCCTTCCGAAATGCACTCAGTCGTCAACTCCCAACTACGTGCCCAGTGGAATGGTGACATCACTTTTGGCGCAGTCCGAATACTTTCTCCACTGCAATCACTCTGTTTTGTTGTACCGTACTTGCAAGTACAGTTCGGGTGCCCTTCGTTTGGAGGTTATAGCCTTTCATTTGGATCAAAACGGGCAAAGGACCCAAATATAGAACCGTGTCTTCACCTTGAAGAAACTTCACTCTTCACTTGTGAAGGGACCCAACTCAGCTTTCACTTTGAAAATTTTAAATGAAGTTGAAGGCCAAAATGCACTTCAATTCTTTAGGGCCCTCTTTAATTGAATCCAATGGTGGCCTTTGATCCTGCGGCTTACATTTGTCTCCCCACGCTCAAACCTCACCGTTGATTCACCTCATCATCGATTAGATGACTGTCAGCGATCTGGGGCTTTGAAATGGGCTCTTCCAACCATGGATCCCATCAAATACACAACGGTCCAATTCACATTGGCCGCGCATGACCTCCACGGCTCATCTCCTTCTCTTGCTTACCAGCTATGGCTTTACGAGGGTTTTCAATTGCCCTGCAGAACGCGATCCAGCACCCTCTCTGGTGCGCGGCCGCCACGGCCTTCTCTGATTTTGCTTAATTGAGCAGGGCACCCTCCTTCCAACTTTTACAGCTCTAAAAAGAGTTCAAAATGGAGAGAAATCTCTGATTTTGTGCTCCCAAATCCCAAACCCGGGTTTTTCACACAAATCTCTTCTTGGCTTCCAATTCATAGTGTTCTGACAGGCCTAACCTCTTGCTCTGAGACGCCCTACTGCTAGAACTCTGATGCTTCAATTTGTTTGTCAAACGGTGTCCGATTGAATGCACACTAATTTCAAACACCAAATAGCCTGCTTCAAAATTTCAAAATTTCGTCTGCTGAGGTTCTGATTCAACCGACAACCCTTGTCTCTAAATCTTCACACAGTCTCAAGCTCAGCAAGCTTCTGTGTGCCAAACTCTCTGCACCAATGCTTCTTCTGTCTTCAACCCGCTGTAAACCCCGAACTCTCAGAAGACAATTCTCCCAAAGCTCACTTCAATGGCGATGTTATACTGTGTACACTCCCTGTACGGCTCTGATACCAACTTCGAATTTGCTTCGAACAAGAACATAGATATGGTACACAGTAACACAGACAGAAAACACTCTCCACAGCAAGCTCACATAGCAACTATATTTCTCAATGTTGGAGGGTTTACTTATCCCAAGGCAACCCTAACCCTAGTTAATAAGTGAGAGGGATTTGGCACCCTACGTGTGTAAGTCCAACCCAATGATCACATAGTTATTTGATTAATAAGAATGTTAATAAAAGGACTTTAGGCCTTCTCGCGGGACTTTTAATGTCGCAGGGCCTAAATGTCAAGTTAGTGAATAAAGTTGGGTTTCCCTCCAATTTTGATGGCTCCCACACTTTTTTAAATTTGAATAAAAAGAGAGGCAAGACTGGACCAATAGGATTCAGAGGCCAGGGTCCTCCTCTCTACTATAAAAAGGGACCAACTCGAGTTGCTCTCGATGTTCATTTTCTCATTTCAATGAAGCAAATTGGTTCTCTTTAGAAGTGGATTGATGAATGTCCTTGCTCTTCCTCTCTTTTCCTCCATTTCTCATGCTTTCTTTGGATTTTGCTAATTGTTGGATTTGATCATTATTGGGATTGCTATTTCTTATGCTTTTTGTGAGAGAGAAAGGGAGAGAGAGAAGATTAAGTTTCTATCATTGTTGTGGATTTAGGGTTAATGGAAGTAGGGTTAATGGATGTAGTGTTAATGCTTAGTGTTAATGGATGTTAGTGTTAGATCCTCCATTTATGTTGAAATCTGAACTATACTATCGCTCTCATGGGAACGAACCTACGCGTGACAACTAACTTCGTCTCTTTGATGCTAGATTGACTAGATGTTGGATTCAGGTTAGGCAAGGAAAGAAACCCACTACAATTTTGGCGCCGTTGCCGGAGAGCTACGCCGATTTTTCAGTTTGCAGCATGTTTGGTTGATGATTAGCTTGCATTAGGCATCTTGTCGTGGCATGAATAGTGTTAAAGCTGCATTGTAGGGTTAGTTTGGGATTGATTTTGCTAGATTTGAGTGGATTTGCTTGTTTAAAATCTAATCTGATTATTAAACAGGAAAAGCTATTCAGATCACCAATCTTAAGATCCATTTGGATCTGAGATATCAAAGAAAATAACAAAAATCGGTCAAATCTACCAAATTTGGTCAAAAAGAGACAAAAAGCGCCATCAGAGTTCAGAACTTTTTACCCTCTTTCAAGAAACCTTCGCCGAGTTTCAGATACCTTCGGTTTTGTTTACAGAACCTTCAGTTTGAAGGGCGAAGATTAATTCCCAGTAGATTTTCAGAAACATCAAAAAAACCACCAAAAAAATACCAAAATTTATCAAAACCCTAAAAAATACAGAAAAAGAACTTTCGCCCAATCCACTGTGCTTAGATGTGATTCAGATCTATCTGTTGTCGGGTCGACAAAGAATAATACCAAAAATAGAAAGGTTTTCAGAGGATCAATTGTCATATTGTCATAATTTTTGCCAAAAAAAAGTCACTTTTTTGCAAAATTACCAGTATTACTCTTGATCCTTTGCCAGAACCTTCGCCGAGTTTTCGAAACATTCTATTCATAGAAAAATACTATTTTTGAGTTTGGCGAAGATTCATCTTGACCAGCTCACAAAAAAATCTGATTTTGACCCTCGTCAGATTACAAAAACCGTATTTTCTTGTGTCAGAAACCTTCGTCCGGTTGACCATAATTTTATCTGTGTCAGATCTTCCATCTGAGAAGTCGGCGAAGGTTATTTCCCAAGAAATTACCAAAAAAGTGTTCAGAGAGTTTTTATCCCAAAGTAGCATTGTTGAACCTTCGCCGAGACAACCTTCGCTAGTCCTATTTTTAGTTTCTGATTTTCCAGATCAAGTCTCTGTCAAAATTTGGATCAAATCTGATATATTTTAAATTGGACTCTGAGATATTTATCATTTTTGAGAAGTATCGATTGATCGAATTTTGGGTAGAGCTAGTAGATTTAATCTGAGATAGTTTTTTGGAAAAATCTATATCCAATCTCATTATCGATTTGATCTATATTTGTAAAGATGGCTGCTCCTGGAGGTGCTCCACAGAAAGTCAATCCAATTATTGTTAGAAGAGCACCCCAATTGGATCTACCCAAATATAATGGATTAACAGATCCAGTTAGATTTCTTCAAATCTATGCTGAATCCTATGAGGTCTATGGTGAGATTTATCCTCAAGATAAACTTAAGCTGTTTCCTATGGCCTTAACAAGCACAACACGAGATTGGTACTCTAACCAAGATGAAACTAAGCGTACAGATTGGGAGGTTGTTAAACGAGCCCTTATCACACAGTTCAAACCGCGGAAGTTTATGGAAGACCCTTTCCTACTTTTAAGTAAAATTAAAATGGGAAAGCAGGAAATGGTTCGAGATTACATCGAAAGGGTGAAACGTCTTAGATCTGAATGTGTGTCTGAGCTGATTAATGAAAATGCCATGCTTATGTGGTTTTTGTCAGGTCTACCTAAACGGATCAGACGTGAACTGAAACGCCATAATGAGTACGCACTTTTGCAAAATGTGATGGACAATGCAATTCGGGAGGAGGATGAAGATTTAGATGATGAGCCGAATGTCAGTATGTTGCCTTATACAGCAGGGCAGACTATTACGACATCCACCACTATTGCATCAACGAATGCCAATGCTACTGCAGAAATGATGCTCAATGAGTTCGAGAAACTTGGGAAGACCCAATAGAAACAGATGGAAAACTTGCAGTTGCAATTTGATGAGAAGATCAAAGCATTGAAAAATTTCCACGGAAAAGCGAACAAGGAATCTAAGAAGTTTGCAAAGACTTTTCCTACCAGGAAAAATGTCTGGTGTTCTATTTGTACAAGTCCAAAGCCATCTCCAGCTACAGCACCTGTAAATTTGATAACAATCAAGCAAGGATCGGTAGCTCATAATAAACCAAGTGCACCCTTGATGGTGGTCACCAGAACACAAAAGCAAAAAGAACCAGTAGTGGATTCAGTACCTGCTGATTCTATACCATTGAACTATACACCAACAGCATCGGAAGTCTATCCAAATCTTAATACAAAAGAACAAAGATATCAGGATATGAGACAGTGGATTAATCATCTACAAGAAGAAGAGGAACTTGAAGCTACTAAAGTAACAGCTGAAGTTCGGTCTTCACCATTGCAGCCTCCAAGAAATTTACGTACGGATGATCAATTACATCATCACGAAGAACTCTTCAAGATGACTGAACCGGAAGCACCGCATACAGAATTACTCATGAATATTTTGTCTAGCAAGATCAATATTTCATTGGGAGAGCTCCTAAAGTTGGTGCCAAAAGCAAAAGAAGTCTTAGCGCAAAAGTTAGCTCAAGAAGAATCAGAAGACCATCAGGAGCCGCTTTTTTGTGCTGGATTTGAAGAACTAACGATGTACTCCATGTTGGAGCCGCTTGGGAAAGTGAACAAAAGAATATCACTCCGCTGATACAACATAGACAATTTTCTAAAGAAGTAGCCGTGATAGATGGCGTTTCAGGAGTTAACCTGATTTCTACAAAGCTATGTACAAAATGGGGCCTTACAAAGATTAAGCCTGTTACTTTTGCTATTAAGCTAGCTGATCAAACGACAGTTTGTCCACGAAGAATGGTGGAAGATATACCTGTCAGGATTGCAGAAGTACAATTCGTCATTACTTTCGTCGTGATGGACTTACCAGAAGCACCAAATGTCTACCGAGTTCTCTTAGGACGTCCATGGTTACGAGTTACGCAAGTAATTCATAACTGGGGTACCGGCAAAATCACTTTTAAAAATCGTGAACGTGCAATGAAAGTTGATCCTACGACTTGGACTATCAAGCCAGTGGTTCAAAAAGTGGATGATGATTCATCAACAATGGATCACACTTGTGATCGACCAGAGAAAAAATTGGGAGTTCACTACGATTCTCAAACAGATACTGTCAATTGGAACGAAGCTCTTGCAACAATTGATTGTATAGCAGGATATATGTGTCAATAAGATATTCAATCAGAGATGAGCGAGATTTCCTTGTTAGATCAAACTTTGGATACACCAATCACATTTCTACTAAATGTGCTGAATGTAGCCTGGATATCAACGGAACCTATACCAGATCCAATTGAGGATGATCTCATACCAATGAGCCATGCCTTAACTTATGATGGCAATGCAAAACTTACGGATGAACAGATTCTACATCATATGGATCCGACCAGATTCAGAGTGCGTAATGTTCCTGATGAACCAACAATCAAATCGTCCAAATTAGTTATATTGAAGGGAGACAGGATCACAATTTTGATGATGAAGAAACAAGCAAAGCAACATTATAATACGGCCCTGAAAAGATCGATTCAAAGGAAGTGCCACCTCTATTGGATAAAGGCAAAGGAAAAGTCAAGAATGATTCTTCAAGTCAGATTTCCAGCAAGACATCATCGTCTAGGAAGTCTTCATCTAAGAAGAAAGATTTATCATCCCGAAAGTCATCACCTCCACGATCAATTCCTGCTAAGAAGACTAAACGAAGATCCAAGACAAGTCCTTTTGAAAAAGAACAAGCAAATGTAGTCCAGCATGATATGCCAGAGCATTTTAAACGTTATACACTGGATGATGTGGTTATCATGTTACCTAAAGCACATCGTGAACCTGAAGAACACATGTCGGAATCTAAAGAGATTTACGATGGCCCAGCTAGGATGCAGCCAATGAATCTTGCAGAACCAGGAGAACCGAAAAAGATTGTACAAGTAGAATCACAACTTACTCCTGAACAGTATCAAGCACTCTGTTTGTTACTTATTAAGTATCAAGATTGCTTTGCATGGACTTTGTTAAAAATTCACAATTCTAGCTTGATTAGTTTTGGTCATATGACTTGTAAATAGTTAGATGGTCATGATGTGGCTTGTCACACGTGCCAAATAGCATAGGATTCCATTCATAAGGATGTTCTCAAGTAGACCTAAGTGTTAGAACCTTTGGAATGAGTCCAAATTATGCTTAGATACAAGGGAGAAAAAATAGGAGCTATTTTTGGTAATTTTTGCATTGTTGAGGGATCTCCAAGATTCCAACCCTAACTTGGTAGGGATGAAAGATCCACCAAAATTAGCATTAGGGATAGGTTTAGGGCTACTCATACCTGCCCAAAACCGTGATGGATCATGTATATATAGGTGATGATATCTCACCAAAATTAATCAAGCAATTTCATGTTTTTTCTCTCATAATGGTGCAATTGCTCTCTATGTTCATAATTGTTTGAGTACTTGTGATTACTAATGATTATAGGATTGAATGTAGGTCTGGTGTACAGTACTCAGACTGTGGGAGGCCGTACTTTCACACGTGTGAAGCCTTCTTCAAGGATTTGGGCCATTTAGTGAGGTTCAAGCATAGATTTTTTATGGATTTTGATGGTTCAACTTGTGCTAATCTTATGAAATCATAATCTATTGTTTCCCTCATCATTTCAAGTGTTTTAGGATCCTTATTTGTTGTAATTTTTACATGGTATCAGAGCCTAAAGGTTGAAATGAGCTAAATCCTTGGTTTTCATTCAATTTGATCACAATTTTTTATCTAAATCTTGTGTAGATTGGATCTTGGCATCTAGTATTGATTCTAGAACTCAAAGTGAGTCAAATACATTGGAGATTGGTGTTGTGTGACTTCATTTGCAGGTGTTTACGTGTCTAAAACCAGAGGCAAAGTTGAATTCAATTCACATTACCAAGATAGCAAGTTTTGCTTGCTCCAAGCATTGATTTCTAAGCGAGTTTTGGAGGTGATTTCATAGAGGAGGCTTTCTAGCATTCAAGGAGAGGGAAGATCAGAGTTTTGGGGACTCTTCAAGGCTGTTCTAAGGTGTAGTAGGCACCTCCTAAAGTGATTTAGGTTCAGTCCAACCATTGCTTGACTTATGCACCAAATTAGATCAATTTTTCATCAATTTTGATCATTTTTTGCTTGTGATTGGATAGTAGATTGTGTTGCATCCTCATTAAGTTCCATTTAGCTCTTTTACAAGTGATTTTGGAAGTATATTAGGTTGCTGAAATTCACTCTTGATCAAATCATTTGGAAGCTTTAATGTTCTTCATAGAAAGAGGGGCAATTCTACTAGTATTGTCTACTTCAATCAAGCAAGTGCATTGTTTCTAGTATTCTATGATTTGATTTTGTTAGAGATCATTCTTAGATCTTTATAGGAAGTCTATTACTGATCTTTTCAGGTCCCTAAGAAGTGGGATAAGATAGACCTTCAATCAAATCAATAGAAGTAACCTTCATTTGTGTCAAGTCCTTGATTAGGAGACTAGATGGCATCTATAAATGCATATCTTTTGGATACTAATGAAAGGCTCAACAAAACTAACTATTCCATATGGAAAGTTAGAATGGAATCTATCATGATCATGCAAGATCTGATGGAAATTGTAAATGGTAAGGAGGGTGAACCTATTCATCCTCAAGAAAAAGCCAAATACATCAAGAGGTGCAATGTTGCACTACATTGCATAAAAATGAATGTTGCAAATGAACTCTTAAGAGAGGTAGGAGATTGCACTTCAGCTCAAGATGCTTGGGAGACTTTGCAAAAGGTCTATGAATCCAAGAACCAAACTAGAATGTTAGCTTTGAAGAATCAAATCTATAGAAGCTATCAAAAGAAAGGAGAGAGTGCACATACTTTTGTCCTAAGAGTAAAGGAATTGAACAAAGAGCTAGCCTTTATAGGTGATCCTATCAAGGATGAAGAACTTGTTCAACTCATATTGAATGGACTAAGCTTTGAATTTGACAATTTGGTTCAGGGATATGCAATTATGGGTAAGCTACCCATACTTGAAGAACTCCAAGGCACACTCATGGTCAAGGAATCAAGAAGGAGCCAAATGCAAGAGAGGATGGATAGGCTTTCCATCCAAGGTGGAGATGACCAAGCTCTCTTCACCAAAGGCAAAGGCAAGTCCAAAGGCAAAGTATCAACATTCAAGAAGTCTACAAAGCTTGAGGATCAAGAAGGACCCTCAAAGGCATCTCCATCAACCACCAAAGTCAAGAAGGACAAATCAAAGGTGAAGTGCTACTATTGTAGCAAGATGGGGCATTATGCCTCGGAATGCTTCAAGAGAAAGCAAGATCAAAGCCAAGCCAACATGAGCAAAGAGGAGGAGGAGGAGAGTTCACATGAGGACTCTCTCATGATGTCCATATTTTCCTCAACAAGCTTCAAAGGAGAAGATCCTTGGTGGATTGACTCGGGTGCTAGTTCACACATGACTAGTAAAAGGGAGTTTTTCTCTTCTCTCTTATCTTATGATGGACCTATAAAGTCTATCTATACAGCAAATGATGAAGCTTGTAAGATTGAAGGAGTTGGTAGAATTTCCCTTTGCTTAGGATCTTCCAAAAAGATCAACATAGAAGGTGTTTTGTACATTCCTACAATAACAAAGAATCTACTAAGTGTTGGCCAAATGGTAGACAATGGTTTCAATGTTGACTTTGCTTCAAATGAATGTTTCATCAAGAAGAAGGGTAAGATAGTGGCTAAGGGCACTAGACTTGGCAAACTTTATAAGTTGGATGCATTTGTGGATACTAATGTTGTCATGTTGGCCGAGAAGAGCAAGATATCTACTTTTACTTTATGGCACAAAAGACTTGGACATGTCAACTCGGGTTCCATGGAGGCTATGATCAAGGAGGAGTATGCTTTAGGCCTACCAAGGTCTATTGGGAAGGAAGACAAGGTTTGTGAAGCTTGTGCCTTATCCAAGGCACATAAGAAGGTGTTTCCTAACTCCATCACAAAGTCATCTCATCCTCTTGAACTCATACACTCGGATGTGCACATTGCTAGCACCAAATCTAATGGAGGTTCATCCATGTTTTTAACCTTCATTGATGACTACTCAAGATATTGTTGGGTGTTCTTACTTTCCTTCAAGTCTCAAGTATTTGATACTTTTGTAAATTTCAAGTTGTTTGTGGAAAAGCATCATAATCATAGCATCAAGATTCTTAGAAGTGACAATGGTGGAGAATTCATCTCCAATGAGTTCAAGGCCTTTTGTGAGGAGGAAGGGATCAAGAAAGAGACTTCTTGTCCTTACACTCATCAACAAAATGGAGTTGCTGAAATAAGGAATAGAACATTATGTGAATGTTCTAAGACTTTAAGATTAGATGCTTGTTTGCCCAAATCCTTTTGGGGTGAGTCTCTTGTATGTGCAAACTACTTGATGAATAGGGTGTCTTGCAAAGCAATTGAAGGCAAAACTCCTTATGAGATGTTGTATGGAAAGAAACCCAATCTTAATCACTTGAAAGTTTTTGGGTGTATATGTTATGTGCATGTGCCATTGGAAACAAGAACCAAGGAGGATCCATCTTCCACAAGAGGGATCATGCTTGGATATGCAAGCTCAAGCAAGGGCTACAAAGTCTATCTCCCATCCTTGAACAAATTTGTTGTTTCAAGGGATGTCATCTTTGATGAACATCATATGCATATGCTTGAAGAAGGCTCAAGTGCTCCAACAATCAAGAAGAAGATGGTCGAGGAGCAAGATCTTGGTTTTGAGGAGGAGCTCATGGAGGAGCAAGCACCAAACCCACCTATCACACCAAGGAGATCTTCAAGGGCAAAAGTGGAGCCATCAAGGCTCACATATCAAGGCAAAGGACAGCAAGTTGAGGGTATCTCATCCACTTCTTATGCTTTATCTAGTTTTGAAGAACCGTCTAATGTTGAAGATGCATTGAACTCCAAAGAATGGTATAAAGCTATGTTGGATGAGTATGATGCCTTGATTGAGAATGAAACTTGGTTGCTTGTTGAGAGACCTCAAAGGAATGTAATAGGATGCAAGTGGGTCTTCAAGCTTAAGTTGAATGCAAATGGGAGTGTTAACAAACATAAAGCAAGATTAGTTGCAAAAGGTTATGCTCAAGAGAGAGGGATAGACTATGAGGAAACTTTTGCACCCGTGGCCAAGATGGTCACAATAAGACTAATCATTGCACTTGCATCACATTTTGGATGGATTCTATGTCAAATGGATGTCTCTAATGCTTTCTTGAATGGTTTTTTGGAAGAGGATATCTATATGGAGCAGCCACAAGGGTTCATCAAGCATGGAATGGAGAACAAAGTATGCCATCTCCAAAGAAGCATCTATGGCTTGAAGCAAGCCTCGAGATCTTGGAATTCAAGACTACATTGCTATCTTATTTCACTTTCTTTTGTTCAAAGTGAATATGATCCCACTCTTTACATTAAGTTTGATGATGTTGGTATTGTACTTTTACTCATTTATGTAGATGACATCATCATTAGTGGAAATAGTGTTGATGGTATTGAAAAAATCAAGACAGATCTATCCTTAGAGTTCAAGATGGTAGATCTAGGGTGTCTTCACTGCATCTTAGGCATAGAAGTACTTAGAGGGTCTGATTTTATCTTTATAAGTCAAGTAAACTATGCTCAAAGTCTTTTGAAGAAGTTTAAGATGGAAGTATGCAAAAGTGTTGACACACCAATGGAGCAAGATGTAAAAGTGCCAAATGAAGATGATGAAAGATCCTTCATGGACATCACTTTGTTTAGGCAACTTATAGGTTCCTTAATGTGGATCACTATATCTAGACCAGATCTTAGCTTTAGTGTATGTAGGTTGAGCCAATCCATGCAAAAGCCATTGAATATCCATTGGAAAAAGGCTAAGAGGATTCTAAGATACATCTCGGGTACATTGGATTTTGGGATTCTATATAGAGGAGATGTGATTAACCTTCATGCATTTAGTGATTCAGTTTTTGCAGGGGACAAGAGGGATAGGAAATCAACAAGTGCCTATTCAACTTTCATAGGAGAAGGTGTGGTTTCATGGCTTTCAAAAAAGCAAGAAACTATATCTCTATCTTCAACCGAGGCCGAGTACAAAGCTTTGACAACCACTACAAAGGAGGTACTTTGGATCAAGAGATTATTGGTGGAACTAAAGATCATGGATTCAGAGGAGGCACCAATCATCTACAATGACAATATATTAGCCCAACACCTTGCATCTAACCCAATCTTCCATGCAAGATCTAAGCACATTGAGATATGCCATCACTTTGTGAGAGAAATAGTGCAAGCCAAGGAGATTGCTTTGGAGCATGTTCCAAGAAATGAATGTGTAGCTGATCTACTTACTAAACCACTTCAAAAGACACCTTTTATGAAGTTCAGATCATCACTTGGAGTGATTAGTAAAGCAATGATTGAACCAAGCTAGATAGTGAGGAGGAGTGTTAAAAATTCACAATTCTAGCTTGACTAGTTTTGGTCATATGACTTGTAAATAGTTAGATGGTCATGATGTGGCTTGTCACACGTGCCAAATAGCATAGGATTCCATTCATAAGGATGTTCTCAAGTAGACCTAAGTGTTAGAACCTTTGGAATGAGTCCAAATTATGCTTAGATACAAGGGAGAAAAAATAGGAGCTATTTTTGGTAATTTTTGCATTGTTGAGGGATCTCCAAGATTCCAAACCTAACTTGGTAGGGATGAAAGATCCACCAAAATTAGCATTAGGGATAGGTTTAGGGCTACTCATACCTGCCCAAAACCGTGATGGATCATGTATATATAGGTGATGATATCTCACCAAAATTAATCAAGCAATTTCATGTTTTTTCTCTCATAATGGTGCAATTGCTCTCTATGTTCATAATTGTTTGAGTACTTGTGATTACTAATGATTATAGGATTGAATGTAGGTCTGGTGTACAGTACTCAGACTGTGGGAGGCCGTACTTTCACACTTGTGAAGCCTTCTTCAAGGATTTGGGCCATTTAGTGAGGTTCAAGCATAGATTTTTGATGGATTTTGATGGTTCAACTTGTGCCAATCTTATGAAATCATAATCTATTGTTTCCCTCATCATTTCAAGTGTTTTAGGATCCTTATTTGCTGTAATTTTTACAGACTTATCAAGATTTGAAGGGTATTCCGACATCAATTATTGAACATACGATACATTTAGTACCTGATGCAGTACCAAAGGTTACAAAGTTCTATCGTTGTAATCCTAATGTGGCAGATCTGATAAAGAAAGAACTTCAGAGATTGCTTGACAACGATTTCATTTATGAGATCGAGCATACCGATTGTCATTGTTCCTAAGAAAAATGAGAAATTGCGAATCTGTGTGAATCTCAAAGCAATGAATAAAGTGACATGGAAGGATCACTTTCCGTTACCTTTTACTGAAAGCATTTTGGATCGCCTTGCTGGAGCGGAAGTTTATAGTTTCCTGGATGGATTTAGTGGTTATAACCAGGTTGAGATTGCATCTGCCGATCGCCACAAAATTGCTTTTGCAACAGAATGGGGCACCTATGCTTACAAAGTAATGTCGTTTGGACTCTATAATGCACCAAGTTCAATCCAAAGAGTAATGCAATTTGCCTTTAAAGATTATCTCCAAAAATTCCTTGAAATTTACTTGGACTACTTGGGAGTTCATAGTACAGATATAGACCACCTGAATCGATTGGAGAAAATCTTTGAAAGATGTCGCAAATATCAGATTTCTCTAAATCCAGAAAAATGCCAGATATGGGTTTTTCACGGAGTGGTGCTTGGACATGTGATATCAAGACACGGTATTGCCACCGATTATTCTAAGATCAAAGTTATTGTGGAATTGCCACAGCCAGCAACAATTCGAGGAGTTTATGTGTTTATGGGTCATGCGAACTACTATTGAATTTTTCTTATTTTCTTTGCGGATTTAGTACGACTTATAGACAAATTAACTATTGTTCCTATTTGGACAGTAGAGGCGTTAGAATCCTTTGAAAAGTTAAAAAAAGCATTATCTTAAGCACCAATTCTGCGTTCTCCAGATTGGACATTAGAGTTTCATGTTCATACGGATGCCTCAAAATACGCCATTGGATCAGTTTTAACGCAGCCAGGTGACTATAAGAAGGATTATCCTATATGGTTTGCAAGCAAACAACTTATAGATCCAGAGAAGAATTATTCAACAACAGAACGTGAAGCGCTAGCCATGATTTTTTCTGTTCGGAAATTTCGTCACTACCTCATGGAAACGCACTTTGCATTTTATACGGATCATCAACAGTTACTTTACTTGGTAAATAAGACGTGTAATACTAGACGTATTGCAAGATGGTTATTATTATTGACTGAATTTGACTTTCGAATTGTGGTAAAAAAGGGGAAGCAACATTATCTAGCCGATCACGTTTCGCGAATTGAATCTGCACCAGGTAATACTGAAGTGGATGATGAACTGCCAGATGCTGCGTTGTTCTATGTTGAAGCAGTACCTGAGTGTGCGGCAGATATTGTTGAGTACCTGATGCTAGGACAATCGAATGACTCTTTGACAAAAGTACAGAAAAGACAATTGATTCATAAGGCTCAACCTTATCAATTAATTGCAGGACAATTGTATCGTCGTGGATCAGATAATATTTTATGAAGATGTGTTTTACCGCATGAAGTACTAGATTTAATCATGTTTTCACATTATGGCATGGGTGGAGGACACTTCTCTACAGATATTAATGTTCGCAAACTTTTGCAATCCGGTTGTTGGGGCCTACGCTTCATAAGGACACAGAAAATTTTATTCAGACATGTGATGTCTGCCAGCGAGCACGACGACCTACTCGATAGAATTATAAACCCTTACATCCGATTTTATCGCAAGCACTGTTTGAAAAATGGGGACTTGATTATGTTGGTCATATTCATCTCGCTGCGCAAGGATCTCAGGCCCAATACATTATCGTCGCAACTGATTATAAGACCAAGTGGGTTGAAGCCAAAGCTGTCAAAGTGGCTGATGCGAAATCTACGGCCAAGTTTCTATATGAAAATATTATAATCAGATTTGGATGTCCGATCGAAATTGTTAGTGATCGGGGTACACACTTTGTTAATCAAACAATAAAGTGTTTACTGGAAGATTTTTTTGTTATACACAGATTTAGTACTTCCTATTATCCCAGAGGGAATAGCCAAGCTGAACCTTCCAATAAGATTCTCTGCACCATTATGACAAAGACAGTTGAAGCAAGTCGGTCTGATTGGGAACATAAACTATATGCAACATTATGGGCATTCAGAACCGCTTACAAAAATAGTACAAATCAAACACCTTTTCAACTAGTTAATGGTCAAGATGTTGTTATGCCAATTGAATTTTTAATCCCATCTTTACGCATAGCAGCAACGGAATGATTAAATGATGATCAGTCTTTACAACTTCGTCATGAAGCATTGCACAAATTATGTGAAACCCGATTGATGGCAGATCATGTCTTAGCAGCAGAGAAAGCCCGCCACAAGGCATGGCACGATTGTCGATTGCACAAGAAAGATCTGGAAGCAGGAGATCTTGCATTGATGTATAAACCAAGCTGATCAAGGGTAAGTTGAAGTTTACTGGTGAAGGCCCGTATAAAGTAAAGAAAATCTTGAACTATGGCGTAGTAATTCTTGAGCACTTGGATGGAAAACGATTTGATACTCCGGTAAATGGCAGCCGATTACGCAAGTTTTGGCAGCCTACTCCGCCAGTTCTGCAAGCTTGATCTCAATATATTTTTTCATTTTATTTGTTTTCAATTTTTTGTTTTCAGTGTTTAATTTGCTGACTTTTTTTGGAAAAAGACAGTTAAAAAAATAAATAAATAAATAAATAAGGAAGATTGATGAGCAAAAGTCAGAAAGTCGTCAGCATAAGGAAAAGGAAGCACAGTATTTTTTTTTATGGAAAATGACTTAGAAAATCACTGTTTTGGGCATATTTGGCCAATACAATATCAGAAACCTTCGCTGAGCTCTCAGACTGTACATCCACCCTTAATCTATCTAAATTGAGGTGGGTGAAGGTTTTTGACAAGAGAAAATTCAATTTTCGAGTCAGGCGAATGTTCAGGGATATGCCATTTTGGGAACCTTCGCCGAGCATCATAACCTCATTATGAACCTTCGCCGACCTGCTAGATGATCTTAAAATGTCAAAATTAGGTTGTCCATAGGTTCAGATTGTGAAAAAATGCATTTATGACAGTACCTGGGCGAAGGTTCATCCTTCACTAGCTTTGGAAAATGTTCACCTACACTAGAAACCTTCGCCGAGATTTCTATAGCCTATTTTTACAGTACTGTACATGCCTGCAAATTTTTGTTCAAAATTGATCAGCCCAACTACTATTCAGTGTAATGGACCCACCAAATTCACCTATAAGTTGACTGAATTCGATTCATTCCTCACTTGTGCTAGTGAAGCTCTTGCGAATTTTTCTTGCGACCAAAGCCTTCCAAATTTCCTGCATTGCCTTCTTATACACTTTCAAGCGTTTATAATTCCTTTCTGATCATCGTGTCTTCTACCGATACTTCCCAGTCTCCACGTTATACTATCCATCGTGATGTCCCATCTATAACAGACATCATGGTTCTTCCTAGCACAAGCATGGTCACTCAGTGGATGACCCTTGTGGAGCCTCTACTTACTGCAATGGGTATTCATGAGAGAGCCTTTCCGGGACGCATCAATATGGATTTCATCACTCTTGCCTTCAGTACGTGGAAGGAAGAGAAATCCAAGTTTTATATCACCTTTCGAGGAGCTACACACAAGGTGCGTGTCACTGAGGCCGCACTTGCAGCTATAGGAATCTCATCTGGTACGCAAGCCTTACCCGACACAAATAGCGAAGAAATCACCAGTTATGTATAAAAAACCGTAACCCCAAACCCGGTTTCAATTTTCAACTAGCTTCAAAATTGTCAATTTTTCACCAAGTTTTACCTTGTCTGCTACTATGCACGGGCTACCAATTCCTCTGCTGAGCTAAGCAAGCCTCTATAAACTAGAAACCGTGCACCAGTGCTTCTCTTTCCGTCTTCAACCTGCCGTAAACCCCGAACTCTCATAAGACAGTTCTCCCGAAGTTCTCTTCAACGACGATGTTGTACTGTGTACACTCCCTGTACGGCTTTGATACCAACTTAAAATTTGCTTTGCATAGGAACACAAATCATGCTATACGGTAACACAAACAGAAAAACACTCTCCACAGCAAGCTCACATAGCAACTGTATTTCTCAAAATGAAATTACACTATACATATTTTTGTAAGAAATCGGCATGTAAAACCTGGATGTTAATGGTAAAAGCGGCACGAAGTTGCCTATAGATAGGGGTCCAGTCCCCCCAAAATGTGGCTAGAGGAAATTTTGAGGCCTTAGAAATGGCCCATAGAATAGTTTACGACCTTAAAATTGGCCCGATTATACTAGCCGGCATGGCCGAGTAAATTTTCCACTGGACTCCGTTACTTTTTATTAATATACAAATCACCTATTGTGCTTTTCAGAGAACCGGTTGCCTTAAAGAAACACCAAGTCATGAGTGCTCGCCAATAATGAGAAAAAAAACGGCAAAGAGAAAAACCAACTCGCAACAAATGGTCGGAGATTATGAGACAAGGCCAAGGACGCTGTAGCAAAAATATAGGCAAGTCCCGGTGCAAGTCGAAGCGGCACCCCGACAGCTAAATCATCTCGACAGCTTAAGCCATGGGCCATGGACACGCAAATGGGAAATGCAAGTGGAGGCCAAAAGTGCATAACAAAAATATCGTATCTAAAACTGGTAGGGGTTGAAAGACAATCAAGTAAAGTACTTGCTATTTATGTCACCCACAAGTGCAAAAAGAGAAAGTGGCTCACACAAGTGGTACCCCAGTACCAGTGACCCAAAACGTCTTTTCAAGACAAAGGGGTTACCACTTCAAGTCCAATCCCAAGTTAAAGAGCCACTTTACATTCCTAAAATCACAAAGAACAGTTACTTAGTGTAGGCCAATTGCTTGATAATGGTTTCATTGTAGAGTTCTCTACTAATGTATGCAAGATCAAGAAGAATGGGCAGATCATAGCAAGAGGAAGAAGTTTTGGGGAGGTTGTTTAAGCTTGATGCTTTTGTTGATCCTAACCAATTTGTGATGGTTACATCCAAAGAGGAAAAAATGACCAAAAATGATTTGTGGCATAAGGGGCTTAGTCACATCAACACCAAGTATATGGAAGCAATGTGCAAGGAGAAGCTTGATCTAGGCCTTCCAAGATCCATGGCAAAGGAGGAAAAGGTTTGTGAAGCATGTGCTTTGGCTGGTTGCCTTTCTCTAACTCGATCACTAAGACTACTCACTCTCTTAAGTTGATCCATTTGGATGTACATTAACGATGAATCCTCTAAGAATCATATTGAAAAAGATATGCTTGAGATCAAGGAGGAGCCTGATCAAGAGACGAGCAAAATCCGAGATCTTCAACTATTCCAAGGAGAGCCACAAGAGCAAAGATGGAGCTATCAATGCTCATTTTTGCGGACAAGGAAAGGCAAGTTGGAGAGGGAGGTACATTTTTTACTTCATTTGCTACATTTTGTAATGAATATGCTTTGAATTCTAAAGTATGGAATGAAAGGTAGTTGTCATATCTGCTTACTCTTTAATGTGCTAGAAGTAAGCATGATATTTTCATTCATAAGTTGAAAAATTTTTACTTCATCAAAGAGGTATATGTGAACCTTGTGTATGAGAGTAAGTGAATCATCCTTGAAGGACACTTATCTCCATACAAGATTATTTGGCCTCATTAGTTTCAAGCTCAACAAGTATGTAATACAAATTACTAGTGATAAGCAATTGTGGACTAGTCAAATTGGCATGAATGATCTTGGTGATGGCTTTGTTGATTTGAAAGATTATCATGTTGAGAAGGAGAACATTTAGGTTTTGGGACTTGAAAACAAAGTTCTTGGGAGTCTTGAAGAAAATCATGGTTTGGTTCCATGTTTTCATCATCAACACCAAGAGGGAGTGGGTAGGATGAAGGAAAAAGACATCAAGGAGGAACCCGAGAAGTAGCACTTGTTTCAAGGAAAAAGAGACCTGAATCTACATAATTATGAAGGCTTGAGTAAAGAGAAAGGAGCATCAAGGAATTTTATTCATATCTCCCTTTACTTATCTTACTTTATGTCTGATAGAAAACATGTCATGAATTTGACAATGTCCTTTGATGATGCTAGTATGAACATTGTTTTTCATCCTATATCTTATGATGATGAACTAGTTATTGCTACTATTTTTATTGGACCTAGGATCACATGCCAGCTCCATACTATATAATTATCTCTTACAAAGCTATGCAAGTGGTGTTGGAAAATGGTAGGATAGCAGCGGAAGTCTGATAGCGGATGGATGGTAGATTGGTAGTGCAACAGTTAATGGCAAAATTAGTCAAGATGGAAACTAAGTAGTAATGCAAAAGAACAAAGCAGAATTGAGACAAAAACTTGCTCTGATTTTAAGAAAAAATGAGTACAAGAGCATGGAGCAGTGCAAGACAGTAGGCGCATAAAAATAATTCTCCAGTTGATCTGAATGAAAAAAAATTAAAATATCTTACTACAAAATCGTTACTTAACTAGAATACATTCTCACCAATCTGGCAAGAGTGTTGACGCTATACATTGATGATTGAATGTCAGTGCTCAGTGCATTGGGAGCATAAAGTCTTAACTACTAAATTATTGTAGCCGTTATGCATTAGATGGCCGTCTTCTCTAGCTATAAATGTATGTACAGATTAGGTTGACTGTCAGATATGTACTTGAATTCGTCTGACAATTCATGGATCGACTTTTTCCTGATGACGAAGTCAGATAGCTCGGACTCATCAGATAATTTGGCCTGGTCCGATTTGTCATCTGAGTCAGATTTGTCGGTTGATGACGAATTCAGTTAAGTCGACTGATTTGGTTGATGGGTATATACATGAGAAGTCGAAGTTGATGGAATAAAGTAAGTTGGGTACTTTGAACACTTCAATGTCGAGTACCTTGGTGAAGTAAGTTGAGTATATACATTGAGAAATCGATGACTTTGATGTCAGACACTTCGGAGGTTGACTTTGTTTATACACATGGAGACGTCGAAGCCGATGAAGTCAGACTTCGGACACTTCGATGACTTCGAAGTCGATGGAGTCGACTTTGGCTGAATTTTTCAATATGCTCATTGCTCAATGGATTTGGTCCTGAGCATTGAAATCCAACAAGTGGAACTCATGGCCTAAGTGACCACGGCTTTTCAAAAAATATGACTCCTTTTCAGAGATTCAAGTGTAAGTTAAAAAATATTACACTCCAAGCTGGCTATATTCTCGGGAATCATATGCACAAGATTGTCTTCGATTGATCCTCCAACTATCGACTTAAGTTAAAAGAGTTTAGAGGAACACCCGAAACCACAATGAGCCAAGCTACCATGTAGGCGCCATCTTTTTGCAAACTTGTTTTCTCAAATGTCACATTTCAAGCTTTTGTGGAATCTATATACAACTTTGCAATTCACATATAAATGCATTATCTAGCCTAGGGGTTTGTTATTTTTTCCATGATCTACCTTCCACAACCAAAAAAACACACCCGCATAATATAACTTGTTGTAAAACGTGGGGATGACTGGCAACGGAAGCTCGAAGCTTTGAGCGTAGGTGTGTAGGAACGGAAACGCAACAGTTACCAGCAAAAATATTCAAGAAGAATGATTCATACAGATTGAGCAAATGAACATTACAGTAGTGAGACAAAAATTGCACTATGATTGATATCAACAGTGAGTACAATGGCTTGAAGTAATAACTTTAGCTTGCTGAGCGTGATAACACTGGCTACAGATAACTCTGATAATGATAAAACTTAACACTTTGATTAACTCCTACATAGCTTGATTCAGCTGGTATATATTTACAAGTGTCTTCAAAAATATCTTACGAGCATTGAATGCTATTTATGCCAATCTTTGTATATGGACAAAGTTGGTAACCGCTCTTGAGATATTTGGTTGTCTGGCTGTTTTTAGGGTTGATGATAAGTTGACGAAGGTGCCTTTAAATTGTTTAAGGTGTTGGAATTATAATCTTCTCCTACTCATCCCTTCGCCCTCCTTCTACTCTCAAGAATTCTATCTCTCATAATTAGTCTACAGAAATACATGCAAAGTTGAATCAGGCAGAACTGCAAAGTCATTGCCAAATTACAGTCTGATCGAAGGGAACAGTTAAATCAATATTTATGGAGAAGCAAGACTCAAACCGCAAACTGCAAGGGAGTCGTTAAAACCCGTAGGTTACCATCTACGAGCACTTGCGAAATTCTGTCGACCACCGCAAGTGACTTTCTTACGATCTCCTACGATGAAAGCTATTACCAGAATCAACTCTCCTCAACCGTTTTTAAACGTAAGCAACCTACTTACGGTTATCAACGAAGTCAACCAATGACGACGATTTACGAGTTCCTACGAAATCAACTATTAATGGTTGACCCATCTCATCGTTTAGCTCCGTAAGTTATCACTTACGGTTATCAACGAAGGAAGCAAACGATCACCTACAAAGCAAATGATCAACAACTGATCGAACAACCAGCGGTTGATCAAACAATTGCGGACAGACTATGGCCATCACGGCCTACATCCTTGCACTACGACGCATACGGAAGATACGTTACTCTGTACTTATCCTCCTTCACAACGCTCCAATAACGGATCTATAGATCTTGTTTAAACGGTTGTTAATCATCTTGTAAACTGTAATTACAATAAATTAAAAGACTCTGACAGCTATAAATATGTATCTGAGCAAAGAGAAGGAGAGTGATAGGTGTTATTGAGCTGAAAAATCTATAGATACACAGAGTGATCAAACGACCAAAAGGTCTTAAGTAACTAGCTCCTTAGAGTTAGTGATTTATACAGAGAGAGAGAGAGAGAGAGAGAGAGAGAGAGAGAGAGCGAGCTAGAACTGTAGCCATCATTTCAGAATCTGTAAGTAGGAATACGTGCTTATCAGCGCTACTGTATTGTGTTCCGATTCTCTCTATTATATAGATTTGCTACTGTTCAATTACTACGTTCTTGATTGAATGCAATTGTCTCTCTCACTCTCTTGCACACAAACACGGTTATTAGAGACAAAGGATCACATGGTTGTCCAAGATGTCTAATGCTTCACAATCCTACTGTTACGGCAGTCTCAGACTCCTATCTGATAACCCAAAAGAATAACAAGCTTTTGATTCCGTTCCCTAGTCAATCCACGTTCCTGAAATCGCAGTTATTATTGTGTTCATACTCTTCATTATTTTCTTACTATTGGTAGAGACATCATTTTACATCATAATCGTCTCTCATGTTCTGCTTCCGTCACAGCTCCGCTGTAGTCGCAATCAATTGTAGACCAAGCATTTCACATCATACACCAACAGAAGTGGTATCAGAGCCTTGGTTTAGTGGAGAGTCCAGGATCTTTTTCCAAAAGCTATTCTAAATTGTTTGTGTATAATTTCGATCACTATGGAAGGCACCTCAGAGATCCGCTTGATCAATAAATTCAACGGATATGACTTCCACATGTGGAAGTTCAAAATGAGGATGATCCTTATTGAAAAGGAGTTATGGGGATATGTCAACGGTTCTATAGCCAGACCGGCAGAACCCGAACAGCTCCCATCTTGGGAAGCCAAGGATGGCAAGGCTCTTGCAATTGTATCTCTAAACCTTAAAGACACTCAAATTGCTCATGTATCCAACTGCACTACTTCCAAAGAAGCATGGGATACACTCACTAGCATCTATGAGACCTCAGATGTCTCAACTTGTCTCTTCTTGAGGAAGAAGGTACTAACACTCAGAATGAGTGAAAGCACCTCAGTCAGTGACCATCCGAACGAGTTCAAACAATTGATGAGCCAATTGGCTGCAATAGGTTCCCCTATATCAGAAGAAGACTCTACCATGTCTCTTCTTGCCAGCCTTCCATCCTCCTATGATAACTTAGTGTTGCTTCTGAGCAATACCCCTGTGCTGTCTCTCCAAAAATTGACAGCAAGCTTGTTGCAGGAAGAGGTCAGGAGGAAAAGCTTGTCCACATCCACGAGTACCAAATTCATGGCACTCTATTCAAACAGTCCAAGAAAAAGAAAGGCTTCAAAGATAAGAAGACAAAGGCAGAATAGCCAGCAGCATCAAAACCACAACAACAACAACAGTATAGTCACTCATCGTCCAAGACCAAGCTATTTTGTAAATATTGCAAAAGAACCAACCACGACATAAAGGACTATCGCATCCTCAAGCACAATGAAGCAAAGAAGAAGATGCAGCAGCACCAAGAAGGCAACCCTGACACAGTCAAAGGATCTCAAGATGAAGAGAAGGCGCTGATGGTACAAGATCAATCCAGTAGAGATGCCCATCATTGGTATCTCGATTCAGGTGCTTCTCAGCACATGACGCCATGCAAGGACCTCTTCTCTACACTCACAGCTACAAAATCAAAGTACATTTTCTTTGGTGACTCCAGTTCACACCAAGTTGAAGGCCAAGGGTCTATTCAACTGCAGTTCTCTGATGGCATCACTAGGCAGCTTAATGAAATACTTTATGTACCCAAATTAACAAAGAACCTTTTATCTATTAGCAAGATCACAGATCAGGGCTATAGAACTTTGTTCGCTGCCAACCGATGTACTATTTTAGATGAGAACTCAAAGAAAATCCTCTCTACTTACAGAGAAAAAAATTTGTACATACTGAGTCACGATGTTGCACTTTCTGTGAGTTGTTCAGATGCAAATTTATGGCATCAAAGATTAGGTCATTTAAAAATGCGTTCAATCTTGTATATGCATCACAATAAAATGGTCAAGGACATGAATGTAATTGTTGTCACCACAGCTAATCAGACTATCTATGAAAATTGTCTACTAGGGAAACAACCTAGAACGAGATGTCCCAGAGGACAAGCCAAAAGAGCAAAGTCCATCTTGTCATTGATACACAGTGACTTGTGTGGTCCTATGAGCGTACCTTAATTAGGTCAAGCTCTGTATTTTATCACATTCATTGATGATTACTCCCGATTTGTCAGTGTAATGTTCATTAAGAACAAGTCAGAAGCATTTCGTTGCTTCAAAGACTTCAAGCAATACACTGAGAATCAAACTGGTCAGAGGATCAAGGCCCTACGGCCTGATCCAGGGGGAGAGTTCTTGTCAAATGAGATGAAGGACTACCTATCTTCATGTGGCATGCACCACCAATTTACTACGAGCTACACTCCACAACATAACGGAGTAGCAGAGCAGAAGAACTGCACACTATTGGAAGCTACACATCCATGACAATAAATTTGTATTTGCCTCAAACCTTTTGGGCAGAGTATCTCTACGGCTTGTTATCTGCAAAACTACTCTAGCACTAAAGCGGTTGATTCCAAGACATCGTTTGAAGCCTACTACGGTTACAAACCAAGTTTGAAACACCTGCGTGTTTTTGGATGTCTCTGCTATGCACAAGCGCCATCTTATCTGAGGAAGAAACTGGACCCAGTAAGTTGTAAAAGCATCTTTATCGGCTATTCAACTTCACACAAGGCATATCGTGTTTACGATGTGGTTATGGGCCATATCTCAGTCAGTCACGACGTTGTCTTCATTGAAGACAAGTATTACAATTTCAAGTATAAGCAACTCATACAAGAGACTGCCATAGCAGCTCCACCATCCATCGATAGGCTACGACCTATGATTGTTCAAGCAACAGAGTTCGTCCCAATGGCTCCACTTATTGTCGATGGGCCTAGACCCACGATCGTTCAACCACAAAATACTACGGTCCCAGTCATTTACCAAGGTTCAAAGATCTGTGAGACAACGACAGCAGTCTGACCGATTCATCCCTCAGGCTTTCATCAGTCATGACGAACCTGCCACCGTAGCAAAAGCATTGTCAATGCCCGATGCAGACAAATGAAAGTTGCCATGGATGTTGAGTATCAATCTCTAATAAAGAACAAGAACTGGAGTCTTGTCATTCCTCCTACAGGTGTAAAGCCAATTGATTCTAAATGGATCTTTAATCTGAAGCTTAAGCCAGATGGATCTATATCCAAATGGAAAGCTAGACTGGTGGTTAAAGACTTTGAACAAGTATATGAGATAGACTACACTAAAACCTTCAGTCCAGTAGTAAAACATCAGTCTATTCGTACTCTATTGGCTATATCTGCTGCAGAAGATCTGGATATTCACCAAATGGACGTCCAGACGGCATTCCTACACGGATACATACAAGAAGATGTCTACATTTATCAACCAGAAGGTTACATCCCTCAAGGCAAGGAGCATCTACTATGCAGATTGCATAAGGCATTACACGGTCTGAAACAAGCTCCAAGGGCTTGGTATGATAGAATAAATCGTTTCTTGTTGTAGGACAACTTTACCTCCTGCACCACAGATTCAAATGTGTATCTAAAACCAAAGAGGCCAAGCTATGTTATAATAGCATTATACGTTGATGATTCCCTAATCATCAGCAATTTAAATCAGTTGCTGCAAGAAACTAAATCCTTACTCTCATCAAAGTTTGAGATGACTGATTTAGGTCCAGTCCATTTGAATGGAGATTCACAGAGATCGTGCGAGCAAAAGGATCACCATAAGCCAACAATCCTACCTAATTAATGTACTTCGAAGATACGGCATGGAGGATTGCAAGCCCATAGTCACTCCTATGGATCCAGGATGCAAGCTATCCAAAGACATGCCCCAAAACAAAGGTAGATCAGCAAGACTACAGCACTGGAAAGCTCTACAAAGAGTTCTAAAGTACATTCAATCCTCAAAGCACTATGCCTTGAGTTACAACAGAAATACAGAAGCTGCACTCTCTTTGATTACCTATTCTGATTCAGACTGGGCAGGAGACATAGATACCAAAAAATCCACCTCTGACTACATTTGCTTTCTTGCAAGAGGACCCATTTCATGGAATAGGAAATTCATTTCATTATCCTCTATAGAATATGTCGCAGCTAAGTCATCAATGAAGGAGATTTTATGGCTTAGAAGACTACTACAGGATCTGATATTCCCACAAATTGGTCCAACTATACTCCAGTGCGACAATCAGAGCTGTATAGCTCTGTCATTGAACCGACGAACTCACATAAGGACCAAACATATAGAGGTTCAACTTCATTTTCTCATAGAGAAGGTTCAGTCACACCGACAATATGTTGGCTGACATTTTGACAAAGCCATTGTCAAGGGACAAACATTCTACTCTAGTAGAATTTTAAATCTTAATTTGAGTCCAGATTTTTAGCAACAAGCTTAAGGGGGAGTGTTGGAATTCTAATCTTCTCCTACTCATCACTTCGCCCTCCTTTTACTCTCAAGAATTCTATCTCTCAAAACCAGTCTGCAGAAATACACGCAAAGTTGAATCAGGCAGAACCACAAAGTCATCGCCAGATTACGGTCTGACCGAAGGGAAGAGTTAAATCAATATTTACGGAAAAGCACGACTCAAACCGCAAACCGCAAACCGCAAGAAACCGCAAACCGCAAGGGAGTCACTAAAACCCGTAGGTTACCATCTACGAGCACTTGCGAAATCTCGTCGACCACCGCAAGTGACCTTCTTACGATCTCCTACAATGAAAGCTATGACCAGAGTCAACTCTCCTCAACCGTTTTTAAACGTAAGCAACCTACTTATGGTTATCAACGAAGTCAACCAGCGATGATGATTTACGAGTTCCTACGAAGTCAACTAACAACGATTGACCCATCTCATTATTTAGCTCCGTAAGTTATCACTTACAATTATTAACAAAGGAAGCAAACGATCACCTACAAAGCAAATGATCAACAGCTGATCGAATGACTAGCGGTTGATCAATCGATTGCGGACATACTACGGCCATCATGGCCTACATCCTTGCACTAGGAGGATACGTTACTCTGTACTTCTCTTCCTTCACGACTCTCCAATAATGGATCTACGGATCTTGTTTAAACGGCTGTTAATCATCTTGTAAACTGTAATTACAATAAATCAAAAGACTCTGACAGCTATAAATATGTATCTGAGCGAAGAGAAGGAGAGTGATAGGTGTTGTTGAGTTGGACAATACACAGAGTGATCAAATGACCAAAAGGTCTTAAGTAACTAGCTCCTTAGAGTTAGTGATTTATACACACACACACACACACACACATAGAGAGAGAGAGAGAGAGAGCTAGAACTGTAGCCATCATTTCAAAATCTATAAGTAGGAATACGCGCTTATCAGCGCTACTGTGTTGTGTTTTGATTCTCTCTATTATACAGATTTGCTACTATTTAATTACTACATTCTTGATTGAATGCAATTGTCTCTCTCACTCTCTTGCACACAAACACGGTGATCAGAGACAGAGGATCGCATGGTTGTCCAAGACACCTAATGCTTCGCAATCCTACTATTACGGCAGTCTCAGACTCCTACTCTAATAACTCAAAAAGATAACATGCTTTTGATTCTGTTCCCTAGTCAATCCACGTTCCTGAAATCGCAGTTATTACTGTGTTCATAGTCTTCATTGTTTTCTTACTGTTGGTAGAGACATTGTTTTACATCATAATCATCTCTCGTGTTCTACTTTTGTCACAGCTCCACTGCAATCGCAATCAATCGTAGACCAGGCATTTCACATCACACACCAACATAAGGCAGGTCCAAAATGGAATTTGGTCATTGTGTCGCCTTTTTTGCGAAAGTGCAAAAAAGGTGAAGGTGCCTTAAAATGATTAAGGCACAAAAATCCCTACGGTATAAAAAGGGCGACAGTGCCTTAAAACAAAAATGTTTTGAAGAAAAACAAAGTTTTGAAAAAATGCGAAGGTCCGAAATATGTTGTCGGCCTTCTGCTATTTTCAGGATGCAATTACTTGAACGATTTGTTAAGGCTGAGCATAAATCTAACACTCCCCCTTAATGTGGATCCTGAAAAGTCTAGATCTTCAAATTTAACATATTGTTAAATCTGAGATGTTGCTCCTTTGATAGAGCCTTTGTGAAGTAATCTGCTGCCATGTAGTTTGTTCTGCAGAAAACCAATGCTACTTCCTTGTTATGCACTTTCTCTCTAAGGTAGTGATACCTAATTTCGATATGTTTGCTTTGAGAGTGAAATCTCGGATTGAGAGATAATACTATTGTGCTTTTATTGTCACAATAGATTGTTGTAGGAAGTGGTTGTGCAAGGTTGATGTCTGCAAGCAGTTGTCTTAGCCAGATCACCTCCTTGGTTGCATTTGTGGTAGTTATGTATTCGGATTCCGTTGATGATAATGCACTGAGGTCTGCTTTCGGTTGTTCCATGAGATTAGGCCTTGGTTTTATAAAGATACAAATCCATAGGTTGATTTTTTGGTGTCAACATCTCCTGCCCAATCCACATCTGTGTAGGCTTCAAGGATGTTGGCAGTTTGGCTGCCTCCGTAGCAGATGCTGAGAGTTTTTGTTGCTTGGATGTACTTCATGACCTTTGTTAGTGCTTTCGGCGTGCAGATCATTGCGTACATCAATGAGCCGATAATGGATTGAAATGGGTAGCGCTTCATTTTCTCCTTTTCTACCTCAGTTTGAGGAGACTATTCCTTTGATAACTTTAGTCCAGGATCGAGTGGAAAGTGACTTGGTTTGCAATTGGCCATACCATACTTTTCCAGCACATTGTTTAGATATCATTGCTGACTGATAAAAATCAGCCTGCTGGGTCAATCTTGATGGATTTGGACTCTGAGACAATAGTGGGCTGAGTCATCTTGTATTCCTGGGCCGGCATGCATTTTGTATCCTTCATCAGATTCAGATTGTTACTGAATAAGAGTGTATCATCTACATAGAGAGTGATGATGATGAAGTAATTTGATACAGACTTGAAGTAGACATTCGAGTCTGTCGAGTTTGGAATAAAATCATTCTCTATCAGAAATGCATTGATCTTCTGGAACCAGGCTCTGGGTGACTGTTTCAGCCCGTAGAGCGCCTTGTGGATTCTGCATACAAGGTGTTGTTGCTCGTCGTTGAGTTCGTATCCCTCTAGCTACGTCATATAGATTTCCTCTTCGATGGTTCCATTGAGAAAAGCGGTCTGGACATCCATCTAGTGGACTTCAAGATCTGCTACGATTGCAAAGGAGAGGAGTAGGCAGATCGAAACATGGGCTGAAGGTTTCTGAATAATCTAGATCTGGAATCTGGAAAAGCCTTTGGCGACTAGCTTGGCCTTGTAACGATTTAGCCTTCCTTCAGCATCGTACTTCGCCTTGAATATCCATTTGTATGGAATTGGATTTTGGTCCTTTGGCAGCTCAGTGACTGTCCATGTTTGATTATCCATCAGAGAATCGAATTCGGTGTCCATCGTTGCTTTCCATTGGTCAGCATCAAGAGTAGACATAGCCTCACAAACAATGGTTGGTTCCTGCACAAAGTAGCAGGCCGGATCATCCATAAATCAGGATGGAGGCTGTTTGGTCTGGGTTGAACTTCGGTCCTCTGATGTGGGTTGACTCGTTGAGGTTCTGACTCATTTTCTGAGTTAGTGTCGATATTCTGCAGTTGAATCCCTGGATCGAAATTTGGTTGCTCGATCCTTGGGTCGAATTTATCAACAGCTTTTCCCTTGTGGTCGATGAACTGGTCTTCCACAAAAATGACATTTCTACTAGTGAATGCCTTCTCGGTATCCAAATTGTAGAGCTTGTATGCCTTGTGGTCTAGGAAATAGCCGATAAAAATCGTTTTCCTGCTCTTATCATCCAGCTTTCTTCTTAGATCTTCAGGGATCTGAGCGAAAGTGATGCATCCAAACACTCGAATATTTTTGAGTGATGGTTTTGATCTTGTCCACATCTCATAAGGTGTCTTGCCATTCAGAGCATTGAAATCCAACAAGTGGAACTCATGGCCTAAGTGACCATGGCTTTTCAAAAAATATGACTCCTTTTCAAAGATTCAAGTGTAAGTTAAACAATATTACACTCCAAGCTGGCTATATTCTCGGGAATCATATGCACAAGATTGTCTTCGATTGGTCCTCTAACTATTGACTTAAGTTAAAAGAGTTTAGAGGAACACCTGAAACCACAATGAGCCAAGCTACCATGTAGGCGCCATCTTTTTGCAAACTTGTTTTCTCAAATGTCACATTTCAAGCTTTTGTAGAATCTATATATAGCTTTGCAATTCACATATAAATGCATTATCTAGCCTAGGGGTTTGTTATTTTTTCCATGATCTACCTTCCACAACCAAAAAGACACACCCGCATAATATAACTTGTCGTAAAGCGTGGGGATGACCGGTAGCGGAAGCTCGAAGCTTTGAGCGTAGGTGTGTAGGAACGGAAACGCAACAGTTAGCAGCAAAAATATTCAAGAAGAGTGATTCATACAGAATTGCGCAAATGAACATTACAGTAGTGAGACAAAAATTGCACTATGATTAATATCAACAGTGAGTACAATGGCTTGAAGTAATAACTTCAGCTTGCTGAGCGTGTTAACGTTGGCTACAGATAACTCTGATAATGATAAAACTTAACACTTTGATTAACTCCTACATAGCTTGATTCAGCTAGTATATATTTACAAGTGTCTTCAAAAATATCTTACGAGCATTGAATGCTATTTACGCCAGTCTTTGTATATGTACAAAGTTAGTAACCGCCCCATTTGGTTGTCCAGCTTTTTTTTGGGTTGATGATAAGTTGGCGACGTCGATCCGCCACTATTGAAAAACTCGAAGGTGTCTTTAAATTGTTTAAGGCAAGTCCAAAATGGAATTTGGTCATTGTGTCGCCTTTTTCGAGAAAGTGCGAAAAATGTGAAAAAGGTGATGGTGCCTAAAATGATTAAGGCACAAAAATCCCTAAGGTGCAAAAAAGGCGAAAAAGGCAACAGTGCCTTGAAACGAAAATGTTTTAAAGAAAAACGAAGTTTTGGAAAAATGCGAAGGTCCGAAATATGTTGTCGGCCTTCTTTTGTTTTCAGGATGCTCATTACTTGAACGATTTGTTAAGGCTGAGCATAAGAAATCTAACATAACTAACATGTACGTTATCTATAGCCCTCGATTACCATCTCTCAGTTCTTTATACCCAGTTCTCCTAGCAGGGAAAAATATTCAATAGTGAAGCATGCTCTAATTCATTCTAGTGCCAAGAATTAGCAACAATAAGGGTTGGTGGGGCAGAGGCTAATTGATATGGGAGAATTGCAAATTTACGCATAATGGGTTGGTAGAAAGGCAATTCTAGTTCAAGTTTCACAAGGTATCAAATATTAATTGAACCGAAGACCTGGGAGAAAATCAATATCCTGGATGGCAAAACCAATTTTTCCTACATGCATCATCAAGATAAATGACCTACTAGGATTTTTGCATTTGACAATGACAACTTAGTGCACAAATGATGACAATCTTCTAGATGCCATTCTAGAACGACCCCTCTAGATTGCCTTTGAAGTAGGTACTAACTATTTTGAGGCTTCACGACACATGAAGAATTGCATCTCCTTGCAATTCTTAAGTTGTATCATAGAGGCCATAACCATAGCTAGAAAAGAATACACCTTGGACTGGAACACTCTGATATTGAAAGAGATCCATAAGATCTAGATCTCAAAGAAAATCAAACAATAGTTGGCCCTCTACTAGACTCCAGTAATGAGAAGTTAATAGGTCACCTAAAGAAATTACTCTAACCAAGCAAGGGTAAAGAACTAGTTGATTTCAACTTGCATTAACCTTTTCAGCTAATTGCTACATGCAAGGCTCCTTTCTTCGTGTTATACAATTCCTTGTCCGAATGGGAGCTTCTTTGGAAGACAAGAAGCATCCAAGTAAGCTTTGCACAAATCTAATAAGCATAAGCACTCTCATGACAAAAAAAAAAAACTTTTGTGAACGAATTAAGAGCTACAACAAGGTCTCAAGATATATAACGCTTTTGACAATGATGTTGAGATGCTAAAGATTGCACAAAATAGAATAATTGCATATTTGCTCAACAATGACAGTTTGTCATTGCACTAACCAAATGGAACTGAATTCTTTTGAAATATTTAGGATTATGACGACATGCATAGTCGCTAGGTAAGGATGGGCAAAACAGTTCTATATTGGTTCAGCCTTTGAGTGATGTCGTCGTATTTATCTTTGATATCAATCATATAAATGAGAATGTATACTTGGACAAATTGAGAATCTAAGCATTTTTATTTGTATTGCAGTACACATTGGAGCTTGAATATATTTTTGATGATTACAACCGAAGATCGTGTTGCAAACAATGTAATGTATGTTTCCACTCCATGCGCTAGTTTCATTAACAAAAATAATATAAACGAATGCATGCTAATAAAAATCCCCACATATGTAACTTCCTTAAAGAATTAGTACCTAGAAACAATCTTGTAAAATCACTTGTTTACAATTGACACATCATGTAGAATGCTGTGTGCTGCTTGGAAAACATTGAATTTCGGAGTATGTGCACACAAAAAGCATTCTTTTGGACACTGTTTGTGTTATCATGGGTTCTCAATTGAAATCCATAAACAAAATTCACATCAATTGGTCAGATGGAATTCTTTTTGAATATTTTCTTAACAAATCAGAGCTCCAAGTACTTGGATTGAACTGATTTATTGCATTAGCAAGGATTTTCAGGCAGTAAGGCCTTTGTTTGAAGAGGAACTTACGCCAAGATCATAGCAATCCAAAATTACACCAAAAGCTAACAAGCTCACCACGATAATGTTACCATTGAGTGTATTAAACACACAAAAAACATTTTAATTAGTACACACGACATTCGTAATAGTACACACTTGACATTCGTCATAGTATACACTTGAGATGACAGAGATCCAATGATTCTAATATATACAACCCAGGTCCCCAACATTAAGTTTGCAATAACAAATCTGATGTGAATGAAAACTGTAGAATTATATTAGATAACCAAGCATGTTGACACAGCTTAGTGTGGGGGTGCCATTTGTACCACTAGAATAAACGAAGGATTTCAAGAACTTGCATGCACTAGCTACCCCAGAGAGAGAGGCAGGTGCCATGTCATATTTGAGTAGCTATTGCATTTGTCATATACATTCAGATATTTATAATCATTAGCATATCTCATCATTTGTTGATTCTAACTTTTCCAATTTGGTTGCAGCCCCACCACTTATTTAAATGTAGATTAACAGGCTTTCATGAGAGTTAGTTCCAACTTTGGGCGATTTGGTTGTGGCTCCACCACCTGAATGTAGATTGACAACCTTTCCAGAACCTTATAGCGTCTCTTGCCATCTTGTGACAATAGAGTTTGATGTTCTTCGTCAATTATCCACTTGCCATCAATGTCTGACACAAGCTCTGTTTCCTCCTTAGTCCCCTTTTTTGTCAAGTACACAGGCCCTTCAATGCCATACCTACAGATACAAAACAAAATATCATAGTTGACCAAAGTTGAAAACAAAATTATAACCTCAGAATTTCAAGTCGGCATCTAATCTCAATCTGCCTAAAGGAATCGCCACTTACTTGGGCACAAAAACAATTAACCCATTTGACCGTATTTTGACAATCCTTGCCTCTGCCTCAGTTGGTCTGTGCATAACGAAAACACACACAAGTGATTTTAGAAACTCGTTTCAGCTTTTGAAATGGTGTGCCATGTAACTACAACTAGTCGTGTACTTTAGAAAAAAGAGTAAAAGATAGTGCTTTCACCTATTTCTGAAAAAGATGAGTGTATGAAGCTCAACAGAAGCTCGACCTGCCATTTGAGCATTCCGGTGTCGGTAATTCAAATCTGCAAAACGAACAACCAACGGTAGGGGAAAAGTACATTGTCCCAATACACATCTTCAAGAGAACTTCAAAAGGTTAGTATCAGAAACATTCTGATCTGTCACCAAGAGACTAGAATGCTTCCAATGACAAACAAAAGCACCTAGGTACTTCGGCTATCTGAAAAAGGTCTTAAGTGAATTCTTACTATCTGAGATTGATGTAAGCAATGATTTATCTCGAAGTAGATCAGGTAGCTTGTTCAAACCCAAGGAAGCAGCCAGCAACCGATGTACAATTACATCTGCAACAATGCATGAGCTTTCAATAAGGATTATTATCTTGGATACTTTAACAGGAACAAGCAAAGCAATGCTTTCAGGACAAAAATGAAAAGGTACAAAAACATTCCCCATATTTGCCAGACATCTAAAGATGAGATTGCTTCGCCGATGTTATGTTGCATGCAGTAAATTAAAAACTGAAAATCTTGAAGCGGAGACTGACCTGCATATCTTCTAATAGGTGAAGTGAAATGAGTATATAATGGCGCTGCAAGTCCATAATGGTGGAACTCAGGAGGGCTTAGCTCTCCACTGCAGAAGTAAACTGCCTATACTAATAAGAGCAAATGCATCAATTACAACCACAATAAAAGAGTAATGAAATACTTCATACTGACTTTCCAAAATCTTTACCAATCTGCTAGTAAATTAGAGCTTACCTGTGTCATACAACGAGTGGCGAGGATACGTATCAGCTTATTGAAATAAGGGTCGTCACCCTGCAAAAAGTTCGACATTGATTAAAACATTGGTGATCATAGAGGGACAACGAAACAATAACATACATGAAAGGGCATTTTCAGCTTGTTTTGTGAGATTCCACCCATATTTTATTTGAGCTAAAAATATTATCACATTCAAATTTCCAATGTTCTGCCACATGCATTTTAGAGCTAATGGGATGCCATGGCTTTTGTTTGAAGGATGATCTTAAGCCAGAGCATTAAGAATGGTGGATCTCACAGAATCACTAGCAAAGAATGTGTTCTGTGACCTACAGAATCAGCATAAAATGTTGAAGCATGCAATCTATTTCATAATTAGCTTTTGCAAAATTAGGTCGATATGGCAATGCATATGAATCTGCATGCATACATGATATAAGTTGAAACCAAGGTGACAAACTCTTCGTGTCTCTAGTTTAATAGGATGCGAAACCTATACAACAGCAACTTGGAAAACCAATGAACTGTTCTTTAGTCCTCCACACCTTCAAGAATATGCACATTATTCATGTCTCTTCACAGTCAATTCAAACTGTAAGAACAAGTAGTTTATGAGTGTAAAAGATTTAGTACCATCAGATGTGTGGTAGGAAAGTGAGTACATGAGCAGAGCAGAAATAATGTTTTTCTTATTGTAGAAGCAAACCACGGGCCACTAGTACGTATGGATATATGTACAGGGTTCAGATTTAGCCTAAAGGATTCATTCTCAAATGATCTTGATTATCTAACACAGTGTACAGATTGAAGAGTCAAAAGCCAAATGTTATTGGGATTCAGCAAGAAAGAGACACACATACAAAACTGGGATAAAAATACCACTTGAGGGAAGATTGCTTTAGAATGGTAGCTTCAAAATAAGAGACTTGTGACTCCAGGCAATCTTTCTAGGAGAGGCACTTGAGAGTTACAGCACAAAGGACCTTTAGCACAGATTGCTTGAAAGTACTACTGTCCACACTTACAAAGATATCACCATATCTAAAAGGAAGGCCCTATTTTCACCAGCCCTTAAGCAGCATCAGTTAGATGAACTGACAAGTCAGAGATATAATCGGGAGGCAAAATGCTTTAAGAAACCATCCCAATCTGATGGTTCTTTCAAATTCCGACATTTGTGCAATGCAACATCGCACGATACGGCATTTTGCCCATCCTACCCCCGGATTGTCCAACAGAAAAGGAGTCCTTATCAAACTTCTTATCCATATCATCAAGGGGCACCAAATGCGGCACCTGAGACTGTAACTGGCTGTTACCAATTTTGTTCCACTTTCTATGATCATAACGATCAAGTTTTGATGTTTCTCTTTCAACTATGCTATCTATGTAATGATTCTTAGCATGATCTAATTGCTTTTGAATGTGCCTAAAATGCATGTCTTCAATTCCTAACATGGTTTTAAAACAGTTGATATCTTGCTTACCTTTTCTTAGCTAGAAGCACTTTCAAAATTTGATGTAGACTCTTGGAGTTCATCTTTGTCTCCACATTTTGATAGAGAATCAAAGCATGATTCTATTAGAAAACATCCAATGATTGAAGCATTTCATCACCAGATAATTGGTGCATCATGTAGTAATATATGGGGGGGAAAGTAACTGAAAGGTTCACTCTGTGCTGCACATGTTCATACAGAAAGAGGCGATGTGGAACCCCGTCCAACAACTTGCATGTGCTGTATGCTGATTCTGGAGAAGTTCGTGTGCCAACATGAAAAGGAGCATCATGTGAAGGTAACATAGTGGTTGATACAGGCTGATCAGTCCAATTATCTGCCGCCATTTCCCACTCGAACAAGAAATTTGGCCTGTTCATTGAAGAAGTGCTTGCCTTTCACTTGAAATAGTAATGAAGATGTCAACTGGGAGCAAGATTTCAATAGTTGGATTCCGTATTTCCCTTCTCAACTATATGGAAAAACCAGTTTATTTTGATCCTATCTTGTGGATGAAATCCTTTCATCCACAAAGCCACCACAAACGGACCTTGCTGGTTTAGGATGGCTTCATCTGGTCTACAGATCAGGTAACAAAGAGGACTGGCTTCAAATTTGTAGTTGGCTTTACAAGATTTTTTATAAGCTTGTGAATCGCTCCATGGGAAGTTGTCTACTTATCAATAACCTACCGATGCCAGAAGTTTTGCGATTCATTTGCTACAGTTCTTTTTATGAGACAGATTTTTCTAACTAGAAAATGACTAGGACAAAAAGAAAGATAATTGTGATGAATTCAAAAGGGAGCTACATTAGAGTAGTAACTAGCCCCAGTGGGTCTCGAACAAGACTGGTGCCTGCTTCTATTATGTTATAAACCTTAAGTTAACACGATTGCTAATGGGAAAAGCACCTTAAAAGGAAGAGAGAAAAATGAGTATCTAATCAAAAAAAGAAAAGTTACAGCAATATTTTCTGGTGCATAGATAAAAAGCAGATAGCAGTTCCAGTTATTGAAGTAAATTGGCATCTCATTATCAGGGGTAGCTGCCATCAGCAGAGGACTCCCCCCCTAAAGCCAAAAGAGAGGCATTGACTAATCCCAAACAATGAAAACATAGGATTATTTAAGACAGTGATGGCCTTAAAGGAGATCAAAAAGGGACTTTTTCTTTTGTGCGCACGCATGCTGGGGGGTAAGGGTGGTCCACATCAGGCAGAATATAATAAATGAAACACAAGTATACCTGTGCCTCATCAAGAGAATCAGCAAGAGCTTTGGAAGAAGATATATCCAAATGGATTCCAACTGCAGCAGCTGTACGCAGCAAGGGCTCAAACATTTTTGGTGTTGGAATAGGGTGCCTCCTGTAAGAGCATTTCTGTCAAAATCAATCAATCAATCTCTCTCTCTCTCTCTCTCTCTCTCTCTCTTTCTCTCTCTCTCTCTCTCTCTCTCTCTCTCTCTCTCTATGGTCAAGAAAAATAGGGGGAGCGCAGGCTCCCCCTCTCCTCCCTCGTATCCCTCCAGCTCCTCTCTACCCCCACCACCCCCCCCAGCAGCAGCATGTTGCTGCTGCGCAGCTTGTTGAAGCTGCTGCTGCACAGCAGCAGAACCCCCCTGTTCCCACTGTTCGTCTTCCACAAACCCCCGTCTCACCTCCTCCGCTGGCTCCTAAAAAAATTTACCCCCACTCTAGTGTGAATGTGCTATTACAGGAACTCCAGTTGGTTAAACTCGACGTTTCCCAGCTTAAAGATGCCAACGATAAACTACAAGAAGAAGTGGATATGCTAAAGCAGGACTTCGGGCTCAGCCTATTCTTGCTACGCCGGAATCATCCAGCAAGGTCAAAGAATTAGAAGCCAAGATTGAGAAGCAACAGGAGGAAACCATGCCTTGGGCAGATATGCTCAAGAAAGGAAGTAAGCCCACTGCACCTCTCTCTTCAGTTATTTCAGCCACTCGCGAAAGCAAAGCTTTTAACATTAGAGTACATGGTGTTTTGGACACCCAAAATGCTATAGAGGCAAAATGCTTTCTTGACATTACACTTGGCCACCATAGTGAAGGGATGGATACGGCTCGGCTCACCAAAACAGACAACACCACCTTGATTGTTCGTTTTACCTCATCCACCAGCCATAGAGATGCTTTGAAGCAAAGAGCTAAATTGAAAGGCACACGAATTTTCATGGATGACGATCTCACCTACATACAAGTGGCAGAAAGACGTCAAGCTTTCCAAGACGCCAAGACATCAGGACTGAGGGTGATTTACCGAGATGGCCAGATTTGTTACCTTGACAGTAATCCTAGCAGCTCCTGCCAATAGGAAATTAGGTGCATCCCGGGGCCTCGTCCGCACCAATTGCATATTGGGGTTTGGAATTGTAATGGTATACACTCGTCTTCCACTGTTGGAGACCTTATTGATTTCATTACAGGGAGAGACATTCTATTCTTTATGGAGACACATGAGAGCCAGATCAGAGGACTACCTACATTTCCAAGATATATATGGGACTCGGTATATCGATCAGAGATGAAAGCCATGAGTGGCAAAGGTTCAGGTGGTGTGGCATGCTTACACAGGGAGACATTACATCCAACTATGGAGTTCATCATGCATGATGAACATGCATGTTTTATTTGGGTTCGCCTCTCAGGGCGCGATATTGGCTTGGACATGGATCTCTTTATTGCAGCTTGCTACTTCCCCCCCGATTCCTCTTCATTTGGGGAGGGCATTGGTTCTTTGTACGCTGATCTTTCTGCGAATATTATCAAATTTGCATATCGAGGGCATGTTCTTCTCACTGGCAACTTTAATACCAGGACTGCTACACGACAAGTTGACTTTCATGATGATGTTGATCAGTTACGTATACAAGCCATTGATTGTGATGATATGGGAGTTACTAGGATTTCAGCTGATTCACATGGACCTATCACTGCATATGCAGAGTACTTGTTGCAGCTTGGTGAAGTCCATGAGTTACCCATTTATAATGGCCTAGCTTGTTGACCTGATTCGAGCAACTACATGTGCCATCCCCACAGTGGCGGATATAGTGTTGTCGACTACCTCATGGGGTCACCATCCCTTATCCCACTGATATTAGACTTCCATATTCTCTCCACTACGCTCTCCGATCACTCTTTCATGTCTTTCCATTTGGGTTCTATATTACCCTCACCATCTCCCTCGCATTCCTTCATTCACCGTTCACCCAGATATACTTTCACACACGCATATATCCAAAAATACCAGGAGGCCCTCATTTCCTTACCAAGACACTTTCCCCTTGATAGCCCATTGGAAACACAAGCTGACTTTCTAACCAGATCACTTCATACTATTACTTCATTGTCCTTCCCTTCAAAACCCTCTCGATGTCCTTCCTATTGGATTTCAATGCTCAGCTTCAAAAATCCACTAAGTAATGAGCATCTAGGAAAACCTGTCGAAGTCGACTCCATCGACTTCGAAGTCATCGACTTCGACTTCTTCTTGTATATACTCCATCAACTCGACATCGAAGTCATCGACTTCATCGACATCGACATCTTCATCAACTCCATCAACTTACTCAACATTGACTTTGTCGACTTACCCGACGTCATCGACTTTCCATCAACAATCAACTAACTTGACTTCGTCAACTTCCTCATCAGAGAAAAGTCGATCCATGCACTATCAGACGACGTTACTGACAGTCCACCTAAACTTGCACATATATTTAGAGTCTGTAAGATAGCCATCTAATGCATAACGGCTACATCACGTTCATCCATGCATAACAGCTATATTATGTTCATCCAATGCATGACAGCCACATTACATTAAATAGCTAGATTTTTTACTTTAGGCTGCATGTAATCAGTTCAGTTCTTGCTATCAATGATTATCAATTTGAGCATTTTTGCGCTATCAGTCCAGCGCTGCTCCATGCTCTCGTACTCATTTTTCTCATCTATCAAAGTGCAAGTTCTTGTCTCACTACTGTATTGTTCTAATTGCGCATTGCTACTGTTGATTCATCTTTATTATTGCTGGTAACTGTTGCACTTCCGATCTATTTACCATCTGCTCCACTTCCGCTGCTATCCTATCGATTTATCTCTGGTTTTCCGACATGGTATCAAAGCGGGTGGTTCAGTAATCTACATTTCTATTGCAGGTTATCAGTGTTGTTTCTACCAAGACATCATCTGAGCAAGTGCACAGCCAACGGTATTCCGACATCGTTGTTTCTACCAACGATCTCGCTCTCTACACCAGAATCGATACATCTTCTAGTTCATCTCTGATTGACAAACTCGACGGAGAGAACGTCCATCTCTGGAAGTTCAAGATGAAAGTAGTTCTACTTGCCAAAGAACTATGGGACATCGTTGATGGCATTGAGGTCAAACCAGAGGCTGATGCAACCAGCATCACCAAATGGAGATAGAGAGATGGCAAGGCATTTGCCTTTATCACTCTCAATATCAAAGACTCTCGGATCAGCCACATACATGCTGCTCAGACCGCTAAGGATGCATGGGACATCCTATCAACTCTCTACGACATCAAAGATGTCACTTCCAAACTCCATTTGAGGAAGAAATTCTTCACTCTCAGAATGTCTGATGCAGATAGTGTTTCAAGCCATCTCAACACTTTCAAAAACCTTATGGAGCAGATGACTACAACGGGATCAGTCATTGAAGATTCAAATGCAGTAATGACTCTATTATCGAGTCTCCCTGATGCCTATGAAACTTGGGTTATGGCTATTTCAACCCAGCAGCATCTCACTCTATCAAGAGTAATCTCGATGCTATTACAAGAGGAGATCAGAAAAAAACCTTCCTCCCCTGGCTCAGGATCGGATCCACAAGCTCTATACACAAAGAAAAATCATAAGTTTAGATCCAAAAATCTACAAAGTCAGACTACACTGACAAGAAGAGCAACATGCAGCAACCTATATCAAACATACCATCAACTTCAATCTTCATCATTCCAACCAATGCAAAAACTATTCTACAAATACAGTAAGAGGACTGGCCATCTCATCAAGGACTGCCGAACTTTGAAGTACAACAACGAGAAGAAGCAGCAGTTCCAACAGCAAGCCAATGCTGCTACAACCAGTCACTCGATCCAAGAACAAGAGGAAGATGAAGCAGCCTTCATGACCAAGGTTGAGCAGCAGGATATCGACTCTTGGCATTTGGACTCCGGAGCAACTCAACACATGACTCACCATCGAGACTGGTTCCGGAACTACAAGCCAACTTGGAGACAACTCATCTCACTCTATCGAAGGTGAAGGAACAGTCAAAGTCGAGTTCCAAAAAGGTGATGTAAAGTTGTTGTCCAACGTTCTTCATGTTCCTAACCTTACCAAGAATCTGCTTTCGATAAGCAGAATCACTGATTCTGGTCGGAGGGTTGAATTCGATACAGAGGGCTGCACCATACTCGACAAGTCTAGGAAAGTTTTAGCAAGCTTAGTCACTGCTATTCAACAAACAGCCAAGCTCTTCATACATCGACATCTGAATCGACTCATATGCTTTGGCATTTCAAATTAGGCCATCTAAACTTTAATAGTATTCAACAAATGACAACTTCTGTTAGCAAACCAACTTCTCCTTGTGAAAGTTGTATTATCAGCAAGCATGCTAGAAGTCCTTTTATTTCTGATTCAGTTCATACTTCCAAAGGTTTGCTTGATCTTGTACCTAGCGACATTTGAGGCCCACTGTAGACTGCTTCGACAGGGAGAGCCATTTATTTTCTACCTTTCATTGATGATTTTTCTCGACGAACTATCACCTATTTCTTGAAAAACAAATCTGAAGCTTTCAAGTTCTTCAAAAAGTTCAAGCCATCTGCTGAAAATCAGACTCAGAGAAAGATCAAGGCTCTAAGTACTGATGGAGGGGAAGAATTCATCTCCACCGAATTCAAGGACTTCTGCAAGGCCAATCGAATACATCAGCAATACATAGCCAGCTACTAACCTCAGTCCAATGGTATAGCTAAGAGGAAGAATCGAACACTCATTGAAAGTGCCAAGAGCATGCTGGCCCATGCCTCTCTTCCGAAGAATTTTTGGGCAGAAGCTGTTACTACAGTTGTCTATCTGCAAAACCAGTCCATCACCAAGGCCCTGAATGGCAAAACACCTTATGAGGTGTGGACAGGATCGAAGCCATCACTCAAACATATTCGAGTGTTTGGATGCATTGCTTACGCTCAGATCCCTAAAGATATAAGAAAGAAGTTGGACGACACCAGCAGAAAGTCGATCTTCATCGACTATTCCCCAGATCACAAGGCATACAAGCCCTACAACGTGGACACTCAGAAATCGTTCACAAGCAGAGATGTCATTTTTGTGGAAGACCAGTTTATAGACCACAAGGGAAAAGCTCTATCGAATTCAGATCCTAGAGTCGACACTAGCTCCGAACTCAGGACTGATCAAAAGATCGACATCGACTCCAACAATGAGTCAGACCCTCGACAAGTCGAATCACATCAGAGAACCGAAGTTCAACCCAGAAGATCGAACCGGACCAGACAACCTCCATCCCGATTTATGGATGATCCAACCTACTACTTTGTGCAGCAACCAAACACTGTTTCAGAGGCAATGTCAACACCTGATGCTGATCAGTGGAAAGCAGCAATGGACACAATTTGATTCTCTAATTGAGAATCAAACATGGACTGTAACTGAGCTGCCAAAGGATCGAAATCCAATTCCATGCAAATGGATATTCAAAGCGAAGTATGGTGCTGAAGGAAGACTCAATCGATACAAGGCCATACTGGTAGCCAAGGGCTTCTCACAGATTCCAGATCTGGATTATTCAGAGACCTTCAGCCCAAAATTCACATGACTTACTTCTGAGTAATACTTACAAAATACAGAGTCTTAGTCACTATAGTGGCAACTGTGGACTCCCAAGTGCACACAGTAATCGATAGCAGGTGTCAAGTCCAGACTTCAGAGTGACAGGCTACAACTTATTACTTAGTTTAGGCAAGAATCAAGACTTGATAAACCTGACATCATTCAAAAAATGACATCAATCATGTCACATTTATGTAATATGAACAATAACTACTTACTATCAATCAAATACGATATGTGTCATGATGTCGCATCTAGGTGCTATGAACATTATCTACTTACTAGTAACAAGATTGAAGCTCAAATATGGAATGTGTCATAAAGTTGGATTTATGTACTATGAATAGTAACTACTAACTAGTAACAAGATTCAAACTTAAAAACAAATGCTCACGATCCATTATGTACAATAATCAGTATATACTCTAAATTTTACTATCTACTTCGTACTAAACAATGAGTGCTAGGCTAGCCACAAGAGAGACTTCAAACTACAGTGTCCTTCCAATCCCTCTTGGGAGCGTGGTCTCAAAGGTTGCTCACAGTCGCCATACTGCTCATCCTCCTCAATAGACTTAGTCACTCTCCTCCTCGAATTCCTTTCCCCGTCCAAGACAAGAAGAATGCTCTCGCCCTATCCTTGCCACTGCCTTCATGATGAGGCTTGAGTAAAGGTCATGCATGCAAGGATTTGCACCTATTAGTATCGTGTGGGATCATTGATGTTTGAAACCTTGAAACCATCAACTTGAAGATGGTAGACATAAAACACCGAATAGAAAGGAAAGTAGAAATGCATATTATGTACTTTTTTAGCAAGTAACAAGCAACATGTTTGCAAGAGGCTACGTGCATTTGAGAAAACACAATAATAAGCAACCTGCATTGTGTTGTTGAAACGGGTGGATCATCCCATCTAGCATCATATCTATGATAAATTGACAATAAACACATCAATTGCATAATAGAAATCAGTCAAATACATGGACTACCAAGAAAATTAACAAACACCAAAGCTCAAGTTCCTTGACAAGAGAGATGGGTCCCAACAAGTGAATAATCAACTAGTGGGAGCGTGTTGATACCCCTCAAGACTCGAAAGATCTTGGGGGCCACATGTAGAACATGCTTTATGGGTATGCATGAGCTGTCTCCTACTAGAATCAGCTCTAGGCCCTTTGTGGGCCATGTGCCCTACTTGCTCTACTTGTTAAAGATGCATAAGAGGGAATCGCATGTATGTATTTGAATACCACATGGCATATGGACACTTACAACTTACAAACATACAAGGCCAAAAGGGGTAAAATAGGCAGTTATTTCCATTGCCCTCCTTAATGGCTATTTTGTTTCAACTGACATAGCATCCACCAAATTTCTCAAATCTCTCTTTACCAAGAAGTAAAGATATCCGCAGCTTGGTTGTCAGTATCACAATACACGAGCTGAATTTCACCACACCTCTCGTATGAAGTGCTTATCCACCTATATGTGGGATTCTTGGCCAGTTGGATAAAACCCTGGTTGTCACAATGTAGAATAGTAGGATCTACATGAGTGATTTGCACATCACCAAGTAACCTCCTTAAGACAAATAGCCTTGCAAGCAACCTTTTTAGTTGCCCTGTACTCAGCTTCCATCGATGATAGAGCTTGGATTTGTTGTGTCTTGCTACACCAAGAAATTGCCCCTGAACCAAGGCTACCCTTGACATACCTCAACACCCTCTTCATTGCTTTCCAACAAGGTTCAGTTGGGTTGCTCATGAACTCGCTTGCCATTCCAACTGCATATGCTCCATCTGACCTAATACTATCTTGAGATTCGTGCAGCATCATCATGCAAATATTGTGGTATGGCTGGCAGTGCAAACCAAAGAAAAGAATTTTCCATGCATCTCTGCTTTAACTATTTCAAAAATAACTAATTTAAAGCATCAATTACAAGCATATATTACAAATAAAAGGCATAAGCTTTACATCGTTGCATGGACGACGTCGACTATGTGAGCTGGATGCCTGATGAGATGACTTGGCCGGTGCTTTTACGTTCAATAGTATAAATGCATATCTATTCGTAATTGTAGACAATGAGAAAGGGAGAACATTTGGACCCCCAACACAAGAACATTCTGAGGGAGGGCTGAAGAGGCGAATGGGGGAATGCGATGTCATCATGTGCATTGTGAACCATAAGAAACTTAAATTCTTCACCAGAAAGTGGACTCTAGAGTCAAAAGCTGAAACTGAAAGAAAAGCTCTTGGCATGGGATGTGTGGAAAAGGCTGAAAATATTTTTCAAAAAGCCATTAGCAAGAAGGAATGTTCCCCCAGACAGTTTCCCCATGTGGTCCCATGGTGGCCACTTGGTGGGACTAAGTGGGAAGAATATTCCCAACATTCCCTAGTGGAGAAATGACATTCCTTTAAAACCGTATAAAATGTCAATATGACCCCTACACTATGATCAAAACCTGAGTATAGAAATAAAACCTCAAAAATTCACTCCAGTTTCTGCATGTAGCATCATAATAGAAGCTAGCATAACTTAACATACCTTAAAAGGGAGCACATAGGAAAATGTTTTAGAATGTGCCCAGCAACAGAAACATTGGCAGCAAGCATAAATTCCTCAATCATCTGATTGGCCTCCCTTACTTGATACATCCCTGAAAATGTAGCACAGAACAACTTGATTTTGAAATTCATGTCACATCAATCTTTTATATTCTAAAAGTATCGAGTAAGACAATGTTAGAATAAAAAGATCTCATTGAAGGGAGATTCTCAAAGTGACTCTAAATTCTTGAACCAGATAGAAAATTCCCAGGAAACACACCTACATCCAAAGGATCATGAGTTTCTGTGTCAATTTCAAATTTCACTTCTGGTGACGCTAAGGTGAGGGCTCCACTTTCAATTCGCCTCCGTCGCATAATCTATTACAAGCAAGTTGAAGCAACTATGTTAGCAAGCAGTTTCACAACACAACTTATCGACAATGTTATTAGAAGTTCAATGATATCATAATGCAAATCGTGGACACTTATAAGAAGATTCAAATCACAGAGGAAAAAACTTCTGATTTGGAGTTTTATTCAAGCCCTGAATAACCAACAAGAGAATGCTAATAAGAAAACACAAAGAGGTCATTTAGATACAGAATCAGATTAATTAGGTAGCATAGCATGCCAACTTTACTTTTACAACAGAGAGAGCAGAAGTACAAGACAAATCATCCAGCCGTACTGCATATATGGCAAATGGAGAAATTGCTACTAAAATGAAATCAAATATTAAAGAGGTCGATATGGATGTCGCCTAAATGAACAAAACAGAAAAAGGGCACATCAGCCGTCCACAACCTCAACAAGCTATTTTTTTATCCCAAGTAACCTGTGGGATGTATCACCAGCCAATTTCCTACAGAAAAAACTGTTGGAGAAATGACTTAATATTTCTTGCATGAAATTAACTATCATAATTTCTTTAGAGCAACCATAGTTACAGTGTTCCGGATCACCACATCTCAGAATGCAGCACTCTGGAACAAAAATGAAAGGAGCGTTCTGAAACTCTCTTCATTCATTTTTTTGACTACATTTGGTGAGCAAGGTAAAAATAACAATATTTTGCACAAAGTTTAGCTTATCAGCAGCATTCCACCACACTGCATTCCAGAACAAGAACATAATGAGCATTCTAGAATGCTCTTAAATTTTTAAGCATTCCATTTTTGAACATCACATGGAATGCTCTCTTTTAGTTTCCCTAGATTTGATGAGGCAGGTGTAAACAACGATATTTGTGGCAAATTTCTTAAAATAAATCATGTAGTGGCTAAAAATGAACTTTAGGTTCAACAATCTATTGATTTGTTGCTCTACTGCAATGCTTAGTTGCCCGTTCCGGAACGGAACGATAAAAAAAATAAGAAAAATACGTTTCCTTCACAAAGGATTTAATTCATTAAATAATAAAAATAATTAATTTTTTATGAATTTCGTTCCGACCAGGAACGTTCCGGAACGTACAGAACGTAACGTTCCGACCCATTTTGGTCAGAACAGGCTTCTAAGCTGTGCAATGTCGTACAATTCAGCTTCAATCTAAGTAGCTACCTTATAAGAATAGGAATTAAAAACTGTAACTTTCTCTTTGCTAACTGACACCAAAGACACTTCTTTTGAGAAAATCAAGTTGTCTTTAAAGTTTTGGAAGTTCCTTAAGCCTGCATTTGTTAACATTCCCTCTCCAAACTCCTTAAAAGGATATAAACTGGAAAGTGAGAAACCGCCATCTATGTCATCAGAAAAATTCAAAAAAACATGTTGTAAAAATATCAAAACTTAGGATTGTCATTACTACACGTGACAACACAAAGGTTACCTGTGCCTCTAAGAGAAACTAAAAACTTTACAAAAGCAAAAAAAACAGTCCATTTAATCACCTTTGCCAGTTTGTTCATGTTGCGAAGATCCAGTGTTAGGGGATCTGACAAACGACTGCAACAGAAGAACATAGAGTGAAATCAGTTCAGATTGTAAGAGAGAAACATAGGTATGCACTTAGTGATTCAAAGTGAGCACGTTATTGATGCACAAACAACATGCATCAAATTCTAATCAAGTATAGCAGAACATGTTATGTAAAAGTTGAAGCAAACCCTGAATTTCATTCTTTTGCAATCTGAAAGATTGATTTCCTTACCCTAGAAAGATGAGCCATCTTTCCCTCTCTAACCTCCCATGAATATGGCCCAAGAGGAAGGGGATATCTATTCCCCAATAACCAGCCCGTTGTTGTATAAACTGAATGAGATGCTTGAGCCAATCCACAAACAAATCCAAGACCTTTCACCTTCTTGCCAAAGATGAGAAGAGGAAAAAAGAGATCATGATTCATCAAGTCAAGATAATGGCATTAAAAAAGTAAAATGTAGAACACTCCACAGAAAGGCTCTTTTGATTGATGTCTTTGAAAAGATTCAAGCCCATCACACAAACTCAAGCAATGATGGTAGCTAGTGATTTGGAACGATGAAGACTCCCCAGTGAAAATGATCTCTGCCACTTTGTCAATGGAGAGGCTAGGCAAAAGCATACCCCATACCTAGGATGCCATGCAAGAAACCACACGCTTTTGAAAACTACCCTTGGTCTTGAAGATACGAGGATTGACAAAGCCATGGGGTACTCATGTTTCTATTAACAACAACCTCACCTTTATCCTACTGGAGGAACATTGTAAGGCCTTCCAGGAAGCCAAAAAGCCTAGGAGATGGATCGTCTTCAAGAATGGCAAAACTCTATAGTAGGAAATCACCCTCAGACACACGAGAATAGAGAGTCAAAATCTCCAAGCATGGGAATACCTCCTAGCCACACCCCTTCAAATATGAATAGGGAAATATATTAATCTTCGATAGCAAGATCTACATCACTTTATAGAGGATGGAGACGTGTAGGTTTTTATGGAGAAGATAGGTGAGAGAGCATGGCAGCCGCTTATTTGGGGAGAGGGGAGTTACCAAGTGGCAATGGATTAGGTGTGACATGTATATTCAGAGATTTGTTTTCACTTACAAATGTGTGATCTAATGAGCAGGCAAGGTTCATCATGGTCCAATGTTTCACTAAAACGTGTTTCATTCAATGAAACTTTGTTTCGAAAAGCCCGTTCCAAACGGATTTTAAAATTAGAGCAAAAAACAAACAAAAAAACAAAAAAACCTCCTAATGTGTGTGTGTGTGTGAAAGTTTGGCATATAAAACTTTAATTAGAACTCAGTAGGGAATAGTAGAATTATAAATACCTTGTGCATGTGCATTGTGTGATGTATCTCAATGTCTCATTGAGTCCTTAGTCATTACCAATTGTTTATATTGTCATTGTATAGATCATTGTCTAGACACTTCAACAACACTTGGTTTCCCTTTAACAAACGTTTAGGGATAAGAACAAGCAAAAAAAATGCCCTAAAAACATTTCACCATTTCTTTCTTGACAGAGCTGATTCTTTCCTGCTTCAAACACGTTGCGAAGAGGCTTTTCAAAAAGGTCCATGAAACATAGTCGTGGTCAAACATTTGGGATGTCATATTGTTCTAGAGAGTGATGGCTTCAATGTTGCATGTTGTTTTTCTCATATACATTTCTCGATATGCAACATCTGACAAGTTGATTTACATGATGTAGCACATGACTCCCTACATCCACATGCATTGACCAATGAGGAGCTTATAGAGATGGTCCAGTTATAGCACATGGGGAGCATATATTGCATCTGGGTGAGCTTCATGAATTGCTCATACTTAATGGCTTGGACAAATGGCCCACTTTAGAAGATAAGTGCCATCTTTTTGACACTTTGATCACTCCCATGACTATGCATGCAGTGGAGGCCTGGTGCATTGGACTCACAACACGTGAACGAGCTAGCTTTTCATGTCTCCAAGTCTCTTTGTCGTCATGGATGTACATGGCGAACTCTCTATTCCACACAAAATTATCTTGACCAAGTTTGTTGTGCCCTCCCATTCGAATGGAGGTTATTTTCAAGTTGATCATTTGTGTAGAGTCGTTGAATTTGGAGATACATATGTTGATAGGTGTAGATATCCATACGATTCCATAGTAAGCTCTTGCTTCATCCAAACTGCTACATGAGCCGGGATATCATTTGTCTTAGGACCCTCAAAGGTCATGTCTCAATTGACATCTCCCTATCAAATCTTCCAGAGGGGACCTGTTCTCACATCCAGTAGTTTATCTACAAATCCTGCAATATAAGAGTTTGGCCACGCCCAATAGCAGCAAATTGGATTTCTACCCAAGTCATTTCTTGTAGATAGAAATTGTTGAGGACCCATTCCTACCACAATGCTTAGACTCGAGATTGTCACATGATCAGTGCCTCACTTTGGGATAATCATGAGTTTCTTCATTAAAACAAACCATTTCCAAGGGACTCCCTTAGAAGATAAGATTTGCAAGATGTGTACCATGGGAAAGGTTGAGATGAAGGAGCATTATATTTCCCATTCCTCAATCGTATGTGAGATTATGGGGGGAAATCATTGCTTCTTCCACGACCTAATATCATACGAGGATCAAAGATATCTTTCATTGATGATACGGGACATGACATTTCACCTGATGAGCAAGGCATGTCACACTACCAACACCAGCTAACGGCCATGGCTTGTATTACAAAATTCTTTCAACCACTACCTCAAAATGTCAGACGATGAACTTCTTTGCTGCATAGATCTACGAAACGTTGTTATTGTTATTTAGTAATATCCTTGCATCATCCTTTTACTACTAGCTTTTAGTATATTTTTAGCTCAACTTTTAGTTCAAAGCCAAAACACACTCTCATGAAAAGGAACCACTACTCAAATGTACTCTTGTACTTTTCTACCTTGGGTCTCTCTCTCTCTCTCTCTCTCTCTCTCTCTCTCTCTCTCTCTCTCTCTCTCTCTCTCTCGCTCCCAGGTAGATCGTTGTTGCCCGTACCTCCTGTTAAGCTTACTCGCCCTCTCTCCAGCCATCGATACTCTCAGGTGGATCGGCCATCGCTGGAGAAGCCATCGTTGTTGCTCCCAGGTAGATCGTTGTTGCCCGTACCTCCTGTTAAGCTTACTCGCTCTCTCTCCAGCCATCGATACTCTCAGGTGGATCGCCGGAGGAGATGCCATCACTGCCTAATGACATAATTCGTTGATGCACCTTAATTACTGATACGTTTCTGCTCCCCGATTATGTTGGATGTCAAAGAAGGAAGTTACCCGCTGAAAGTCCATCCTGCTGAGCGAGCTCTCTCTCTCTCTCTCTCTCTCTCTCTCTCTCTCTCTCTCTCTCTCTCTCTCTCTCTCTCTCTCTCTCTCTCTCTCTCTCTCTCTCTCTCTCTCTCTCTCTCTCTCTCTCTCTCTCTTGGAGAACCCATCGCTGGTGGAGTCATGGGTTTGCAGGTGGGCTTCCAGGGAAATAATAACTACTTCCAATCACATCTGAGAGAGCTATAATCAACACATTCCAGAGCAGAAGCTCCTTTGGTCAGAGCGCTGCTAGAGGAGGCAGACCTACATCATTGTTGCCAGAGGAAGCAATACTCACTTCCATCGCTGACAGAGCGCTGACAGAGCAGGCAAAAAGCTACTCATTTCCATCGCTGACAGAGGGTTGAAAGAATGGGCATTGTTTCTGTCATCCATCGCATTTTGGACTAAAATGATTTGTCAATAATCAGAGGCAGAACTCCTGTTTTTTTTTTTTAGGAGGCTCGCTCCTTCTGTCGCACTTCAAAGAAGGAGGCTTGCTCCTTCTGCTTCATCGCACTCCAAAGAAGGTTGCTTTTCTTGGAAGAGCCATCGCAATCTGGGCTAGCCAATTCTCCTCGGGAAGCTCCATGGCTCCCAAGAAAAAAGGGGGTGCCCCTACGCCCCCCCCCCTCTATTCACCTCTTCTCCTCCTCCATCATCTGAGAGGGAGGGGGATGCTATTTCACCTACAGCAATCCCACCGCTAGCTGTACTAGAAGGCATCACTGATGCACCCTCTATTTTCACCAACAATCCACTTGCTATCACATAAACGCATCAGCTGTCCACGGTCGATTACACTCCTTCCAAGCCTATTGAGAGTCTTTATGCCTATGATATTGGTTTCATCCGAAACGAAATCCTCGGCATTAAGAAACAACTACACTTTTTTGAAATGGCGAATGGCAAATTGGCTCTAGATCTCGTGGGTGTCAAAGAACGGGTGGGGCAGCTTGAGCAAGAAAATGTATATCTTAAGCAACGGCTTGTAGAACGTGTACCTTCTTCGGACGAAACTTCCAACAAAATATCTTGCTTGGAAAAACAGGTTGAAGAGACAAAGACATGGGCAGCACTCTTCAACCCGGATGATATGGGCAACAAACTCTCATCACTTGCAAAACAGGTTGAAGAAACGACATCGATCCTCAAACAAGGTAATCACCCCCATATCTCAACCTCTATGATGGATAACAATTTGGAGACAGTTTTGGATGAACAAGCTAGAAGAGCTAAAAAGGCTCTCAATATTAGAGTAAGAGGCATTGCCAACGGCGGTAAACCAATAGACGAAGCTACAGATTTACTCGTTTCCAAGTTATCTCATGTTGTTGATGGTTTTGATACGGCATGGCGTAGTAAATTCGATGACAACGTTCTTTTTATCAAATTTTGCTCTCTTCAACACCGCAATGCAGCCCTTCGGCTTAGAGCAAAACTCAAAGGCACTTTCATTTATATGGATGATGATTTGACAAATACCCAATGGTTAGCAACGAAAAAGATTATTAAGCAAAAGGAAAAGGGCAAAGAGTCATTTTTATCGACGGCAAACCAAGATATTTCGACCTCCTCTCACACTAGGAACTTGGGGCTCCCAGTTAGGAGTTGCCCGAGATCCCCTACCATTTTGAGACTTGGCTTCTGGAATTAAATTGGTTTTTTATCATCATCATCGGCAGGAGATTTTGCTGACTTTATAAGCAAATGTGACATTTTGTTGTTGGCTGAAACCCATGAGTCCTTATATCATCCTCTTCCGCATATACAGGATTACTCTTGGCATTCTGTTTTTCGCCCATTTGTGAGGGGAAAAACCTGTCGTGGATTTGGTGGATTAGCTTGTTTATACAGAGCCACGGCAGTTAAGATGGTTAAGCAAGATCCGTATGCTCGATATATATGGCTACATACTATTGGTTCATTATTGGGATTACCGCAGGACATTTATATGGCTGTATGTTACTTCGCTCCACAGACTTCGGCATTTGCTGAATTTGGTGGGGACCCATTTCAGGCACTCTCAGATGATATTGCTGTTTTTTCTCAGCAGGGCTACATTTTGTTAGCAGGAGATTTCAACGCCCGTACTAGCTCCAGACAGACAGAATTTCATGCAGATACTGACATTCTTCGGCTTCATCCTCTGGATATGGGATTTGATCGAGTATCACAGGATGCACACACTTCAGTTACATCTTTTGGAGAGCAGTTGATTACTCTTGCGGAGACACATTCTCTGGCCATTTTGAATGGCCTCACATAGTGGCCTTCCTCATCAGCGTTCACATGTTATCCTCATGGTGGAGGACATAGTGTAGTTGACTACTTTATTGGATCACCTGCTTTGATCCCTCACATCTCTGATTTCTCCATTACACCTCCTACCATTTCTGATCACTCACTCCTACGCCTCTCACTGGGTCACATAACCCCGTCTTCTAAAGTTCCGCGCTCCTCTTCTACTAACAAGCGTGTTCCCTTTACTCACTTTGGACTCGCCAACTACACCACAACCCTGTCCCAACTACTTACTCACTTCCCTTTCACGGCATCAGTTGAGCAACAAGCCACTTTTCTCTCTAAATCCCTCTTATCTGCAGCGTCCTCATCTTTCCCCACCAAGACGATATCATCTCATAGACGTGTTCACAACCGATGGTATGATGCAGAATGTCGCTCTCTTCACAAACATGTGGCAAATGCCAGATTACACTCCCCTGCAACACTCAAACAACACCAGAAAAAAGTATCGTAAAGCCACCAGAACAAAAAAGATAACATACCTACGATCACTCTGCCAAAGGTTGATCGATTCTTTAGATTCCTCTTCCTCTACCATTGGAGTGAAGCAGGGCTGCCCCTTATCTCCTACTCTCTTTGCACTATATATTGATGACCTCGAGCGGATTATTCAAGAGGAAGGTGGAGAGGGCTATCCCTTAGCAGATATTTTCTCTACTTTACATCACTTCTGTCAGCTTTGGGGATTGACGGTTAATACTAAGAAGACCAAGATTATGGTGTTCAACACCAATAGACAGCATATGAGAGATGTGACCTTCTATTATGATGGGCTGCCGATTGAGATTGTGACCTCTTACACTTATTTGGGAGTACTTTTTTCTGGTCCGCTACTCACATTTCGACCGGCAATCCTCACCAGACTCCGTAAGGGGCACACTTCTCTTGTTCATATGGAGAGATTCTGCTCCACATATTATGTACAGGACCCTGCTACCAGATGCTTACTATTTTCTACCATTGTCTCCCGGGTTGTTTTATACTCTGCTGAGACTTGGTGTCCAGATTTATCACGTGATACTTGGAGGGATCTTACTCGTATCCAGATTCTCATGCTTAGCAGGATGATTAGGGCTAAGCCCTCGGTGCCACATGATATCATATTAGCGGAGTTTGCTTCCCCTCCCCTGGTTATCGGTGCTATGTTTCAGATCATTACCTTTCTTCACAGTAATCAGAGTTAGACACTTCCAGATATATTGTTGCTGCTCTCACTTCATCACGCACCATTGTTGGACAGGGGGCCAAGCATTCTTGGTTTGGCAGTGTCTCAGCCCTTCTTCAGACTTGGGGCTTATCTATACTTGATCTGCCGAGCGGGACTCATGCTTATATCAGACAGCATATTTATCGTAGCTACATACGCACTATATGGTCACAGCCCGATCCTGATAAGGTCAAGATACATTTCTAGGCGCACATCTACTACGGTTGGATACTACGGGTACCCCTGTCCTTCCAGCATATCTTACATAACCATTATCTTTTGGTCTGCGATACCGTATGGGACAGCTCCGAGTCTCTTCTCATCAGCTGGCTATTGAGACGGGTAGATACACGGACACTCCCAGATTGCAGAGGATATGTCAACTTTGTTCTCTTCATGAAATGGAGGACGAGTTCCATTTCATCTTCCTCGAGTATCCAGACTCCATATGTGTAGGTCTTCTATTGAGAGAGATGTATACTCTACGAGCTTCACTTCTACCTACCATAGATATGGATCATAGCCAGGCTCATATTACCCAGTTTTTCCAGAAACGAGACAGAGAGGACATTTCCGTTTTGGATTTTGAAGTCCCCACTCGAAGATCGAAGACACAGAGAGTCTCACATATTTCTGCTCCCAGGATCACTAGATCTTCACGGGCTTCTCGCCAGTCCATAGCACGCTCCACTAACTACTATCACTCATTATTTTCAGCTTACTCGTAGCTAGTCTCCTCCGCAGAGCAGGTGGTTAAGCTCTTGCATTGTACCCTCGCAAGCTGGTGGTCAAGCTTGGATATTTCTTCTTCTTAGAGATAGCAAGATAGATATGCTAGTTTCTTGTCTTCTTCTCTTTTCTAATAGTAAATAAGTCCGTATGCGAACAATGCTCCTCACCTTTTGTACTCTCTTTTGTCTTATGTACCTTTGGGTACCAAAAGACGTTAATAATAATAATTCTAATTCTAATTCTCTCTCTCTCTCTCTCTCTCCTCCAGCGATGGCTGCCTCCTTCTGATCGCTGGCTGTCCTCCATCACTGGCTGCTCTCCTTGCACCCCCTATGGCCCCAAAAAAGAGAGGGAGAGCTAGTTCCCCCCTTGCCTCCAGCTCCTCCCACACAGCCGTAGCAGCAGCTGCTACAGCGCTGCCTACAGTAGCGAGGCCTGCAGCAGCAGCGCTGCCTGCAGCTGCGATACCTGCAGCAGGGACAGCGCCGCCTGCCCAACTGCCTGTTGAGACAGCAGCATCCACCCCACCGCCTCGTCGGCTGTTCTGTCGCCGTCTCCGCCAGCTCTTATTCCATCTCCAGAATCATCCAATCTTTTTGCTACGGCTACTTACACTCCTTCCAAAGCTTTTGAAGATTTACTTGTGTATGAAATGAATGTGCTAACATCAAAAACGTAGACATTGAAGGATGAAATCCAGCTGCTTCGGGAAGAAAATGGACAGGTGAAACGGGATTTTACAACATATAAAGAGTGTGTCCAGAGTAATGGTGAGCCATCGGTTACAGTGATGAAAATCCAGGCATTGGAACAAGAATTGGTCCAGCACAAGGAAACAACGAAAACTTGGACGTCTCTTTTCAAAGATACAGATGTATTTCAGCCACTATTTCTGAAGAAAAAATGAGGGATCAAAAGGCTGTCAATGTGAGAGTAAAGGGCATTGTAGACACACGAGATGCCATTCAAGAGGCGACTAGATTTTTGGAAACCGCCTTAGGGCACAATAAACAAGGGATGAAGAGAGCATGGTGAACCAAAAAGGATAATACCACATTAATCATTCGCTTTAAAAATCTTGAAGAGAGACGGTCAGTTTTGAGACTCACATGTACATTCTTGGATGACAATCTCACATTCATGCAAGTGACAGAAAGGAAAAGGGATTTCGAGGAAGCTAAAGCATCCGGATGACAATTAATCTATAGAGATGGCCAAGTGAAGTATATTGGTGATAAACAATAGGGATTTGGGTCTTTCGGGCATGGGAGCAGCCCGAAGATCCACCCATCTTCATTGCGTTTTGATGTGGAATTGTAATGGGATACATACCTCATCCTCGGTAGGGGATTTTTGACTTCATAGATAGTGGTGATCTTAGATCTCAAAAAAAAATAAAAAAAATACGTTTTTTTACAAAGGAAAAAAAACCATATCTAAAGAAGCTTGAGGAGCATCTTGTGTGAGATAAGATTGAACACACAAAAACAGGATCGTCCACAAGGCACAAGATTGCAAACGTGAATCTAGAGGCTGCTTGCCAAGTGAATCGCCGCTTTCTATGTAGGAAAAGCCCTTCTTTGTTCCTCGAGATGGTAATGATGAGACAGCTGCCGACGATGGCTTCCTGCTTTCTTTCCGCCACAATGAGAAAACAGAGCAATCAGAGCTGCTGGTCTTGGACGCTGGAGCTCATCACCTCCGTGAAGCTTCCTTCCAGAATGCCTTATGACTTCCATGGCACCTTCCTGTCCTCGCAAAATCTAGCAGAGCAGAACTTTTCCTTGTGAATGATTATTCTTCATGTTTGGATGAGCTCTGATGTCGCTGCCCTGTTGCAGCAATTTATTTTCTTCTTCGTTAGAAGTATGACAACTCGCTATCTGTGAAATGCAGAATGCGCAGGCCAGCAGGGTCGTTTATCATTTGTTTTTAACTTACACTAACTCGTTCCGACCCAGTACATTCCAAAATGGACAGAACGGAACGTTCCAACCCATTTTGCTCGGAACGGGCTTCTAAGGTGTGTGGTGATATACTATTATTCAGAGAGATGCATGAGAGTGCAGAGCAAGGTTTACGTTTATTTCCTGGTTTCCAATGGGAGTCAGTTTTCAGAGTAGAGACTAGATCAGCAGGGGGACGTGGTTCTGGTGGCGTGTTTCAATAGAGATGCTATTCAGAGAGTGCTAGAGGTGGTTCATAGAAATAGTCCAGATACATATGGATCAAAGTTAGAGGAGAGCCTACAGGTCTGGATATGGACATCTATATTTCAGTATGTTATTTTCCACCATATATATCATCTTTCTCAAACAGGGTTGGCTCTCCATATATGGACTTTTCTGGAGATATTATCAAGTTTTCTGATAGAGGACATAGTTTATTGGAAGGGAACTTTAATGCCTAGACACATTCTACTGATGAGGACGAGCCTATCACAGATTATGGAGAGTTCTTTTTACAGTTAGGAGAAGCCAACGAGCTTGCCATTTTTAATGGCATTGCCAGGTGGCCTTCTTCCAATGATTTCACTTGTCACCCTCACAGCGGCGGCCACAGCGTGGTAGACTACCTCATGAGATCACCTTCTCTTCTTCCTCACATTACTGCCTTCACCATCACACGTACTACCCTATCTGATCATTCATTTCTCTTTCCATTTAGGAACAAAGCCCACTGTCACTTCTACTTCCCACCCATCTTTCCCTCGTGCCCCAAGATACTGCTTTGAGAACCCATACATTCCCGTTTATCAGGCTTCATTAACCTCCCTTCCTTCTACAACATTTCCCAAACAACTCCAGCATTGAGCACCAACTGACTTCCTCACCAATGCCCTACACACTGCAGCTACCCTTTCTTTTCCATCCCAAAACCCAGAACAAAAACTAACACCTCCAAACGTCCAAATCAACCCTGGTATGATGATGAATGCCACCAACTTCACAATCATCTTAAACATGCATATGCCAACTCACTCCCATCTATACGTGATATAAATCGTACCTATCAAAATAAACTCCATCGTTAAAAGAAGCCCTACGAAGGGAGAAGGCTTATTAACCTTCTCTTTAGATCTTCTTTGGGGGCTTTTTGGCATGAATTCATCCCTCGTGCTCCTTCTCCCACCTTGACTGACTCATATACCTGGGCAGAATTCGCCAAGTCTCTATATACTATTGACACCACTTCTCCCATCATCATCTCACCCCATCCTTCATCCTTCAACCTATTCACCCCCAACATGATATCTGAATCCGTTAAACACCTTAATAGTTGTCGTGCCTGTGATATTGAAGATTTGGGAACAAAACTTCTTATCCATGCGAAAGATATACTCTCTCCTTTCTGGTCTTTTTAATCAAGCTGTGATTCAGGGCTTCACCCGAGTTCTGCCATTCTTGGTTCAGAAGGTATCTTCATTGGATTTTCTAACTTCTATCCTATCCATGGCTCCACAACCTGCAACATGATTCCAGCCCACCTCTTGGTAGAAAATCCTTCCCATCGTCCAGCCTGACTCTCTATGACTTTGACAAAGCTCTCTTAGTTCTTCCCAAGTCTGCAAGACAGAATCAAGAATGTTAAAATTTGAAAAAGGATCAATGTTTTACTAACCTTCTCTGATCTCCTCCCTATCATGTCACGTCACCAACTTTAAGGAGTATCATCCCTTGAGCTCGAGTAGATTTGGCTTTTGACACATCATAATTGTGTCTCGTGCTCCTCATTCACCCAGCACGGGCCTTATCACATGTAGAATCTCTAGATTTCCTCCAAAATAGTCCCTCATGGTGACCTCCAGGATTGCAAGTGAGAACCCTTCTTGGGCCGGTGGCTACCAATCATATCCTTCGGACATGGAATTGTGCATTCGCTTTTTTGTAATGGCTCAAGCCCCTGCTACGCATAGGGTGCAATCTTGTCAATGTATCATCCAGACACTCTGCTAGGAGATAATTCTGACATCGCTCTAGCAACACTAATTCAGCCATCCTGGCTGATTTTTCGCTATAAGTTTTTATATAAAGGGGGGATGTATTTCCTCTCCAACATTTTCCATTCTAGTTGGGATTTGAACTCAACCCATACCTCCCTCCTTTCCATATGTGCACAAGGCAAACCTTCTCTTAGCACTTTTAGCACGTTTTGAAATAGAAATCTAGCTTCTGAAGCGAATTTCCATCAAATCAGCAGATGTATAATTTCAATAGATGGACCAATGCTCATCAATCAAACAGTTGTCATAGCATCTGAATTAAGGCTCCTCTGTTGAGCCATGGGCTTTTGAGCTTGTGGTATATCTAACAATGCTGTACCTCATCAATCTATCTCTTGAGAGGTCATCTACATTAGTAGCTACTAGCAGCGCATAAAAAAAAAGTCTATGAAACTCCCGTTTGTGCCCACTGCTCAGCTTAAGTGGAAATGGTTGATTACAGCTCTGCGTTCATGCTTAGTACCAATGGCCATCAAATGCTCCGAATGATGCATACTTAATGGCACTTTGTTACTCTCCAGACTTCATAAAGAAATTCACAGGTTTGGGGGAGCAAAAGCTTGATAAATGCTTGAAAACCCCCCAAATAATTGAAGTGGAACTTAAAAGCCCGTTCTGCCCCATGGTCCACAAACATAAGAAACTTACAAGCCAGAATGACAGTCAGAATATTGAAATCCAGTAATTATAAAAATTCAGTTCAAATCCCTCCTCGAATGCTTGGCCTTAGTCTTTCAAGTTCTTAGATCTAAAAAGTTCATTCACATATGCATTTCAGTTGAAAAACAGCTAGAAATTTGGGCAACAAAACTTTTTGGCCACATCAACTTTACTCCAGCAATTCAAATGTGTTTTCTCACCACATGTGCTACTGCCAATTATGAATAAGATCATCGAAATGCATCGATAGCTCAGGAACAGGCAAGAAACTGAAAGTGATGAATAACTTCGCAAAGTAACCATGAGACAAGGACAAAGGCTGCGTAGCAGCCCCCATCCTATAAAGCTCTACAAAAGTTCTACCAAAAAGAAACACTAAACTCCTAAGAAAATACTTCAAAGAATGGCCTTGCAAGTGGAACAAATTAATCATAGATGGGCTTTCAACCATTTGTCTAAAGTCCAAATGGTTATCTTAAGCCCTAGGATATGACACTTTTTGGCACCATAATACCAATATAGTGTGAGGTGCCTATTGTCCAATATGAAGCTTCCAAATGACGCAACACAATATTGAACCACGTGAGTCATAATATGATTAATATAACCTTCAGACTTACTACCATAACGATTATGTTTCAATACAATGATGAAAACTTGCCTTACAAAGAACAAAGGCACAGAACACATCAGGGAAGAAGATCCTGGAATCCTCATATGGGACAGTGAAAGCGTCAAATAGGTTCAGGGACCTAAGATTCAAAGCTATAACTTCTATGCTACGAATTGTTGATTTTGCATTTATGTACTTCCTCCAAAAACTTTGTTAAATACAATCACCAGAAAAGCATCTCTGTTCAACAGGCCCTTGCAGCCTTAAAGAGGATAAAAATTTCATGCAAGTACAAAAATATCCGCACAAAAGTACAGGAAAATCAGGCATGACCTGTCGTCCATTCGAGCTTGAGCTTCTACATAGGAGAGCGCAGCACATGATTTTATGATACTTTTGGTAAATTCGACTGACAAGATGTCTGCATCTGGAGACATCTCCTGCAACGAGAGGCATTTACTAAATACAGCTAAACATCAACTATGATCCCCTAAGCAAGTTTCTCATACAAAATTTAAATTACAAGAAATGTATCCAATCAGAACCGAGCTGACAATTTCATCAAAATAGCATCAGGCAAACAAGCATTAAAGCTCCCCAATGTAACAAAAAAATAGTAGCCAATGGCAACAAGTGTGCTCCCACTTGCTAAGCATTACTAAAAATATGATGAAACGCCAAGAATGATACATTGGACTATTTATTTCTTGCCTAAGCATCTATCATGCACCGGCCTTTTTTGCTCTTGAATAGGCCTAGAGGACTCTCTCTCTCTCTCTCTCTCTCTCTCTCTCTCTCTCTCTCTCTCTCTCTCTCTCTCTCTCTCTCTCTAACATTACTCTGGCTGTGATGGCTCTTTATATGAGAGGTTTTCTACGCATATTTGGAGCACCACTGGGGAGAAGCAAAGTTTCTCTCTTTCACCGGTTCTCTTTGGATTATATATTAGTGTCCTGGATCTGGTTGTAGACTCAGTGACATTCTAATTGCCATTCTTCTTTATGCAGATTATGTCTCTCCGACTAAATAGGGGTTACAGCGACAGTTGGATTGGTTAGAGGCCTTTTGTACCCAGTGGGGCCTGGGGGTGAATACTGCGAAGACCAAGGTTATTGGTCTTCAATACTTTTAGGACTTTCATGCAGCATTAGGAAGTTATTTTTGATGAACACCCCCTCGATGTGGTTCATACACTTACTTGGGGATACTTTTCACTAGTCTACATCTTAGTTGCCCGTTCCGGAACGGAACGCGTCCAAAAAAAATAAAAGAAATACGTTTTTTTTAACAAAGAAAAAAGAAACCATATGCTGAGAGTTGATAGACAGAACGGGCAACTAAGTGTTTGGCTTCCATTTAAGATTGCGTTCTGGTTCTATAGTTGATCGAAGTTCTATGCATTATGCTTCTACGGGTTATCTTGGTTGCAAAATTCCTTCCATCATAAAGGCTTCTGTGAGTAGTGGCTTCGTTCAGGCCCACGTCACGTCATCCACGGTTTTGAGATGTCTCAAATATAGCGTGGCTCAGACAGCAATTCTGGCTAGGATATAGAAAACGTGGTTTTTAACAAAGCATTGGAGATTAAGGAACAAAATCAAGATATATAGCGTGGCTCAAACAACGATTCTAGCTCGTATTTTTTAATAGATTGGATGGCGATGATATTGGTAAGAAATCCAGGGAGAATGGATGTCGTGCAAAAAAGAGATCTAGAATCAATGATGCTGATATGTTTGAGCAGGTTAAAGGAACGGTAGTGCTGCATATTAATTTCTCCGTGACGCAAGATCCACCTTTAGGACAGGAATTGTTGAACATAGTGCGAACTGCTTGCCAGCCAATGACAGCTTTTAAGATACTGGTATTGCTTTCTATAAGCCGCATTCAAAGGTTTGAGCAAGCGTCCCTGGAACTTTTGAAGACTGCAGTGTTAACTTCATATCGAGACGCTCACCGTTGCAGGTATGAGGGGGCCTCTCTGATCTCAGCTCATCCCCAAAATGGATGTAGGCACACTTTCCCTGCCCCCTATCTGTGAAATGCAGAATGCGCAGGCCAGCAGGGTCGTTTACGTTCCGACCCATTTTGCTCGGAACGGGCTTCTAAGGTCTACATTCAATATGCGACAGGCAGCTACCACTTGACTTGGAAGGGAGACTCTTCCCTTGTTCATTTAGAGAGGTTTTATTTCAGGAAGTACACTCGGAATGCTCCAAGGAAGTGTAGACTTTTTGATACAATTGTCACTCCCACAACTCTATATGCAATAGAGTCATGGTGTACCGGCCTTCCCTCCTCACACTAGGCCAGTGTCTTGAGATTACATACTACCACGTTAGCTCGTATGATTTGGGCGAAGCCCTCTATTCCACACGAGATTATCCTTAAAGGGTTTTCTACTCCACCTATACAGATAGATGTAGCCTTTCAGCTTATCACATTTATTCAAAGTCTCCAAGCACTTCCACATGCAAAGAGGAGATATACACATAGCACTTGCTTCCTCCCACTATCTTCATGATCAGGGTTACCGGCTGTCATGGTTTTCTTAGGCATCCCACCTCCTCCTTGAGTCATTTGGTATCTCTATCACATAGATTCCTTCGGGTACTCATCAGTATATCAGACGTTCTTTATATAGAGCATACCATGATCATACTTGGCGTCAGCTGCAAATTAAGCCCGACTACTACGCTGATTATTATTGGATCCATTTCTTGGAGCTAGACACAATAGGTTCCCAGTTTGACCATAGTATTTGGACTCGGGCTTATTACATGGTCTCGGATTCACATTGGGCCAGCTCTGTGAATTGGCCATTGAGACTAGGAGGGTCCATGGTATCCCGAGAGAGGAGCGGATATGCCAGTTATGCTCTTTGAGGGGGGTGGAGTCTGAGGAGCATTTTATCTTTAGATGCCCTATATACTATGAAATTAGAGGGAGATACCATTGTCTATTTCATGACATGCCCACCACACTCCGATCGCTCATAGCATATGAGGATTTCCATTGTGTTGCACTTATGATACAAGAGATGTTCTTGTTACGACATAATATATGCCAGACAGCTCTAGACTCATTGTTCTCCGTCTCAAATTACCCCTTTCTTTTCTAGGAAAAGACCATGCCAAGACCTAGAGTCCAATGATGATAAGGTGGACGATGATGCACTTATTCACAGAGACTAGAGACAGCGCACCATTCATAGGCATGTCGCAGCTCGAGCTATCTACCCTATCATGAGGAGACACATTTCTCATCATCCTAGACAATGTCAGCGATGCTGAAAGAGAGATTGCTTAAGGAGGCTAAAGAGGAGCAATCATCATCAACTGAATATACATTGTTGCCCTACATATACCCTCTCCCTGAATCAAATAGAAGATTCAAAAAGGGAGGGAAAAGAATTTGGAGGGAAAATAGTGCACCCTCCCAATAGGAGGACCCCCACTCCAAATCAACGTGACCAAGTCCTAAAAATATGACCAAATAGGGCCCAAGGCCAGTATATGAATAAAAAGGGCCCTTAGGCCTGCTTATGCATAATAACGAATAAAAGAATGGACGCGGCGAATGTAATGAGCCAAGTCCATAACTGGGATCCTACTTCCCAAGATCATCACTAGATCTACAATTTCCCGTCAGGACATCTAGCCAGATGCGACAGAAAAACCCGTAGGTTCGACAAAGATCCTGAAGTGATAGATACAAATCAAATTGGATTTCAGCAAAGCGTAACTAATTAACCTCTCCAATCCGACTCAAGGCATCAGCAACACTGTTCGACGTACCTTTACGATACTTAATGTCGAACAAAGTCTTGAATGAGTTCCGACCATCTAGCCTTACGGCCACGAAGGTCTTAGCATCACATATATACTTAAGGGATTGGTGATCAGTCATCACCGTAAATCTGGCACCATAAAGATAATGCCTCCAAATTTTCAGCGTGTGAATGACTGCAAAAAGCTCCTTCTCATAGGTAGAACACCTCGTCTGAGCAGGATCTAGCTTATCGCTTTCAAATGCAATTGGTCTACCGTCCTAATAAAGGACCGCCCCTACAGCGAAGTTGCTAGCATTCGTAACCACCACAAATGGTCGGTTAAGATCAACAATGTGTAAAATTGGAGCCGTAGAAACACAGTGCTTGAGAGTCTCAAAACTCTCATTCATTTCATCAATCCATGTTACCAATGGACTTTCTCTGCGGCTACATTTTTTCTTCACCCCCTTAAGAACATTCATTAGGGGCAATGCTATTACGGCATAGTCCATAATGAACCTGTGAAAGAATCCTGTGAAGCCCAAAAAGGATTTCACATCACGAATTGTCTGAGGCTACAGCCATTTTTGTACCTTACGAACCTTATCATAATCGATCTCAATACCCTTATCAGATATGATATGGCCCAAGTATTTGAGTTTAGTCTGAAAGAACTCACATTTTGACTCCTTAGCATAGAGCTTTTGCCTTAGGAGACCCGAATACGAAGATGCTCTCTATGCTCCTCAAGGGTTTGACTATAAATTGATATGTCATCCAAATACGCCACCACAAAATTTCCCAAATAGGGACAAAGAATATCGTTCATCATTTGCTGGAAAGTGGCAGGTGCATTCGTGAGTCCAAAGGGTAAAACTAAAAACATCCCCGTTCCTAATCCTTATCTGATGGTATCCTAACCTAAGGTCAATCTTGGAGAAATACTTAGCTCCATTCAGACGATCCATTAAATCATCCATCCTAGGTAAGGGATATTTGTTCTTGATGGTTAAATTATTTAACTTTTTAAAATCGCCACACAAACGTGTGCCTCCATCCTTTTTACTAACCAAAAGGATTGGTGCTCCCCAAGGGGACTTCCTAGGCCGAATGTGGCCCATCCTAAGAAGCTCCTATAACTGCTTAGAAAATTCATCCTCTTCCTTAACGCTAACCCTGTATGGAAAAAGAGATACAGGTTGGCTTTTCAGGAAATATTTCGCTAAATTCTTGCATAAGTTTGTTAAATACCCTGCCTTCAGGTGAATTAACAGATTGTATCTCATGCTATTACATGATGACTATCATTGTAGACAACCACATATTTTTATCATTGCAGACAACCAAGTATTTACTTTGAATAGTTGGTTCATTGAAGCTCTTTTATATAAGCTCTCAAACTAGTTTAAGTTTAGATATGTCATTTTGGCCTTCATACTATGCTTAGTCTAATTCTCGGTTTTTATATTGTTCTATGTCATTTTGGCCTTCATACTATACTGAGTATAATGCTAGCTATTTATACGGCTCTATCGGAGACATTCTTATGCTCCCTAAGTTAGAAACACACTTAAGATATACTCTTTACCCCAAGATATCAATACAAATTTCTTTCTTTCTTTCTCTTAGATCATTAACACACGTTGTCAGGGGTCATAACCTGTCTAGTTGCCTGGTCCCTACCTTTTATATCGATTGACTAGCAGTTAAGCACTATCCAACTCTTGCTTTCATGTTTGATCTATTCTGATTTCTGTTTGGGTTTTCAATCAGGCTTAGGATATTTTGATGAATAAGTAATGAACAGCATGAAAACACACCAGAGTTTAAAGGCTCCAAAGACATACAGTTCAAAGTTGCTGAAATCACATCAAACTATGGGAATAACGAATGGACAAGGTGGAGTAGCTAAAAGACTGTTTGACTAGAAGAAAGGAAAGTTTGAGTCAACATTATTTTTGGTAGTAGCAAAAAATCAGCTTCTGAAAAAAGTTGGATGCTGCTGTAACGAAATGGACCCAACGAAAGGTACTAGGTGCTTTAGGGATCTGAATGAACTTCTGATGCCCACTGTAGCAAAGAATAATAGCATAAGCCCTTATTATATGTCCATAACTCATTCTAATGAAAAACTTATACAGGTGAGGCAAATTAACAATCCCTCCAAATGCAGCAGAATTCGAGGACTTTTTAGATATTACCACACCAATTATCAATAGGATGGCTTCAAGAAGAAATGTACCCATAAAACAGAGAAAGCAAGCCTCTCAACATCTGCTCGCAATGAACAAATATCTGTAACAAAAACAGATGAAACTTTTTAAGAAATTAATTCAAATACAAATATGGAGGATTTGAATAGATCAAAGTCAAAGAACTAAAACGAAATGTTGCGAGTTAAGAAATTACACACTTTTTAGAAAAGTATACAGGAATGCTCTATAGAACCAACTAGCCATCCTGGTACAAAGTAATCTGAATGATATATTTACATCTGATTGTGAGATTACAAAATCAGTCTTTAGTTACTACTTTGCTTACCCTGTAAGATTGGCTTATTCAAGAAATGGGTGGATAACAAAAGATCAAAATATTCGAAAGTATCTGTTTCATTGCTGTGCTATCTAAAACTCTTTATCTGAAAAGCATCGGCATGATGCAGGGGCTGACATAGATGCATTTGAATTGTCCTCTCTTGTGTAGCTCATTGGAATCGAACTCCTGTCCTTAAGGAGAGGAAAGGAGGTCTTCACCAATATGCCACTCATTGATCACCTACTACTGTTTGTTACTCCATTATCCTCTTTTCATCCTTACCAAAATCGTGTGCATCAGAAGCTGGAAATGGTAAAGATGCAAATAGCAAGTCGTGTTTCAGACAGAAACAACACTAATGGAGACTTTTATTACACAGCGTCTACACAACTTAGTTGATACTGAAATAAAATCTAATAGATCTGGTTACAAACCTTCTGTAAGAGGTTTTGGAAGCATATCAATCCGGCGTTCTACAAGATAAACAGATGTACCCCTTTGAGATGCTTCTTCATCCAGAGGAGTGTTTGGGTGAACAAAATTGGTGACATCAGCAATATCTACTCATTTAAGAATCTGATCAAAGAAGATACAACTTTAAAATACCAAAAGACAGCACTGAATCTTTACACTAATATCTGTATGCACAAGTCAAATAAATCATAATGAAACAAATCTATTAAAATGTATTGAACAACAATAACATTCTGATGACCAGAAAAAGGGCGTGAGCCCAAACTCCAATCTACTCATTTGAATCAATAACTTCTTATTGGGGATACGGACTGCAACTTGGAAATTTCCGTTAGGAAGCAATGTGCAGTTAAGTGCATCGTCAATGTCCTTGCATCCTGCACAAGTGATGAACTTCTTGTTTAGAGACAAGAATACAGATATGGGCACAGTCCAATGTTACAACCAAAAAAAGTGGATTCACAGTATCTGAAGGCACAGCAACTACACTTGGATCAAAACTTGACTCACAAGCATCAACAACTTATAAATTGATCTCCTGCTGGATTCAAAGTACTTGTAAAGTCCAAATATTCATCTATCTACTAAACTTGCTCAATGGAGGTTACACTTTCCAAACAGAACTTACAATAGAAAAATGTGGGTCAGCAACTCATATTCCTGCAACTTTCTTTCAAAAACATTCACTTCATTTCCAAAAAAACCCACGCAAACTGGTTAGTGTGAAAAATAGTAAATTGCAACTTGACTATTTTGAGGCCTAAAACCATGAGGTGAGTTCTAATTGCTCATTCAAAATTTCCCACACTTTTGGTACAAATGTCAAGGGAGGTACAAACCATTGTCCCTTATTGGTCTAAAGTGTAAGAGAAATGTAGACCCTTGAAATTAGTCAAGATTGTCACATTAAAATTGATCTTGATCAAGGGAGGAGATTGATTTGCATATTGAGTGTGTGGCCAAGATTCATTTGGGCCAAATCACATTAGGGAAGTCTCACTACTACAAGTATAAGGTGTTTGTACATATTTTATATTGAGTCTTAAAGAGCTTCTTTGCTCTTGAGGTGGCACCCTCTATTTTTTTTATCTCTTCTCTCTCTTCTTGTGACATTGTGCTAAATTGTGGATAGTACGATAACCTATGCATAGCTATAAGTTACGAATCATTTCAGCCTGCTCCTAAATGGTCATGGATCAGATCTAAAGCTTTATTTATGTTTCATTTTAGGGTTATGACATTCATGTTCATTATCTCTACATTTCATGCAATTTTGAAAGTGCTCTTGCCTAACAATGTGTAGATTTGTTTGTGCTATCACTTGGGTCATAGATCAATCAAATAGAATGGTTCGTTATCATTATATTTTGGAGTTAGTTGTCCTACAATTCATTCGATAAAATTAAGCCTGATCACGAAGTGGTCACTCAACGACAGACATGAGCCCATATGTCAAGGACCTCATAGCTGTAAGTTCTGGTGTTCCTAGTTAAAGGAAGACACAAGATAAAGCTTGTCAATTACAAAGTTCACAACCTGAAATGATTAATGACATTCTACCTCGTAGTTAGCAAACAGCTGGTGAATACAACTTGTCCTCCAATTGGGGAAGAATGAGCAACAGAGATGAGCTAAGGATGAATGTAATATAGAGAGTTCAATAATGGCAAACTCGACCATCTACAAGAGAGCAAACTTGGTGTTGAACCAATGACTTAGGTCAAGCAAAAATATAAACCTCACAAAAACCAAGACATTGTAAGCATCAAGTAAGGATTCAAACCACTCAAGAATAAAAGCAGAATAGCATTGATGGATTAACAAAGGGGGATAGAGAATCAACAGAAACAATAATCTTTGCTGGTTGATGCTTGACATCCATTACGAGTCAAAATTGTGTTATAGCTCAAGTCCACAAACATGTCTATCACTCTCTTTTCTTTATATGAATAAAAGAGGCATTAATGATCAGTTTATAAGTCAAACGACCACGGTACAAATAGTGGAAACACTTGTTGAGAGAACAGAATAGCTGAGAGCTCCTTTTTGAGTGCACTATATCAGGCTTCATACGAACAATGCTCAAAGGGACTCATAAACAGTCACTCTTTGATCTTGGTATTAAAAGGTACATAATTCTATAAACTAGTATCAAATTCCCACAATGGAATTCTAGTCAAAAACAGGCAAACAAAGAACATGAGTAGTAGTCAACACGTGCTTCAGAGTGTCAAAGGCTTTCTATGTGTCCACTGTCACTGGTCCACCTGAAAGTGATTTCATTGTGCAACGAAGTGCTAAACGTCGTAACAACAGTGGGAAATTTGGACTAGGCATCCAAAGATGAGCGACGAAACCTAAAAGCATATTGACTCGATATGTTGACCGGCTCTGGATGGAGTGAATTTTGAAGGGCCAAGCTTGCCATACCACTAGGAATTATAAAACTAAAGAACTCACCTATTAAATACACAAAAAGGACAATAAACTGTTTTGCAAACAACCAGTGATCAAACAAAAGCTTCAACGCAAACTCAAGATGAACGAGGAGCTAAGAGAAGGACAACTCTAGACTGGAATGTTAAGCAAAAACATACTTATCAGGCCTAAGAATGTTCTTCATAACAGTTTTTGATTTAGGGGGACAAATAGTTACTCTCAGATGCATCTGGTGGCAGTCTAGAATGCCCGAAATATAGTCCCATCAGAACAAGGGCAGGTACTTCTTTTCTGAGATATGAATCTGATGATCTCGTGACTGCAGATCAATGATGCTCAAAATAATAGCTTACCGATTGGATCAACACTGAATACACGAACATGACGAAGATCTCGACGATATGGATTTCTCAAGTCTTCTGCGGACATAGACCAAGGCAGCGGAGGAAGGCAAGCTAGCACCTGTTCTGAGAATGGTCTTGTGTTTATGTCGTTCTCAATGAGAAGAACCTGTGTAGAATACCATGGTTAGAAAAGCATCAATGCATTCTTGCAGTGACAACGATCTTAAGAAAGAGCAGAACAAAAATACAAGCTTCTAGAATTTTCTGAAAACATAACGTCACTCAAAAATATGTACATTCGAATTCCAAGTGTCACACGACTCTTTTCATTCCTTCAGTGATCTCACACGAGAGCGCATTCAGAAGGTTTAAGCAAGGCGATAATCTCTCCCATCAAAGCCTTGTCAATTGTATTTTTAAGTGATGCAAATTCCTTTCCCCATACAACACAAACCTACTCCAACCTGATTACATGAAATTATCTAATTGTCAAAACTCAAAGATCCTGAGTTCAAATTTGTAGCAGCTGTGAGCTCAAGCTAGATGGCAATTTCATTCTTTTCTTCAACCGATTTCGGAGCAATATGCTCATACGATGTACTTGGAGCCTCTATAATACATGTTAGCATTAATGATTGATCGATTATATATTTATTATCATTTAGGACAATATGAACCAGCCTGTGAGCTAGTACTAGGGGCCCTCATCTATATTTGCTAATAATTAGTAGAAGCCAAGTCAAAATCAAGTCAATAATTAATGTGCTATTTATGAAGCACTGTATTGCTAGTTTTCAGTCTAGGATGCTTTTACCATATATAGACACTTACATTTGGTAATTGCTTTTAGGTTGCTTTAAATTGCATGACACATCATTGCTAATGCCTATAAGTATGGGCATTGGGTAAGCACCGCCTTCCTCCTGATCCTCTTTCTAGCATTCTTCTTCTCCTTAATCTAAGCAAGCTCCTTCAGTGTCTTATCATTGTTGTTGGTTGTATGCGTGAGTTCTATTATGCGATAGTCAACTCCGATCAAGGAATTAGACACGATTCCATCATGGTATCGTTCTAAGACAGGATTTGACATTGATTTGGAGAATAAAAGTTCTATACAGGGTATGTTTGCTGGAGATCGGTAGGACAGCGTTGAAGAAGAACAGAACGTGTTTGCTGGAAAATCAGTCAAGAAATCGTCGATTTTGGTGGAGATAGAGCATTGAGAATGAGGAAGACTGTTTGTTGGAAAATAGAGCTAAGGTAGCTCACTGGTTTGCAAAGATTTTGTAGGAACTTCCACAGGATTGTTTGCTGCTTGTAACCTAGGATTGTTACTAAGCTGTTCGCAAGTTTAACTGGAGTTTGGTCATAGGATCTCACCAGGACTGTTCGCATTTCTACTAGAACCTTGTTCACTGGTCTGAACAGAGATAAAGTGATGAGACTTTCTACAAATTGCTGAGGATCAGATTTCAGAGTTAGCTGGTGCTGTCCACAGGTCACTGAAAAGCAGTACGTTTGTAGACATGTTGCTGAAGAACAGAAGATCGCTACATAAAGGAGTCTACTGCATGTTGTAGCAGTTGCACTGAGGTGAATCATGGTTGATTATAAGTTGTCATCGCTGGAATCTGATTATTTTTGTGTGGAAGAGGGAAAACCTATGGGAATATTGGTGGTACACTGAGCACACATTGGATTGGCATCCTAGCGGTGGACCAGATCTGATCGTTGATGATGGAGGGATCGTTGCTCACCTGCCTACGTTGGTGAATCAGTAGCTATTGGTGTTTGAAAAGTGATTGCGCACCTGCTGACTGGGATCAGATAGTTACTAGAAAACAAATTGCTGCTGAAAAAATCAAATCTCTACCAAAGATCATTGCTGAAAATTACAATTGTGGTATTGTTGCTGAAAATTTTCTTTACAGATCAAGAACACTATTGGTAGATCGTTGCAGATTGCCAATCACTGCTGGAAGTAATTGGTACACATGCAAGGAAGCAGGTACATATGCAGATTGCTAGGAAGCAATTGTTGTGTCTTGTAGTAGCAGAGATCGCTGAGGTTTAGAACCTTGAATCGCGCTCAAGGAAGTCTCAGGAGTCAAGACTAGCATTATGACTAGGAGTTTTGCAATCAGGGTGCAAGGTGGAGAAAGGATCCAACACAGTGTCTAAATCAGATCCGTCGCTACTGTCTGATCGCTACTGATCAAGAATTCTGTTGGAGAGATGGCAAGGGAAGACAATCAGCAATCATGGTGTCGTTGATGCTGCAGAAGCGGCTACCAACCAACCTACTAAAGGAAGGTCAACTTCCGAAGTTTACAGGTTGGACAAGGTTTTGTCGAGGTTGGAATCGACAAAGGTGCAAGGGAGCTGCATGAGAAGCATAAACTATGGGTCTATATAAGTAAATCGATATTCAAGAGGATGCCTCAACGATTCACAATTTCTTATGATGCTGGCAAATGATAGATTCATTGTTACAAGTGACAAGTGTGTGGTTGTCATTCTATGTTGTATAGGTTTGGTTTCTATCCAAGTCATAGTATGGTTATGTGGTAGAAAGTTTCTTGTCTATTTGAACTAATATCACTTGAGATTTATGATGAATCGAAGTGATTGTTTGTTGTGGTTGTCAAGTTATTCCTGGATACCATCCGAGTCAAAGTTGATTGTTCATGTGGTGGTAGCAAGTGAGATCAATTCTTCTGGAAAGATCTGTTTTGAGTTGGAAAAAAATTGCTTCTTCAAGTTCTTTAATCTATCCAAGTTCATGTTCTGTCATGTGGTGAATTCCAATAAGATTTGGAAGCTAAGGTTGTTCATTAGCCTCAAGAGAAACAAGAGAGTTCATTTCTATGAATTAAGTTATTGATCAGTATTAGAAAATCAATATGAAGTCTTCTTAAGTGAAGCAGGTTCTTTCAAGGGCAAGTGACTCTATGTGTGAGATAGAGGCAGGAGATTCCATGGAGAAGATAATGTCAAGTACTTTGTGCGAGAAAGCATTTGAGGAGGAGTACCAATTACTTCGTGTGAGGAAGTATTGTATACGTTATATCTTTCTATGCTCTATTACTTGCATATTTGATCGGGTTCATGGATGACATTCTATTTGTATCATTGTTGAAGAGTGGTTGAAGACAGGAATGCAAACATGAAGTGTACATCCAGGGGGAGTAGTTCAATCAAGTCCATCAAGTCCATCACAGGTGGTAACTTGTGAGAGTACCAGGAGAATTGAAGTGGATTCAATTCAAGGAATCAACACGCGTGGAGCCAACTACTTATGAAGCACAAGTTTCTAACATGGGTGTTGATGCATGAGATTTGCTGTTGACATTTGTAGATCCATTTCCTACTTATGACTATTATGATGCTATGGTAATCAAAGAGGATCACATTTTCTTTATGGCTGTTGGTGCGATCCTTACATACTTGTGGTAGCTTGGAAGATGTTCAAAGAGACCATGGGAGTCAATCTTCAAGCAAAGTTCTCAGGGTTATGGCAAAGGTTAATCATGTCCACATAATTTGATTACGGGGGAGTCAAGTTGTTTGAGCCTAAGGAAGTCAAGGTCTTGGATGGTGATATGTTGCACTCATGGTGGTCACACATATGCACTATAGGGACATGAAGACAAAAGCAACAGACATTGGGAAGTCATATGAAGCAAGTTCATATGAAAAGGATTGACGTACTAAGGAATTCTACATCAACATACAGAGGAAGTTCTACATCGAGTAATGAAGACATTGAGATCAAAGCTGATCGTGGACACTGGATTCTACATCAAAATTGAGGATCTTCATTACATGGCTTGGTGATAATACTGCTTATGAAATACAAGGATGTGGTATGCTAAGAGTACATTTACCTTCAGGGAATGTAGGAGAAATTAAGAATGTTCTCTATGTTTCAAGTTTGAAGAAGAACTTACTTTCAATTTTTGCTATTGCTAAGCAAAACATGAAGGTAGAATTTGATGATCAGAATTGTTTGGTTAAAGATAAAAGCAAGGGTTTTAAGGCTATTGTTGAGGAACTTTGGAAGGTCGTCTTTGTAAGTCTACAGATGGTTCACTAAGTTATGGCACGTGAGGTATGGACACTTGAATTATAATAGTCTGCAGGTTTTGAAAATAAACAATATGGTTATTGGATTACCTGATATTGTCACAACTGGAAAGGTTTGTGAAGGTTGTGCTATGGGCAAGCATCATCGACAAAGTTTTCCTAAGGATGGACCTAGCAGGGCAAAAGAAACCTTGGAGCTTGCTCACACGGATTTATGTCGTCCGATGCAAACTATATCAATGGCAGGAGCATTACTCGAGTAAAACTTTGGGTTTACTTTCTTAAGTATAAAGACAATTTGCTTCTACAGGTACACTGGAGCACAATGGAATGGCCGAGAGAAAGAATGGGTCTATTGTGGAAAGCGCTAGAAGTATGCTAAAGGGAAGAATTTACCTAATCATCTATGGGGAGAAGCGGTAAGTATGGTGGTTTATTTGCTCAATAAAAGTCCTACTAAGGTTGTTCTGAATCGAACACCAAAAGAGGCATTCATAGGTATAAAGCCACGGGTTGATCATTCACGAGTTTTTGGGAGCATTGCTTATGCTCATGCATTCAAAAGCAGTCAAGTGTTCGTATATTGGTTATAAAGAGGAAAAAAGGGCTTCTCATCTTCATAATATTGAATCTAAGAAGGTCGTATTGAGCAGGGATGTATTCTTTGAGGAAGACATGAGGAGACATATTATGGTTTCATGGGTTCAGTTCTGGATACAAGTGATCCTACTTCATTTGAAGATGCTTTTAAGGAGCAGCTTTGGAAAACAGCTATGGATGAGGAGTATGAGGCATTTATGAAAGACCATATGTAGGATCTTGCGAAGTTACCATTAGGCAAGAAACCTATTGGATGAAAGTAGCTTTACACAACCAAGTTTAAATCAGATGGTTTGATTGACAAGTACAAGGCAAGGTCAGTGGCCAAGGGTTATGCATAAGAAGGAATTGACTATGATGAGACTTTCACACTAGTGGCAAAGATGAACACATTGAGGACGGTTTTGGCTTTAGCGGCTCGCTTTGGATGGCACATTCAATAAATAGATGTTCAAGAGCAGCCAAGGGGTTATGAGATAAAGAGCAAGGAGCATATGGTTTGCAGGTTGAAAAAGCTTTATATGGTTCGAAGATCATGAAATTCCCACAGAGATCGAGCAGCCATTCAATAAATGGATGTTCAAGAGCAGCCAAGGGGTTATGAGATAAAGAGCAAGGAGCATATGGTTTGCAGGTTGAAAAAGCTTTATATGGTTCGAAGATCATGAAATTCCCACATAGAGATCAAAGACAGCACATCATTTAGCATCATGCTACCTATTCTACCACCCACGCGCACATCACACGACGACATCGGCAGCATATACCTACAGCAGCAGCCTCTATTACATCCAGCTTTTTCAGCAGTAGCAGGACATGATGATAACATGTTAAACCATTCCATGATTTTGTCACTACTTTTTAGACAGATGTATTCCAAGCACTTGATTCTATATGTATTTTCTTTGGTGTCTTGGAGACGTTTCATACACTCCCATTGATACTATATACTTGACATGTACTTTTCTTGTCTTATACGTATTTTGGCATGGGAAGGCATAAATAAAGCTCTCTCTTTGAGTTTTATTTTGGAGACATATTCATCTCCTACGTAGCCTATCATACTTGAAATGTACTTCTTGCTCTTATATGCTTTTTAGCATTCAAAGACGATAAAGTTCTCTCTCTCTCTCTCTCTCTCTCTCTCTCTCTCTCTCTTCAAAGACCTCATTATTGCTATTCTCCTTTATGCTGATGATGTGGTTTTGCTTTCACGGACGAGAGAGGGTTTGCAGCGACACTTAGATGCTCTTCTTTCTTTCTGCACACGGTGGGGTTTGTCGGTGAATGTGGCCAAGACTAAGGTTATGGTGTTCAACACCTCTAGGTCTTTCATGATGCGGCAGGAACTTCTATGGGATGGTCATCCCCTAGAGGTTGTTGATTCCTATACATATCTAGGAGTACTATTCTCCGGGCCAACGTTCAGCATGAGACACCCTGCTATTTCCCGGGTACGGAAGGGCTATGCCTCACTGGTAGATTTGGAGAGACTATGTTTCAGCTCACACATCAGAGATGCGACTAGTAAGTGTCAGCTCTTTGACACTATGGTTGTGCCCTCAGCTATGTATGCTTCCGAGACATGGAGTACTGGTCTCACAGCTACTGATTGGACATATATCTCCCAGCTCCAGATTCGTTTGCTCTCCCGGATGATACGGGCTAAGCCCTCAGTACCACACCAAATTATCTTGGCGGAGTTCGTGGTCCCCCCCATTCAGATTGAGGCCTTATTCCATATTGTACATTCATACAGAGGTTAGAGGATCTTCAGAACGGGGGTACACATTATGTAGTTGCAACTTTATCTTCATCCCGGCGCCTATACTCAGAGGGACACCTTTTCTCATGGTACTCCCAGGCTTGGCGTCTCCTCTCCACATTGGGTATCCAGATCAATGATCTACCTGCGGGCACCCACCAGTACATCAGAGGCCTCCTTTACAGATCATATCTTCATATCACTTCGCAGGGTCCATTGGGGACCAAGAGTGAGTTTTATTGTACACACTTTCTATCTCTTAATCCGGCTGGCTGCCCCATAGTATCTGGTTACTTGCTGAGGAGTATATCACATAGTCTGCGGATAGCGATGGGTCAGTTTCGGGTTTCTTCACATCAGCTGGCTATTGAGACTGGCAGATACAGTGGCACCCCACGAGAGGACCGGCTTTGTAGCATGTGTGTTATGCATGAGACTGAGGACGAGTCACATTTCCTCTTCAGATGTCCAGCCTACTATGAGATACGGGGGCGGTACTACTGCTTGTTCAGAGAGCACCCAGTTACACTTTCTACCTTGATATCTTACGAGGACCCTAGATGTGTCGCACTGATGATCCGAGAGATGTCAGACCTGTGGAGGAGACTAGATGGTAGACATTCCCTGACACAGCTGAGCTTGATGAGTGCATATCCCGTCGGAGACAGAGATCCAAGGTACCCATAGGCAGCGACTCAGATGGAGAGGCCGAGGTTCTTGACTCCTTCGTACACCGGCATCAGAGACCATGTCGACGGCCAGAGAGACAGTCAGTTATTAGATCACAGCCCAGAGCGCCACGGCAGCAGAGACGACACTGACGGCCTATCCGGCGACAGAGGTCCAAGGCACATCTAATTACACCTTCACAGCATACCATCCACCATTTCTTTCATGCTGATGGGCATCGTGATATATGGTTCCAGGCTATTGGATCCTGACTGGGCCAGCTGTCTTTATGCATTGTATTTGCAGTTATTTAGTTTTATAGATGATTGAGCTTTAAGCTCCTATGTGCACACTTGACATGTACCTTTTCTTAGTCCTATGTACCTTAGGGTATTCAAGGACATTAATAAAATCTTTCTTTCTTTCTTTCTTTCTCTCTCTAAAGTCTCTCTCACTCCCTCTCAGATCACGTTGGTGGCCTGAATCTGAGCTGTCCCTGGTCCGCTGACCTGTCCACTGCCCGTTCACTGATCCGTTGTCCTGATGGCCCGTTGATTTGACCTCGTTCCAGCGTCATGGTTCCTCCTCACGCCCCTTCTGCTCGCAGATCCTCAAGATCCCCTACCCTCGCTGCCATCTCCTCACCCACCCCCCTCGCTGACCCCTCACCATCTCCCCCCCACGCTGACCCCTCACCATCTCCCACCCTCGCTGCCACCTCCTCACCCACCCCCCTCGCTGACCCCTCACCCCCTCTCGCTGCCACTCGCTGCCACCTCACCTCACCCCCTCGTTGGTCCTCTCCCCCCCCCTTGCTGATCCTCCCCCCCCCCTTGGCTGATCCCTCAGCCCCTCTCGCTGCCACTCCAGCCCCCCCCCCCTCGCTGCCACCTCACCTCACCCCCTCGCTGCCGCTCCCACCCCCCTCGCTGATGGCTCACCACCTTCCCCCTCGCTGCTGTCCACTGATATGGCAGCGCACCGATGCAAAGACCAGAGACATCGCATTATTCAAGGTCCTGCTGTCATAGAGCTACCAGACACACTCACAAACGACTTCCTCACCGATGTCGTCAGTATACATCTCCAGTTATACCCATTACATCTTTCTTCAGTTGTAGCAGGATTTGACAACAGCATGCTATACCATTACCATCGCTATTACAGTGTTTTAGTAATCAGACATTTGTTTTTAGTTTCATTTTGTGCTACTAGCAGTCATACTGCGTATATTTTCTCTTTACTGTTATTGGAGACATTTTATACACTCCCATCTGCACCACATACTTGACACGTACTACTTGTCTTATATGCCTTTGGGCATGGAAAAGACATTAATAAAGCTTCTTCTCTCTCTCTCTCACACACACAGATATCTCTCTCTCTCAAACACACATAGATAATGACTTGCCTCAGATTCAGTTGCACGGTCACCAATCTCACCAATGCTCCTTACATAATGACCAGACGGGTACCTAGATGTTTGCTCCCAAGAATCAACAGCTACAATGATGCGTTTATCCAGAAGATTGCTAAGCTGGCGCGTTTGGATACGAATCTTGGGAATCCTACGATCGGCAGCAACGAACAATGCATGCACAGTACCTCCTCCACCTGCTGGCAAGGGCATTGGCTCCAGAGATCCACAGTACCTAGTACAAAGGTGCACATGGTTTAACAAAAAAATGTGGATAAGCTGTACAACTATGATACTTCAGAAAATCTAGTAGGCCAACTATAAGTTTTAAGTCAGGAAAAGCTAGCTATAAAATGGGAAAAATTGTTGTATGAAGGTTCAAATCAATGAAGTATGGTAGGCCTATGTCCTATCTACTTACGGGCGCCAATTGCGTTTGATTATTCCAATTACACGGCCAGTCGGTCTAGCAATCCCAATGCTGATAGACTTCTCTGACATCCCTTCTAAGGCTTGATTCTTTGGAGCATCGTCTGCGCTAGCAGGGACTAATCCGACCACCTCTTCCTCCTCTTCATCATCTGAAAAACCAAAAAAGAACTTATTAAAATAGTATCACAATACAGTGTTGAGACAATATTGCAGACAGCAAAGACAAAAATTGAAATTTTTCTTTCGTTATACCATCTTCCACAATCTTCCCGCTTCCATCCTGCCAGCACTCCTGAGGTAAAAGTTCAACTGCTACCACATCTCCATCAAAGGCTCGATTCATGTCTGTCTTCCCTTTTATTACGATCTCATCGCCAACACTCTCACTCCCGACATAGGCCTCAAATGGGTTATACCGATTAACTCGAAACTTACCCTGGTGGTATATTTTTTGACGTAATCCTGATGTTATCTCTGACATGGCCTTGTGCTGCAACAATAGAGAATATAAATTAAGCAAACTATAAGTAAATGCAAGAACTTTTCTAGTGAACTGAAAATAGTGTGCTTAAAGCAATACCTGACAAAGGAAAAGCAAAACCAACAAGATTACATAACTCTATAGATCCTGGATTCCTGGCTTTTTGCAGCACATTTTAGCTATACCTCTGCGTAGACAACTTTCCTTTTAGAGGGTCTCAAGTCCTCCACATCATGTTTAAAAACGTTTTCAACTTGACTCCGAGCAACTAAGTCCAACAACTCTGGCTTCCCCAAGGCTTGTACATATGCTTGCACTGACTTGCACCCAGTAACGATATAGTCATGTCTTTTTCTAGAAAAAGAACTATAAAAAGATATCATCCACAGTTTCTGCATTTAAAGGGCTAGTAATAGTTACATACCAGTTTCAGCAATTATTCCTTCCTCACGGGCCTTCTTCCTATTTTCAGCATCATTGGTCAGTAGCAATATCTTGGTGCTTCCACCCAGATGCCTTTGATACCATTGACTTGCCACCCGTATAGCTGGCATTAAAATTCAAAGATAAGTTCTTTCAATTGAAAGAAAAAGAGACCAACTAGTGAGACACAGCGTTCTAGTCCAACCAAACATGCATCGTATGCATACAGACTCTAGTAGGTACGCTGGGCTGGTGCATATGCGTATGGCAGAAGAGTGTATGATAAAGAAGGGTTTCCCAAGTAAGCCCATTGGCTGTTCATGACAACTTGATCCAGTAGCCCCTTACTGAACAATAGCTTGCTGCTGAAGTTCAAACTCCTGACCAAAGGACTTTCAGAAATTTGTCAGGCCACACCACTTAATCTAGGGAATGTCTTTGTCAGTGTGTATTGATCAGCAATATAAACCGTTTCTGAACTCAGATGTTTGAAGATCTGGACTCTGAACTACCATCATAGTTAACTGAACTCTGAAGTATAAACAGGTTCAATGTTACTTAATGTGTCCTACCTTCTGCAAGTTATGGTGTGTTGCATATTGTACAATGTGCATACCAAATGTAATTTTTTGTAAACCATATTACTTTGAGGCATAAGGGTACACAAAACTTTGGCATCCTTCAAATACTCGCAAGGGCATACAAAAGTACGGTAGCAACGGGGCAAAAAACATTTGAAAAAGCAGCCAGCAATGAAGGAGCAATCAAAGGACCTTGTTGCCACAATGGTAGTGAAGAAAACTGCTCAAATGGCAGTTAATGAATTCTGGCAGTAGACTGTAGGAGAAAAAAGAGAGGTGTCATTGATCCGAGCTCCAGCAAAGCTGCTTCTTAATGTTTGAGCTAGTCAATCAATAAGGGGAGAACAATAGTGGGCTTGCACCTGTTTTCAAAGGAGAAGAACCACATAGGCTTCAGTAGAGCTACTATTGTCGAGGGGGGATCCCATCAAAAGGAGCTTCCTCTTGATAAATGGACTAAGCTCATTAACTAGAGAAAGAAAGCTTGCAAACCCAGCAGAGTAATTTACTGTGTTGGACCAAAAAACCAGCTATGACAAACGCTTCTACTTTCCCAGGGAAGAATACACTACCTACCTACTTTGTGCGATAAAATTGTGACTTCAGTTATTATATGGTGATTTGGATCACGTTCTGCTGGTAGCTTTTTTGTTAAATGATGGACCATGATGAAAATCATGCCAATATTCCCACCAGTACAGTGGTGCCACTCCAGTCTCTGGCTGCCAATCCTTCCCCTCTATAAAATCTTATTTTATACACAGGGCCTCCTTCTGAACTGCCCATGCAAGCTTGCATGAAAAGTGTGTAATAGTCTTAGTTGGCCTGTATTGAAGTAACGGTGTGTTAATAGAGTTAAAAATGTTGCACATGAGCCTATGTGCAAAAAGGAAGAGAAGAATGCCTGGTGACACAAATGGTAGTACAATAATATGCATGAAGAAACATGCACGTCAAAAGTTGAGGCTCAAAGAATAAGATCTGTGTGTGGTTTGTAAAGAGACGAAAATCTAAATTTTGGTTGGTCAAATCAAAGTTTGGATTGATCAAGATGAATCTTTGAAAGATTCAGAGGTGTTGCCTGAAATTGAGGGTCATGTTTGATGTTGATCATGTTGTGCTTGAGGACAAGTCTGAAGATACGATTCAGCCTTACATGTGATCCTTCAGATGATTCAATGGTAGCTACAAGTGAGATGGTTTGTAGTTACAAGTGGTTATAATTTGGTTCCCCCAACTTGGCTACACTCGTCTTCTATTAGTGCAGTGTGCTTATGGTGAAGGCTATATTGGACCTGGTGTTTGTTAGGGACACTTATTCAAAAGAGAAGTATGATTGTCAAGTATGGAATGCGATCTACCACGGCATGCCTGAGCCAGGATAATGAGGTGTGTTTCATCAAATATTGAAGAGACTATGAGTAGAAGGGCAAGGAGGACACCCTCATCTTCCATGTGCATCATCATCAACAAGGCTTTGGATATGTTGTGGATAGGAGTCATGAGCTACAGTACTTAGAGTCGAGCAAACTAGTCATCAAGGGGATTGGAAAAAGTAATGATTATTTCTTTATGCCAGTGATGATGAGTCTATTTGTTGTACCTTCATCATGCTGCATCATGAATAAATGTATGCAATGGCCCAAACACACCAATTTTGATATAACCTAAGTACCCAAAGTGACAAGTTGAGGAAACCTAAACTAGAGGTGCTAGAGTAATCCTAGGACTCAATCTGCTAGTATTGTCTATATCCACCTTAAGTCAAAAAAAACAAATGGAAATTAATTTCTATTAATATAAACTCGGCATCCAAATTTTCAACCTTGCTGGAATGCTCCAAGGGAGCCACAACCCTGACTTTGCTTGTCAAGCTACTAAAAGATGACAAGGTTATCATGGAGGGTGAAATCTAACTTGACGTGTATGGAGCACTTTATGCGATGTGTTCAAAAGTTCAACTAGTAGATTCTAGTGTCGCCCTTCAATCTCCTCCTAAAGTATTGCCTAGATCTGGAATCTAATCATTTTTTTTCTTCAGAATTTGCCAAGATCTTTAGATTCAAAAATTACTTGTTAGTGTACTATTATTCCCTCCAAGATATGCGACATGTACATAGCTTTTAGCCCTTGAACGTGTCTCGCACAGAAAAGGTATTTAGGAGCTCTTGAATAGGAGTTCCACAAAACAACACCAACGCAAGGTAAAAGGAGTGTTGATAGCTAGACTTTGTCACACTAAACATACAAAGAAGATGACCTCAATAGTAAACATTCAAAGCATAGCAATACGAGGCAAAAGAAAGTAACACTAGGTGACTAAGCAACGACACTATTTCATAGGTCTGCCCAACTTAAAATAAATGGAATTATCAAGTGATATTTGAGGGCAGACATATGTATAAAGTCATGATGGTAGTTGAGAGCGGTATTGTGCATTGACGTGAACATGTGTGGCATGTAGAGGTGGGCAGTGTTGTACCCGAAAGATGTTTGTTGATGTGTGTTACACGAGACTGCTAGTCTCATAAGTTGTCCTCATCCTCATCGCAATGTGCCTAAGAGGAGTACATGCCTCATATTCTGACCCTCATTCCGCATCTACATCAATCTGAGCAACATGTCGATACATATGATGCAATATGGGATTGGATCTGAATGCTAACCATGGATATCTACCTCTACCAACATGTATATGTGGCATGACTCTCCACAAATAGATAATTGACCTAGAATAGCTTTTACCTATATGGGAGGCAAAACAAAGTTGACTAGAAATTTGGTGCGGAGCTGAGAGCTTACCACATATATCACCTGCAATGTTGTATGCACCGGTTTGAATCGGCCGGTTCGAACCGGTTTGGTGAGGTTCGAATCGGCCGATTCGAACAATTCTTCATTTTTGGGGTCAATTTGAAAAAAAAATTACACAGTAACCGATTCGAACAGGTTTCCAATTCGAATCAGACCGATTCGAACTGCAATTCTTTGTTCGAATCGCCGATTCGTGAAACATTGATTCACTTGTGATAGCATAGAAAGCTGGAGATGTGAAAGCTCCCTAGGTCTAATATTGATCCCATTACATCATGCCTTTATTGCATACATAACCATACAATTAATCATAGCACATACATAATAATGGGTCACGAGTTATTAAGGAGTCTTTTACAAGCCACTTAACAACCTTTTTGTAATAACATGACTCGTAGATATTGCAAAATTCAAATTTTAAGTCAGATTGAGAATGATCACAGGGCTGGCGGACAAGAAAACTACCATCCAAAAAATCAGGGAAACGCAACAGACAATTTAACTACCTAGTGTTGGAAGAAGGAGAGTATGCTTGATAGAGAAAAAATTGCATTCGATAGATGCACTATTGGAATTTGTGGAATAATCCTTCTCCTAATGAATGATTGTGCCTATCAAATTCAAACAAAACTATCGCAACTATTGCCACGTTCGACGCTAATTGATTCCAACTTTGCAATCATCAGAATCTGTTAGATTGATTTCATAGACAAACATAACAGAATAAACATTGTTGTATCAAATATTATAGTATCGAAGTATTCGATAGTTCAGACAAAACTATAAGAGAACGTAATAAGATTACAATAGAACAGAGAAGCATTCGATCATTCTGACATAATACTAAACGCAATACAACTTAATCAATTTAGTAAGTAGCATGTACAAATCAGATGAATCGTGAGCACAAAACAATAGCGGATGCAACCGCGTACTCGAAACTATCTCTCTGTCTGATGCACTTCCGCTAATAAGCAGTAAGTGTTTCTAGCATTGCGCTATATTAATCTCTATATTTAATCAATGTATAAAAGAGGAACTTGAAGCAACCACTCAAACATGACAAAGTGGTAGGCAAAGTGTGTGAGTGTTGGCTTATTCAAACCTAGCAGGCTCTATGTCTTGAACATGGCAAAGGCCCTATTTTTTCTTGGTCAAAAATGTGACCAAGAAGATGGCATTGGATGTGATGGTGGAAACCCATGAGAGGCATCCTATGTCATGCATCAAAACATCGATGCAGTGTGTTGCACAAGGTCCACACAAAGGCAAGATAATCTCTCTCTAAAAGCTCATTCATGGCCACACAATTGTTGGCATTGTTAGGAATGTAGGTGGGTGCACTACAAATAGATTAGGATCTATTTAGTACTTAGTTCATTTTTGGTTCTTACCATATATAGGTAGTATTATTAGTAAATATTTGCTATTTACTTTAGGCTCATTAGCTTTTATCAATCATTAGAATAACTATATAAGAAGGCTGGCGCCACACCACAACTATTCCATTCAATTCTATTAGCTAGAGCAATTGCTATGATCTGAATTCTCTCTATGCTTGGTTTTGTGTGAGTGCTAGTAGGACTAGTATCTCCATCTAGAAATTGTATCACACATTCTGACATGGTATCAGAGCAGGCTCTTTGGTGAGAGAGAGAGTTTGTATTTGCAGGTGTGCAATCAGATTGGAGGAGCTGAAGCTGCTTGTGGAGTCAACATTGTTAGGAAAACAACGGGAATCTTCTAGGAGAAGATTGACGGAAAGTTATTGGCTGTTGACAGACCTGAATCAGAATTTTTCTGGTTGTTTGCTAGTTTTCTGGTGCAGGTCACATCTGGAGCAGGCTTTACCTGAGGACGGCGGATTTCAGGTACTTCTGAGGGCAGCAGTACCTGGTGCAGATACTTCTGAGGGCGGCAGTAGCTAGGAAAGGTACTTCTGAGGGCGGAAGGCACTTTTGAGGGCAGCAGGACCTGGTGCAGGCCCGGACAGGCAGCATCTGAGGTAGGCAGACCTGGTGCAGGTTCAGACAGGCAGTACCAGGACGGGTGATATCCAGGGAAGGCTGTTTCTGGACAGACCTAATTGTTAAACTAAAATCAGGTTGTTGGGAGTTGTTGTATATTAGTACAATGGCAGGATTGAACGATGTTGTGTTGCCGGAGTCTAGCAAGCTAGATGGAACGAACTACAGCATATGGAAGTTCAAGATGCAAAATATTCTCCAAGATAGAGAATATTGGGAGATCGTCACAGGTGTCGAGATAGCTCCTACCACTGACAAAGAGTTGCGGGAGTATCAGAGACGTAGAAGAAAAGCTCATCATATCATCAACTTGTCAGTTAAAGATATGATTATACCTCATATCAGAGATGCTGCTGGACCCAAGGAGGCTTGGGATATACTGAAGAACTGTATGAGACGGTAAATCAGTCACGGATCTTGTTCTAGACTAATAAGCTTCACACGTTGAAGATGGGTACAGGTGAATCAGTAGGACTACTTTACTCGAGTGAAAGATCTGAGAGGCCAACTTATTGCAGTTGGAGAAAGTGTTCAAGATTCAGTATTGGTATCCATTGTACTTAATAGTCTACCCTTGGCCTATCAGAACTTTGTAATGATGCTATCGTTAAGAGAAACGAGGCCTTCTTTCGATGAGCTAAATGCCATCTTACTACAGGAAGAAATGAGACGACAAAATATTGTCAACAGGGACGATTTCAAAGAACAGGCATTCCTGGCAAAGAAGCAAGAGCAAAGTTCCAAGAAGGGTGGCAAAGGGAAGAAGAAGAAGAAAAAGTAGCAAGATATGGAGGAGAATCAATCAAATCGGTCAGAAGATGGAAAGAAAGTGGTTCGAAAAGGAAACTGCTTTATTTGCGAAAAATCAGGACATTATGCAAAGGAGTGCTGGCACAACATATTCAAGAAAAAGCAGGACGGGAATTTTGCTGAAGAAGAAGAAACATCTAATGCAAAATTGAGTGCTTTGGATCTTGAAGACTATGAGTTGTTTTCAGGATTGACATCTTCTGGTGGTGGCTTCTCGAAGGAAGATGACTAATGGTTTATTGATTCAGGAGCTTCGAAGCACATGACACCTAGGCGAGACTGGCTATCTAATTTTCAAAAATTAGATGGTGGGTCAAATGTGAAGTTAGGGGACAACTACACATATGATATAAAGGGAGTTGGAAAAGTACAAGTACAATTACCTTCAGGGAAGATTGGTAACATAAAGGATGTGCTTTATGTACCAGGAATCAAGAAAAACTTACTCTCAGTATCAGCTATTGCAAAGCAACACATGGTGGTGGGGTTTGATGAACAGCGGTGTCTCATCAAGAGGAAATATAATGTAGTAGCTGAGGGCATACTTGCAAGGTGGTTGTATAAACTTCAAGCTTAGGTGGTGGATCATCATGCAAGTGTTGCGGATACTAGATCATTGAGTAAGTTATGGCACGAAAGGTTTGGACATCTGAATTACAAAAGTCTACAAGTCTTGAGGAAATTTAACATGGTTACAGTTTTACCTCAAGTCGTTTCTGATCACAAGGTTTGTGAAGGCTGTCTTAGGCAAGCATCATATGAAGAAATTTTTGCCTACTACATTCAGGGCGAAAATTGTTCTAGAACTTGTACATACATATTTGTGTGGTCCTATGAGGACTCAATCTTATGGGGGAGCAAGTTACTTTATGGTGTTTGTGGATGACTATTCTAGGAAGACATGGATCTATCTTCTGAAGAATAAGGGTGAAGCTTTCAAGTATTTCACATGGTTTAAGACACAGGTGGAGAAAGAAACAGATAGACAAATTAAGATACTGCGCTCGGACAAAGGGGGAGAGTATCTTTCTACGGAATTTCAGGTGTTTTGCAAGGATCATGGTATAAAGAGACAATTTGCAAATACGGACACGCCTCAACAAAATGGAGTTGCGGAAAGAAAGAACCGGTCTATAGTAGAAACTGTGAGGAGTATGCTCAAGAGTACAAATCTTGTTTTGCGGTGAAGCAGTTAAGACGGTGGTTTATCTTTTGAATCGAAGTCCTACAAAGGTTGTAGAGAATCGAACTCCAGAGGAAGCTTACACGGGTTGGAAGCCAGATGTAAGTCATTTGAGAGTGTTTGGGAGTATTGCTTATTCTTACATACCTAAGGATTCAAGGAGCAAATTGGATTCTAAGGCGACCAAGTGTTTATTTCTTGGTTATGATAATCAAGAGAAGGGATACAGGTTACATGATTTGGAGGGTAAGAAAATAATCATAAATAGGGATGTAGACTTTGATGAGGAATCAACTCATAAAGATATAGAGATATACTTTGATAACGATCAAGATGGAGAAATCCCTATATTATGTGATGAGTTATTACAAGAACCTGAATCGACACATGTATCGTCTATGCAATTCAAAAACCTAGAGTGACTTTGGTTGATATAGGAAAGAGGAAGGAGAGATCAAGTATATGGGATACTTATTCACCTCCTACTTCACCAGGCAGGAAGCATCCTACATCAGAAGCTAGAAGATTGCCTAGACGGTACTATGAAACTATCAAGAATAGTGTTATTATGGAACAGGGAGAGTCCAGTACGCATGGAACTAGGAGATCAACTAGACTTGAAAAGCAACATGAAGATCAAGATCGACAGGAGGATCATCATGAAGATGGGGATGTACATTTTGCATATATGGCCACAGTACTAGAAACCAAGGATCCATCTACTTTCAGAGAGGCTGAAAAAGAGGATATTTGGAGGAAAGCTATGGATGAGGAGTACAACTATGTTGTGAGTATGGTTAGTCAAAGCCTAAGCAGATTCATTAAAAAGCTGCTAAGCGAATACTCAAACATATCCAGGGCACTTTGAGATTTGGTATTCTCTATGGTAGACAGGATGATTTGAAGTTAAGGGATATGTGGATGCTGATTGGGCTGGAGATGCGGAAGACCGAAGATCTACTACAGGTTATGTTTTCAATCTTGGTTCTGGTGCTATCTCTTGGAGTTCAAAGAAGCAGCATACTATTGCTTTATCATCTACAGAGGCAGAATATCGAGCTACTACAAGTGCAACATGTGAAGCAATATGGTTGCGAAGGATTCTACATGATCTACATATGGTACAAGATTCACCTATTTAGTACTTAGAAGTTCATTTTTGGTTATTACCGTATATAGGTAGTATTATTAGTAAATAGCTTTTGTTATTTTCTATTTCCTTTAGACTCATTAGCTTTTATCAATCATTAGAGAAACTATATAAGAAGGCTGGCGCCCCACCACAACTATTCCATTCAATTCTATTATGCTAGAGCAATTGCTCAATTCTCCTATGATCTGAATTCTCTATATGCTTGGTTTTATGTGAGTGCTAGTAGGACTAGTATCTCCATCTAGAACTTGTATCACAAATTCTGACAGGCATTGTCGATGACCACTTGCACTACATGCTATGCCCCCACCTAAATGACTATTGCATGTATGTGCTCTCCCAACTCAAAACGCCAACTTGAGAAGTACAGTGCCCAATAAAATCAAGACGTTAATAATAGGCCTACGCCTGATATCGGTCCACCCATCCAATACAATATATCTATTTGTGAAATTAAAATATATCCAATTCAGACATGCAGGTCGGGGCCGGACGCGGGCAATCTGCGTCCGCGTCCGCGTCCGGCGTCCGGACCCGGCCCATAGATCCAATTTCACAAATTTATATAGAGAAGTCAATGATGTCATAAGGTAAACCTTAGAAACAATATACGAGCAACTCAAAAAGTCAAAGGATCTAAGTCAAAACAATAATAAAAAAATTCAATAAACAAAAAACCTTAGCCAAATAGCATTGCTTACGTCTCATCAGTACCCAAGCATAAGTTGCTAACTAGGTTTCGAAAGAATTCGGATGTTTAGATCAACCACATGTGGCCCAAGCATGTCATATGGGGCTAAGCTCTCCCGTGATGCATGCATGCTCCTCTCTCAAATGGCGAGTACACAGAGCCTTGGCTGTGGGGGATCTCCTAGTGGCATCACAAGTTGCAATCTCCCTCATCATGTCATGGAAGATGCTGGTGTCGATCAAGACAAATGCAAGATAGCCACTTTAAAAGAACTAGCATGTAAGTCTAGTGGCTGCCTCACGGTGCGTCCGCTACCACCATGTCAGCATTGTGCTTTCTTGATGTTTGCCCACCCTATCCTCTAGGGCGTGACTGTGATCCATCCCGTGGTCTCTCTCCAACACCTCTCATAACTGCCCCAGGAGCTGTCACCTCTACTAAACTTGGCCCACTACACTCAGTAGGCCCTCCCCCAATTGACTCCCCTGATGGAAATGCCTCTCCCATAGATGATGACCCTGCTGGTGCTGATGGAGGCCGTGATGGGCCTACCTCTGCCAATGAAGTCTGTGGTGGCCCTGCTGCTGATGATGAACTAGGTCATGATGGCCCTGTGGCTGAAGGTGAAACAAGAAGTGATGGACCAACCCTAGTGCTAGAAGGTGCACCACTGCTGCCAACCCCTGATCCTGTGCCAATAGAACTGTAGCCTGAGCCCATGAGTTGGCCCAGTCACAGCTAATCCTCCATACGTGCTCAGTAGGGGCTCTCGCTCAAGTGCCTATAGAAACTCTAAAACCCTAAAAAAGGGTCAAAAGCTCAAGACAAACAAAAAAGCTAACACACCTTCGAAAGCCATCAAACATGTAAAGACTGTAGGAAATCAAAGTGCCAAGATCCTTCTAACATTCAATCTCCATATACAAGAAGAAGAAGAAGAAGAAGAAGAGGGAGAGGGTTTGGCGCCCTCAAGGAGAGAGAAAGTAATAGCAATGCTTGAAAGGGAATGAATTACAAATGAACAATGAGTACATATAAATACGCCTTCCAAGGGCCTAGACTCTTCCAAACCCTAAGTTCTAGAACCTACTAATTATAGGGCACCCCCAAAAGTCAAGATAGGGCCCCTTAACATAATTAGACTTTACTTGGACCCACGAGTTATTACTAGACCAAAATTGGGTCCAACTTAGCTAAAACTAACTTAACATGGTCTAAATAATAAACCTAACCCATGGTTACACAAGTCTCGACCTTTTGGGTCAAAGTAACCTATGGGAAAGTAGCATTATCATCTATTATTTCTAACACCCTCCTTAAATGATAATGTAAAAAACATGACATGACATGAAGTAGAATGGAAAAATTGCAACAAAATGCAAAATATTGCTTGCTGCCCAAAACATCATGTAGCCAAAAAAAAACTCCAACTCGAAGTAGTCAAAGTAACCGAAATCTCAGCCCCAATCATGCCCGATGTAAAAGAGATGTAGAATACGAAGTGCGGTAGCATCAAGTCGAAGAGTGAAGACAAGCATGCTCCATTCAAAGCAGGTAACCAAATAACCAGTCACAAGCCGAAATATGGATTTGCAATCCATCAATGGTTCCCACATGATTCCATAAGTCTTCTTACCACAAGAAACATAAAGAAGAGTATGATATTCTTTTACTATCACACCCTCCCGAATCTTACTATCAATGATCTGCTCACCAACATGCTCACCAACACTAGGTAAGGCAACACCGTCATCATAAGAAGTAAGCATCAAAACAGGAAAATCAGCATAAGGTACTGATTTTAGTGAGGCATGTGTGTTTCCTCCAAGGTAAAAAAATGCTTTGCTATCCCGCAAAGACTCAGACAACCAACAAGAGGCTATAGCAGGCTGTCCAACAGCCACAAAATCACCAACACTTTGCTGTCCAAAGTGTTCCAAATGTGGGCCTTGTTGTCCAAAAACCTTCCAGAGGCCATTCCCGATGCATAATAGGATGCTCACGATGTAACATAGGCTGAAAATGATCAATAAACCATGGCTGAATATGTTGTCCACCATCTTTAAGCAAAAAACCAACAGCTTGCCACTTTGAACACCCAAAAAATCTAGCAACACACCAGTTTGAACCAATGTACTAATTGACATGATTTTTTCCCTCCTCCATTAGTACAAAATGGCTTCAAAGAATGCTTGATTTTAGCCTAATCCAAAACATTAACTTGAGAAGCTTGCTCATAAAGTTCTTCACTAATGCATCCATCATTTGCAACAAATGGCTCAAGAGAAGAAGAATGCTCTACAATACCAGCATTCCGATGCAAACTTGTACTTGTAGAAAGACAATGATCAAACTTTGCATTCCTTTGCTCTTTTACCTTCAAAGAGGATGAAGTAGAGAGGAGAAAGCATGATGATGAATCCTTAATTCGGTATATCTTTAAAAGTGTTTCCCAAGCACTTTTAGAGGTCTTGCAAAATCTCAAATGATATAAGATAGATCTTGTTACCGATAAAATCTTGATCATCATGTCGACGCCAAACTTCAGCTTGCAATTCCATGAAGAATAGTTGGTGCCATCCAACATATCTTTGCCCGAACAAGTACGAATTGCTCCCAAATCTCTTGCCATAAGAACCAACCAAGAAGATAAACTTTTTCAAACCCTAAATGTTCCTAAAAGACACAAAAACCAGCAAGTATCAAATCTGAAAAATCAGCACCGGAATATGTCGAAACCACACATTAGATGGATGCAGGAACTCGCCCTCCTACAAGCCTTGTGTGCTGAAAATTTCCGCCTGAAATTGCATTACAAAATCAAAAAACCAGCAAGCAAGGAATTAGGTTAGCCTCCAACAAAGCTTTTTCCGGAACCCTTCTTTCTTGCCAAAAAGTGTGAACAATACACACACGGATAGGGCTGTTGCAAACACCCTACAAATGGTAATATGCTGTCCAATTTTCAGCCTCGGAATGTGATCGGATCATCACAAAAAATTAGCGCCATCTTCCACACCTGGAAACAAGCAAAAAGAAGCGGATCTTCACTTTGTAAAATCAGCAAGGGTGCTGATTTTTCAGCCAAATCAGAAGATAAAAATTGCTTGTAGATGGGCACCCTCCTGCAAAGGAGCAAATCTGAAAAATAGGGCTGCAGCGGACCAACGGAAGTAGGATAAACCTACACGGATGTGGGCGACCTAAAAGCAGCCCCAAAGAAGATAATTAATGGCGCCTTCCTACAACCTGAAAAATCAGCAAACAACCAATTGATTTTTGGGCGCCCAAAATCCTATTATCTCCTTTGATGTGTGGCGCCCTCCTGCAAAACGGAAAAGAGCCAAAACTGGACGGATCTTCACTCAGCAAAGGTGCTGAATTTTTGTGATCCCTAAGTGAATACGATCTCTTTTGGTAGGGCGCCCTAAATCAAGCATAGAAGATCCATGGCTCTGATACCATGTAGGAAATCAAAGTGCCAAGATCCTTCTAACATTCAATCTCCATATACAAGAAGAAGAAGAAGAAGAAGAAGAGGGAGAGGGTCAGGTGCCCTCAAGGAGAGAGAAAGTAGTAGCAATGCTTGAAAGGGAATGAATTATAAATAAACAATGAGTACATATAAATAGGCCTTCCCTAGACTCTTCCAAACCCTAAGTTCTAGAACCTACTAATTATAGGGCACCCCCAAAAGTCAAGATTTGGAAGAATCGTTATCCTCAGTCTAATCTTTTCATCTAGAACAAATACTCAAAGATGCAACAATTCTACGATTGCTTGCCTCTATACAGGAGTATTAACTCAGAATCCAAAGATATATTAAGCTATAAATCTTCCAAATGGGTTGAACCTCTCCAAATAATAGATATCAATTTCATGTAATCTCAATTACATGGAACACTGGGTGAACCAATTTTTATAAAACTAAAAAGCTAAAAAAATTCATTTTAATCATAGTCTAAAACCTGTCCACAATTTATTGGAGATGATAATGCTTTTTGGTACATATATTCTTAGAATATCCAAAATATTCCAAGGCACAACAATTCAATCAACCAAAATCTCTAGGAGATCCATCAAGTCTCAGACAACTATAACTCAATCCAGAGCACTTCAGATACTCTAACGAGTTAAATGCCCCATTTCTAAGGCTATATATTGATATTCAAAGTATATTAAAATGTAGCACTGGATCAAAGAATAATAGATTAAGTTGGTATCACATGCAAGAAATCCGCAATCTATCAAAATCTCAATAGATTTACCTGTCTCCTATAAACCTGGAGATCTAGACTGAACCTCGTACACAAGCACTTCTAGACTACAATCTATAGCAAAATGCCATCCATTAAGGTAAGCAAACTCTCTATAAGCACAAACAATTTACTTTATGAGAAATGCATGTGAGATCCATAGGTTCTCAATAAAACACTAGAGTAAAGAGATTTAAATCTTTAAAAATGAATTCTCAACTCATTTAATAAATCAAGAATTACTCAACATACTTAAGAATCAACACATTTCATGATTATCCACTTATAATAATTAAGTAATGACCCGTTAATCACAAATAGTTAGATTCTTGTGATTTGTCAATCATAATTCACTAGAATCCCAAACCATACTCAAATCTTTAAACATACTAGAGTTTATGTCCCAAGCATCGAAAGGCAAAAGCCTTCTAAAACCCTAACAAGGCCTCCGAGCAAGGCACGATGAGCCTCGTTCATCCATCAGCTCCCAGCTGTTACAGTTCTCACGGTTTCCCTACGGGTTCGTCTCACAAGGCTGCCATCGCTGCAAAAACAGGTTTGGTGCCTCGCTGGATCACCAGGATTGCGCCTGTGGTAACAGCTCATGATACACAGAAACGGCCGTCAAGGCAGCTGCGCATTGCCCCTCCTGACCAAACAGGGGCTCATCGAAGGCAGACTTCCACGTTTATTACAGCAGGTGATTTCAAGGAAAGAGCGCCTCTGCCTGCAATCAATCAAGCACTGGATCAAAATTGTAATAGCTTCCATAGCTAAATCGACCTACAGGGATTCAACAACTGCCTTCGATCCAGAACTACAATCCAATTGCTTGCAGTTCAGAAAACAATAGACTCGTTGGGATCTACAGCTGTTTTTTCCAGGAATCCAATAGGTTTACCTCCAATCACACTGCTTGCACCGATTCATAACCTTTGTGGCTAAAGTACAGGTGAACAAGGCAGAAGTTACCAATTCCAGTCTTTGACTCTGCTACAGAGTTACTTTCCTCAAAACAGAGATTTCCAATCCCTGAAACCCATCAGTAAATTAAAAAAGAAAATTCTAAGACTGTAAAGATCTGGTTAACAATGGGAATTTAAGTACCTATTCATGATATGGGAAAAAAGAAAACCATTGGTTTAATATTATGGGGTATTTTGTGAAATTCTGAGGTTTAGTCCGGATCTTAAAGTGGTATCTACAAAACGGGAAATCCTTAAAGCTATTTCTCACCTTTTTAGAACCCACCCTTCTTTAAAATTTCTCGAAAATTAGACATGAAATTAAATTTCTATGATCCTTCCAATCTTGAAGTTATTTTTTCTGTGAAGGATTATTATTATCATATGAATTATTACTTGTAAGAACAAAGCTTGGAATTAGGCAAATTCCAGAGTCATTGTACTTCAATTTCTTAAACCCAGATTGTCTCTTATGCATAAAAAGTTCTCAGATGGATGATGGTTATTGTCACTCGTGTTGAAAATAGTCGAAATAGAAGTCCTGATTGTAATAGAGTGAATCCTTTATGGAAGGCACTTATTATTGACTTTTCAGATATTTTCATGTGTCATCTCTCCAGCTAACTTTTGTAAGAAATGGGTAATTTCTTTAAAAGGAGGGATGAAGTAATGAGTAAAGGTCTATTAGTGGATCTATCAATTGCACAGTTTTTGGAAGAGAACCAGTTGATGTATAGAAATGTGATAATTTGACAACTTTTTCAGACTAATCCAGAGTAAGATACAAAACTAGAACTTTTCGAATAAGAGAAATTTCTCTAGGGGTTGTGGAACAATCAGGAACTGGAGGTGGTTTGAAATTGGAAATCGTTATTGGTAGTACTGAGTAAGATCGAAAGTTACTAATCCTAGTTTGTTAGGGATAGGAGTAAGTTTGATCATGGAATGTCTGTATTGGATCGACCTAATCTTAGCTTGGATGCTAGGATTAGTGAAGGAATTGACTAAGGGAGAGAAATTAGGTTGTAACAGGTAAGTTGGGTTGGAAAACTCGTGAGAGATGTTATGTTCTCAGTCTCAAAGATTTCCCAGATATGTTATTTACTCATGAGGAATAGAATTCTTTAGATTCTCCTTGAGATATGGGAGTAACATATGCGGATTTTGGAGGAATCTGCCGTATAATGACATTTGTGGATGTACTAGGTCATAGTGAGATTGTAGGTAACAAATCTTGTTAACCTAAAAATGATTTGGATAAGGATCTAAATGTGTTGTTGTATTGGTACAATTAAGATCTGCACCTGGACATTTGAGATTTTGAATCATTGGAATGAACTTGAGTGACTGGGTTACTCATGTGGAAAGTTAATTGGTGAACATACAGTGTGACGAGAATTCACCTAAAACTGTTGGTTTATATATATATTACTTATAAGATGCATGATTTATGAATCATCGAGATTCATCAGTAAAATCATGTGCATAGAATATAAAGAATTCTTGGTAGAGTATTTCTCAGACGAGAAATAGACTCAGTTCATGAGAGAATGTATCCCAAAGAGCTCAATTGGATAACGTATCATTATGGCTCCAAGAATGATAACTGAATTTTTAGGGAATTAAGTAGAACTTTGGGTATCTAGATTAAGTTCTAGACAAAGTACCCCACGGCACAGGTACCGTACCAGGTGTCGTACCACGGCACCCTTTTTTTTTTTTGGCCAAAAATGACTTAAAAAAAAAAAACAAGTTCAGTTCCACGACACCTGTACGGCGCCTACGGAACCCGTGTCGTGGTAAGGCACGTGGAACTTTGGTTCTAGACAATAATCTAAAGTTTTTTTTGTAGCTAAAGATAGTTGTTAGTGCCATTTTGATATGCCTTTTGTCTTTGATTACCTGATAAGTGGACAAAAGCTTCGAGAAGGTGTTTGCTTGCAAATCCCTGCACACTCACTTTTCCCACCTCCATTGTGCTACAATCACCTTCGCTACCTTGACATAGAGTGCTCACACGTGCATTTTGGCCTCCTAATGCTCTCTCCACAACCTCCAAAACTTCATTAGCAAGTGCACCCAGAAATGGGTTCTGCAAGCTAGAAATAGAAAATTTGCAAAAAAATTTCTCCCAACATTTCAAAACATTAGGGGCCGAAACGTGGTTCTGGTCCAACTTGGGTTTCAACCAAGATTTAGGAAATGGAATACTAGATGTGGACATATTAATAGATCTAACATGTTGGCATGTGCGGTTGTCATATGTCGTGCCTCTACATGATGTACAAGGGAGAATGCTAGCCAAGAATCTACATATAAAGGCAGAAGGCTTCTAATGCCATTCATCATTCGAGAAGTGGATGTAGTGCACAAATGTTATGCTTGGACAATCTCGTCGACAACTCCACAACTTTTTTGGTAGATAAGTGAGATGAGTCACTACCTCTTTTTTGTTCTCAGTAATTAAGCATGATATTCGTTAGACAAAGAATCATTTAAAACAATAGAAAACTAAACTCTTACTAGAAATAATTATCTATTATCAAATGTACCAAATTGCTTGGAAATTTCTACATGATATTTTCAAAAGAAAGAAATGGAAAAATGTACATGCAAACATGAACATTTCTAGCCATCTTGCACATGTAAATGCATACCTCGGTCATTACGATCATTTGGACTTTCTCCTACCATTCCTTTGATATAGGTATCTCTGCACAAAGTGTAGCGAGATGAAATTTTTTTGAATAAACATAACTTGAAGTCAACCACACAATGTTGAACCACAATAGATGCTTATTCACATAACCTTGCTGGCCATCGTGCCTTAAGAGTACCACTTAAAAAAATGCCAATCTATAGGGAAAAGCAAAATTGCAAAAACTCAAAACACCCCATATCACCAAATATATTCCAATAAAGTAACATAGGTGCCTAACAAGCACTAAAAGTTTGAAGGAAATTTTGTCTTTAGAGCTAAGTATTGATTTTGATGAGAGATTAGAATATGATCTTATGGGTCATACTTGTGGTGTTCATTAGCGAAAACGAAGAAGTGGCGGGTAGGATTGCTGCATATAGTGCGAAGGCGATTGTAGACACTTAGATTTTTGTTCTTTGCTTCGTCTAAAACCACTGATAATATTACAACATTGCTCATTGCCAAATTCTCCAGCAAGTCAATCTTGCAAAAAACATTCCAAAGAGCGTCAAACAATAAAAATTCTTGCATGTAATAAACATTGATCAGCAAGATGAAATCAAGAACCATATGTGAGCACTTTCTAGCTAAGGAAGCACAAATGAACTTATAGCAGAAAGATTTCAGATGGAGTTGCTTTTGTAAGGGAAAAGTAATCTTTAATACAACAATAATTGCATCTGCATCAAACCATTATCTGCTCATTGCAAAATTTAATGGAAAAATACCTGTTGTAATACAACATTGGTATCCACAATGAGGATCGGTGATGTGGTGTCACTTAAACAAGCAGTAGACTTGTCGCAAATCGAACAATATACTGCCCCACAAGCAATATCATCCCGAAGGTAATGCTCTCTTACAATCTGAATTAGGGCAGGAAACCAAAAAGTTGAAATGATAAGAAACCCATCAAAGGCCACTAGTAATGATCACATCAATGATTTTCCATGGGTTAGGTTAATGAAGCCCAGGGGTGATAAGGAAAATTATCTGTACATAATAATGAAAAAAACTTGTTCCCTTGGTAGTTACTAGTACTAGCATCATATTATGCACAATATATAAACAGTACACGCATACAAAAACCAGGCCAAATTTCGAACACAAGGCTCCAACATATCCCTAGTCTGCAGCAGCTGGGATTTGGCCTTTGTCAAAATGGACAAAGTGGCAACTTTTATCCAATGCTACTTCAAGGGATGAAATATAATGTTGAATATGAAAATAATTCCATAATAAGACAAGGCCCTTAGAAATGGTTAAAGTAGTAGGATGGAAAATTACCATGAAAACACAGCTGGATTGGACTACTTGGTGATACACTGACTAGAAAAAAATATGGCCGAGAGAAGGCAGCGATAGCCAAAAAAACGGGCTTATTTTGATACTGGTTAGTCCACTGCGCTGTTAAGGGTTCTTCCAGAAACCCTAAAGTCAAGGTGACGGGCAGGAAAGAAACCCTAAAGTTGGGGAAAAGTAAAGTGATGACGAGGTGTGTGTGTGTGTGTGTGTGTGTGTGTGTAAGAGAGAGAGAGAGAGAGTGACTGAGTGAGTTAAGACATACGTTGCGTTGCAACTTCAACATCAAAGTGTGTGTTAACAGATTGAGCTCGCCTAGCTTCCACCTATAGAGAGAGGTAGAGAAATTGGGAGGCACGTGTAATACTATTAAGTACGGTTAAGGATAATTTGTTTGAGGAAAACGATAAAGTACATAACAAATTGTGGAGGTTATATACGTAGCGCTTTGGGGTAAAATCAAGGCAAATTTTACCTTCAGCAGTCTCCCTTGTCTTGTCTTCTTCACGAAGGATTTGCTTTGCAACATGGCTGCAGCTCCTCGATTGTCTTCAGCTCCTGCTTTGGGGTGAGATGCCACCATCAAAAACTCACTCACTCACTCATTCACTCTTCTTTCCGCGCCTTCGCCAGCAAATTCTTGTATTCGACTCCTTTGTTGCGATCAGTATTCCAGCTCCTTGAGATTAGGGTTTTAGTTTTCAGAGAGAAGACGATGACGCGAATATATATAGCATGAGGCTACTAGGCACTAGCTATTTCTGTGACCCGGGCGCTACAAAGGAAGAGGTGGGCCATTGCCTAGGGTTGAGCCGTGAGAACGACGAATACTGCTACAAGTTGTAGCCCACCGTCTAATAAACAATACTTGACGATAGACGGGCAAAATCTAAATTTGTTTGATGCCTGTAATATGAAACATAATAAACCTTCTCTCAACAAATGACGTAATGCCACATGTCCGCTATCACTGCTCACGACTGCTACGTCATGTTTCCACCAAGTTGATCAGGTCACAAGTTCTCTTAAACTTGTTGTCAACTTTTGTAGAGACAAGTCAGGAGCATTGCTGAAGAGCAATACTAAATTGTCGTAAGATGGAGGAAGACTAGACAAAAGAGACATGTTAGCATCTTTGTCCGATACTGGCAAATGTTGGAATTTAATCTAACACCTACTCATCCCAACACCCCTTCTTCATCCTTTGATTTTTACTCTCTCAAATGAAACCTGCAGAAAATGAACTATTTTTTAACAATCTAATAGTTGCTACAGTCTGCATATTTACTCAGGTTTTTCAACAGGCGAAAAACCCGACACCCGACACTGTCGCCAAATTTTATCTTCCTGAGCAACCAAGTGTTTAGCGACACTTATGAAAGTTGTTTTTGGGCCATTTAGGCACTTCCAGAAAAGCGACACTTTTTGCGAAAAATGCGACACTGCATTTTTCCTCGCATTTTCTGACAGGCGACAGTTAGGGCAAAAAGCGACACTGCATTTTTACAAGTAGTTTCTGACAGGCGACACTTGTGAAGAAAAACCCGACACTGCACTTTTACGCGAGTTTCTACACAGGCAAAAAACCCGACAAGGCAGTTTTACCCGGGATTCTACACAGGCGAAAAACCTGACACTCTGCAAAATACATAGGATTTCAAGAACAGACTGTCTACGTCTTCACGTTCCAATAACGACTGTTTCAATAAGTCAGTTAATCAACTGTTAAACAATCTTGTAAATGTAAAGTTAGAATAATGCAAGATCTTCCAGTTGCTATAAATGTGAATGAGTGATTGAAGATATAGTAGGAGATGTTAAGAAGTCTCATAGGTGATAAGTCAGAAGTCATCTGACAGAGATTAAACGACCACAACGGGCCTTTCAGTAGCTGACTCCTCGTAGATAGTGTTTATAAAGAGAGAGAGATATTCAGAACTTTAACAATTGTTTGAATCTATCAGTAGGATCATGCGCTTATCAGCGCAATTGTATTGTGGTCTGATCATTGTTACTACAACTTAATATACAAATTCGCCACTATTCTACATCCATTTGCATTCTTGTTGAATGAAATTAACTCTCACTCCTCTTACGCAAACATCAACATAAAGAGAAATATATGGCTGTCTCTGACGCCTAAATTATTTCTACATTCTCTTTATATCAGATTATCAGTATTAGAGGATTGCATGGTTGTCTCAGACGCCTAATCTTTTATGCAATCTCTCTTTCACGGTAGTCTAAGACTCCTACACTAATAATCTTATTCAACACAAAAGAACAGCTCGTAATTTTCGTTTTCTAAGTAATGCACGATCCTGGTAAAGCACAGTCATCATTGTGCCTTCACTAATCGTCTTTCTTTTCTGTCTCAACAGACAGTGATATCAGAGCTGATAATTTCCGTCTAACAGCGAACCTACTGCAGCTAGCTGATTTAGCAATTGTTTGGATTCATTCAGATGATTAGTGATTGAGGTTCCTTTACTCATCTTGAACGACAAGAACATCTTTTTCAGGAAGAGACGAGTTGATATATCTGTTGTTTCATATAGACCAAAAAGAATGTCCCATGTTTCTTTGGAGCTAGAACAATTTGCTACATGAGCTATGAGTAAATCTTTAAGATTCAGAGATACAATGGCAAGAGCTTTGACATCCTTAGCTTCCCAAGCGGTCAGCATGTCAGGTTCAGTTGGCTTGGCTATTGAACCATTGACGTATTCCCATAGTTCTTTTTTCGTGAGTACCATCTTCATTTTGAATTTTTCAACGTGGAAGTCATCACCGTTGAACTTATTGATCAAACAAATTTCTGAAGATGTACCTTCCATGATGAATGATTTAAATTATAAAATAGTCTTGAATAATATGGTGCTCGAGAATTGAATTCGGGTGAGTCGGAGTGAAGATTAACTCCAACATTGGCGAGGCAACGATTCTCATTGGTGAGAGATGGTCTGGCGAGGGTTTGGAAGACAATTTAGCACTTTTGAGAGCTGGGAACGTTCGTCGGACTAGTTGCTAGTAATATTAACCGTCGTTGACTTCAAAACAATGTTTTATGACTATTTTGAGCTCGACGAAGATCGATGATACACAGACGAGGGTTTATGAAGGTTGGCAAGGATTCAAAGGATTTAGATTTTACTCTGAGCATTAGGAACGTTCGCTTGACCAATTTTTCTCAATATTAACCTTTGTTGACTTCACTGATGCTAAAACACATGAAAAAGTAGCTACTCACAAACTGGCGAAGATTGGCAGTACATATTTTTGCAAATATTGAAGTTGGCGAGGGTTCCAATGACAAATTCCTATTTTCGGTGAACAAGAACCTTCACCAAAGACCGTACACTCAGTACTAACCTTCGTTGACCTCCAAGATGGCTCTGATGCTGAAAATGAAGTTGGGCGAAGGTTGTCTAGGGTGTTTTGGACTACTGTGAGATTATGGACATTTTTTACAAAGGTTTCTTCATTTTTCTAACTGTTTTTTGGTAATTTTGGCAAACTGGCTGGGAATTAACCTTCGCCTAACTAACTGTAGGTACTGATGATGTGGCAAAATGTACTGCCAGGTGGGCGAAGGTTGGCTTGATCATAGCAGAGAGTTATGAGGTCTGATAGGTGTTTTTTTTGCTCTTTCTTGGGCAGTTTGTCAGAACTACATGGTTTTTCTGATTTTTCTGATTTTTGGGATCCATGGAGGGATAGGGAGGCTGAGATATGATGTTTTTCACCTCTCAATCTCTCTCCACAAATCATACAAACAACAAATCGTGGAAAAACAACATTTAACCTCTACTCCACACTAAACTACCTCCCCCATACATCCATTCCACAAGCAAAAATCACAAACCCAAGATGAATGCATGCAAGCTAAAAGAGAAAGAAAATGCTAATTTATTCTCTGGCAACGGCGCCAAAAAATTGTAGCGGTCTTGTTCACCTGTCATGCGTAGATTCGTTCCCAAAGGAATAGTGCTTCCCTTGCAAAGTTAGCTTGCAAAACCTACTCTAACCACCAAGCCGTTTAAACTAGCACAAAATGAATCTAGTGGTCCTACACAAGGGCACTCACATGATTCATGTGAGTTCTAATTTGGGCCCTTTTAGCATTTTTATTAACAACTTGACTTAGGGCCTCTAATGTCATTTTAGAGTTTTAAGCCCCTACTCACTTGTTCCTGATTCTACAAGTTCTACAAGACTAACTTACATGCTCATTAGGTTGGGCTTATACACGTACAAAGCCAGTGCCCTCGCACTTATTACTCTACCTATATAGTGTACTGTGGTGGGGCCCACTTGGTTAACTTTAGCCAATAGTACTTTAGTGGCAGGACCCACTAAGTGCCCAACAACTACTTTATTATGCAGCTGCAACTGACATGGAAATCCACTAAATGAATGTCCAAACAACATTTCTGAATGGGACTATTGAAGAGGACATTTTTTTGTCACAACCGGAAGGATACGAGGCCAAAGGACAAAAACACCTTGTATGCAAAATCCAAAAGCTCTCTAGGGGCTAAAATAGTCCCCAAGGGCCTCATTCCGAAAAATCAATCAATTCTTTAATGGTTTTACTCCCAACTCAGCAGATTCAAATGTTTATATTTAATTTATTTATGTTGATGACACATTATTATTAAGTAATAACATGAAATATTTGAAGGATGTTAAAGACATGCTAGTAGAAGAGTATGAGATGACAGAGACTTGGGCCCAACCCACTATTGTCTCATAATCCAGATCCATAGAGATTGATCCAACACTGATCTACATCAATCAACAAAGATATTTGAAAAATGTATTGAGTTAAGCCGAATCACTTTCCACTAGATCTAGGATTAAAATTAACAAAATAAATGCCCGCAAACATAGACAGAAAAAAAAGCCATGAAGCAATATCTTTTTCATTCCATTGTAGGCTCATTAATGTATGCTATGTTTTGCACTCGACCTGATCTAGCATACTCCATAAGCTCATTGAGCCAATTTTTTCTATTAATCCTAGGATAACACACTAAAAAGCTCTATTGTGTTGGAGTTTAATCTTACTCCTACTCATCAAAGGTCCTCTTTTGAGTTCTCTTAAAAAATGTAAATATCCACCTCTATAATAGTCTGCAGTTTTTACTCGCATATTTGAACAATTTGCATAAATACATGGATATTTGAGCGACATTGACTTGACACACCATCGACATCGATTTGACAAAGTCACCGTTGACTCGACTCGACATTTTGTTCGACAAAAAATGAGCTCTTCTATTGAATCCAATATAAACTATGTCGCCGTTCAAACTTACTACCATGTAGTAACTGCACAACTTGACATTCACATACTATACAATTTATGCTAAACTATTTAAACTTGTCTTGTAAATATGACATCATGCTTAAACACATTAGTTAAGCCACAATCTATATATATACAATAAATCAGAACAAGGCAAGAGATTTTTTTTTTAAGACGAGAGTTTGTTGAGGCGTGAATCATAGTTCATATGTGAATTCCATTATATTAGATTATCTGATTCCTTAGAGTCGAAGATCACAAGAGAGAGTGAGAGTAATTCAAGACTGAGTAGAGACATTGTTTTAATATGTAATCAGCATAGTAGGAACATTCTTGAAGGATACATAGATGTAGATTGGGTAGGGGATATTGACACTAGAAAATCGACTTGTGGTTTTGTATTTCGATTCAACCCTGGAATAGCCAAAAATAGACCTCAATAGCATTATCTTCAACATAATCGAAATATGTTGCTGCCACAAATGCTATCAAAGAGACAATTTGGCTCAGAAACTTGTTTGTAGAAATCAACCTTGCTCAATGACAACCACCATTCTATATTGTGACAATCAAAGCACAATAGCACTATCCTTGAATCCAAGACATCACTCTCAAAGCAAACATATTGAAATCAGATACCATTATCTCAGAGAAAAGGTGCAGAGCAAGGGAGTTTCACTCATTTGATGCGTGACAGATTTGATGGTAGTAGATTACTTCACCAAAGCACTATCAAACGATAATCATATTATATCTAATAATATTTTAAATATGAAGATTGAAAAAATTTAGGATCCTCGTTAAGGGGGAGTGTTGGATTTCAAAGCTCAAGTGAAAATCCACTTTCTAATGAGCATCCTAAAACTGTAACATACTGAAAAAATCGTAAGATGAGAATCGACGTGTATTTTCAACTCCTGAATCGAAAATTGATTTTTAATAGTGGCCTACGTTGAAGGAATTGAATCAATTTGACACCTATTTTGACCCGACATTATTTCAAAACAAAACCTATTTGGATATTGTTCTGACCCAGGTCGCGATCAAGGACGATGTTGACAGTTTATCTACGATGTATATTTTGACTAACATCTACAATGATTGTATCTAATTTAAAATAGATCAGGTAGAACTAGTGAAGAGGTATAATCATATCTCCTTGTACATAGTCATTGATCTACAATGATTATTCAACTATATGCATCAGTAGGTAGATCAACAAATAAGTAGCACGAAGCATTTTATTAAAAAGCATGCAACCGGTGCGTGACGCCCATGAACTCTGATATATTAAGATCATTTTGTTATAATCAAGAGTGCAAATTTTATTTCATACTATTGATTTTCATTGCAATTATGTACTGCTTGATCACTATTCATTCATACTATCTATCTAACACATTACCGATCCAACAACAGGCTCGCGCTCTTACTTCCAATGCTAGTAGCTCAGAGAATTGGTTTCATCGAGTGAATTGATTTAGAGTTTTTCCTTCAGACATTCATTTCCATGATTTTTGTACGCATATCACAAAGATAATGCCATATCCCGATTTAGCGAGTGGGTGCGAAGGTCCAAGGAGTTCCACAGAGAAGAGTAAGCCAGACAACCCCATGTATTGCACATATATGCTACACTAGCCCTATTCCGATAATCTAGTGAAGGAAGTGTCCCACCAAGGTGTCATTTGGAAGACATGTCCAATCCATTTCATGCTTGCCTTCATAATAGATAACTTCACATTTTTCTTCATGGCTATCATACTCGGATGTTGAATTCTCCAATGAAGAAAGAACGACTATGATATTTCTGGTTGTTGCGCTCTCCTTTGTAGCTTGCACACCTTTTTTTCTCACCCTGTGGATCACATTTCAAAAGCCAAATACCCAATTTGCACTATTGTCTTCATTTGAAAGGGTGCCCTAGATTAAACAGCTCTTACTAATCTTATCATCATTAGAAAACCATTGGCTCCGCCCACAATTACATTGGCGCTCTTGATTATTCCTAACCCAATCCATATGATTCATGCATCTTTCTTGGCTTGGATTGAGATCTTCTATGTTTTTTATTATTATAATAATCTTTAGTTTATTTTTTTATTTGCAGTAGAGTACTTATATCTTTATCTGTTTATTGACTTCCTTTTGTAGTTTTGATATATGGTTTTTTGTTCTCTTAAAAAAAAAACAAATTTGGTTTTTCTCAAAATATTGTAGCCTAGGGTAATCCATACTGTGCAAAAAGTACAAAAAGGACCAAGAGTGGATCCTACTCTGATCCTCAAGAGGGATTGGTTGTCAGATTACTTGATCTATCAATCTACTTCATATTAAGATCAATCTAGATCAATTCTAGACACAAAATCCTAACAAGAACAATCATTAATTGAAGGTAAGTGTACTTTATGGTTTCACACGTGTGAAACACTGTCTGAGTACGGACTCCAACCTGAAAATCAAGTACACATTGATAGAACCTCAAAACAATCAAAACAAATGGAGACAAATGGAGAGAATCACTCAAAATTGCTTCCAAAACCAAGATTGGTGTCTCACACTGATTATGGCCAAATGTGGCTCTATATATACAATAAGTGGGAGCTCCTGGTACTGATCATCCCTTTGATCCCACATGTGTGAAGGTGCTTTGTCATATGATGATTTATCATGCAAAACTGACACTTGGACAAAACCTTCTATTTTGAGCACTTTTGGTCCATTTTCCTTCTATATGGAGATCTACTTGAAAATCTTCTAGAATTCAAAATTCGCCTACTTCAGCTTATTCCACACATGTGAGCTGTCCTATACACATGGAATATGACACCTAATCAAAATATTTGGCTCATGCAATCAATAGATTGATGCCATGTGTCATATATCTAGAAAACTAGTTTTTGGCCTTTTTAGCCACTAGAACTTGAATTAAATCATATGTACAACCTATATGATTATGGTACATGACAAGTACACTATTTTCACACGTGGGAACAGGCTCCACACATGTGTAATCATCCTATATACATGATTTTTGGCCTCTACCATGCTTATTTTTGCATTTTTCACACTCCTCCTCAAAAATCTAGCTTGATGGAAAACATGATGATCTTGAACTTGACTCCATGGGCTGAATTGGTTTTTGCTGGTTCAAAAAGGTGTGAAGATCAGCCAATGAGCTTGATGTTGATCTGAAATCACCATATCCATGATAGTGCTTCTTTGATGTTGACATCTTTGATGAACTTGAGAGCTTTGCACCATCCTAGCATCTTCGAAATTGATTCCTTCCAAATTTCATGTAAATGCTTGACTTTGAGGCTTTCTCCTTCTTCATGTGCATGCTCCTCCATGAGAAAATAAAGATTTCTTCTTGACTTATTAGGATCACAAAGATCTAACATCATGTTACCATGATCTAGAGAATTAGACTTATCCAAATTGGCAAGACTATGCATGCTATAATAACAAAGTGTTTGCATCATATCTTCATGCTTGTTTCCCATGCTAATCTCAAATCCAATGGGGCTAAAAACTTCATTATGGAGATAAGTGTCTGTAGAATATGATTCACTTACTCTCATAAAGAGTTTACAATTTGCCTCAATACAAATTTTCAAACTATGAGTGAACAAATCACTTTTGCTCTTACATGACGCAAGAGCATACATTTGATGAAATAACCATTTGCTTTCTAATTGATTTAAAATCAATTTCAACCTTTTAAGAACATCATCTATGTTCTCAAGAGAGACTTCATACTCAACTAGTATGGTTTTACTCCAATTTTGAGATGCAATGATCTCACTAAAGCAAATTGATTTATCAAATGACATAAGAGAAATAAGTATGTGATGTATACCACATGAGATATGCTCCTCTTTCCCTTGAAATGTGAGCCACATGGACTCAACCATATTTCTTGAGTTTCTTTTTGGAATCACAACTTGAGAAGGTCTCTCCTCCTCAATCCTTCGCACACTTGAACCTTGAGATGACTCCTTAAGATCCTCTTCATGATGCTCCTTCTTGATGGAAATCCAAGACCTCCATGTCTCATAATGATCACAACAAGTATGACCATTCAATATGCACTTCCTATGATTATCAAGATTACTTATGCTAGAAACATAAGTCCAAAAATCACCACAACTTGGCATGATTTTTCCAATATTGAAATCAAAAGGTATCTCCATCTCAATAAGGGTAACTACTTGCTTATGGATATAAGTGTCCACTTTTGATGCTTCACTTATTTTCATAAGAAGTTTACAACTTGCCTTTAGGATTGAAAACATACAATTTTCATCTTTATGAATGGACACATCATTCATGATCTTATTGAAACCAAAAGATCCTACATTATGATGATATTTCCATTTCCTTGACTTCATAACTAATGTAAACTTACAAGGAAAACATATTTTGCTATCTTTTAAGGCATCACACTCAACTAGCATTGCCTTAAGCCACCTTGAGATACAAAAATCTCTTCAAAGCAAAATGGTTCTTCATAAGTTGACATGAGAGCATAAATCAAACTATTTTCATTTTGTGATTGCTCCCATCAATCATTCATTTTCATCACCTTATACGTGGATGATACGTTGCTTTTCAACAACAATACCAATTTGGTTAAGGATTCTAAGCAGATACTGTTTTCAAAGTTTGACATGACTGATCTGGACGAAGCTCACTTCTGTCTGCGCATTCAAATCCACAGAGACAGAGCGAGACGACTGATCTACATCACTCAACAAAGGTATCTTCACAGTGTTCTTAACAGATACAATCTAATGAATTGTAAGTTAGCTCACTCACCGATGGATCCAGGCCTACATTTGTCAAAGGACCAATGTCCCCAGACCAACCAAGAAGAGGAGCAAATGAGAGAGTATCCTTATCGATCGATACTTGGATCTCTCATGTATGCAATGGTCTATACAAACCAGACATTTCTTTTGCAGTAAGGTCACTCAGCCAATATATGGCTAATCTGGGCATTACCCATTGGAAGGCTCTCATAAGAGTCATGAGGTATATTCGAGCTACTATGGACCAATGCATCTGCTATGGATATGTCAACAACGAGAATCTTCATCAACTTAGTGAATATCCTAATGCAAGTTGGGGAGGAGATGTAGACAATCGTAAGTGCACATCTGGATTTACATTCTTCATCAACGGTGGTCCTATCTCATGGAACAGTCGTAAGCAAACCTCTATTGCTCTTTCTTCTAGTGAAGGAGAATACATTGTTGTTTCTCAATCTATTAAAGAAGCGTTTCGGTTGATAAATTTACTGTCAAACATTAATTTGTATCAGTACAACCCCACAATTTTATTCTGTGATAATCAGAGTGTTATTGCCTTATCGGCCAACCCTAGATTTCACTCTAGGAGTACGCAAATTGAAATCAGATATCACTACATCTGGGGCAAGGTTCTCAACAAGGAGATGGGCTTAGCATACTGCAGAACACATGACATGGTTGCAGATATATTCACGAAAACATTAAGTGTTAATGCACACAACAAATTCTGTGCATTGCTTAGTCTGAAGATCAAGACATTCAGATTTAGGGGGGGGGTGTGTTGGATTTATCTCCTTTACTCTCCTAAATTCTATTTTAATTTGCCTCCATTCATGCTACATTTTTACTCATGTTGTTGCAAAGTCTGCATATTTACATGTAAAATAAGATAGGCAACAAACGTGACTATCTGCATAAATACAAGTAAATTTCCACAGTTGAAAAAGGCGACATTGCCCTACAAAATGCTGAAGGTGGCCTTACAGAAAAGCAAAGGCACCTGTAAATCAAATCTTAAGGCATTTGTCAAAGTATCGCATTTTTTGCATCTTCACCAACGTTCATTTCAGCGAAGGCTGATGTCGCGGCCTTCTCACACTCCTACCATGCAACTATGCAATCAGATCTGACAACGACATCAGCCACCCACGATCTCTTATAGACAGCACATCCACTTTCTACTTTCTTCATCTGCACACCTGTAAAATTATGTATATATGTTGGATACCATTTGTGTATCCAATGTGTGTGAAAATAATAACATCAGAAGCTTATCAGAGATAGACAAAGTAGATGCTTTCGCGCATCGATTCTTTGTATTATCAGTAATAGGTTTATTCCTTTTACAAATTGGATTAGCTTTGTAGAGCATGCGGTTTCGTCCGCTATTGTCTTGTGCTCAACAACATTATTGACTTGTATATTTTGCTATACTTAATCTGATAACAGCTCTGTTTGTTCTGCGTTCATATTTGTGTCAATATTGCTATGCTCTTCTACGTTCTGTCTGACTTTCTTATTGCTCAATCTAGTAATTTGTTCTTAGCGAATTATTATTAGTCTAGTTTTTTGCGACTAATATTTAGTCTTGTCTTTCGCAACTAATTCGCAGCTGATTATCAATCGAACTCAGTCTAGCTCTTCGCGAATAATTCACGACTAATAATTTGTCAAGTTGTTCGCGACTAATTATCTTTCTGATGTTTTCTTGCTTTATGTTTGGCTACGTAATCATATCGAACGTGATTTCTATCACTAACGTTCTGTTCGTTTCTGATAGACGTAGTCATGCTTATGAAAACATTGAGGTACCTCATTCCGCTACGCACGAACACTTTCCGTTCGAGTTCGTCTCTTGTTCGAGTTTCAAGTTCGCTTCTTTTCGTGTTCGTTTCTTTTAGAGCTATTTTTGTTCCTCACACTCACACACCCTCTTTCAAATCCCAACATATTGTCCTATGATTTTTGGCATCATGATTATCACTTTGAGGATTTGTATGATTTTGTTCACTTGCCAATTTTCAGAGAAGTCTAAAATAAATTTCTTAATACACTGTGTTGGAGGGTTTGCGGATCCCAAGGCAACTTTAACCCTAGTTAATAAGTGAGAGGGATTTGGCGAATACTCTCTGTCCATAGCTTCTCTCTAGAGATCAGAGTCTGGTTGGCTGAGTGCCTCTTCGACTGTCGTCAGTTACTGTATCAAGAGACATGCAGACTCAGGAGTATACCTTGTGGGCTGTGTGTGCACTTGGCTTGATCTTCTGGGAGGATTAGACTGATGAACCACTCTTGGGACTTGTTGTTGGGTAGCAGCAACGTCTTCGTCTGATTCGCTGTCAAATAGTGGGTCGACAATGGAGGATTTTGACAATCTGCGAGTAAATTCTTTGCGAATTTTGCGAGTTTTATTTACAAATGTAGCATGCCATGTGCTATCAATTTGATGTAATTAAAAAAACACTAAACTTGCAAAACTTGCAGATGATTTACTCGCAAAATGCCAAACCCCAACAATGGACACGCTTGAGCCAGAAGCTCGGATTGTCGTGTCAATGGCAGGTGATGAAGGTTCTCCTGGAGCAATATCCTTGCCTTTGATGTCGATGAACTGATCCTCGATAAAGACTATATCCCGGCTATACAAGATTTGCTGGGTATCAAGATCATACAGCTTGTATGTACTATCAGATGAATTGTATCCAATCAGGATGGTCTTGAGACCTTAGAAGTCCAATTTTTTCCTCGTGTCTTTTGGGATCTGCGCGTAGGCAACGCATCCGAACACTCTTAGGTTCTTCACAGAAGTCTTAGAGCCTGTCCACACCTCATGGGGTGTCTTGCCTGAGAGGGCCTTGGTCGAACATATGTTTTGGACGTAAGCTGCAGTGGAGACAGCTTCGGCCTAGAATCTCTTGGGCAGCGATGCATGCGCTAGCATACATTTGGCTCATTCAACCAGGGTACGGTTCTTCCTCTCGGCTAAGCCATTAGACTGAGGATTGTAAGGAGTGATGAATTGCTTCTCAATGCCTTGGCTTTGGCAGTACTCCTTGAACTCGGTAGAGATATATTCTCCACCATTATCTGACCTTAGGGCCTTGATCGTCCTTCTAGTCTCTTTTTCTGCACGCTCCTTGAAGATTTTGAAGCAGTTGAAGGCTTCTGATTTTTTCTTTATAAAGTAAACCATAGTCCTTTTGGAAATTTCATCAATAAAAGTTATAAAATACTTTGCATTCTTCAGCAAAAGATTTTTCATCGGGCCACAAATGTCTGAATGTACAATGTCTAACAATCCTCTAGCAATATGTTGATGGCTTGATTTAAATGGTTTCCTAGTCTGTTTACCAACTAGACAGTCTTGACAGACAGGTTACGCAACTTTATTATCCTCGAGATCAAAAACAATAGATTGTCTAGACGTTTGTTGTACAATAGCATGATTTAGGTGACCAAGTCTATAATGCCAAAGTAAACTTTTATTTGCATGAATAGAAGTACTGAGCGCCTAACTAGAGGCATAAAAACAATGACTTAATTTATACAAGTATCCATGCCTCTTTCCAAGTGCCAGGCTCTTGCCTGTCCTATCGACTACTTTGCACTGATCACATTCGAATTCTACTATATGTCCTAGATCTGTGATCCTACTTACAAAGAGCAGATTCGTAGATAAGTTTGGTACATACAAGACTTTAGAGAGTAGCTTAGATTGATCATTTGCAAAGCTCAATCTCACAGTACCTTCACCTTTAACAGCTTGTGTGATATTGTCGCCAAGGTGAACGTATTTATTGGTACTGTAAGGTGTATAGGACTCAAAACAACCAATGAGACTGGTCATATGCTGAGTGGCACCGGAATCCAGGAACCAAGAATTGTTGCTGGATGTTCCTTGATGGCTGGTCATGAAGGCATCATGATCTGTTTCTTGAATAGGCTGTGGAGCTTCTGTAGCTACATTTGTCACTTGCTTCGACTGGCTCTTGCTGTTGTTCTTTGCTTGCAGTATCTGGCAGTCTTGAATTTTGTGGTTGTTTGGCTTGTAGTATCTGCAGAACAACTTCTTCTTTGTCTGTGGATCGAACTTTGGATACACCGATCATATTTCCATTGAATGTGTTGAATGTAGCCTGGATATAAGCGGAACCTATACCAAATCCGATTGAAGAGGATCTCATACCTGTGAGTCATGCCTTGACTTATGATGGCAATGCAGAACTTGCGGATGAGCAGATTCTAAATCATATGGATCCGACCAGATTTGGAGTGCGTAATGTTCCTGATGAACCGACAATAAAACCACCTAAAGCAGTTATATTGAAAGAAGACATTATCACAGGGTCAATGACGAAGAAGCAAGCCAAACAACATTATAATACAATTCTGAAATGGGAAAATCTCCCTCAAAAGATTGATTCAGAAAATGTGCCACCCTTACTGGATAAAGACAAAGGAAAAGTCGAGGATGATTCTACAAGTCGGAATTCTAGCAAGACATCATCGTCTCGGAAGTCATCACCTCCACGATCAATTCCTGCTAAGAAGGCTAAGTGAAGATCCAAGACAAGTCCTTTCGAAAAGGAACAAGCAGATGTAGTCCAACATTATATGCCCGAGTATTTTAAACGTTATACATTGGATGATGTGGTTATCATGTTACCTAAAGCACATCATGAACCTGAAGAACACGTGCCAGACTCAAAAGATGTTTACGATGGCCCAGCTAGGACACAACCAATGAATCTTGTTGAACTAGGAGAACCAGAAAAGATTGTACAAGTTGGTTCACAACTTAATCCTGAACAGTATCAAGCACTCCGCAAATTACTTATTAAGTATCAAGATTGCTTTGCATGGACTTATCAAAATCCAAAGGGTATTCCGACGTCAGTTATTGAACATACCATACCTTTAGTACTTGATGCAGTTTTAAAGGTTACAAAGTTCTATCGCTGTAATCCTAATGTCGCGGATCTGATAAAGAAAGAACTGCATAAATTTCTTGAAGCCGATTTCATTTATGAAATCGAGCATACCGAATGGATCTCACCGATTGTCATTGTTTCTAAGAAGAATGGAAAATTGAGAATCTGTGTGAGTTGAACAAAGTGACGCGGAAGGATCACTTTCCGTTACCTTTTACTGAAAGCATTTTGGATCGCCTTGCTGGAGCGGAAGCTTATAGTTTCCTGGATGGATTTAGTGGATACAACCAGGTTAAGATTGCACATGCAGATCGCCACAAAACCGCTTTTGCAACAGAATGGGAAACCTATGCTTACAAAGTAATGTCGTTTGGACTCTATAATGCACCAAATTCGTTCCAAAGAGTAATGCAATTTGCTTTTAAAGATTATCTACAAAAAATTTCTTGAAATTTACTTGGATGACCTGGGAGTCTATAGTACAGATGCAGACCACCTGGACCGATTGGAGAATGTATTTGAAAGATGTTGCAAATATCAAATTTTTGGTCGATTGCACAAAAAAGATCTGAAAGCAGGAGATTTTGCATTGATGTACAAAACCAAGCTGATCAATGAAAAATTGAAGTTTACCGGTGAAGGCCCATATAAAGTGAAGGAAATCATGAACTATGGTGCAGTAATTCTTGAGCACTTGGATGGAAAACGATTTCATACTCCGGTGAATGACAACCGATTACGCAAGTTTTGGCAGCCGGCTCCGCCAGATCAGCAAGCCTGATCTCAAGGATTTTTTTTATTTTATTTGTTTTTCAATTTGTTGTTTTCAATATTTGATTGTTCAGAGTTTTTTTTGAAAAAGATAGTAAAAAAAAATTAAAAAAATGAAAAAAAATTGAGAAAAGACTGATGAGCAAAAATCAGAAAAGTCATCAGCATGGGGAAAAAGAAGAAATGTATTTTTGATAAAAAATGACTTAGAAGATCATTGTTTTGGTCAGATTTGGCCTATACAGTATCAGAAACCTTCGCTGAGCTCTCAGACTGTACATCCACTTCAGATTTATCTAATTTGAGGTCGGCGAAGGTTCTTTTCTAATAAAAGTCCATTTTTTGAGCTAGGCGAATGATCAGCAGTATGCCATTTTGGGAACCTTCGCCGAGCACCTTACTCTCATTATGAACCTTCGCCAACATGCTAGATGGTCTTAAAATGACAAAATTAGGTTGGCCATAGGTTCAGATTTTGGAAAAATGCATTTATGACAGTACTTGGGCGAAGGACTCCCTTGGGCGAAGAAGGTTCATCCTTCGCCAGTCCTAGAAAACGTTCACCTGATAGGTTCAGATTCCCAAAAATCTTCGCCGAGATTTTTATAGCCTATTTTCACAGTACATGCCTGCAAATTTGGTTTGGAACTGATCAGCTAAACTAGTATTCAGTGTAATGGACGGGGGAAATTCACCTATAAGTTGGCCGAATTTGATTCATTCCTCACTTGTGCTAGTGAAGCTCTTGCGAATTTTTTCCGTGACCAAAGCCTTCCAAACTTTTTGAACTACTTTCTGATATACTTTCATGCATCTTACATTTCATTTCTGATCATCATGTCTTCTACAGATACTTCCCAATCTCCGCGTTTGTGGAGTCTTATGATCTCACATTATCCAAGTTTTGTCATATATTGTAAAAAATTTCAATATCTATATAGGCCTATTATGCACTTTGTAAATTCATATTTTGAGTAGAAGTTGCGACGTTCTATAAGAGATGCAATAGAAGTTCATGATTGACATTTGACGGTTCGTAAGCGACATTGAGACTGAAGAACATTTTTATAACGACAGCACTTTGTGCCATTGTACATGCACATTTCTACGCAGAGCTGAGTATCAATAGAGAGTGAAGAGCAAGTTCCTATAGCTTGAGCATTCTTTCCCTTTGCTATCTTTCACAAAATTACTTCTTATCATTTGTGCGAATACACTCTGTATGATATGTGATTGATTGTGATACTGTTCTGTTTGCCTCACACACATTTCTTACGTTATATCGAATTTCAGTTACTCTAACATGGATTTTCAGGCGACACCAGCAAGTAACAATTCTGACTAATGTGTGTAGGGAATTAGCCGAAGCTGTTAAGCATAACCTTTAGCAAAACTTCCTTCAAACTCTGAATGAGCTATGTGTTCAGATAATGAGATTGTTTGATGTTTTGATTTGTTTGCTTTCTGCGATAAGATCTAATCCTCTGTGTTTGATTAAGAATAATCCTTAGCCAATGTGATGAATCTATTTGCTAGTTGTTGTCTGTTCTGACTGTTTACCTGATGTCTGAAGAGCCTGGAAGATAAAGTAATCTTTACAATTGTAGACCTTGACCAAATCGTTTCATCATTGGTGTTCCTGGATGCCAATTTACCCAAATATCTTTGGATAACTAGTTATGTCGCTATAGTATACATTGTGAATTTTATACATTCTAGTCTGTTTACCATCATACATACATTTACCATGCAAAGGATGAGATTATTCTCTCTCTTGGGGAGTGATCAAACCTTTTATACTACGTAATTCATCGCTTTTGTGGAAATCTATAACGACTAGGCCACCACAGCGTTATACTATTCGTCGCACTAGGCATACAACGTCACCTGCGCTTCTGCCCCCTGCTGCTGTTCGCACTGAACTTCCTATTTTCCCCGCCTCTGATGCTTCCCTCGTCTCTGCTTCCACACAAGGACAATCTGTGACCATTGGGGCTACCATTCCCATCACAGCTGCCCAGGCCACCTCACCCTCGCACACCGAAGCTACTTCACCAAACACATAGTATTTCATGGATATGTTCGATAATTTCGACCCCCTTGGGGCCGTTGAAATTTTTGAAATGCCCTAGAGCCCTGCGCCTTTTGAACTCCAATCCCCTGGAAGAGGGGTAACATTGACGAAGATCACATATTTGTTCAAGAAAGTGGAAACGTACAAAGTGGCCCTTCAGGGATTTCAAGGCCGCTTTGACAGGTTCAAAGGAGTAGCTTCAACTGAGTTGGCAAAGGCTAAAGAAACCATTAGCGCCTATGAAAAAGCAGCCGCTCAGGTATTGGAACTGACAACATTGAATTCGGTTTAGTATCAACTACAAACAGCCCTAATTTTCTGAAAAAATTAGAGAAACTCTAATTTTAGTCTTCTTTGCACTAATTCATATCTTGCAGATTGCCATGGGCTTCTCTCATTGCTCTCAGCAAAGTTCGTAATGTCAGGAGAGATGCTATGAACCTCTGGTAGTGCCAAATTTCCACCATAATATGTGAATTCTTGGCAAAATAGATTTTTGAAATTTTCTTCAATGGTTAAATATGACGATTTCTCAAAACAGATCTCACAGTCTCTTAATAATGTGCACAATCTTGCTAGGCTCTAACACCAAGTTAAAATGCTAGCAAACAAGATCATAGATTAACATAGCTAGAAGAAACTCAAGCATTAACATATATTTTCCAACCCCAAAGAGCTTATGCACACACAGTGTGTTTTTCTCCCTCTCTCTGGAAAGGATATATATAGGCCTTTTGGTGGCTATTACCGCTGACAGGACACGTGTCCTGCCAATTGCCTCATCAAGTGTATAGTTAGCTTTGGTTTCAAGGCTAAACATGAAACACATTAGTACAATAGATCTGCTTTTATTCCAACTAATTGCAAGCTTGATATTTTTTGGCGAATTTGTCAAAAATAAGATATGCAACATCAAGCATTCACCATAAGCAATCACCAAGTAAAGAGGCAGAAGAAGAACACACAATATCACTCTATCACGCTAACTTCATACTGAATGTGAAATGTACATATAAACCCTGAACCCTGATAGAGAGAGAGAAGATTTAGGAGTAGACTACTAGACTAGCCTACGGCTAGTTACAACTGGTAATAGCTGTCAATAATAAAGTACATCGTGAGCAATAACTAAGAAGTGTGACAATGAAGTTTATCATTGATTTCTAACACTCTCCCTCAATGATAAAATTACATTCTTCTATGCCTAAGAGACTACAAAGGTTCTCAAATTCACATTTACCTAAGGACTTAGTAAAAATATCAGCCACGTGATCTTCAAATTTACAAAAAACTAGATCAATGGTGCCATCAATTATTTTCTCTCAAACAAAGTGATGATGTATCTTGATGTGTTTTGTTTGAGCATGTAGAATTGGGTTTCCGATAAGATGGATACAACTTTTGCTGTCTCAATATACAGTTGTAGGATCCACCTGTGAGTGACCGAAATCAGTAAGCAATCTTCATAGCCATATTACCTCTTGTGTAGCATTACTAAGTGCACGATACTCAGCTTTCGTCGAAGATAAGGCTACTGTAGGTTGCTTCTTGCTGCTCCAAGAAATAACAGCTATACCATAACTAAATGTATGACCGCTGGTAGATCGTCTATCATCAATATTTCCTGCCCAATCAGCATTTGTATAACCTACCAACATTAGGTCTTCAGACTGATCATACTTCAAGCCAAAGTTTAACGTGCCTCGAACATATCTCAAAATACGTATAGCAACTTTCTAGTGAGTCTGACTAGGTTCTTGCTTAAATTGACTTACCACACCAACAACATAAGCAATGTCAAATCATGTAATAGATTAAACTCCCCACTAACTACTTGTATAAGTATGCATCAACTTTCTCGACTTCATCAAATGCAGAAACTTTGGTATTGGCCTCCATTGGAGTACTTAGTGACTTGCAATCCTGCATATTGAACTTATACAATAGATCACGTGCACACTTGCTTTGCGTAAGAATAACACTGTCTTCCTTTTGCCAAACTTCAATACCAAGACAATAATGCATCAACCCTAAATCGTTCATGTCAAAGGTATTGGAAAGGTATGATTTGATTTCATCAATTAAGCCCATATTACTTCCTGTAATAATCAAATCATCGACATAGAGGACAATGAACACTATATCTGAGTTTTGCCTAAGAATGTAAAGATTAGGATCAACATCACTCTTTACCATTCCCCTTCGCTTGAAGTGTTCATCAATGCAAGAGTACCACGCTCGTGGTGCTTGCTTCAATCCTTATATGGCTTTGTTGAGTTTACAAACCAAATGATCTCTCCCTGGCTCAACAAACCCTTGAGGTTGCTCTAAATATACCTCTTCATCCAACACTCCATTAAGGAAAGCAAATTTGACGTCCACTTGCTGGATTTTCCAACCATAGAAAGCAGAAATTGCAATGATAGAACGAATAGTTGCCATTTTGGCTATAGGTGCGAAGGTCTCCTGAAAGTCTATACCTTCCTGCTACTCAAAACCTCTTGCAACTAGTCGTGCCTTGTACTTGTTGAGATGCCCATCCGCTCCATACTTCGTCTTGTAGATCCACTTACATGTGATAGAGGTCTTACCATCAGGTAGCTCAACCAAGTCCCACGTTTTGTTCTTCGATATAGCCTCCATTTCTGTTTCCATAGCCGCACGCCACTCCTTGTGTTCCTTTGCTTCGTTGAAAGTTTTAGGTTCTTGAGCCGTTAACATGGATCCCATTAGGGCTAGATTCATCTCTAGTCGAGCTTGAGATTTTTGATTTCTGCTTGATCTCCTAAGCTCTCCTTGCTCACTTGATTCGGGAGTATCTCCCTTATTAGCATCACCTATTACTGACAAGTACCACTTAAGGCACTCTCCTAGGAGTCTCATTATTAACCCTGTCTTTTTCCATTGGCTCTTCCATATCGACACCAACTTCTTTCTTCACCTGTACTTTGGCTTTATCATCAAAGGAATCAATTATCAATTTTATTTGGTCATTTTGACCCATCTCATCAAAAGTAGCATCTCTAGAAATCACGATCTTTTGTGCATCTGTGTCATACATCCTGTATGCCTTGGCTCTTTCATCATATCCAAGGAAAATACACTTAATAGCTTTTGTATCTAGCTTCTTTCATTTTTCATCAGGCACATGAGCGTAAGCATCACAACCAAATACTCATAAATGAGAAACATTAGGTTTCTTTCTAGTAAAAGCTTCATAAGGTGTCTTACCCTCCACGGACTTCGTAGGACACCGATTCAAGATATGAGTAGCTGTGTTGCATGCTTCTGCCCAAAAAGTCTTTGGCAAACCCTTGCTCTTAAGCATTTCCCTAGCCATCTTCACAATGGATCTGTTTTTCCGTTCTGCAACTCCATTATGTTGTGGTGAATAGATTGCAGTGATTTGTCTCTTGATCCCCTGATCTTTGCAAAAATTTATAAACTCTGTTGAAAAATACTCACCGCCACCATTTGATCTGAGAGTCTTAATATAACAACCTGTTTGTTTTTCAACTAGAGCCTTGAACTCTCTAAACTTGGCAAAAGCATTAAATTTCTTGCTTATGAAATAAATCCAGATATGTCTACTGTAGTCATCAATGAATGTGATGAAATAGTAACAACCACTAATGGACCTAGTTTGTATTGGTCCACACATATCACTATGAACAAGATCAAGAATGCCATTGGCTCTTCTTGCTCCATTTTTGGGAAATCTTTCTCTATGTAGTTTTTCCAAAATGCAACCCTCACAAATTTTTCCTTCAAAAGAGTATCAGGCAATCCAACAACTAGATTACCTCTTTTAAGGATTTGCAAGCTTTGAACACTAATATGACCAAACCTTTGATGCCAAAGGTCACTTCGACTATAAACAATGCTTACCATAGCTTGAGTAAAAGATCTCGCATTCAATTTGTAGAGTCGATTCACGTTGACTCTAGCTCCTATAGCAATCACGTTGTAGTGATTCTTGATGTCTTATCGCTGTCAAACTCAACCTTGAGTTGTTGATCAGCCATCGTCCCAACAAATAGTAGATTGTTAGCTAAGCCAAGTACATATTGCACATTGCTTATCCACTTTATCAACCCGCTGGCTAACTTCACTAGTACCACTCCAACTCCTTTAAAAGATAGCAATTTGCCATCGGCTTGTCCAAGTTCATCACCATTGTGAATTTCCTTGAGTTATGAAAACCATTCTTTCCTTGAAGTCATGTGCTTGGATGCGCCACTATCAATGTTCATTAAGGACACTCTCACTTAGAGTTTCCATTACTGGATAGATGAGTCCGGATCAAGAAATTTACCACACCACAGAACTGTATATATATTTTTGGTTGTACACTTGATATCAGAATGGAACGCGGATGTATGACTTCTCAAGATTCTCTTTAACTTGCGCGCGTGGATCCATTATTGGACATGCGATATCGGATTGGAGCGCGGATGTACGACTGCTTGGGATTCTCTTTAGCTCATGCGCTTGAATCTGATATTGGTACGAACATGCGATATGACTGCTCGGGTTTCTCTTCAGCTAGCGCGCTTGGATCCGATATTGGTACCGATATGAAAAATAGAGAGAATATAAGAACTTTAAAAAGGAATATGCTAGATTTCCCACTTCGGTGCGGCGGCTACACCGCCTCCTCTTTGCAAAGATTTCGAAGCGAGTGATCGTTCAAACAAACAAAGATCAATACTATAAAAAGTATGAAGCCTCAAAACTTTGAATGGCAGTACTAGACACTGTCTGGTGTGATTTGCAATACCCCAAACAAACAGATGAGAGATTTCTTGGCACAACTCTCTGACAAATGGCACTTTTCACAAAGACTAAAAAAATAAATATTGTAAATTTTTTTCCACTCAACAGATTTTCAATCTGTCTGATGTAGCCCTAGCCTTTCCGATGCCTCCGAGACTATGTCTTCGTTCTCCACTAATAACTGTGAGCTCAAAAACCTGCAAAATACACCAAGAAGGATTTCTTCCAGCCGTTTTTGTCTCTCCAAGCTTTCACCTCCTGTGAAGGACTTCCTCACTTCATTGCGGAGCCTGTGACAAGCTGTATCCACTGATTAGGCACGCAAGACTATCGTAGCTCTGATACCATGTCAAAAATTAGATATGCAACATCAAGCATTCACCATAAGCAATCACCAAGTAAGGAGGCAGAAGAAGAACACGCAATATCACTCTATCACACTAACTTCATACTGAATGTAAAATGTACATATAAGCCTGAACCCTGAGAGAGAGAGAGAGAGAGAGAGAGAGAGAGAGAGAGAGAGAGAGAGAGAGAGAGAGAGAGAGAGAGAGAGAGAGAGAGAGAGAGAGAGAGAGAGAGAGAGAGAGAGAGAGAGAGAGAGAGAGAGAGAGAGAGAGAGAGAGAGAGAGAGAACTTAGGGGTAGACTACTAGACTAGCCTACGACTAGTTACAGCTGGTAATAGCTATCAATAATAAAGTACATCGTGAATAGTAACTAGAAGTGTGACAATGAAGTTTATTATTGATTTCTAACAGAATCTAGAACTTGTGCATAGGAAGTTGTTGTATATATATTCTTTGATTTTATTTATAGTATTGAAAGATGGAGACTACTTTACAAGGTGTGACTTTACTATTTTGACTCTTAGCTAGAAAGCCTCAATAGAGGTTCCCTTCCATGTTTTGTAATATTAGTTTTTTCATTTCTTCATAGGAATGTTTGCCACTTCTCTCGACAACAAATTCTTTGAAATGTTTGTTGAGATCAAATTTTACTCACATGCTAAAAACTTTTTTATAGGCCTTTATGCCTTAAAGGTACGTCGAAAAAAAGAAAGAAAGTGAAAAGAGTTTTCACTTTGAAAAAGGGCAGAAGGGCCCCTTCCTTAGCCCTTCTACCGAGGGCAAGAACTTGCCCCTTGGTAGAAAGCCCTTCTCTAGTGGAAATTGGAAGGGCCTCGAGAGAGCCTCCCCCGACCACCTGTGCCTCCCTTTAAAGATCTTAAGAAATGCCCAAATCCTTTGAAACTTAATTCAATCTTTTGGGCCTAATTGAAGTTCAAGTATTCTCTTCAAGGTTTATCTACATTTCATTACAAATTACAATGACACTCACGGTGACTCAAGGTGTTATTATCATATGATTTCTTTAGACATTCATTTATTCAATCCTCAAGGAGATGGCCGTTGATTACTCTATTACAACGTTACTTAATGAATTAAGTTTTAATAAGCACCTTAGGCTAAGCTAACAAAAACACGTGTTGCTTCCACAAAATCTATAAAATACCCCGAATCCAAACATTTAGAATCTTTAGATTTTCACCCTAATTAAATATATATATTTAAGGTGTCCCTTCAGGCTTCCGAAATGACTCAAGGGGCCCCCCTCTTAATCGAGGCCGACTATTTTGAGATCGCCACCATTGGATATTTCGAAAGCCTTCCAGATCTTGCCACGTTCTATGAGGACACGTGGTTGTCATCTGAGTGGGCTGGGGTGAAATATGTCGTGCCATTAAGGGCCCCGTGGGCACTGCGGCGAACCGATGAGTTTTGGGTGTTGGTCCTTGGGACTTTTGGTCGTTCGATGTGGACCGTTAGACGCAAAGTAGGACCGTTGGACGTGGATGCTAATTGGCGGCAGCTAATACTACAGTTGCTTTGTTATAATACTCCTCCACTTAAAACGTACACTCTACGCTGCGAGCCCCGACGCCGCTAAAGTCCGCCTCAACCCTGGCCGTGCGCCGATAAAGTAAGGGGCCCGCTAAAGTTAGTGGGGCCACTGGGCCACCCGCTAATTTAACCAGGCTTTAACAACTTGCTCCGTCGTCGTATTTTAATACCACGGCCCACCGCCGTTGGATTTTGCATTGAGCCTTCAGATTTTGCCACGTCGCAGGATCAACCGTTCAGACTATCTAACGGTAACGTACGCCATCTAACGGTAAGTAGCTTCGTCTCACGCCAGGGACTTAATGACACCTTATGTTATAGGCGCGGACTGTTGCGATTTTGGCACGTGGCAAAAATGCCGATAAATGGACACGTGGCGAGATCTGAGTGGACTGGATAGATCGTGCTGCTGTGGGATTTAAGATAGTAGGTGCATTTAAGAATCAAGTACCTGACCCCGAGGTCCTTGTCCGCCGGTTATTGTCCACCGGTTACTGTGGGTGGCGTTGTGACCGTTGGGCGGGCCACTTGGGCGCCTCGCAGTTCAAAATTGTGGGCTCTCTCTCTCTCTCTCTCTCGCGCGCGCGGTAGCTCGGATTTCAGTCCTTCTCTAATCTTCTTCCCTGTGAATTGCTGCTTGCTTGCTTTCCAGATCCGGCTATTGGAGCGAAGCCGCTGCTGATTTTGTCTACATTCAGTTTTGACAGCTTCATCTATGCTTGAATTTCAGGTTTGTGATAGGACCCAGCTGCTGTTGCTTTTTCAAATCATTATCATCTTTTGCTCAGTGCTAATTTGCTCAGCTGACTCCGTTTATGTGCAGAGAGTCTTTTCGCATTCGTCTCTGTTTTGTGTTTTTCAGGTTTGTAATTGCACTTTTTGCTCTTTCGGATAATTCACCATCTCTTGCTCGGTGCTGATTTCTATTTATACTGTCACCCTCGGAGGGCTTTTCACATTCCAAGTTCCGCAGTTTTCTTCCACAGTTTGATAACTTCGTCTCTGGTTGTATTTTCAGGTTTGTAATAGCGCTTTTTGCTCTTTCGGATCGCTATTATCCTGTTTTCTTTCTTTCGTGATATTTTGTACTCTGCATTTTGAGCTCCTTATGTTTCGTGACAGTTCGGAGTTTTGTAGCATTTTTCGTCCACGTTTTGTTTTAATAACTTCGTCTCTGTTTCTAATTTGTGGTTTGTAATCGGACTGTTTTTCGAAAAGATCGCTATAGTCTTTTTCTCTCGTTCGTGATTTTAGACTCTGAAATTGAGCTCCTTATGTATGTTTCGTGGCCGTTTGTCTATATTTGATTCAAGTTTCTATCTCTCCTTCTATTCCAGGGGCAAAGTGATAGCACCATTTTTTGTTTTGCTTCACACCGTGAAATTGAATCTCTTACATTTCTTGGCTTTTTATCCTTCCTGGCAGCTTTGAACTCGTTTTTTGGCTTAAGATTTTCCCTAAAGTAATCAAGAACTATTGACCACTTCCTTCGCTTCGCCGAACAGCGTATCAGATATCTTCCTAGCTCCCCTTCCAACTCTTTCAGAGGCTTTGGTGGCATCAGTAAATAGTGTTTTCAATGGCATATTTGGAAGTCATTTCTAGCTCTGGGTTTGAAAAACCTCTGAAAACAACGGAAAAGTCATATATAAGTTTCAGCTGGCTTGTTGCACTTCCAATTGCTTTTCTCTATGCTACCTTATCCTTTTGGAAGGCAGAAGAAATTCCCTTATTGAAAGCACTCTCCTGGGATTTGCTTCCTGAAACAGTTGAACATTTGTCTTCCTGGCTCACCACACCTCCATTCTTGTTCCTGATTTTGAACTTAATGATCATGGCTATACTTGTTTCATCTGGATTGTTCTCTGATTCAAGCACAGCAGCCTCGGATTCGTCTGATATTGTACCCGCTGCTAACTACCGGGTGGGTTCATCTTTAGAGGATCACGAGGATGTGTCGTCTTTGGAGACAGCACAGGCAAGTCTAACATCGACAGCAATTGTATTGAGAGAGGAATTCTCAACCAATGTGGTGGACACGCCCCTACCTTCAGTAAGTACCACAGACAGAATTGATATCGTGAAAGCGGACGAACTAGAGCTGACATCAGGCATTGAAGAATTTGAACTTCACGGGGAGAGAAATTATTTTTCAGGCTTGAATGATTCCAAACAGACGATTGAACGTATGGAATTGAACGAGTTTGCCCTTGGGGAGAGACTAGATGAAGCCAAATCAAGCGGCTCGGTGAAGACGAAAATTCTAGATGATGAACTGAAGTCATCTAGATGTACCATTTTCGACGTAGCTGATTCTCCTTTACTGAATAACAAGCCTCGAGCAACAAAGTTCCGCTCATCTGGTTCGAAAAAACTTGAAACGCTGTGCAATGATTGCAAAGCATCTCCATCACCAATCAAGGGACGTGTCAGCCTAGATCTTGACGATCTACACGAAAGAATAGAAGCTTTTATTAACAAAGCGCGTGAGCAAATGAGGCAACAAGAGCAGGTAGCATCTACAATATATTCGCGGCGCTACGTGGGAAGTGACCATGGATGGTGAGCAACTGTTTAAGTCAGGTGGATTCGGTCTATTCTGCACCTTATAGACCATTAGCGTACAGTCACATTGTAGAATCCTTCTGTCTATTAGGAGCAAGAATATAGACGATCCAAACTCTGGTCATCCATTACAAACGTTAACGTTTCCGAAGTACTGTTACGACCAAGTATTCTCACCAGTGATCGTCACTTCACTGAGAAATAGAATACGACAATGCGTAACAAGATCTTACTTAAGTAATCTTATTTTTTGAATTGACGTATAGATCTGTAAGGAACTGAATTTGCTCCAGGCATTGTGAGGTTTCTACATGTGTTTTATATGCAGATTATAATTTTTGCTAATATATTTTTTGGTCAAAATAATCTGCTTTACGATCTTTTAGCACCAAACTACATATAGTCAATTCTTTTTCAAGACATTTTGTTTCCTTTAGTAGGTTCAGTCGAAGAGTGTGGATACTAGTGGATAAGCTTAGTCTCATATGAAAACGCATATTTCTTCTGACTGGTTTCTCCGATTATTGTATCCATTTGTATGTGACTTTAGTTATTTGCATCCTGCTTAAGTGATTATCGATTAACTCGGATTCACTTATCGATTATCTCGGATTGCAGTCCTTTTTTGTGAATGAACCTGCTTGCATCTTTCTTGATGGAAAATTTATTTCAGTAATCTACACATCTTTCTGTTAGCACGTTAGCACCGTTAAGGAGTAAAGTAAGCTGACTACAGACTACAGAGAAAAGAATAGGTCGTGTACCTGGGCAGCTGCATAGGTATTATTAAGCAAAACAGATCAGAACTGTGCTTGGAGGCAGAAAACTAGGATGTACGTGTGCGCGTGTGCGTGCATATGTATTATTTTAGCAAGACAGATCAGAACTGTGCTCGGACAGGACAGCTCTCGATAGGAGTACGAAGAGACAGAAAAGAAAACTAGAATGCAAGGAGGCCGAGTGGTAAGGATAATGACACTCCATTTGATGATACTCATGGGAATAAAATTATTTTCACCTCTAAACCAAAAAAAAACCCACCATTGATGGTCATTTGATGAGATGAGGGCATTGGATTCTTTAATAGCATTCCTCCATTCTTTATTTTATCTTAACTGATTATGATTTTGAGGCCCAACACTTTCCAGCGCCTTCAGTGAGGGCCATAGAGTTCTGCATTGTGATTGATTGATGATACCTATGGTTTGAGGCCTACATATTAATAATGCTCAATAGATAATTAATAATGCTCAATTGATAAGGTTAATGAGAAATCCCATTTCCCCAGAATTGATAATGACACTCCCGTTGTTACTCATAATTACTAGACAAAATAGTGGGAATAAAATTATTCTCTACTTTAAACCAAAACCACCACTAACTACTACTATATGCCATATTACTATATGCCATATTGAGATGGCACCACTCGTGGAGCTACTACTATATGCCATATTGATATGGTCTCATTTGAGATGAGTGTCTTTAACATTCCTCTATTCTATTTTTTTTTTCTCTCTCTCAAGTGAGAGAGAAGGGGGAGTGAGTGAGCATATAAAGTTAAGAATCATGATACTTATGCTCTACACTTACAACTCCTTTAGTGAGGGTGATAGAGTTATGCATTGTGATATTTATGATTGATACCTATGATTTTGGGCCTACAGTTTGGATACATTATGTGGATAAAAATTATTCTCACCTCTAAACGCCTCATAGAGGGGAGGTAAAATTATTATTTTTTCACCTCATAATGGGGAGGTAAAATTATGATTTTTTCATTACTCTCGTTCATTCTTTTTTTTTTTTTGGAAAAGACAGTATTAACTAGAAATGAAGGCCAGCCTCATAGAAATTTTTACATCTAAGTTAAGGTTTAATGTTCCAAAATGCAATTTGGATTCACATCCCGGATGGAGTGTTGTTTTTTCAACGAAAATTGAGTTTGGATTACTACTAATATTCATGTGTGAGGCATGCTTTTCAAACTTGGTGGTAGAGTGCTCTTCTCCTTGTTTGATTTTATTAGAGATGTTGTGGATTAGTGTGGAATTCATTCTTACTTTTTCCAAAGCCTTGAGAAAGTTTCCTTTTGAAGTAGAATGATCTGCATTAATAGATCCACTTTCCCAAGTAAATCTTTTTTTTTTTTCATGAATAGGTATGCATGAATCCATAATGTTTTGGACAATTTTGATTCAGATTTAGTAGCAGGCCATTTGTTGATAGATTGACATGACAGACAAGGAATCGATTTATCCAGGATGAATAAATTGACTATTGCTGGAAATCTTGAATTTATGGTTTGCATGTGAGGATTTAAGTTTTTTAGACTAATGATTCTCTTGTGAAGCATGCAAACTGTGAACTGAAAACCTGAAAACATAGATTGGATATTGTAAATTGCTAATTCTCTAAACTGTGGCAGGGATTGTGGATGCATGCAAGATTAGTTGTGGAAGCAACCGAGTTCTTGGAACCCCTGTGAATCTGTTGCTTGCTAACTCTAGGATTTAAGAACTGTAGTTTCTAAACCTCTGTTTCATTTTCAAAGGATAGTGATAGAGGACCACAAGTAAGCCTGTTGATGAAGAGAGGGTAATCCTGGAGAAGAGTTAAGCAAGGAACTTGAACTCGTTTTGAAACCTTTAGAAAAAAAACTTGAACTCGTTTTGAAACCTTATGCAAGAAACTTGAATTTAATTTGAAACCTCTACTCGTTGTGATCTCGAAATCGGGTAGAAGTGCTGATCTGGGAACACACACACCTCTATTATGGGAACTAAAGATAGGTGCCCTCTATTCTGATGCTTTCTGTTCTTCTATGGGATCCTTACAAAAGCTCTGTTGGTGATATAGAACTAGTGATAGGCATCAGGGGCTGCAGGGAATGGAGTAATCCTTAAGCTGTTCAAAAGCGTTGTTTAAACCTTGAGTTCTTGCTAGTAGATGAATGTGAGGAAGATGAAAAAGGCTGATTTGAGCTGTGATAGGTGGCCTTTAAGGGTTTGCATGCGTGAGGAGCTTTTTGCTTGTGGGTGGATATTTATTCACTGGCTACTCTTACTTTATCTTCCTATAATCGCATGGCAAAATGGCTAAGCCTAATGATAGGTAACCAAATGTGAAACTTTGTATTGATTCAGGATAAGATTTCGGGAAAATCTAACTAAATCCGTTATTGAGCTTTTTGCTTGTGGTTGGATATTTATTCACTGGCTACTCTTACTTTATCTTCCTATAATCGCATGGCAAAATGGCTTAGGCCTAATGATAGGTAACCAAAGGTGAAACTTTGTATTGATTTAGGATAAGATTTCGGAAAAATCTAACTAAATCCGTTATTGAGCTTTTTGCTTGTGGATGGATATTTATTCACTGGCTACTCTTACTTTATCTTCCTATAATCGCATGGCAAAATGGCTAAGCCTAATGATAGGTAACCAAAGGTGAAACTTTGTATTGATTTAGGATAAGATTTCGGGAAAATCTAACTAAATCCGTTATTGAGAATGGAATTACCTATTCTCCCAAACTTAATCGGGTGAATATTCAAAGATAACTTTATTATCCTAACTGTAATGTCTACGTGTTTGATCATGGATTTAGGATCGTCAATAAAGTACTGATTCTTCATGGTAATTTTCTCCAGGCAAGTGCCCTGAAAGGAAAATTTTAAATTCCTGGTACTGTGCTAGCTAATGATTTAACTCTAGAGTTGGGATACTCCTAGTTAATCGAGTTAAATGATATTTTTAGGTTCTTCCTTTTCGACTTCGGTGGTGCACCGAGAGGCCTATCCTAAATGATTTTGATCTTTAGGATTGTGCAAACTAAAGCTTTTGAGAAACTTGTTGAAGTGAATAAATGGAACAAGGGTACTAATTTTTGGAGGTAACTATATATTTTATAAAAAATTTGTGTATTGAATATTGTATAAGAGTACCTGGATCCAAATTTTATGGATTTTCCATTAGGTTCACGCAACTTTAACGAAGTAATACTTAAGCTAGTGTAGTAAAAAAGGTAGCAGGCTAGCATTTACTAGTGTCAAAGGAGTTTTCGGTGCCTTCACACATGATTTTTTTTCGAGTGACCAAAAAATCTAAGGGAGGAAGAAAATGTGACACATAAGTGGGTAAATGTGATTGTGATATGTCATTTGGATTGGAAAATAATCCTTGTAAGAAAATTGCATAGCATCAGTTTATCATCAATTTGAATTTATTTTGAATATCTATAGGACCATGGAATGTTGTGTATTTCTACAAACTGTGCAACAATGTGAGTAAATATGCAACAAGATGAATGAATCTAGATTAACTAAGGGATTTTCCTAGAGAAGAAATAAATCCAACACCTCCTCTTAATTTGGATCCATGAATGCCTTGATCTTCAAACTAAGCGATGCATAAAATTTGTTGTGTGCATCACTGATATGTGCCTTATTGAATACATCTGATATCATTTTTTGTGTTCGACAATACCCTAGGCTTACGTATTTGTTGAGAATCTCACTCCTGACATAGTGACGTTTAATTGCAATGTGCTTACTCCTAGAATGAAATCTAGAGTTGGTTGATGCTAGGTTCTTTTCTATCAGGGAATTGGTCTCGTCCAAGAATCCTAAAAAGGTAAGGGCCCACACTACCCTTACGTTAGTGACCGAGAAAAACTGCTTCTATTAACAAGAAAAAGAGGGCTCTTCCCACTCTCTTCAAGGTCGTGTAGTATCCGGGAGTTGGTTCCGAATCAACTAGGAGCCTAGGAGATGCTTTTCAGCCTGTCTACAAAATACCTCTAATCTATTTGCAAATGTTCAATGAAAACAAACTTAACCAACTCTCTCTCTCTCTCTCTCTCTCTCTCTCTCTCTCTCTCTCTCTCTCTCTCTCTCTCTCTCTCTCTCTCTCTCTCTCTCTCTCTCTCTCTCTCTCTCTCTCCCCCCACTAGGGCCTCCATGCCCTTCCACACACACTCCACACACCACACAATTAAAATAACTTAGGATAAATTACACATGCTAAAATAGTGGCTAAAGTAGCAAAACTTAGACAAATTAGTAATAAACACAAAGTCATACTAACATTAGCCAAACACCAAATTAGAACATGCATGGACCCAAAATAGCAGCACTTCGCCCTTTGTAGTATGGATGAAAGAATTACATGGAATGAGGTTCTTTTTAAAAAACTTGGCCCACATTTGTATGGGATATGACAATCCAAGTATCATCATACAATGCATGTCCCTTTTTGGAAACTTGACTTTGACTTTTACAAAACCTTTTAGTCTAAGTTTAAACCTTGAGACTTGACAAAACTATCTTCATGCCCCTAGTGAATTAATGGCACAGAGGTTAGGTCTTACACTCGCAGAATGCCAAGCTAGGGCCTAATGATACTAACTGATGCTAGGCACTTTAAGATGGACTTATACATGCAAAATATCATGCTTGGGACATTAATCTAACAAAAATGCTTAATTACACAACTTTTCCTTGTAAGGTGTTGCTTTCCCAAACAACCCTAGGCTCCATTGAGGTGCCCCTTAGGACTTGTATTCCAACTCCCACACTCCCCCACTGCTAATTCGTTGCCAGTCTCATGGCAATTTAATTTGAATAAGAATTCTTGTAACTCAGCTTCCAACTCTTCATGTTGTTTTCGTAATTTTTGGATGAGTTTTCCATAGCCTTCCATTGCCTTGGCACATAATGTTGTGTCGTTTTTTAGTGGGCTGAAGACATGTGAACTACAAGACAACCATTGAGTGAATTGCAACTCCTCCACTTTTGCTGCATGTTGGAAAGTTGTCATCGCTGCTCTATATTAAACTCGAGCATCAACGAGTTGGTCCTGTCAGTTCAAATACTTAAACGGAGTGTTGGGATTGAAAAACAAGGTCCCTAAGGCATGGTCCCAATGGAACTCAAAATAGCTTATGAAAGACAATTTCTTGCAATTAAAAGCCATCTGGCGTATTGTCAAGACTGATGGTGCTTATGAAAGAATTGTTCCAAGGTGTATTGGAAGTTAGATTGATTCATCCTCTGGACCAATTCTCAGGAGCACATTTGGATTTTCCTCCTTTGGCCATTCCTCTTTATGCGAAATGGACAAATATCATGGATCCACACACAAATACGTGGAAATACAGAAGTACTCCAACAAGGTCTCTTTATTATCCTAAGGTTCCCAACCATCAGGAAGTTATTCAGAAGATGGACTGCGGCAAGTAGGGTAGGATCACGAATGGCTCTAGCAAATAACCATCATTGGTGTGGTACTGGTTGATCTGGTTATCAACAAAAGACTTAATAATGACTGATTTGGCCTGTTTATGGGATGGAGTTGGTTGAGGACCAAACATAATACCTACAGCAGCAAGGGCAACCTTAGTGACCTTGTGGGAAGGTGATGTAAACTTTGTCTTTGGCCTCATTCAAAGTACCGAAAGCCATACTTATTTTATTTGAGAAGGCCTTTTCATGGATCCCCATCACCTTGAGCAAGGGCTCAACAAGGTTCATCCATTCACCCACTCTGCAAGCGCCATGATGTCCGTTGAGGTTGGAACATCATGAAGAACGACAGATCTGGGTGAAATATTGGTATCAGATTCGGTCAAAGACATAATGGCAAATTGAACGAAGTATAAACTGTGAACTGAGCTAAAAAGTATATCAGAAGGCTGTGTAAGAGTTTCAAAAAAGTTTGGTCGTGGGAAAAATTCGCAAGAGCTTCGCTAGCACAAGTGAAAAATGAAATTGAAATCAGCCCTTTTATAGGCTAATTCGGAGAGTCTACTAGACAAAGTACTAGTTTGGCTCATCAATTTTGGACAAAAATTTGCAGGATTGTTCAGTACTATGAAAACAGCTTCCATAATTCTCGGCGAAGGCGAAGGTTCTGTAGCGTGAACAACCCTCGCCTAAGTGCATCCTTTGCCTAGGTACTGCATTTGGTGAAGATTATCAGGGTTTCAACCTATGCCCAACCTAATTTTGGTGTTCTGAATGCATCTGTCAGCTCGACGAAGGTTCATAATGTGTGACGAAGGTTCATAATGTGTGTAGCATGTTTGCTCGGCGAATGTTTCCAAAGTAGCATATGTCTGAACTCTCGTCTAGCTTCAAAACATGTACTTTTATGTGTAAACCAACTTTCGCCTAGCTCAATATAGGTACTATGTCATTTAATTTCTATGAATGATCAAGTAGCTCAAAACAGAGGCAGTCTATATAGAAATGTGATTATGATTTTTTTGTTGTAATTAGTTTATGGCATCATTGTGAATACAACACAGTGCAGACTATTTATTACTATCGTAGAAGAAATTGACCTTTTCGAGGACCAAGGACATAGATTGGCATTGAAGGAGGCAAAATGTTTCTCTTTGATTAGTTCTACAATGTTTTTTCAACTTTAGGAGTTTTGGCAAAATGAAGCCAAGATTCTTTTTGGGGCTCGACAACATGGGGAAAACTACCTTGCTTCATATGCTCAAGAATGACGTCTGTTCTTGGCTGCTATTTCTAAAATTCGCTTAACATTATTGAAGAAACATTGAATAGCAAAAGTGACAATCAAAGTGAAGGTGCTTTAGTGAAGCATAGGTTGCATCGATTTTGAATTATTGTACGTAAACAGAGAATTGTAATAGCATATCCTAGTGTGAAGGTTGGCCAGTTCATTTCTGCCTCTTAATTCATGTTTATAGAGCTTATGTTCTCCTTTACACTGTGAGAAAAATCCCTTCGTCTTTGTTTTGTCTTGAGCCAATGGCCAACTTTGAACAAAGTTTCTGTGAATGATTGACTAAATGTAAAAAAAAAACTAGGGATTTTGGCGGATCCCACTAAACTAGTCACTTGAGACCATGCTTCTAAATTCCTAGGAATGCGAATTCAATCCACCTATGTTCCTATCAACATAGATTTCAAAATTAGGCCAAGGTTTGACCTCATCTTCATAAAGACATTCTTGAGTAGAAGTTTGGTGAGAAGATCTGCAACACAATCTGAAGATGAAACATGTTCCAATGAGATCTCTCTCCCAATGACTTTTTCTCTTACAAAATAATGAGCCACTTCAATATGCTTGCTCCTTGCATGAAAGAATGGATTATTTGCAAGAACCTGAGCAGAAATGTTATCATTCTTGATAATTGGAAGATCTTCATTTGCATAACACTTTAGCTCCAAAAGTAGCCTTTTGATCCATAAAACCTCCTTAGTTGTGGTTGTAAGAGATTTGTATTCAGCTTCACAGGATGGTAAGGAAATAGTTGCCTGCTTCTTTGATAGCCAAGAAACCAAGTTCCCTCCGAATGTATAAAAAGGCTATGCAAATTCTTTTCCACTTCTATAAGTGAAAGTGAGCAATGGGCAAAAAATTAATTTAGCTTTGTAGTTTTTTGAGATCAAATCTTCACCATGGTTATAAAATATTAATTCGGTAGAAGCTTTTTTGTTGAAAGTTTATGTATTGTTCAATAGCAATCATACTGACCTTTTAAGGAGAGAAAGAATGGATGAGTTTTTGCGTAGCTGGAGGCTTGGGATCGACATTGTTGGTGATTGCTAGGTATAAAATAATCATATGTAGTGCTTTTCTCCCTTCAATTGTTTGTCATCATAAGTCGCTAAGCTTTCTACTTGAAATACATGACGATGTTCATATCATATGCTTAAGTGTATCTAGGTGTTTCATTGTGGAACATAACATTTGTTTGGAGGTTCGATGTTTAAATGAGTCTCCTCTAGAGCTAAGTTAAATTGAAGGTTTTCAATCCAAAGATCCAAATGTGATTCAGAGGAAGGACTTGTGGAAATCACAAGTGTTTGAATGTCAATGTTCAAAGCTATTTGACGTTGGTTGGGAGAACAATTTGTGTATCTTTGTTTCAAATAATTGCAGAAATCGATCAAATATTGGTACTTGAAAAAACGTCATTACATATAAATACTATAATAAAATAAGTTGTCAACTATAAACCGTTAGACTAAGTTTTCATTTATCATTACAAAATCTCCAAATTGAAGTATTAGAGTCACCAACATATGAAACATTGTATGATCTACCTTGCCAGTTATATCATTCTCAAGTTCTATTGGATAAAGTTCCACTTGAATGGGCAGCAGTGTGAAGATCTCATGGCCTCTTTCATCTTTCAGTCCAGGGAATGTGGACTCATCAAACTTCGCATCTCTGCTCGAAACAACCTTCTTCGTGGTTGGGTTGTAGAGCCTGTACACATGTGTTCCGTTCGAGTAGCCGACCATGATTGTTTGCTCTGATTTGTCATCGAGCTTGTTTCTTTTTTCTTTGGGAATGTGCTTGTATGCTGCACATCCAAACACTCGTACGTATGACAGATCAGGCTTTCTGCCTGTCCACATTTCGTATGGTGTTTTGTTTTCCAGCGCTGTCATTGTAGATTTGTTCGACAGGTGTACAGTTGCAGCTATTGCCTCAGCCCAGAATTGATTTGGAAATTGAGCCTGTGCCATCATGCATCTGGCTCCTTCGACTAGTGTTTTGTTTCTTCTTTCTGCTACACCATTGTATTCTGGTGTGTATGCAGGATTGCACTGATGTTCAATCCCTTGTTTTTCGTAGAATTTTGAGAATTCTTTGCTTTTGTATTCACCCCCGTTGTCAGATCTAAGGATCTGTATCTTTTTCGAGGTGTGTCGCTCTGCAAATGCCACGAACTTCTTGAAGGAATCAAACACTTCGGATTTTTTCTTTAAGTAGTAGATCGTGGTCATCCGACTATAATCATCTATGAACGTCAGAAAGTATCTCGAACCTGAGAGCGAATCCATCTTCATTGGTCCACAGACATCAGAGTGGACAAGCTCAAGAACCTCCTTGGATCTTCTTCCCTCGTGTGTGAATGGATTCCGATGTTGCTTGCCTTTCTGACAAGCTTCGAAGAACTCAGTTTCAGGTCTTGAAATCTTAAGACATGTGACTATGTCTTTTCTGCTCATGTTATACAGGCTCCGCATGTTCAGATGATACATTCTCCTATGCCAGAGCTGATCTTCATTTTCTGATACATTTAATATGCTATCAGAGTTGCTGATTATCTTGGCCTGGTAGAGGTTTCCTTCTCTGCATCCGACCGTCAGCAACTTGTTTGTCGTCTTTTCGATCCTGCGGCATGTGTTGTCATCGAACAAAACTCGAATGCCAAGATCTGCCATCTTGGAGATAGATAGCAGATCTTTTCTGAGTGATGGCACATAGAGTGCTCCTGGCAGCTTTGCTTGGCCTGACAATGTTCGTAGCTGTAGAGTGCCGATGCCTTTGACATCGTGTCTGCTCCCATCACCTAGAATCACTGCTATGTTGTTTCTGAGCTCTCTGAAGTCGATCAAGATCTTCTTGTTGCAGGTTATGTGAGATGTTACTCCTGAATCAATGACTACATCGTAGCCGTGTTCAGTGTAGCTCGTTGAAGCTTCATCGCGTATCGTGAAAGCTTCGTCACCTCTGTCAACATCTTTTGATGACTCTGCAACATTAGCTTTTTCAACTTTGTTCTTTCTTTTTGGGTTGAATCTGCAATTGTATGCAGAATGCCCTTTCTTCTTGCAGTGCATGCAAGGTATTGCTAGATTGAACTAGGCCTGGTTTGTGGCAGTGATCGTAGGAAGAAGATTGCTGATTCGTGGACTTCGTCTTCTCGAATCTTGGCTCGTTCTTGTTCTTGTTCATTCCTTTCGTGAAGAGAGCCTTCTCTTGATCACTGCTTCCCTCTTCTTCATCTCTCATCAGTCTCTCATCAGCGACAAGACTGACTGCTTTGTCGAATGTCATATCTGGTAGACTCAGTATGAGCATTCTCAGCAGCTGATAGGACGTCGGTAGAGATTTGATGAAGTACATCAACTGCTGTGGTGCTGGGACATGGTGCTCCTGTCATGATGCAGCGAGCTAAGCGAAGACCGTTCTGATCTTCTCAACGTGTTGATCCAACTGGTTGCCATCCCACCGTATGGATTGCAGTTGATTGTGAAGGTGCATGACTGAAGCTGTAGTCCTCACTTCATACTTCTGTTTCAATCTTTCCCACGCTGCATGGCTGCTTTCGCAGTCTTCAATCTGCATGAGTAGATCTTCATTTATGGACGAAACGATGATCGCCATTGCATGCTCATCTTTTCTGATCCATTCAGCTCTCCTCGGGTCTCCCTCTGGAGGCTGCACCTTTGAGAGTTCGGTCACCGACCAGATGCCTTCGTCCTTCAGATTTGTTTTGATTTTGAATTTCCAGATTCTGTAATTTGCGCCATCAAGACTGATTGCCACTCTTGTCTGGATTGTTGTAGCCATATTGTATTGTCTAGAAGAATACTGTTGGGATATCAGTAGTGAGAACCTGTGCGCTTTGATACCATGTCGCAGAAGCGAAAAACACTGTTCGATTTCGCGAAAGCGAAACTATTTCTTTTTCATTTTCGTATTCTCAAACGATTTTGTGTCTTTGAATTTTCTTTTGCGCGGAAGCTTTTACAAGAACCTAGACACTCGACTGCACATCACAGAACACATTTTATTCTAGCAATCAAGACAGACGACACAAGACAAAGAGATGCACGAAAAAAGAGCGACTGTATTATTAGTTTAATTTTTAGAGCGAGATCGTCAGTGTCTTGCTCATTGGCGGAATGACACTCTGCTCTTTCGCTGTGTTCTGATCGTTGGCAGACTTTCATGCACAGCTCTAGTAATTTTCTTTTCTGCTTTACTCGCTACGTCTCTCTCTCTCTCTCTCTCTCTCTCTCTCTCTCTCTCTCTCTCTCTCTCTCTCTCTCTCTCTCTCTCTCTCTCTCTCTCTCTCTCTCTCTTACATATCTCTCGTTTATGATCCAGAAAGGATAGTTTATATCTCCACAGTGTGGAGTTTACAAGATGGGTAAACGCAGGATTCACAAGACTAGTTAACAATAATCAACTAATCAGTTAGTCTTCGTCGTTGCCTCTTGTTTTACCTGGGCGTGAAGTCTACGACTCCAAGCCCGTTGAGCTGCCAGCTGGCAGCGTGAAAGATTCCTCTTCGTTTGTTTTGTAATCTCCCGTTTGCTTTCGTTCTTTTCGTTTCTTTCGTAGTCTTTTGTTTTGCGTCCCTTTGCGGTTTGCGGTCCTGGAGGCGTGTTTACGATTCACGAATGATTCGCGAATTGTTCGTGTTTCGAGTCAAGGGACATTGACTATCGCGAATTGTTCTCATTCGACCTTTATTTCTTGTTCGTTCTGCGACAAAGTTGCAGGAGTTCACCATTTCTGACATCTAGCCTAGTTACTAGTCGCCAAACTACTTGCTCATTGATGACACACCCAAACTTACCTACATTTTCTAGGATTGGTGTGACCACGTCCACTAGACCCCAAAGTGACAATTCAACACTACCGTGAGTATGTAGAACAACAAAACATTCCTATTCATGATCAACCTCGAACAATCTGCGAAATTTATCTTGCTTGATACTCGAAAGATTCGCGAAACAATTTCTTGTAGAAGCTCGTGGTTTTCTTGTTGAAACTCGAAAGATTCGCAAACAGAATCTTGTCGCGAATTATTCTGTTTCTAGTTCAATCCTCAGATGTCGCGAAATTGTCGTAAACAATTCGCAAAATATTTTGGATTATTCTTCAAGCTCCAAGTTGTCACCTATCGCGAACAATTCGCGAAAGACGAAAACGTCGCGAAGAGACAAGTGTCGTGAGCAATTCGCAAAACATGAAGTTGTAACGAAGAGATGGACTGTCGCAAATAATTCGCGAAAAGAAATTATTTGACCATGGAAACAAAGCATCTATTTGAATATCAACCGTTGTAAACGGTTAGATCTACAATTATAGAATTAAAAGGCCAAAAGACCTGTCCTGTAGCAATATAAATACATGTGCACTACTCGTTGTAACAAAAAACTCAAATTGAAGAGACTCATAGACTCATTCAATCAGAAACAAAACAGCGAGATAAGACAACAAGAGATGTATATTGATTCAGATTCAGAATTATAAATTCGTTTTTGATCAATAGTTTCTGTTTGTCTGAAATTGTCTTAAGTTGTCTCTTAATTCCGCATATTATTTCCGCATGCAAATTCAATCAAGGTAAATACTGTTCTATTAGTACATAGATCAGAAACAAACCCGATTGAAGACACTAATATTAGTTTGACCTATTCAAACTTTCATCGTGTTCAACAGAGCGTCTATTTGAATATCAACCATCGTAAACGGTTAGATCTATTGTTATAGAATTAAAAGGCCAAAAGACCTGTCCCGTAGCAATATGAATACATGTGCACTACTCGTTATAACAAAAAACTCAAACTAAAGAGACTCATAGACTCATTCAATCAGAGACACAACAACGAGATAAGACAACAAGAGATGTATACTGATTTAGATTCAAAATTATAAATTCGTTTTTGATCAATAGTTTCTGTTTGTTTAAAATTGTCTTAAGTTGTCTCTTAATTCCGCATATTATTTCTGCACACAATTTCAATCAAGGTAGCGTGACGTTTCTCTTACACACCTCTCTCTTTCTATTTTATCTTTTGTTGCTGTTCTATCTTTTGTTTGATCTTTCTGCCAAAGGAAATTAAAAGATAGTTTAGCCAATCATTACAAGAAAAGTTTACTATAACTATCAGCTAACTACATGTTAACTCTTGTAATGTTGCGTACAACTTATAGTGATATTTTGGCGTCTCACAATTGTCGAGTTTCGAATTCGATAATTTGAATCACTCAACAGTTCGTTGCTCGATAATTCGTTAGCTACTCGATCGTTTGAGGGTCGTGTGTGTGTGTGTGTGTGTGTGTCTATGTGTGTGTGTGTGTGTGTGTGTGTGTGTGTGTGTGTGTGTGTGTGTGTGTGTGTGTGTGTGTGTGTGTGTGTGTGTGTGTGTGTCCAACCATCAGTGTCGATGGTGTGTCTTGAATTATCGTTTGTTTCGGGAATGGATGGAAAATGTTGGTTGAGTTTACCATTTTTCCTCTTGACCAATACAACCATTTTCATCAGATTCCAATTGATCTTGTGTTTTGTTTACAGTGGCTTGTCTAATGGTTTAGTCAGGAGATCTGCGATTATGTCTTCGAATTTTACAAATTTGGCACTGATTTTTTCTTTTGAGATAAAATCTTGAATGTGATGATACTTCAGAGGTATATGGTTAGTCTTCGAATGAAACACTAGATACTAGGCTAAGTATATAGCACTCTATGAATCCATTTTCATGACGGTGGGTTCGTGATTTGGTATATCAATCCCTTCTAACATCATCTTCAACCATATTACCTTATTCGCCACCTTTAAAAGTGCTAAGTATTTTGCTTCGCACGAAGAGCTACTAGTGTCTGCTTCTTGCAGGTCCAGCTGATCGCAGCTCTACGTAGTATTTCACCAATTAAGAACTTGTTGTCGTCCTTACACTAGCCCAACTTGCATCGCTATAGTGTTGTAGGATAAAATCATGCTCGCTTTCGTAGATCAACCCAAAATTGTAGGTGCCCTTCAGATACTATAGGATTCGCTTCGCCATCTACTAGTGTTCTGCCAATGTTGTTGCATTCTAAGATTGGAGGAAAACTGACTAAGCACATAGACAAAGAATGCTGATTCGGGTTTGGTACAAGTTACGTACATAAGATTCTCAGCTAGATTTTGATATGGGATCCTTTCCATGTTTTTTCTTTCCTCATCTGTGCTTGGGCTATCCTGCTTCGACAATCTTGCTCCAACTGGTGTTGCCTTCTCTTTGCAATCGATCGTCCCATATTGCTTCAAGACTTTTTCAGCATATTCGGACTGGTTCAAAAGCATCATTCCTTTCTTCATGTCTCTTTCGATCTAAAGCCCTAAGCATTTTGTTGCTTCTCCTAGATATGCGATTTTGTAGTTTGCAGATATTTGATTCTTCGTGTCATTTATCAACGTCAGACAATTTCCTACCATCAAATAATCATCTACAAATATTGTCAAAATCACGAATTTTCTTTCTGTCCTTTTGATATAGACATTGCAATTATATTGTGTCGAATAGAAGCCCAGAAACTTAAAAAGACTATCGAGCTTCTTATACCAAGCTCGTGAGGTCTGCTTTAGAACGTAGATACACTTGTGCAACCGGCAAGCATAATCTGGATTGTTCAGATCTTCATAACTTTCAAGCTACTCATGAAAATTTCTTCAACCAAGTCTTTGTGGAGGAAGGCTGTTTTGACATCTATTTGATGTATTTCCAAGTTATATATTTTAGCATAGACAATGAGTAATCGGATGCTCGACATTTTGACCATCAGAGAGTATGTATCGAAGTAGTCAATACCATACCTCTGAGTGTAGCATTTTGTGACAAGTCGAGCCTTGTATTTTTCGACATTGTCATCCGATCTCATCTTCTTCTTGTATACCCATTTGTAGTATACTTTTTTCCTTTCTTCGGGTAGTGGCTCGAGTGTCCATGCTGTCTCCAAAATTCGTTGTCAGGATTCTAGATTGCTTTCAGATATGTCATTGGTTCCTCGGTGAAACCACAGAATTCGAAGTCTGTGACTACACTCGACTGAAGACTATCGATGAGTCTAATGGAGGGTCTTTGAATTCTTGTTGACCTTCTCAGTTGAATCTCTGGCTGTCGATTCGTCCTTTGCATTTCCTCTTCAAATTTTCCAATAGGCGGATCTTCTGTCTCATGTTCTGGAGTTTGTGGTTCGACCTTTTTTTGACATTTGGCCTTGAAATCGCTCTTCGATTGCTGATATCGAGAAGACTTCATGGCCATTTGATTATTTCACTCTTAAAAATGTCGATTTGTTGAACTTCACATCTCTGCTCATACCTTCTTTGTGGTCAGATTGTAGAGTCGATAAATATGTGAGTCATTTGATTATCTGACCATGACAGTCTGAACTGACATTTCATACAATTTCTTTCTTTACTCTTTTAGTACGTGCATGTAGGTTGCACATCCGAACACTCGTACATATGATAGATCGGGATTCTCACTTGTCCACATTTCATACGGCGTCTTGCTCTCCAATATTATTGTTATCGATCGATAAGGATTCTGTTTCATCTTTTTGCTACACCATTGTATTGTGGTGTATATGCAGGCATGAATTGATGTTCGATACCTCTCTCTTGACAAAAGCTCAAATATTTGCCTCCATTGTCGGACCTAAGGATTTGCAATTTCTTGGTTGTCTGTTGTTCTGCAAACACTACAAATTTCTTGAATACATCAAACACTTCTGAATTCATCTTCAAATAGTATACAGTTGTGATCCTACTGAAACCATCTATGAACGTGAGGAAGTATCTCAATCCCGAAAGATAGTCGACCTTCATGGGTCCACAGACATTCGAATGAACTAGTTCTAGGATGTCCTTAGCTCTCCTTCCTTCATATACAAATGGATTTGGATGTTGCTTACCCTTTTGACAAGCTTCGTAGAAGTCTGAGTTTGGACAACCTTGAGACCATTCACCAGCTCGTTCTTGCTCATGTCATACAAACTCCTCATATTCAGATGATACATGCGCTTATACCAGAGATGATTCTCACTTTTGGATGCATTCAGTACACTATCATAGCTATTGATGTTTTTTGCTTGATACAAGTTACCTTGCCTTGATGCGACAATCAATAGCTTGTTCGATCTATGCTTGACCATTCTGCATGCGTTTCCATCGAACATGATTTGTATTCCAAGATATGCTATCCTTGATACAGAGAGTAGGTTTCTTTTCAATGTGGGTACATAGAGCACTCCTTGTAGTTTTGTATGACCCCACAGTGTACAAACTGGAAGAGTTTCGATGCCTTCGACATTGTGTCTGCTTCCATATACCAGTATCATTGTTCTTGTGTTGTCCAGTGCCTTGTAGTCAACAGAACATTCTTGTTGCAGGTGATGTGAGATGCGGCTTCTGAAGCAATTACTATGTCGTAATCATGTTGCGTGTAAATCGTGGACTCTTCATTGACAACCGTGAACATATTATCATTCTTCTCACTATCTTTGGATGATTTTGTGACATTTGCCTTTATGCTTTCCTTTGGGTTTAAGCCAACAATCGTATGCATGCCCCTTTTTTTTGTATTGAGTGCAAGGTATAGTCAGATTAAACTGCATTTATCTGTTGTATGCTCCGACTTGTGACAATGATCATAGGTAGAAGTATCTTTGTAATTGTTACCCTTCGTTGAAAACTTCATTTGAGTCTTATCAATATTGGGCTTGTTTTTGTTCCTTTTCTTTTCCTTTGTGAAAAGGGCCTTCTCCTGGTCTCCATTTGTTTCTCCTTCATCTCTCATCAATCTTTCGTCTACTACAAGATTGAGTGCTCTTTCAAATGTCATCTCAGGTAACTTAAGATGAGCATTCTCAACGGTTGATAAGATGAGGAAGTGATTTCATAAAATACATCAATCGTTGGGGTGCTGGGACTTGATGCTCTTGTCCATATGTAGAAAGCTGCGCAAAGATCATCTTGATCTTCTCTACATGTCGATCCAACTCGTTCCCATCTCATCACGAGCTCTACAGCTGATTGTGAAGGTGCATGAATGATGCAGTTGTCCTCATTTCGTATTTTTGCTTTAGCTTTTACCACGCTTCATGGCTGCTTTGGCATCTTCAATCTCCATGAGAATGTCTTCATTTATGGAGGATGATACGATGGTTGCTATCACGTGTTCATCCTTCCTTATCCATTCCTCCCTCCTTAGATCTCCCTCTAGAGGTTTCGGCTATGTGAGATCGATTATTGACCAGATCCCTTCACCTTTAAGAAGCATTTTTATATTGAACTTCCATATGCGATAGTTTGCACCATCAACATTGATCGTGATCTTTGTCTGAATTGTAGTAGCCATATCATATCTAATGAACCTACTCCCATGTCGGGGAATTGTCGGAAGCGTGCTGTGTGATGTGTGCAATCACATGAACTAGATAGTCTAATACGAATCACAGACAACGCAATGATCAATCAAATGCATGCAACACAAAACAATACATGAAGAGTATAAAATCTTTTCTATTCTTTTTTCTTAGAGTGACCTGGCAGTGCAGCGCCAAATAGCGGCCTGACGCTCCTCTTTCTACTTTCTCTCTCGTTGCTGTTCTATTTTCTGTTTGATCTCTGTTCCCATACATATATTTCACCAAAGGAAATTAAAAGACAGTTTAGCTAATCATAACAAGAAAAGGTTCCTATAACTATCAACTAACTAATTGTTAAGTCTTGTAATGTTGCATACAACTGATCGTGACATTTTGGCGTCTCACGACTGCCGGGTTTCGAATATGATAATTCAAATTGCTCGATAGTTCGTTAGCTACTCGACCATTCGTGTGTGTGTGTGCGCGCATGCGCGCGCGCGTGTTTGGTTGAGTACACCATTTCCAACAAATCGTTCTCAATATGTGTTGATAGATCAAATGCACTAGCGTTTAATTATAGCGCGTCTTCCAAAAAAATGTACTTGATTTAAAAAAGAACGTTGTGGTATACAACAAAAATGGCATTCCCACAAAATTTTTGGAAAGAAAAGTGAATTTTAAAATTTTAGATGCAAGGTAATTACCTAATTTCAATCCTAGTTATCTTGGAATTATGGCATAATGGATAGCATTTCCTTTTCTTATCTCGAAGATTGAACTCTAATTCAAAATGTACGCATGAGTAGAGATATGACAACAATAAAAAAGCAAACACATATGCAATGTGAATTAATAATCAAACTTAGATAGGGATGCATGCAAGAAAAAGAGCAGGACACAGATTTAGAGGTGCATGTAAAGTGTGGGCATCCATGGAGGAAAAAGAGAGGGACATGAAATCTTTTGCTATTGACAACTTGCATATAAAGGCACATTTAAAAAACCTAGCTATTGAAATAAAGTCCTTATTAGTGTGGCAAAGCTTTTTGTGCACACATACCCTTATAATTTATAACATTGACTTTAATATTGATTTTTGCACAAACACTATTTTGTACCAATTGGAACTTGGGTGGTTGTGTGTGTGTGTGTACTATAAAAACATGTAATTGATTAATAAAAGATACAAGATGGAGCTAATTGTGCTTGTACTTGCAACAAAATTTCTTACATTCACACTTTTGAAAACAATAAAATATTCTTCAATAACTTCAATAACCATGAATAGCTTGATATGAGAGAAATTGTGCTACTATTTTTTACTTTCACTATAATGCATCACTTGAGAATGATAAAAGTAAGAATTGTTAGATACAATTATGTAATGTACATCAAAAGATAGGCCAAGCCTAAACAATGTAGCAAATAAAGTTTGAGACTATACCTTGGCCATAGTGAAAACTCTTATCCAACTCAATCCCATTGGCCTTAACTACCACCAAAAGTTTCTTCTTCAGAATTTAAAAGTGTGACTAGGGGAAAATCAGCATGCATCATCTAGGCACACATGCTCTTTGAAATTTAGTCTTCTACTATTGAAAATAACAATCTTTGGAGCAAGGGTTGGGGCATAAAACCCAAATGTAAGATAAACCTTGAACATGAGCTTTGGAAATGCCAGCAAAAAATATCCAACATGTGTGCACTGCGTGTATGTCCGTATGTGTGCATGTGTGAGTCTGTGTGTAAGTGTGTGTGTAAACGTGTGCATCAGTCAATGCATGTTGCTGCGCATGTGTATGAGTGTGCATGTGGACCACACCTCATACTCCACAAAAGTCACATACATTATGAGTACATGGAATCTTCAAGTTTATGAGTTGACCATAGACAAGGGGGGGGGGGGGGGGGGGGAAGGTTATATGAGTGGACCCACAAAGTTTCAGATTACGAACAAGGAATTTTACATGAAAAGCTTCAGTCAAAACATAAAATATTTGAGATCTGATAGCAAAAGCTGCTCAGAAAAAGAATGAAAAGGCTCCAAAATATTCTGGACTCACTAGAACTAGTAGGTACTTTTGCACAAAATAGGAAGCAGATTATTCAAGAGACTCACCCCACAGAATCATAGCAACATGATCACATCAGCTACTTACAATACTTGACAGATTTTGCAGCTTTGCAGCTGGATGCTTTGAAGCTGGCACTAATTTCTTGCATAGAAAGTTAGGGACAGCTGCTGGCAGCTGCAGTATTGACTACTTTGCTATCATCATCTTCACAAATTCTTCATAATTGATCTGCCCATCTCCATCAACATCTGCTTCTCGAATCATTTCATCCACTTCGTCATCAGTGAGTTTCTCACCTAGGTTTGTCATAACATGTCGAAGTTCTGCAGCTGATATGAAGCCGTTTTGATCTTTGTCGAAAACCCTAAATGCCTCCTTCAGTTCTTCTTCGGAATCAGTGTCCTTCATCTTGCGAGCCATCAGATTCAGAAATTCTCCAAAATCAATTGTTCCATTCCCATCCGCATCAACCTCATTTATCATGTCTTGAAGCTCTGCTTCGGTTGGATTTTGCCCCAGGGATCGCATGACTGTGCCTAGCTCCCGGGTTGTGATAGAGCCTGTAGAAAATTGGAAATTTGAGTTTCGAGTTAGGCATCCTTGTCAACTTAAAACACAGGCTTGTCTTACAGAAAGAGCCTCCAGGCATCATGCAACTGTCATATAGTGCACGGATCAGAACAACATCTGACGTTTTTCAAATAAGTGCATCATATCAAATATCAAACACTTAAATATATTATTGAAGTCATATATTGATTTGTATAAGTAGACTCTATGGCCCATAGCAAAAATCGGACAGATACTCCTATATCATCAATTCTCAGTCAGTCTTTTTGCCTTCCTGGCCGACACATTCAGACCGCAAGATTTCATGAAGTACTTACTGGATGGACTTAAAATCATCAAATGATGATATTAGCCTGCTGTTGTTTGATATACGTGCTGATTAATAAATAGTTTATGTGAAAGCTAGGTGTAGAATTGAATTTTAAAAAACCATGCAACGTTTTCTGTTTTGCAATAAGTATTCGCCAAAGAACGTTCCGTAAACAGGATTGCGAAATTACGGTGTGTGTGCAAGATGAGAGAGTGTAGCAAATTGCTGTACAAACCTAAATTCACAGGCAATAAGAACTGAAAACGACAAGGTACTGCCAACAGATTAATCACCCTAGCAAAACCAAAACTCGTTGCACTACAGGGCATGAGTACATACGTCAAGTTACACTTGCCAAAGTGAAAAAAACGGACCTACAAGACCTACAAAGGATATGGAACTGGTGGAGATATGCTAGCAACGCCAATTTTGAAATTCTTTATCACATAAATAAAGACGCGCAAACATGGTAAACTGTAATCTGAGGTGAGGTCAAGGTTTTGGATTGAAATTCGTGAATATAAACCTGAAAACATTCTTGTAACCGTGACTTGTTCTGCCAAAAACTTTAACGTACCCAAAATAACGCTCAGAATCATCAACCGCTAAATGTTTTGTGATAATCAGATGCAGCATATTTGATAAGCGGAAGTATTTTATGCAAAGCTTAAAAATTACTTGAATTTGCGACCAAACGGAAGAACCTCTGATCAGGTCAGCCACGTCCAAAATTTCAAAACCCAGAAGAAGAAACATAAACAGAGGAGAACTATGCTAGAAAGTAAAGCCACCAGCCCTAAGACAGAATGAAATTAACACGCCAGAACCAGCTCTAGCTAGTCCTCATCCTCTGGGTGCTGTAATAAGAAAGAAATCTAGACTCGGTGCAGTAAGAAGAAGTTCAGAATTATGGATTGAACAACATCAATAAATTAGGTGAATATGTATATATAAATATATACCATCTCCGTCCTTGTCGAAGAGATTGAAAGCCTCCTTAAACTCTGCAATTTGATCGTCAGTAAGTTGTTCAACCATGTTTACTTGTGAAACGATCAGCCACCCAATTCACAGCAACGATCGACCACCCAATTCACAGCAACGATCGAAAACCCAATTCACAGCAGCAACAGCAGCAGCAAAAGCAAACAAGAACTAGCTCGCTAGCTATCGCTCTCGCTCTCTCTCTATCTCGCCCGTTTGCTCGTCTTCTTATAAAATATATAGGAAAACGTGCAAGCGAAAAACCTCGACTTCTTCGATCAAGCATCCCGTCTGCCGACGGTCGGCAAATTCTCCAGGGACGGTCTGCAGCGATTCTTCCGGGGAGCAAAGAGGGCTTAATGACACAACCACTTTTAGGGCCAACTATATGAATTTTTGCCACGTGGCATATAATGTGATTTGGATTTTTTTGTCAGCTATTGGATCGCGTGGACGTGGCAAAATCTGAGCGCTAATGAAGAGATCCAACGATGGTGGGCTTTAGATCATAGCGTAGCGCTAAGATAAAGGGAAAAGTTGCGCGGCGTCGTAAGTGCCGCTAGGAAGATGGTATGAAGAAGGTCCACGCCATGGTTTCATAAAATATAGGTTCATTGATTTCTCAAAAACTTGTCGTCCTTTAAATTGGCATTCCAGTGATTACTTTTAAGAGTTTAATTGATTTTGGAGCTTTTTTTATGTCAAATTTTCATAAGTAAGCTTACGATGCATTAATATTGTAAAGAAAATTCCTAAAAGGGGGTGTCACTTGTGACTTTGAGGATTTACACGTGTCAATGCAAAAAAAAAAAAATCTTAGAATTTTTTTTTTTCGAATTTATTAATAAGAATTTTTCAATAAAGGATTTACACATGTCAATGCAAAAAAAAAAAAAATCTAAGAATTTTTTGAATTTATCAATAAGAATTTTTCACTAAAACCTACATATATATATATATATATATATATATATATATATATATATTGCATATATGATTAAGCAACTAGTGGTTGTTTTATACAACATTTATACAAGTTGGCAATGCCATTTACAGAGCTAATCTCCCTAGATGTCACTACACACAATGGTCAGGATTCGAGCCTGCACCTTTCTGGTGGTAGTCAACAACTCTACTTATACACCCCACTACGATGGACAAAAAGACCTATGTTTTGAAAATATGTTTCCATTGTCCAAATTTTTTTTCCCCTTCACATTTTTTGGTTCTCAAATTTGCATGCGTGGAGACAAAAAATTGACTTTTAAAAAAAAACATTTAGATCAAGACTAAAAAGCTCTAGGTTCTAGAACTGCTCTCATTCTTGTAGTTCTTCTAGAATGCAATCATTATTTATATGTTTTTTAACGATTTGATTGGCATGCATATGACAAAGCTTCTCCTAATCTATCGATCACCTTGTTTTGATCATGAATTTAAGGTTTGTGAGTTTTATTTCAAAAGTTTATCAGTTTCGTTGTTTTTCATAAAGTGAGCTTGAAACTTTTTTTTTTACACATTGGAATTATCAGGGGTCACCCAATTTCACTTAAAAACTCAACTAGGTGAGCCATGATCTTGGTACAAAACAACATTGTATCTTCTATCTTTTCTAATAAAACTCTGTTAGTTTCTCTCTCTCTCTCTCTCTCTCTCTCTCTCTCTCTCTCTCTCTCTCTCTCTCTCTCTCTCTCTCTCTCTCTCTCTCTCTCTCTCTCTCTCTCTCTCTCTCATGGATGGTACTCCACTTTTTCTACTTGATATTGTAAGTTGTGCAAGGTATATGACCCTTAATAAGTTTTTTGGTGGTTAAAATTTAAACCTCCACCTACATTTATGGCATTCTCAAAGGTCAAGATCACCTACCTTTCATCCTACGGCTACAAGTGGCTCCCCTCTCTACATTTGATTGCACCGATATTAATGGTGGGGCGCTTCATCTTCTCCTCCCACGCCTTCTTGCACTCTCCTCCCATGCTTTCACGACATAGTTGCAATTTCAGCTTTTTTTATTTTTGTTCTAAGATGCATCGCATGTAAGGCTACAACGTAACCTTCTTAGTGCCATAATAGCACCAAAAGGTTACACATGTAACCTTCCATGATGATGCTAAAAACCAAGTTTTGATTGGTAACCTTGTCCATTTACATGCTTAAAGTACTTTGATTGATTCTACAAGTACTCAAGCTCCATATCTAAGCTATTTTTAGCAACATTGATTTTTATTTTGTTGAAGGGAACTAGCTCCACGTGTAAGCTAGCCATAATTTAGCTACCTTTGTCTTATTCTTTTATTCCAGGAGAAGGTAAATGTACAACATGTACATGATACCACTTCTCCGTGTGGGCCGAGCCAACCAAGAGTACTCCACTCTATATACCTTGAAGTAAGTAAATTGTTTGTCATCATGTAGACCTACACTATAGAGACTACCTTGGATTTTAATTCACAAACACGACAAAAAACTTGTCACATCATCTCTTAAAAGTTAAAACCAAGTAGACTGCAAGTCCTCTCTCTGTTTTGACCTTAAACTCATAGGCCCCACCTTGGCAAGCACCTTTGCCTTTTGACCTAAAGATTTTGTAATGGTCAATAAGAGATGGTTAAGTGGAGCATTGTCTTGCTTTTAATATACAAAAGAGAAAGAAAAGAGTGCACCACGAGGTTGCATATATTATTAGTAAAGAAAGAAGGAATTACTTTTAAACTACATTAAATCTCTTTTCCAAAATCGAATCTTATGTGACACGCAATGTTCATGCAAAAAGAACAAGTTTGAGTAGTAAAACAAGTCAAATATAATGATTGAAAATGAATATTACATATTAGTAACTCTATGTAATCTCTTCATGGGCATCCATATGCCCTCATACTTATGCTCTTGTGCCCCTCCAAAAATGGTTCTCTCTCTCTCTCTCTCTCTCTCTCTCTCTCTCTCTCTCTCTCTCTCTCTCTCTCTCTCTCTCTCTCTCTCTCTCTCTCTCTCTCTCTCTCTCTCTCTCTCTCTCTCTCTCTCTCTCTCTCTCTCTCTCTCTCTCTCTCTCTCTCATTTTTTTTTTGAATTGCTATATTTTGAAAGATTTAGAGTCATGTGTGAATTAATTCAAATCATGTAAGGAACATGATGTATGCACACCATAGTATTGACTAGTAATATCTACAACATTTACAAATGAGGTGAAGTTAAAACCTCATATATTGAAGGCACAAAGTCAAAATCTATTGTCAAGCAAAAGCCTAAAGGGACATAATAATCAACTTCAGTCTTTGAAGCATAAGTTCCTAGGCGTCCCTTCTTCCACACATAGGACCTTGGCTCTCCATCGCCACATGTAGCACTTGTATCCAAATCACATAGGATGGGGGGACTTGAACCAATTTTACTATGATGTGAGAAGGTTCAATGAGGAACTCAAATATGCTTAGGAAGACGGGTGTCGTAAGCTCTACCTTGCCTATACAACCAAAATGACTAAATAAAAACATGTTGTCTTTTGCTAATATTAAGGACTAAATATAGAGATATACAAGCACTTATTGGATATCATTACAAATTACCCATCTATTCATTTTGCTATTCATCTACAAGTTCAGAACCTTTGTGTTATCTGATTCTTGTATAGAGGTGTGCAATCCCTCTTCTTTGTAGTGTCTAGACTGTAATGCACATATCTTTGTACTCTGCAAATGGTGAATACAGATAATGTAAATCTGAGTGTTTCTGAATCACACAACTTGTTTCTATTGTGAATACCTTCTGTGTTTTTCATGGTGACTCATTTTGGTAATAGAAAGTTTATGGCACTGTATTGTTTATGTCTATACACAATGATTTAAACTGGAATTGTCTAGTGAAGTGTTTCTAGCCTACAACCTTATGATTTGCACAGGTCATAGGAGTCAGATTCATGATAAGCTATTGTCAAGATAAAGGAACCAATTTCATAGTGTAGCTTCTTCTTTGCCAAAGTATTTGCTTTCTTGAGTTTTACTCCCATTTGAATCTGAAACTGTAATGAAGTATTCAATATCTTTCGGTGTTGGATTATATATAACCCAAAGGTGGTCTTGGCTGCCTCATTGTTGAAACGTTCCTAGACGACCAACTTTACCGAATCACCTTCCACTAATAATGACTGTATTAGCCCTTTTACTGCTCTCTAGTAGGAACGATACCTGTTTGTACTAGAAATATCTGTCATTTTACTGTTGGTAAGCCGCGACATATACCAATTTTGGCACCGTTGCCAGGGTGGCACTAGGTATCTCGGTTGGATAACTTGCTTCGTGCCCGTATTGTCAGTAGAGGAAGAAGAAGCCATGACGTTAGATGGTCGAAAAAGTGCGTTAGCGACGGAGATGGAAAAAAGGTGAAAAGGCACTCAAGAAAGGGGAAAAGATGTCAAAAATGGGTTAAAGGCTTAAAAAACTACGAAAAGGTGAAAATTGTGAGAACGAAGGTGGAAATGGTGGCAATGAGTACACATGTAACAGGTGGTTGTGAGAGCTGATGAAGGTTGGTGAGAGGTTTTTTCTCAATTCGATAACGCTGAAATTTTGTTGGATTTTTGGGCAGAGCTTCGCTGAATGAAGTGCCAAATTACTCGAATTTTCCCCTTATATAGCAAAAATTAGAGTGCGTTTTAGGAGAAGCTCAGTTCCAACCAAAATTTTGCAAGGACCTTCGTCACAATATTCTAAGATCTCAGTGAAGTCTGCAAAGGTTCAGAAGGTGATTTCACTACCCTGCAAAGGTTCTACGAAGATTCATTGGCTCTACAAAGGTTGAACTTTCGCAGGAAGAGAACTCTCACACAACATGTCCTGTATACTAGTTTTTCATGATCTGAATTTGTAGGTAGGTCAATCTCACTACCCTGAGTCCAAATTTGCTGCCTGCGAAGGTTGGCTTGAAGGTTTTGATGTCTTGCGAAGGTTCCTTAGATACAACTCCCCTTAACCTTTACAAACACTCAATTTTGATTGATTTCTCGTCAGTAATCTTCACAAAGATTTATGTGGGTTCATCTAAGTCAGATCTGACTATGGAAGCTCCTGTAAAGGTTCTTTTGAAGATTTGGTTACCGATCCATCAGTTTAGGTGATTGTCGCAATTTGGCTTGATCTGACTAGATCTACTTAGATCTGACTTATTTTGATTGGATATGGCAGTGATGACTTTTGATAGGGCCCGATCTGATTCTTGTATGCGTATATGGTTATCACCTAGCTGGATCTGTCTTACTATGGTGGCCAGTACTTGTGGAGTCGGCTACTATTGATGGGTGTATCGAATGGTGTCCCATCTAGTCGTTCAAGGTTCACGCCTCCATGGCTCAGGATCTCCTTTACGCGGTATGGGTCTTCGCCTGTGAACTTCAACTTTCCTTTGAATGCCTTACTTTTGTACAAGAGGACTAGGTCTCCAGATCAAAGATCTTTCTTGTGTAGCCGGCAATCATGCCATTCTTTGCGTCGTGATTTCTCGACTCCTAGTGCATGTACTTCCAAGATTTGTGTCTCGCAAAGTTTGTGTAAGACTTCATGGCATAGTTGTAGAGATTTGGATTCATCCAGACGTTGTGTTGTGGCAATTCTTAATGAAGGTACCAAAAAATCCACTGGTATATTACCGCAACTTGACCATAAACCAGTTGAAATGGCGTGTGGTCAATGCTTCCCTTGTATGTTGTTTTGAATGCCCACAGATCATGCCCACATCGCAGTATGTAACTTGTGCTCCCAATTAGATCTGCTAGCCTTAACTGTTTTTGTGATCATGCTACACAAGATCTTATTGGATGACTCGGCATGCCCATTACCACCAAGATAATAAGGTGTGTTGAATCAAAGGATCACAAGAATTCCTCCAACGGGACTTTAATGGTCTCATTGATGAAATGGCTTCCACGATCGCTGACTATCTCCACCAGGCATCCTAAGCGCACAATGATATTTTTGTATAGGAACTTGGCATTTGCTTAAGCATTAGCTGTTCACACTGCCTTAGCTTCTACCCACTTGGTGAGATAGTCCGTAGCCACGACAATATATCGAGTTTGTGAACTTCTTGCAATAGGATGAATTGGACCGATATAGTCCAATCCCCATTTTGCGAACGGTGCTTGAGCTAGGACTAGATGTAGAAGATCATAGTTCAACCTTGTTGGTCTCCTAGCTCTCTGGCACACGTCGCATTTCTTCAAATACTCATCTATGTCTTTATGAATTGTTGGCCACCAGCATCTTGATTGCAAGATCTTGCGAACTGTAATGTCAGATGCAAAATGACCGCCACCCATGCCTTCATGCGAAATTGAAATAATATGGGTGGCCTCATGTGGAAGAATATATCTTCAAAGGATTACATCTGATCCCCTTTAATATAACTGGCCAGCAATTAGCTGATACGGTCTAGCTTTTAAAATCAACTTCCGCTATTCTGCCTTGGGTAAGGATTTGCTCGGTTGGCCCCGCATAAGATACTCAACAATGTCAACGGCCCATTCAGGAACAGTGCCAATGTAAAATAGCTCATTAACAGGTAGGGCTACAATCTCCTTCCCCTTAATTCATGACACATGATCTGCCATATAATGCTGCTTTTCCTTGCGAACCACTATCCGAAAATCAAACTACAACAACAGAAGTAACAAACGAGTGATTCTCCTTGTGTTGCAAGTTTTATTAACAAGATAAAGCAAGGGTTGATCGTCCCTATAAAAAGAAAAATGTGTGGCCATCAAATAATGCCAAAATTTCTTAGCCACATAAATCATAGCCCATGCTTCCCGCTTAGTGGTCAGATAGTTTACCTTTGAATCACTGAACTGTCGGCTCACAAATCAGATTGCAAAATCTTTTTTGTGTTCTCCCGGTTGGGTCAAGACTGCTCCCCAATATGCACATGAATCTCTATGGACCAATTGGGTGGATGTAATATTGGTGCTGAGAACAATGCATCTTTAAGTTTCTGGAAAGCCTATAGGGCTTCCTCCGTCCAATGTGGTTCCATTGTGAGCTTGTAGATTGGTCGCGCTAACTCCGCAAAGTCCAAAACAAAGATTTGATAGTAATTAGCGTGACCCATGAAAACATAGAGTCCTCGGATTGTTTCTAGTGGTGGCAGATAGACAATGATCCTTATCTTTGACAGGTCTGTGGCAATCCCATGTCTTGATACTAGATGGCCAAGCGACCACAGACACATATCAAACAAACTACACGAATGACAAAAGATCGAGAGAAGAGGACAATTGTAATTTGTATTTTTGTTATGAGTGAGTTGATCAGTGTCTCGCTCATTGGCGGCCTGTCACTCCTCTCACGAATCAGCTATGTTTTGCTCATTGGCAGACTTTCATCCATAGCTCATAGTGCTTGAACGCGACTATATCTCTTAATATATCACTCATCTAGCTTTGTTCACTCTATTTGTTATCTATATGGGGACACTCACTAAGTAGCATTTTAAAAGACACACTTAGTCCGAAACTGTTACTTAGTTATCCCTTGATGACATGGATCTTGGTGGCTGAGCATGATAGTCCAATACTCCACGCTCATCGAGCTGCCACCTGTCGAATCGAATTGTTTTCCTTCGGTTCATGTTCTCTGTTTAGGGTGCCTTTTCATTGCAGGGACGAACACTTCTCTTTCATCCTTCGTTTCGTCTTCATGGAGCGCCATGGAATGGTTGCATGAGTTCACCATTTCCAACACTCCCTCTTAAATGTTGCAACCTTTGTTGTGTTTGTTCAGCTCCATTATGCTTCTTTGTTTTAGGAACAATGGTTTGTCAAGCGGCTTCGTGAGCAAATCTGCAACCATGTCCTTTGACTTTATGTATTGAACACTTAGCTCTCCTTTCGAGATCAAGTCTCGAATGTGGTGGTACTTCAAAAGAATGTGTTTGGTCTTCAAATGGAAGACTGGATCCTAGGATAGATATATGGCACTCTGATAATCCATCATCATGGTGCATGGTTCTCATTGTTGTATGCCAATTTCATCCAACATCATCTGCAACCACACCACCTGATTTGCCACCTTCAATGTTGTCACGTATTCGGCCTCGCACGAAGATTGAGCTACAAGTGTCTGTTCTTGCATACCCAACTGACTGCTGCTCCGCAGGATATTGAACATCCTCCTGTTACGGATTTGATGTCATCTTTGTAGCTTGCCCAGCTTGCATCAATGTAGTGTTGCAGCTCAAACAATTTTTCTTCTTTTTTTGCTTTGTAGGCCAATCCCACATTTCGGGTGCCCTTCAGATATTGCAAAATTTGTTTCATCATTTGCTAATGTGCCATGCCAGGAGTCGAAGAGAATTGACTCAATGCATAGACAGAGAAGGCCAGGTCGAGTCTGGTACAGATTGTGAGGTACATCAGACTACTGATCAGGTTTTGGTATGGAATGCCTTCCATCCTCTATCTCTTTAGCTGTGTTTGGGAAATCCTGCTTTGTCAGTCTGGCTCTAGCTATCATTGGTGTGGCCTTTTCTTTGTAGTCCATCATTTGTTACTGCTTTAGCACCTTTTCGGCGTATCCAGATTGACTCAGATGCAAAAGTCCTCTGATTCAATCCCTTCTGATCTCCAACCCAAGGCACTTAATTGTTTCTTCTAGATCCGTGATCTCATAACTTGCAGATATCTAACTCTTTATTTTCTTAATTAATATCAAGGAGTTTCCTATCATCAGGGAGTCATCCACAAAAATAGTCAGAATCACAAAACTTCTTCCCACTCTTTTTATATATACATTGTAGTTTGATTGAGTAGGAACGAAGTCTAGAGACTTCAAAAGATTTTTGAGCTTCCTATACCAAGCTCGTGATGCCTGCTTCAGACCATAAATACATCGTTGTAGCTGACAAACATATTGTCGATTGTTAGGATCTTCGAATCCTTCAGGCTACTTCATGAAGATTTCTGCCTCTAGATCTTCATGGAGAAAGACTGTCTTCACATCAATATGGTGGTGTATTTCCATATTGTATTGTGTTGCGTATGTGAGGAGCAGTCAAATACTTGCCATTTTGACCATTGTTGAGTACGTATCCAAATAGTCGATGTCGTACCTTTGCATGTAGCCCTTGGCCACAAGTGTGGCCTTGTAGCATCCGACAATGCCATCTGATTTTACCTTTCTTTTGTATACCCATTTGCAGTCGACAATTTTTTTGTCTTCGAAAAGTGGCTCCAATGTCCACGCCCTATTAGACCTCATTGACTCGATCTCTTCTGACATTGCCTACTTCCAGAATTCTCCTTCTGGACTCTGGACTCTAGATAGCTTCTTGATATGTATTTGGTTCTTCAGTGAAACTGCAAAATTCAAACTTTGTATCTTCGCTCCATTGAAGATTGTTAGTGTATCATTCTGGAGGTCTTCTTTTTCTCGTTGATCATCTGGGTCCCGTTCATCCTTCATGTATAAATGGACTTCGATGCTATTTGCCCTTTTGGCAGGCTTCACAGAAGTCTGTGTCTGGTTTGGTTATCTTCAGACCTGTCACAATGTCTTTTTTGCTCATGTCGTAGAGGCTTCTCATGTTCAGATGATACATTCTTCTGTGCCAGAGCTTATCTTCATTTTTTGATGTATTGAGTATGCTATCAGAATTGCTGATAATATTGGCTTACATCTTCGAGACTGACAACATGTCTCTTCTCAGTGAGGGTACATAGAGTGCTCATGGCAACTCAGCTTGTCGTAGTTGTAGAGTCACAATGACTTTCACATCGTGTTTGCTCATGTCTCCTAGAATCATTGCTCTACTGTTGTCAAGTTCTCTGTAGTTGATCAATATTTTCTTGTTGCAGGTAATGTGTGAGGTTGCTCCTGAGTCGATGACTATGTCATAGTCTCGCTCTGTGTAGCTTGTTGAAGCCTCATCCTGTTGGCTCTAATACCAATCTGTTGGCGGTGTATGTGAAGCTCTGATACCAATCTTGCTGGTAGTTCTGTTGGATTATTCTCCTTCTCACTAATCGACTAATCGATTTTAATCCTCATCCATTGTTTATCCAGTTCTATAGATTCTCTCGTGTCTTTACACAGTCTGCAGATTCACAAGTGTTTTTACACAGTCTGCATAAATACATGGAGTTTGACAACAGTGTCGTGTTTTCTCTCTCTACAATCCAGAAGTGTCGCCTGTCAGGAATCTCGTGTAAAAATGTAGTGTTACATCTACAAAGGAAATTCTTCACATTCAAGATGTCTAATGGTGATTCTCTTCAGAATCACATTAACCAGTTTAAGAATCTCGTGCAACAGATGGCCACTGTCGGATCAGTCATAGACGATCAAGACGCAATTATGACATTGCTTTCATGCTTGCCCTCTACATATGAGAACTGGGTGATGATCGTATCGACACACTCAGATTTAACTCTTACTAGAGTTATCACTATGTTGCTGCAAGAAGACAATAGAAGAAGTCAAGACACTTTGTCTACTTCCTCCTCTTAGGCTCTATATGTCAACAAAGGCTCCAAGCGACAGAAGCAAAAAAGCTCCAAGAAGGCTGCAACAAATCAGAAGCTGACTCAAAGTCAAGTACAATCATCAAATCCACAGTCGAAGAAGAAGATGTTTTGTAGGTATTGCAAGCGCAATAACCATGAGATCAAGGATTGCCGAATTCTCCAAGCAAAGAATGCAGCCAAGCAACATGATCAACAAGCAAACACAGTTTCATCATCTCCCTAGGTCGAAGTGGACGAAGGCGCATTCATGGTCAAAGACCAAAGCGCATTTTTGGATGATTCATGGTTTCTTGATTCTGGAGCAACTCAAAACATGAACAATCAACGTGAGATTTTCAACTCCTACATGCCTTACAACACGAAGAAATTTGTCCATCTTGGTGACAATAGTACTCAAACTATTGAATGTAAAGCTATTGTAAGATTGCAATTCCAGCATGATCAATTCAAACTACTATCAAAGGTCTTATATGTTCCTAAACTCTCTACAAATTTGTTATCAGTAAGTAGAATTATAGATTTAGGTCATAAGGTAGAATTTGAATCTGATCAATGCAAAATTATTGATAGGAGTAATAAGATCCTTGCACTCAACAAGAGGCAGGGTTACTTATATAGATTGGCACATTGTTATTCTAAGTTTAGTCAAGCTTTGAAAACCTCTGTTCTAGTCAATAAAGCATTATTATGGCATCATCGCTTAGGACACTTGAATTATGCATCTGTTTTGAACATGTCCAGACAATCCATGGTTCTTGATCTTGACTATCCTTCTAGTAAGGTTGATCTCCCTATCTGTCATAGCTGCATCTTTGGAAAGCAGGCTAGGATTCCTTTTAGATTAAACCATAGGCATGCAACAAAAGGTCTGTGAGATGTTGTTCATACAGATATATGTGGACCTATGCAAACTTCTTCATTGCTAGATGCAAAGTATTTCATCACTTTTATTGATGAATTCTTCAGAAGAACAACTGTTTATTTCATTAAACAGAATTCAGAGGCTTTCATCAAATTCAGACAATTCAAAGAGCATGCTGAGAATCAAACTGGCAAACGAATCAAAGCACTAAGGTCAGATAATGGGGGAGAATACATCTCCACCAAATTCAAGGGGTATTACCTTAAAAATGGCATTGAACAACAATACATTGCCACCTATTCATCTTAGTCAAATGGTCTTGTTGAGAGCCTCAGTTGAATTGGCAAAGTGCATGTTATCACATGCGACACTTCTGAAGTCCTTCTGGGCTGAAGATGTTTCAACAGCAACCTATATTTAGAATAGATGTCCTACTAAAGATCTCTTAGACAAAACATCATTCGAAGTTTGGACAGGTACCAAACCTTCTTTATCAAATCTACGAGTTTTTGGATGTACTGCTTTTGCGCAGATACCTCGCAATCTCAAGAAGAAGCTCGACTTCTAGATTATCAAATGTATTTTCATCAGCTACACTACTTCAGATCAAGCCTACAAGTTGTTCGATCCCATCGAGTTGAAGATATTCACTAACCGAGATATCATCTTCATTGAAGATTAGTTTTAAGACCTCAAAGGAAAAGACAGTCCCCATGTAGCCAACCAATCAGATTCTCCTAACATATTAATTTTTCCAGCTCCTCAGTCGACTATTCCCATTGAAGGTCCAAGCTCTTCTACTTTTGACAAACAACAAATCAACGGCGAATCAGAAGATGATGATGTTGCAGTTTAGCAACTATAGTATGATGGAAATGATCAACTTCCTCTATTATCCAGAAGATTTTCAAGAACAAGCAAACCACCTAACCGGTATATCGATGAGTTTGTAGCCTACCTTGTTTAGGAACTGACGTCTGTCCAAGAGGCACTCAGTCAGCCTGATTCAAATCTCTGGAAAGAAGCAATGGATAAAGAGTATTCATCTCTTATCAAGAACTAGACATGGATAATTGTCGAATTACCTACTAGCAGAAATGTAGTTGATTGCAAATGGATTTTCAAAGTCAAGTACAATGTAGATGGAAGCATCAACAGGAGAAACCAGAGGATTTTCTCAGGTATACAACGTCGATTACACTGAGACCTTCAGTCCAGTAGTTAAGCATTCTTCTATTTGACTTTGCTATCATTTGTCGCTGCAGCAGATTTGAAAATACATCAAATGGATGTACAGACAACATATCTCAATGGAGTTATCAAAGAAGACATTTACATAGTGCAACCCAAAGGTTATATTATCCAGGGTAAACACAATCATGTGTGTAAACTCCATAAGGCACTTTATGGCTTGAAGCAATCTGCTTGGGCATGATTTCAAAGGATCAATACTTTTCTTATTGATCACGGCTACACACCTAGCTCTTCAGATTCAAATGTTTACTTCAAAGCAGTGCAACAGTCTTCTATCATTATCACTTTATACGTGGATGATACATTGCTTTTTAGCAACAACACCAATCTGATAAAAGAGGCCAAGACAATGCTATCTTCTGAATTTGACATGACCGATCTGGATGAAGCTCATTTTTGCCTTGGTATACAAATCCACAAAGACAGAAAACAGTTGGTCTACATTACACAACAGAGGTACATCTACAACATGTTAGTCAGATATAATATGATTAATTGCAAGTTAACTCTCTCACCAATGGAACCAGGTCTCAAATTGTCAAAGGACTAGTGTCCCCAAACAATTCATGAGAAGCAACCGATGCGTGAGTATCCTTACCATTCTATTATAGGATCTCTTATGTACGCCATGATCTGTACAAAGCCAGACATAGCTTTTGCAGTTAGCTCTCTCAATCAATTTATGACTAATCCTGGTGTAACACATTGGAAGGCTCTTATCAGAGTCATGAGATATCTTCGAGCTACTATGGACTTTTGCATTTGTTATAACGGCAATGACAAACTCAATTTACTCAGTGGTTACACAAATGCAAGTTGGGCAGGAGATGTAGACACTCGTAAATCCACTTCCGGATTTACATTATTCCTCAACAATGGTCCAATTTCATGAAACAGTCGCAAGCAATCTTCAATAGCTCTATCTTCCACTGAATCAAAGTATAACGCAACCTCTCAAGCTACAAAAGAAGCAATTTGGTTGAGGAACTTACTCTCAGATATCGGTCTGAATTAATATGCTCCGATGACATTATTTTATGATAATCAAAGTGCCATTGCTTTATCAGCTGACCCTAGATTTCATTTTAGGAGTAAGCACATTGAACTGAAGTATCATTTCGTCAGAAGCAAAGTTCTCAACGAAGAGGTCAGATTGTAGTACTGTAGAACGCAAGATATGATAGCAGATATTTCTACCATAGCATTAAGATTGGAAGCACACATAAGATTTTGTGTAGAACTAAGTTTGAAGGTCAAGGCATTCAAGGATTCAGATTAAGGGGGAGTGTTGGACTATTCTCCTTCTCACTAATCGACTAATCAGTTTTAATTCTCATCCATTGTTTATCCAGTTCTGTGAATTTTTGAGAAGTAACTGGATGAATGCCAGCAGACACAACAGTGGCAGGTTCATCATGACTGATGAATGCCTGAGAGACAAAACGATCATGTTACTATCATTGTCTTGCAGACCTTCAAACTACAGGTGCTTGAGTAGATGTTTCTCCTTGGTAAATGGCTATGATAGCTTCATCTTGTGGTTGAACAATCGTGGGTTTAGGCCCATCGATGGTAAATGGAGCTGTTGGGACAAACTCCTGAGTTTGAACATTCATGCACTTCCAATTGAATTGATATTGGATTGCTTCATAAGTGGATTGCAAATAGAGATGCAAGTCCATATGAGACAGAAGCATTCGACTAGTTTGAATTATGCAATTGAAATTGCACCCAAATACGAAAATGCTCTGATTGATACTCATATGTCCATATTCTATAATAGCCACAACCAATCTAGAAACGATTAGTTCCTAGTTGAGTCAAGTTTGGGACCAAATGTGGAATCAGGAGTGGATTATTTCCATTGTTAGGGACATCAAACCCATTGTGTGAAACTTGGAGACTCTAGGTTTGAAACATCGAACTCTAACTCCCTAGCTAAAAATGCGGGGAATGGAAGCCAAGAGTGAAACAAAAGTCTTGACCTAGAAGTTCATCCCTCCTTTAAGGGTTAAAATAAAGTGACTAATCCTAAATCTGACCAGTAGTATAATTACTACTTTACCCAGCCAATAATTCAACAACGTGAGGTAACCAACATTCGTGTTAGTTTTGCAAATTTAGCACCTGACGCTTCTAAACTCCATATGATATGTGAAAATTTGAAACAGTTATGATGATTTGCCTTATGATTTGTGACCAGACTCCATAGCCTTATGGATAAGGCACTGGAACTTTTGTTTGCGGAGAAAAGGACCTCTGTTTCAAGCTATTTTCGATGAAAAATTGTTGTCGCACACTATTACGCTGACGCGGAACTATTAAAAAATGACACGTAAATGGCCCATAATGGCCGGTTGCACTGTTATGAAAATACTATTCGTTTGCTAATTTACGTTATATGAAAATCTAAAACCTGTAAGCATTAAAGAAAGAACCAAAATAGGCTGTAGAATGTAGGCATTTGAACTCTGATAGATCCAGATTGAAGTTGAGCATCCATTATCAGTAGGATCGAGATCAGGTCGTTGATGTACTAATTGACAGGCGGGATACATCACCATTGCATTACCACTAATCTACAAATCATAGAAGTCTAGAAGTCGGCTGTAAGTTGACTGGAATATTTACATGGTTGTAAGTGTAGTATGGACTGGTTATTGGATTAGTGGATCAAAGTAAATTATTTACTTTTACTTCTTCCAAATAACGAGAATAGTTAGTTTCCCAATCTGTGTAGATTGCCCACAGATCAGGGAAAAGAAGTTGACTAGAAAATCTGGAAGAGATGGGATTAGGGCTAGGAACTATTTCTTTGACTAAAAAAATATTTACGGCTTCTAGCTTATTTACATACTCATCCAGAGCAGGAAAAATATTATTCTCAAATGTTTTTAGGTATTATAGAACATGTATGTACAAACATCTTGTAACAACATGAATGTAGTTAGTTTGCACATTGAACCTGTTCTGAACAATGGCTAGGGCCAAGACACCTTTTTGGTGCGTTGTTAGCTTGGCCCAAAAATTGTTTAGGTTAGCGTAAGTCCAAGGACTTTCCCATTGGTCTTTGGTGTAACCAAAAAGTTTAGGTAAGAGAAGGTAATCCATTCTCCACTGGAGTTCTGGACTATAAAAAGAAGATAAGAAATTGTTAGTTCTTGCTAAAATGTATGAAATTTTGCCTTCAATAATGAATATACTACCTTATTCTTTCGCTTGGCACTCCCCCCTAGTGTGATTGCACAGATTGATCTTTTTGCGCATTTGTCTGAGTGGCCTTTTTTGATATATTTGTAACTGGTGCGTCTGTCTGCATCGCTTGGTCTTGGGGACTAGTTCTTCTTCGGAAACCTAGATTTGGCTTGCATTGAATTTCGCCTCTTCCAGTTCATCCTTCAATTTCTCATACTCTGCCATCTGGGGCTGTAAATATTGCAGCTGGAAGGATTGGATGATTTTTTTTTGGATTTCCTTCCATGCTACAGAATCGATTCTGTATCTATCATGGAAACACAGGCTCCCAGGGTTACCTTAGTATTGATTTGTCAGATAATGGCTTCCTCAGTCTACTTCTTATATATCTGGTTTCCTTGTTTCAGCATTTCTGTTGAATTCTTTAATTGGAGAACAGAGTCCTTTAGCTACTTTTGACTTGTCTCAACATCCTTCAATTTGTCTTTCAACTCCTTGTTAGTGCTTTGGAGGGCCATGCGAGCATGTTTTCCTTCTTGGAGTGATGCTTGCAAGGTCTGGAGTAGTTGTTTGAGCAATGAATTCTCATTCTCAAATTGGTTGGATTGGTCCTGCATTTCCTCTAGTGCCTCTAGAGTGGCATCGAATCTGCATCCAGCACCTCTAGAGTGGCATCAAATCTGTCTTTAGCTTCCTCTAGGGATGTGTCTTTCTTTGTCAATTTAGCTTGAGCTTCTTCAAACTCCTTAGTTTTCTGAGACAATTTTGATTTAATCGTTGGATCGTAAGGAAAACAAGAGCTTAACAATTGTGAACGAAACAGAGTGAGAATGAACGAAAAAATAGAAGTGTTTGAAGTGTCTAGCATATTAATGATATGTCGATGGATTAGAAAAAGTGTCCTCCTAATATTGAAGGTACAGTTCTTAAAAAATAAGATCTAAAAGTATTAAATGTAAATGACTTTTTCAGCAAAATGGACTGACAGATTATCACGAAACCATGTGTCACAATTTTCGCTTAACCAAAATGGTAAGTATACTAACATAACAAATTCTACAATAGTGTCACATTTTTTGCTAAACATAATGGGAATTATACGTGAAGCAAAGGTCTCGTGGTTTTTGAATATTTCTTTTAGGTTGAAGACATGTTGGAAACAAATATAAACAGTGTCGGCATTTTCGAAAAAATGAAAACAACAAGTGGATGCAAACGTATTAACGAAACTGTCGGGTTTTTTTGCAAAACACCTTATGGCGAAAACACCGATTTGGTGTCGCATTTTTTTGAAAATAATGCATTGTGAAACAAGCGGTGTGTCGCACTTTTTGGCACAGGTAAAACGGTGAACTTTGCAAACGTGTATGGAACAATGATTGTCGCGTATTTCACATTATTCGCAAAAGTCGTGAAGCTAACCTTGATATTTCTGTTCAGAAATCAGTCATAGTATCATTTCACTCTTGATCCATTTACTCAGGTATCAAGTAAATGTCCTTCGAGATTTGCTAACTGTCACGATCCATTGTTAAAGACTTCAACGACCTTATAAGGTCCCATCCATCTTGTGTGTAATTTCCCTGGAAACAACATGTGTTTGTTGTCATACAGAAGCAGACGCGTGCCAGAATCATCTTAGCCCTGATCTTGTGGTCCTGGTGAAAAGGTTGGCATGACCGACACTATTATCTGTGGCATTGTCTGTAAAACTTGAGCGGCAATTTTTTTATAATCCTTGATGGTTGTTTTAGCCTTCACCAACTCCGAGGATGCTCTACCTTTAAATATATCAAATCTGCTTTGGAAGTCGGATTGGCAATACGTCTCGCCCTTTCTGAACAAGTAATTGATTTCATCTTGGGAGACAAGACAATTTGGAACATTTGCGTGTAGCAAATTGTCACGCTCTGTGGCCGTGCGATCCAATTCTCCTAGAATTCGTTCTTTCTCCAACTGAGCCATATCCATTTGACCTTGGAAGTATCTAATCTACTTCACTACGGTGGTGGCTAGGTCTAATGAAGGTCAGGTCGTAGTATAGTGGTAGACCGATCGTCCACTTCCTAAGATCTACAAAAGCTACAATAGAGATAAAGATATGAACAAAAGGAGAGCACCAAGGCTTCCCAACTGGTGCTCGAAATTAAAACTAAGGTTCACGGCTAAGGCTTTCCCAACTAGCCAATACCTACTAAAGAAATAAACTTGCTAAGGCTTACCCAACAAGCAAGGTTTTAAACTACAGTAGGTTTGCTAAGGCTTCCCAACTAGCAAACCAGTTAACTAATTCTAACTCCCAAAGGGAAATGAAAATAAGATTGTGGCTAGTTAAGAATTAAAATAATACAAGCATGCCACAATAAAAGCCAGTGAAAGGAGGCAAGAGGAGGCCCGAGCACCTTCCCTCAAGTTATGCACCTTGCAATGGGAACACAAGAAAATAGGATGATGATCTCAAATAGAGACAATTTAGCACAATCTCAAAGTGTTATTTACAAGGGAAATGCTTCTCTTCTTATACCAAGAAGGCCTTCCATAAGTTTCCACTAACTTATGGGATTAGTTTCTAAACTTGCCATTCTAAGGCTTCGCAACTTCTAACTTAGAACTTAGAACTTTAAAATATCCAAACTTGAGTCTCTAACTTTAGAACTTAAGATAACTTAGAACCTTTTATTTCTAAGCTTAAGTTTCTTAAGTTTAAGTTAAAGTTTCTACCCACGGACTTACAAAACACATGCCATAGTAGAATTTTATTTATAGTTACTCATACGTGGACTTACAATACACAATGCACGGAGTTTTATTTCTTTTTATTTTTCATTGTGTTGCTTACATTATCCTTATTGGATTGGTGGTCCCACACCAATCGAAGCTTTTTTGTCCTGGATCTTTTTGAGCTTCCTGGAGGCGAGAGTCTGTCTTGTTGGCGGTTTTGTAGATCTTGTTGCTGATCCCCTCGATCATTTGCCAGCGTAATTTATTAAGGAAGGGCAGTTGTTTATAATAGTGGAGCATATCCTGCGAAAATTCATGGGTTTTCCACAATTCTACCATATCGACATGAAGCACCAAAGTGAGGGTTGCTGGGTCATAAAGCCGCGCTATGTTGATGTGGTCGTCTTGAGTCTTTAAAGGCTTATTGATATCAATGGCAATTGGTCATAGCCCTCGATCCCAATAACCTTTTAACTTTGCCAAAAATGCTACCCAAGTCGTAGTTATCTGCAAAATAATGCACATCATGATCAAGGACAAAGTCTTTGGGCATGTCCTTCCTGAGTGTAACTTTCTTCAGCACTTCAGCATCTATCTGAATGAAAGTGCCATTCAAATAGAGGCTTTGCATTGCCGACATGACATGGCCGACAAGTGTTCCAAAATGTGTTACCAAATAAGTAACAAACTTCTTGTGATCTATGTTTGCTCTTCTTTCTTTAATAGCGCAGGCGACATTCTTGTAATGCACATGGTATCCAGCTTCCCAATCTGCATACAGCTCCTAGAGCTCCAGATATGTGACATCAATATCTTGTAATAAATTGTCTCTGTCGAACTTTACAAAATCTGAAGCTTCGTTCGGCTAATACAAGTTGGCCTAGATAGTAATCGTAGAACTCCATTTCTTTCTACTTTATATACTCTAATGCATACAATAATGTACATCCTACATATAACTCTACACTTTCGAAAGGAATTACAAAAAATTTGCCCTGCAAAATTGCCCAGCAGAGGCATCCCTTCTGTTCGATAGTAAGATTATTCCACCAACTCAAAAAATTTGTTTTCTCTCAAGGGGCTCCCAGTCGGCCCAAGTAAAACCCATTAGACCTGACAAAAAGGAATAATCCACACACCATTGCAACTCACAGTTTAATTGGAGTGGCAGCCAAACATGAACTTTTTCAATAAAAAAATTTAAATTTGTGTGCAAGTACCTTATCCGATTTCTTGGATTTGGTCGCACGAGTTCATTTGGGCTTCTGGATATCGGCTAGATCTGCCTCAGCTTCTATCGATTTTGCATAGATGGCATCTTTTATTTGAGTCTGCAGTGACTCTAGTTCTCTCTTTAGTTGGTCGTTCTCAGCCACAACGTTGTGAAATTCCTCATGGTCTTCCACACTGGGGCAACTGAAAACTTGTGAACTGTCGAGAACAACTAAGTCCACCTGCTTCCCCTTCCTATAGGTTGAAATCTCTGCCAACAAACTATCAATATTTTTGAGGGCCTGCAAATGTTCTTCATGTGAATTCACACCAGCAGCAAACACAACTTCAATGATCCAGTCTAGCACCTCGGACTTGCGACGAGACGGCAACGTCCGTGACCTCTATCAAGCCCTGGATGAATTTATTACTGGCATCAAATAAGCACAGAAGATGGATCAACAGCCAAGGTGTAGCCAAGTTCGCATCTTTCTGCAAGCATTTAGAATTCCTCTGAGTTCAAGCTGCTATGGACCTTCCAATTCACATTACCTGGTATCGCTGCCATCGCTTGGGATCGTACAAACAAAAGCTTGATTGATCACGAGTTAGTAGCAATTGATTACAAGAGAGAGTAGTAGCGCACGAGAGCAAGTATACAAGCATAAAACTTGAAAGCTTGATCGCGAGCGCTGATGAGGTAAATGTAAAATGACGTGGAACTCAGAGTAAATAGCAAAATGGTCAGAAAATCAGCAATAAAGGTGGCACATGGTTTTTTGGGAACACGTGTCAATAGAAAAGATGTTCATCATCATGCAATAACTAAGGGTCCAATGTATAAATGGAGTAATAATTATATAACATAAATAGGCTTAGCTATTTGGTATGATAGAATATTTCCTTTAGATATCGAAAGCTCGGAATAAAAAAATAAAAACAAACAATCAAATTGTAACTTCTCCGGTGTATCGGTCAACATTATGAACGATCAATCGGGATAAAAATAAAAAAAAATTAAAAAGAAAAATAAAATAAAAATGTTTACACGTAATATTTCTTTACGCGAGATCCATTTACTCTTGTTGGCTACAAATTTCCTTGTAAATCCGCTAGCTGAAGGGATTCATTATCAAAGATTTCAACTACTTTGTTCGGACCCATCTAACGAGTATGTAACTTGCCAAGAAACTTGATATGACGGTTATCATACAAAAGAGCAAAGTCTCCTTTGCGCAAAATGACCTTCCTTATTATAGTATGAAAGGCTTTCTTTCGACTTAATTGGGTCTTTGTCGTATCGATCAATGCTTGTTTACTACTCTCTTCAAGTTTTCCAATTGCTAAGAACCTTTCGTCTAAGCTTGAATATTCGTCAAACCTAGCTTCAACTTGTACACGATATACTGGTACCTCAAACCTACAATGTTTGGTTAGATGCCTTGGCAGTTGAAACTTTATTAGGAGCACAGACCCATATATTGGGCTGGCCGATAAGTTGGATACTCTAATGAGAAATGTATCATGTTCGATATGAGTTTGTCGGCATCAATATCTTTTCCTTTTGATTGTTTGGAACCACAACTAACCGGTGATACTGGTCGCCGATACTCTTGAATGTCTGTTGACAACTAGCTTTTAATCGAAGGACCATAAAATGAGTTAAAAACATCTAAAATCACAACATAAAGTAGTCTCTTTGGGGAACAACAATCTTTTATGCTACATATCCTTACATTTAAGATAAGTATAGCACAACATTCCTCTTGTGGATCTGGTTGAGGGGAGAGAGGTGGTGAATGATTGGATTCAACAATGTGTTGGGTTTCAGGAGAAAATTGGCATTGAATGAAGGGGAAGTTAGTTGTGTCAATGGGGTTAGAAGCAGAAGAGTGGAAGAGATGTTGTTGGGAGGAAGTACCACCCGTGTCCTATGATTTGGTTAACTGGGCATGTTCTGCATGGACAAAAGGTGCCAATTGGGTGGCCGCTTTTAGCTTTTTTTTCAGGGTGGCAATATGTTGGTTTAGGGCCTCGACGGAGGTAGTATATGATTTTTGCATTTGGCTATGTTGCTCCATCGCGTGGCCTTTAACTTTTGTGCCAACTTCTGATATATCTCCATTGAAAATTGAGTTCTCTTGGAAATAGCTAGAGGAGCAAAGTTTGTGAAGTTGGCATGTTACAGCTGATTCTTCATAGCAGAACGTGCTGTTGTTGCAGTTGCTAAGGCGTCATCCCTCTTTGTAGTAAGATTTACTATGAGATTTTGGAGATGGGAGATGCGTTGATCTTTGAGCTGGAGCTGGTTCTTGAGGTGGCTGAGCATATGTTGCTGTTGTTGGATGTATGCATTTAGATCTTGGATCTGCCGTTGTTGTTGATTGGAATCAGCCACCAACTTTGCATTCTCCTACTGAAGATGTGTAATGGCTTCATCGTCCACATGCCTTAAAGCACTAAAGAAGACATCTCCCCTGATATCTTATCTAGTAATATAGGAACAGAGTATGCTGAATCCGGAGGGAGCCTTAAATTCTCTCAAATCCCAAAGGAGAATTTGGCGCAACAAGAAATCCTACTTCAACAGGCCCAACAAAGACGACGAGCAGTAGCAGTAGTAGGTAGCTCTTTTGATGGAGGCACTTCCGGCTCCAGTTCATTAGGAGTGGTCTTGCCAACTCAGGTTATTTCAGTTGTTCAGGTATCGTTTCCTCCTAACATTACTAACACCTCCACCATTCCACCATTACTTCCACCACCTACTGCCATATCCAAGCCTTCAATTACACTTAACACGGGCCTTGATACCATTCCAAAAAACCCATCTCCCGTACATATTTCCCCTCTACTCTTTAAAGGAAAACTGAAATTTTCTGGAGAAGGACCTTATGTAATTCAAAAGATATTTGCCTTTGGATATGTACAACTCCAACCGTACAAGGCAATACTTTAGACACTATGGTCAATGGAAACAGACTCAAAAAGCACAACAAACCATGTTTTTATCTTGATATGTACTAAGTTTATTTTATTTCCTAAATTTTGTTTATTTATTTCTGCTTACTGCTTGCTTGCCATTTTGACAATTTTTTGATATGTTTCTTTGTTTAAAACATCAAGATATCATCAGATCAGGAATACAATCAGACTTTTTCTATACCACCACAAGATTCATTCTTTTTCTAACGTTTTGATGCATAATCATATCAGATAGAATTCGCCTAGACCAATTTTCACTATGCACGATTCACTTATCACCTTCACAAATTCTAGTATAGATTCAGACTTTCTAGAAATAGAAAAAAACAATTTTTCTCATCAGATCCTCACTTACAAAATTCGTAGATAATTCGTTGAGCCTCAATATTAGATGCACGATTTCGTTGTCACATTTGCGAATTATGGTCATGCCCATTTTTGTACTATCAGATAATTCCACCCTATTTTGGTACAAAATTATCTAGCAGAAACTCGCAGGACCATCAAAGCTTTGAATCAGAATTTGTGAATCTCACTAGGTAATCGTGGACACTGGACACGAGTTCTAGATGCACTTGAGAATTCCTGTCCAAAAAACTCTATATATAGGTCGTGACTCCTTTTCTCCACGAGTTCATTCCAGATTTCTACTAGAGAGCTCATGATGAAAATTTTCAAATTTATTTTGAAAATTTTCAAAATTTTCAGAACTATCGAGATCTCTTCCATTACTACTCTCATGGCTTCCAGAGATCCGTCATTCTCACTGCATCCCCGTAAGGTCATAAAACCTTACATAGGCAATATCTTTTTGGTAGAAAGTAAGAATCATTTGGCAACAGTGCAATTAGCCAATGACATTTTCATTCGTCTTGATTTTAATTTGCTACACCTTCTTGAGCAACAGAATGAAAGTTTGGTACGTGCTACATACTCCTCCAACTCGGATGAAATCCACTCCTTTTGAATTCCTTCCAAGGATGGCAGTTATGTCACCATCAATATTACACCAGGCCAAGTTCAACTAATTGGGTTTCCAAACGTTGATGAGACCATTTATGGCAAGGGCACCAGTTACGATCAGAAATATTTCAAGAAAACCATCGCTCATACCAATGATGGTATTGCAATAAAGTTGATCAAGGATCCCAAGCTGCGCGTTACGACAAAACTCCTTATGGTCCTGGTTGAGGTGCACATCGTACGCATGGATTTGTATGCATGGATCGCATTCCACCTAGCGATCTCTTCTCCCTCACCATGACATCGGATGCTTTTAGACAACCCGACCATAAACCATGAGATCACATTTTTGTCGGGCACATTGGCAGCGGTAGGATACTATCGTAGGATAATAAAAGAGTATGCTATAGTAGTAACTCCCTTAATAGGTTTATTGAAGAAATCTGTTGAGTATCACTGGTCACAAGATCACCAAGACGCTTTTGAAAAAATAAAACAGTCCCTAGCTGAAGCAACTAGAGTTAGACCTCCAGATTGGACTAAGAAATTTCACGTATATGTAGACACTTCATCGTTTGCAATTGGTGTAGCGCTTAGCCAAAAGGATGATCAAAAAATTGATTATCCATTCTATTATGTTGGTAGACAACTAGTAGCATCCGAAAAAAAACTATTTCGCTACAGAGCGGAGGCATTAGGCATGATTTACTCACCCCTGACCTTTTAGATGAGTTTGATTATCAAGTAGAGCTAAGAAGAGGGAAGGACCACCAAAATGCTGACCACGTATCACGGCTTAAAACTAAAGATCAATTTGATCCAATATCAAATGAACTCCCAGATGAGCACGTAATGCGCATTCATGCAGAATCATCCATTTATGAAGATATTATTAATTTCTTATAGGATCAAATTTATCCTGATCATTCCAATAAACAGCAAAAGATAGTGTTTCTTGCCAAAGTAGGACCCTACACAATTGTAGATAAGATAATATATAAATTAGAAGCTGGTGATAACCTTCGTCGCTGTTTGGAACCCACCGAGACCACCACCGTAATAAGAGCATTACTACATGAGGAAGATTCGAGGGGCCATTACGCACTTAAAAATACTGCCAGAAAAATTTTAAACGCTAAGTATTGGTGGCCTACACTTTATAGAGATGTTAAATTTTTCATTCAAAAACGGAATCCATGTTAGAGGATGGGGAATCCCTGCTTTGCGACACATTGGCCACTTATGGCGATCATTCCCTTAGCACCGTTTGAAAAGTGGGGAATAGATTTCGTAGGACCTATCAAGCCAATCACTCATAAATTCTTGCAGCGGACTATGCTACCAAGATGGTAGAGGCCAAAGCTATAGTTAAAAATGATGCTAAACAAAGCTTTTGTTTCAAAATATCATCACTCATTATGGATGTCCCTTAGAACTTGCAAGTGACAGGGGAATCCAGTTTCTTAATCAAACCATTGAAGCTATGTTATCATATTTTTCCATCGCACATCGTCAAACCACTCCATATAATTCTAAAGCAAAGGGACTTACTTAGCAAGCGAACGAAATCTTGTGCAAAATTCTAGACAAAGTGACGGAAACACATTCCTCCGATTGGGATCAGAAGTTACCATATGTTTTATGGGCATATAGAACTGCCGAGAAAATCACAACTAGGCAGACTCCATATTACCTTGTATATGGAATGCACCCGATACTACCCATAGAATTTGAAGTTCCAACCTTCCACATTGATAATGTGGAACAGATGGACGAAAATGATAGCCTCCGAGAGCGAATGATTACCCTGACGCAATTGGAGGAGGACCGTCGGTTAGCATTAATAGAAACTGAATGGGTCCAAAATAAAAGAAAAGATAATTTTGACCAATCGATCAAAAAGATCAAAATTCAGAAGAAAACAATAGGACACCAAAGCAGGGCCATCCGTTTCAACGGTTGTTCCACTGTTTTGAGGACCAACCACCATTGAGGAGAAAATCCAGAAATGCCTACAACAGCATCCGTATGAGTCCTCGAGGGGTGGCTGGGTCATTAGGTTTAGAACTTCAGAGATAGAAGTGGGCAAGAAACTAGATAAGCTACCCACATTGGGCATAAAATTGTTTTCAAAAAAATTCCAAATTCAATTAGGGGTTATGTTGCGAGCCCGTGCCAACTCAGGTTGGATCCATACTATGTTTTGATGCCAAGACAGCAAATCGTCGAGATAAATCTCCACGATCCGATGTAACAGATCTTGGAAGGCTAGTTGCATGACATGCTGGAACGTTGAAGCGGCGTTACATAAGCCAAAAGGCATAACGTTATAAGCATAAACCCCGTTCTCTGTGGCAAAGGCCATTTTATGTTTATCTTTAGTGGCTATTTGAACAAGGAAATAACTGCTGAATCCATCCAAAAAGCTGAAAGCTTCAACTCCTGCCATTTCCTCTAAGATTTGGGTTGTTAAAGACAAGGGAAAATGGTCTTTCTTCGTAACCGCTGTAAGGTTTTTAAGATCAACACAGATAAGAAGTTTGCCATCCTTCTTGGGGACTACCACAATGGGTGATACCCAATTAGTATGTTGAACTTCAATGAAACCAGCATCCAGTAATTTCTTAATATCTACATCGATCCTCTCATGATAGACAGGGTTAGATCGATAAGGTTTATCCCTAAGAGGCTTAGCATTGTCTTCTAAAGGAATCCTATGGATGACTATTTCAGGTGGGATCCCTTTCATTTCTGTATAATTCCATGCAAATACATTGGAGTAAAGTTTCTAGATCAGAAAGTTGGGCTGATGACAGGTGTGCACCAACATGAACTATGCGATCTATCTCCTCGTTAGGATCTTTAAGGTTTAACGGAATTGTCTTAGCAGGTCCTTCAAAGGAGTTGGAACTTGGTGTAGATTCCCGGTGTGGCTGTGGTAGCTGGATAACAACGTCATCCAGTGTGAAATCTTTGAACTTCTATGAAAGATCAAAAGGTGGGTCCACAAAATTGTCTAGGATTTTGGGAATCATCTGAGTTGATTCACTACTGAACGTGGAAGCTCGGTGTGATTGTTTGATTTTTGTCTCCTTAGACAAGGGCTTTATCGACTGTTTAAGCTTCTCACGCATATGTTTTTGACGCTCTATTAATTTTGTATCAATGATTTTATTTTTTGTAACCGAGGTTTTTGCAGTTTTTGAGTGGACGGTTTTGTTGTCTCACTTATTATGTCTTCATCGATTGTATGGCAGACTTCTTCTGGATACACATCCCATGTGTATACTTTGGGTTTGGGCATGTATGCTTGTGTGTTGGGTATTTTGGATGTCAGTTGGACATGAGCCAACGACCCTGGTGTCTTGACCTCCTTAGGAACTGATTTTGGCAGATAAGGTTGGGCATCTAGATATTGGAGTACATGTTCATCCGTCATTTCTACATCATCCATGGAAAGAATACCTTCTTCCGAAACATGGGCGGTAGAGACATTAGGTTCTCCTGGGCACCAAGCTATAGAAATCGGGTCAATCATCGTAAGTGGGATGATGGGTGTGTCATGTCTGTAGAAGATGGGAGGATATCCACATCGTCTGTAGCAGTTTCGATACGACATCGATTGGAATCAGCACAGTCCACAGTGGCTAGTGCTTGACCCCAATTAATTATGTCCGTGGATCTTGTATAGTGGTCGTTGGGTTGGATCAAGACACTATTTAATTCGTCATATGTTGTTGATGACCAATCATCATAAACTTTAGGAGGCTTGACTTGGCCAGTTGAATCAACAGTGACTCGTTTATCATGATTGCCAAAGGTGATTTTGTTGTGCTTCCAATCTTGGACAACACCTGCCATCTGGAGCCAGGGTGTACCAAGAAGGAGTTCATAAGTATTAGCATCTTCTGGTAAGTCTAAGATCACACAATCTATCAGAAATTTGACACCTACTCTTCGAACTTTAATATCGGATAAATGACCAACAGGGTCGGTAACTCGTTGATCAGCCATGCGAAGTTTGTATCGTGGTTGATCGAGGGTATGGAAGCCCCATGATTTTGCCAAGGACAAAGCCATTATATTGATGCCTGATCCGCTATCAAGGATACCAGATACTGCGGGATAGTCTTTATAGGACAAAGGTAGGGTGATGCTAGTCCCCTTAGCAACACCTATATTCAGCAGATTCATAGGAATCTAGGGAATTTCAGGAATCTCTTCTATTTTTTACTGTTCATCAGGAATAGTAGGCAGCTGAAAACTACGATGGATATAACGTTGAAGCCCAGTGAAGGATTTTACTGCCCTATGGAACGGCATGGTGAGTTGAGCTTGCAGGAGGTCAGAAAATACTTCAAGTCCCTGTAGGGATTGCTCCTTTTTGGGGATTTGCGCCGATAACAAACTGTTTGTATGTTCTTCCTCTCGCAAAAACTCATCTCTAAATTCATTGTATTGCCTTTGTTCCACTTTTGGGTCTGGGTAATCTTTTGGTAATGTGGAAGTCATCAAGTGGATTCCCTCGGGGTCAGCTGATGTTATATGGTTTTGCTGCTGTTCTTGTTATTGGCGTTGTGCTCTAGTTAGAACTCTTACAGGTCCGGATGATCGTGCTGAAAGAATCTCGTTAGGTTTTTTAGGACAATCCTTGAAACTGTGTTTGCGAACACGGTCTGGAGATTCTGCATGGTATTGGTTTTTAACTTTACAGTCAACCATGAAATGTCCCATTTCACCACAAATAAAGCAGCGGTTACTCATTGGTCCTGTGGCGATAGCATAACCATCTTAGATGGCTAGTTGTGCTAGATTTTTTGGTGTTGTTGGATACTCATCATGTTTGCACAAGCATGAGTTTTCAGTATGATATAGGTGAGAACTAGGTGATGGAAGTGTTGTATTGTGATGATGTGAGTGATCGTAGGAGTTTTCTACCAGATGTGCTTGTGCAGACTCTCGAGGGTGCCTATGTTTTTGTTGTCCTAGATTAGGTTGTCCTCTTGGAGGTGGTCCTAAGAGTGCCAGATGTGGTTGAGTTTCATGTCTAGGTTGTCTGGGCAACTCTTGTATATGGACTTGGTTGTTTCGTGGTTGGTAGTGCGTGTGTTGGTTCTGTGGAACAAACGGTTGTCGAGGGGGTTGATAATGTCCCCCCGACTGGTTGTGAGGCTGATTCCTTGAGCTATAATAACAATAAAGTGATGTATGCCCCATAAAGTTGCAGATGTCACATTTGATCAATGAAGTACCTAGGACTGGTCGGTATGAAGGGCATTCATTATAGATCATCTGTCATGCTCGTTAGCTCTGATTGTCGTTGGAAATTCTCGTGGTCTAGCGTGGATACGGTTTAGATTGTGAGGAATCTCTTCGGTCGAGATTTGAAAAAGTGCTTCGACTCTAGTTGAGATTTGAAGGAGCACTTCGGCTCCGGGTGAGATGTGAGCGATGGGCTCCGATTGAGATTTGAGCAAGTGCTTCGGTTGAGATGGGAGCGATGGGCTCCGGTTGAGATTTGAGCAAGTTCTTCGGTTGAGATGTGAACGATGGGCTTCGGTTGAGATTTGAAAGAGCACTTCGGCTCCGGTTGAGATGTGAGCGATGGGCTCCGGTTGAGATTTGAAAGAGCACTTTGGCTCTGGTTGAAATGTAAGCGATGGGGGCTCCAGTTGAGATTTGAAAGAGCACTTCGGCTCCCATTGATATGTGAGCGATGGGCTCCGGTTGAGATTCAAAAGAGCACTTTGGCTTTGGTTGAGATTTAAACGAATGCTTTGGTCGAGATCAAACATAATGTTTTGGTTGAGATCAGGACTTAAGGCTCCGGTTGAGATTTAACAGGAAGCGTTCAGTCGAGTTGCGACGGAAGGTCTGTGAAAGGCTCAGTCGAGATCTGATCGATGAGCGTCGGTTGAGGTGTGACTCAGGACATGGCAAGATTGTTTTTTTTAGTAGTGGCTCGGTCGAGAGTTGGTGTGTAGCGGTCCGGTCCAGACGAGAGTCGTGGAGCTCGGCTTGGTAAGGAGCGTGAAGCCTCGGTCGAGAACTGAGCTGCATGTTGGTCAGGACCAAAGTGACGAACTTGTGGAAAAAAGTACAAAAAGGACCAAGAGTGAATCCTAATCTGATCCTCAAGAGGGATTGGTTGTCAGATTACTTGATCTATCAATCTACTTCAGATTAAGATCAATCTAGATCAATTCTAGACACAAAATCCTAACAAGAACAATCATTAATTGAAGGTAAGTGTACTTTCTGGTTTCACACGTGTGAAACACTATCTGAGTACGGACTCTAACCTGAAAATCAAGTACACATTGATAGAACCTCAAAACAATCAAAACAAATGTAGACAAATGGAGAGAATCACTCAAAATTGCTTCCAAAACCAAGATTGGTGTCTCACACTGATTATGGCCAAATGTGGCTCTATATATACAATAGGTGGGAGCTCATGGTACTGATCATCCCTCTGATCCCACATGTGTGAAGGTGCTTTGTCATATGATGATTCATCATGCAAAACTGACACTTGGACAAAACCTTCTACTTTGAGCACTTTTGGTCTACTTTCCTTCTACATGGAGATCTACTTGGAAATCTTCTAGAACTCAAAATTCACCTACTTCAGCTTATTCCACATGTGTGAGCTGTTGTCCTTTACACATGGGATATGACACCTAACCAAAGGATGTGGCTCATGCAATCAATAGATTGATGCCATGTGTCATATGTCTAGAAAACTAGTTTTTGGCCTTTTTAGCCACTAGAACTTGAATTAAATCATATGTACATCCTATATGATTATGGTACATGACAAGTACACTAGTTTCACAAGTGAGAACAGGCTCCACACATGTGTGTTTATCTATATACAAGATTTTTGGCCTCTACCAAGCTTATTTTTGCATTTTTCACAGAACTCTGTAATGAACGCGTGGGAGACCTCAGAGCGATGAATTTGTAGCACAGATCCGAAAGGTATAGCTTGGTTTAGTATCTGTGTAGTTGTGGAATGGCGCCAAATGTTCACAGATTTGTTGAATCTGTGAACACGATTTTCTTTATTGTTCTTCGTTCGTTTTGTTACTTCTGTAGGTTATGGTTCTTACAGCTCTGGTCTTCTTGTTACAACGGTTTCCAGCAGAAGTGTTTTCTCAGATAACAATGAGTATTCCCCAGCCTGTCAGTGGAGAGAAACAGATTCGTTACTTAGCTACATGCATAAACAAGCCATGCAACTAGTCCTAGCTCAAAAAGATCAGTGTTCTGAATCAGGGATCAATTCTACAATCTATCTACTAAAATCAGGAAACAAACAAGGACAAGATTAAGATACTAAATCAAGAAAACAAGAAACAAGAAAACTAATTTTCTAACAGTATTCTAGCAGCCCAAGAATCAAAAAACATCCATTTCTTGAGGCTTGGAATGCCCAAGAACAATCAAGAACTGGAAGGTAAAAGAATCTACACCACAAAACCAATCTATTTAGTTTACTTGAATGCTAATTCCTACATTAATCCACAAGCAAGAAATGAAATCTAATCCACAACTAAGAAGCAAGGGAGTAAGCAAGAAATCTAGTTAATCCACAAACACAAAGGAAATCCATAGCTTACACGTGAGAGTGTCTAGTGTACCCAGGATGGGGACCGACTTTATGCAAGTCTGAAAAGAACACCGAGGGACTTCCAAGTGGGGGGTTTGGTATTTTTTGAGAATCTCGATGGATTCAAGTGTAATGCATACCGGCTAGCATTACTAATCGTCCCCTAGATATAAAGGACCGTTTAAGATCTTGAAAAAGATCAGATCCTTAGCCTCCCAATTGGAACTCCCGGATGGATCTCATGTGCATCCCGTATTTCACGTAACCCATATCTGATAGAGTCTACGTGAAGGAGAGCAACCTGGATCTGGAGAACGATTGGACCTGTTGGATGAATCATCGGGTGTATCTCGTCTTGAACCCGAAAAGATCTTGGATACAAGAACTAAATGATTGAGACGTTGTATACTTACCGAGCATCTGGTTTGATGGAGGGGATGTAAGAATGATGACAATATCTGGGAACAGGAAGCAAGCTAAAGGAGGAACTTCTCCAGCTTTAAGTTCTGAGGATAGAATTTGAATAAGGGGGGGAAGAATGTCATGCCCATGATTGGTCTCGGGTAGCGTGTCCACGCTAGGGACCAGTAGACCAACAAACCGTAAGTTAATTGTGACTATAAGGGAATTGGGGCCCTTATGTGTACATGGTCATAATTAATGGTTGTAGGCCTAAACACTTGATGGTGGATTGGTATGGATCTATCAGTGAGTCATTGGAGAACTGGATGACGTGGCCCATATAGTCCAAGAGGTGTCCAGTGAGGTGTCACAGTGCACTACTAGTGGTGTATGGGCCTTGGAGTGTATAAGTATTCCTATTGGGCTCTCACTAGTGTATGCTTGATAGCATGACCGGTGGCAGGATGTTGCTGGTGTGATGCCATACTCCTCTTTGTGATTGATCCATAGCTTGGGGGCTAGATCCGTTCGATCTAGGTTTGGTTGGGTTGGTTTGTCCACCATCAGGTTCCCTTGTGTTGCTTGTGATTGGCATGCTTAGAATAGGGTCCTTGGATTGAGGACTTTATATTGACAATACATTCAAAAGCTCCCTCACAAGAGAAGGGGGGCCTTAAATAAACAAGAAGGCTACCCATGTGGAGCCCAAGTGACAATTCCACCAAATTAGGAATTACATGTGGAAATTGCCCTTCCACTAGAGGTCACCATCAAAAGGTGGCTCACTCTAAATTATTTAAGGGGGGTCTACATTTATTTACAAAGCCTAGGAGGCATTACTAGCTCCTACATGGTCGTTCCTTCTCTGGGATACACCATGTAGGCTCACATAGATAATTCATTGTCATCCTAGCTAGTAATTTCTTGGCTCTCATGCTCAGCTCTCAGCTCTTTTGCTCTCCTCCTTCTGAGACCTGCTCGGTCATGGGTGAGAGATACTCTGTGTCTTCAGTTTGGCTCGGCATCTGGGGATTCTCTAGAATCCGCTAACATTCTCATAGCATTCAAAATAATTTACTTTGATGTTTGATGCATTAGAGAATATATTAAGGTCATAAGAAGAATCCTTTGAAGTGAAACTGGTGTCGGACATAGGAGTTTCGCCTTCATATCTGTCATGACTCCAAGTCATAATCTGCTTTGCTGGTTTTTCACGATTAGTTGTCTTGCTAGTTTGGAATCTTAATTCTCTGAACTTCCAGTGTACACTTGTGTCATCCTGATAGAGCCAAGGTCGTCCAATTAAAACAGAGTAAGATGACAAACCAAGTGGTTTGATAGCAATAAAGTTCATTGTAAAAGGCTTGGCTTGAATATATACAGTCATGTCCTTCAATTTGCCAACAGGTTTTCTTCATGTCGAATCGGCCAACTTGATATTTCTTTGGGTTGGTTGAATATCAGTCAAACGCAAGGCATGAGCAATGTCTTCAGTTATTATATTGACACTCGAACCCGAGTCAATTGGCACCTTTTCGATTAAACATCCGACAATTGTGACATCAATTTCTGGTGCACCAAGGTCTCCTAGATCAATAGATAGTCCGCCAACATCTGGCAGAGAAATTTGTTTCTTCTTCTTAGGGGTAGAGAGACCTTTTAGTTGTTTGCGATAATAATTGTTATCTGTCAACAATTGCTCAAAAGTTATGTTAGGACGAAGAGAGCCAATATCAGTTACAATGTCATAGTCTTTTGTCTTCGCTTTCGAGATAGGCTTGTCAATAGTGGCATCCAAAAGTTTAGTCTTTGTGATTTCCACGTCCTCTTTCTCAAATGTGAATTTTTTCTCTGTAGCGGTTTTTTGTAATTCGGAATTGATAATTTCTTTCGCTTCGGCAGAAATATCCTTCAAGAATAATTGGGCTGCATTACGATCGTAATCTGGATCAGCTTTGAGATCTTCCTTTGTTATAGACTTGTTCGAAGTTTTCTTCTTTGAAGAATTTCTCCGCTTTTTTGAAGATACTTTTGTGTCAGGTTTTGAGGAGCTTTTACTTCTTGTAGTCACTTTAAATAACTTATCAACATCGCTTGGCCAAGATTGCTCAACTGTCTTTGACTGTTTGGCTTTGATGACATCAAGCTTCTGCACAACAACGTCCTCCAAAGATTTTACTTTCGAATCAGCAGCAACTAAATGTAGCAATAAACTGGTACTTTGGACGTGGCTTCTGCGGTTGTAGATAGTCCGGATACTTGTGGCTAGATTCTTTGCAGTTCAAGCATAAAGTTTTAAATCTGATTGATTTTCGTGGCTGCGGACAGTCGGGTGAAGAATGTATTGGTTCACCATAATTATAGCAATTTTTCGAAAGGGATTTCGTCGAACTGGTAGACTTAATTACAGGACCAACAAATTTTGGTGGATTGTGTCTCTTTGGTGCAAACTTTGGTTTGCCTTGTGGGCATGTGTTGTGGTACCTTAAAAAGAATTGGTAGTCACATCATCTTGAAACATAAAGAGTACTTTCTGAGAAGGATCTTCGATATACTTTACATTCATAGATCTACAATCTTTTTTAGAATGTCCAGATGTACCGCATTTCGTACACCATATTCTTGAGTTCGAAGAAGAAGCCTTTGGTCTCTTGTCTGCAACTTCTGAAATTTGAACTTTCAGATCATTGAACTTCTTATTAAGATCAGCCATATTACTTTTCCAAAGCTTTTCAACTTTAGATGTCACAAACCTGTCCTCAATGGTTTTGCTATCTTCTTTTCATTTGAACTTTTGTTTCTTTGTTCGATCTACATCATCAGTTTCTGTATCTGATGAGTCACTGGAATCAGATTCGGTACTGGAAGAACTTGAACTCGATTCAGATTTAGATTCGTCTTCACTGCCACCATGCTCAGACCCGTTAGTTTTCCCATTAGACGCTTTACTTTTCGTGTGTACCTTTGAAGAGATTCTTTACTCTTCTTCTGCACATTGTTGAGTCATCCAAGAACTCTGGATGAATAACCATAAATGCATCTTTCAGCAGTAACCAGATATCTACACTTTCTATTTGAACTTGGTTGAACCATATGCACGCTTGTTTTCTCAGAAGACCTGGAAAGATCCGTAGCTTGTCAGCATCAGTATCTTTGTTGTTCGAGTTAGCAATTGATTCGAACTACGAAACATAACTATTAGCATAATCTGAAGATTTTTCTTTAAAATAATCATATTTGATCTTCGAGATTGAAGTGAAACGGGGACCAGGGCATTCCGTAATTGATTCAGGTTCAAGTTCAGGCTCCGGCTCTAGATCTGATTCTGGTTCAAGATTAGGACCAGAAACTAGTTCTAGCTCTGGATCTGGATCAGGAATTGGATTTACAACGTCAGAACCTAGTTCAGTTGCAGTAGAAGCTTTGGGACGAAGGTTTTCAGGTAATTTTTTAGGATTAGAAAGATTATCAAAGAAAGTTTCGTTGAAATTTTGGAAAGGTGAATCTCCTCTTTGCAAAGATTCCTGAAGTTGTTTGAAAAATTCCTTTCGAAGTTTTCGATATATTTTGAACAACTCTATCGAACATACACTAGGGATGGAGATGGAGTTGTCAATTTGTATCAACTTTACTTGGCTATCCCCGACAATGGTGCCAAAATTGGCATATGTCGTGATATACCAACATAGTATTGCTAGATTTGTGTAGTATTTATGTCGTTCCCCAAGGAGATAGCACTTAAAAGTTGTTTAATTGGTATAGTCTTTACTTATTTTGAATGGAATGGAGTCGTGTGTGATGATGAAAAATTCAGAGCAACAATCATCCTCTATCGAACCGAATGAAAAGCGTTCTACAAGTGAAATGTTATCAGAGTAGCTCGAATGAACTACACTCTGGCTAATTAAGTTGTCAGCAAGGATTTGTGTTATGTTTGATGCAGATGTGTACGAACAGACAAATAGTTAATCTTATTCTTGAACTAATGTGTTCTAGACAGAAGTCCTCAACAGCTAAAGTCCAGTCATGGTTAAAGAACTCAAATAGTTCGCGAATATGTTAGAAATATATATCTTCGTTACAAACACGAATACCGATCAATAACTCAATTCCTCAGGCAGGGACTAGCATTTCACATGCACACATACTTCTCTATCAGTGGCTGTGGAGAACTGTACCAAAGTGATACGTTACTCGGGTGCCAAATACAAAGTATTTGTGCAAACAAGTAAGCTAGTTTAAAAACAGTTCTTTAGATCAACTTTACGGAAACATAGCAAACGACTGTAATGAACTATTGTAATTGCCTGACCAAAGAGTAATTTAAGTAATGCATAAGAGATTGCTAGTAGACTCGAAATCACTCACACTCAGCAGTGCGGAGAACAAAAATCAGAAGAAATAGTCCTCAATGCTCTATTCACTTCTTCAATCTCACAAATACAAGAACTCTCTCTCTCTCTCTCTCTCTCTCTCTCTCTCTCTCTCTCTCTCTCTCTCTCTCTCTCTCTCTCTCTCTCTCTCTCTCTCTCTCTCTCTCTCTCTCTCTCTCTCTCTCTCTCTCTCTCTCTCTCTCTCTCTCTCTCTCTCTCTCTCTCTCTCTCTCTCTCTCTCTCTCTCTCTCTCTCTCTCTCTCTCTCTCTCTCTCTCTCTCTCTCTCTCTCTCTCTCTCTCTCTCTCTCTCTCGGTGGTGTGAGAATGAAGCGTGTCTTTCTTTTATTACCTACGGAACGAGCAAACACACCTCTAGAAATTCCAGGTGCGACACTCCATTGACTAACTTTAATTAATAGATGACAAAGAAGTGACTATCTCTACAAACTCAGCCACTGTCATTCTTCTAATAGTCAAGCTCTTCACACATCCACTTTTGAATCAACTGACATACTTTGGCATTTCAGATTAGGCCATCTCAATTTCAAAAGTATTCATCAAATGTCAAATCAGGCCAATCGAATTCTCTGTGAAAGCTGTATTATCAGTAAGTATGCTAGAAGTCCTTTCATCTCTGATGTTGTTCATACTTCTAGAGGTTTGCTTGATCTTGTACATAGTGACATTTGCGGCCCAATGCAGACTGCTTCCACAGGGCGAGCTCTCTATTTCCTAACCTTCATCAATGACTTCTCTCAAAGGACTGCTACTTATTTTCTGAAGAACAAATCAGAAGCACTCAAGTTCTTCAAGCAGTTCAAGGCGTCTATTGAAAATCAGACCCAAAGAAAGATTAAAGCTCTACGCATTGATGTAGGGGGAGAATTTATCTCCACAGAATTCAAGGAGTTCTGCAAGGCCAACATAATACATCAATAGTATACAGCAAGATACTCACCTCAGTCCAATGGTGTAGCTGAATGAGAAAATCGGACACTCATCGAAAGTGCCAAGAGCATGCTAGCCCATGCCTCTCTTCCAAAGAATTTTTGGCCATAAGTTGTTACTATAGTTGCCTATCTACAAAATCGATCCATTACAAAGGCCCAGAATGACAAAACACCTTATGAGGTGTGGACATGATCGAAGCCATCACTCAAAAATATTCAAGTGTTTGGATGCATTGCTTACGCTCATATCCATGCTGATCTAAGAAAGAAGCTGGATGACACCAACAGAAAGTCGATCTTCATTGGCTACTCTCCAGATCACAAGGCATACAAACTCTGCAACATGGACACTTAGAAATCGTTCACAATAGAGACATCATTTTTGTAGAAGACCAATTCATCGACCACAAGGGGAAAGCTACATCGACTTCCAGTCCCAAAGTAGACAACTTTGAACTTGAGACTGATCAAAAGCTCGACACCGACTCCAACAATGAGTCAGAACCTTGACAAGTTCAACCCAGAAGATCAAACTAGTCCAGACAGCCTCCATCCTGATTTATGGATGATCCAACCTGCTACTTTGTGCAGGAACCAAACACAGTTTATGAGGCAATGTCTACTCCTAATGTTAACCAGTGGAAAGCTGCAATGGACATCAAACTTGATTCTCTACTTGAGAATCAAACATGGACTGTTACTGAGCTACCAAAGGATCGAGATCCGATTCCATGCAAATGGATATTTAAGGCGAATTATGATGCTAAAGGAAGACTCAATCGATATAAAGCTAGGATCGTCGCCAAAGGCTTCTTCTAGATTCCAGATCTGGATTATTCCGAGACCTTCAACCCGATTGTCAAACATGCTTCGATCCGACTACTACTCTCCTTTGCAACTACAGTAGACCTCAAAGTCCATTAAATGGATGTCCAGACCACTTTCCTCAATGAAACTATCGAAGAGGAGATCTATATGTCGTAGCCAAAGGGATATGAATTAAAAGGCAAGCACACCTTGTGTGCAAAATCCACAAGGCTCTCTATGGACTGAAATAGTCACCAAGAGCCTGGTCCCAAAAAATCAATGCATTTCTAATCGAGAATGGTTTTATTCCAAACTTGACAGACTCAAATGTCTACTTAGGCTTGGGGACCAAAGAAACTTTGGATGCCAAAGCTAACCAAATGAGCCAACCCGTTGATGGGCGAATGCTTCTTGGTTTCCAAGGAGAGGCTCGACTTGGGGCCAATGAAACTTTGGATGTCAAGCTAACTAATTGGGCCAACCCATCGGGTCAAATGGGGAATTCGAGTAACTTAATATTAGGAGACTTGATTCAAACGTTTACTCCAAGGAGCTAGATAGACTATACGAAAACTACTACTATATTGCCTTGCTAAAGTATATAGGGATACCCAATGGAGACCAAAGAAGTTGTTTCTATAAATCTAGAAGTTTTTTGTTCTCTAGCCCTTTTTGTAACAATGGTAGAAGTTGAACTCAAATTTATGTTTGAAGTTCTCTCTCTCTCTCTCTCTCTCTCTCTCTCTCTCTCTCTCTCTCTCTCTCTCTCTCTCTCTCTCTCTATATATATATATATATATATATATATATATATATATATATACACATAATATTTCGAACAATTGCTCATTCTATTTCCAAAAGACATTCGTAGTTGTGGTTGTCATTTTTAAGAGTGCTTCAAGGAAATACATGGAGAAATTAAAACTTGAGTTTAGTCTAAATGACAAAGAAGATTATACATGGTTCAACAAGTATTCGATTTGGGAATTTTGCTAATGGTCTTTGAGCATTGCAAGCAATTGAAAAGCTTCTCCTAAATGGTTCTTATTTTGCACTCAAGAAGTGAAATTTGTGTTGGTTTTATTATCTGAAGGGAAGGATGATTGGAATGTTGGTGTTTGATGGTGAAAGAAATTTTGAAGTTATGTTTGAATGTGCCTAAAAGTTTGCCCCTATTCCAAGGTCATGAGTCAAATGGAAAACGATGGGTGTGGCCAAAGTATTTCAATGAAGAAGGATGAGTGTGGCCGAAGTATTGCCTTCAGCCACATAAGTTTTTCTTTAGGTAGTTTCGCTGCACAGTTTGACAATTGTTTTTAATGTGTGGTTGTTGATTATCATTGTTGTCTTCAAGTTGCAAGTTCATGTAGTCAATTTTTCACAAGATAGTTTCTATGGTCTCAGCATAATAATACTAAATGCCAAAGCTTGCAAGTACTTGAAAGTACTTTCATTTTTTGTTGCTTCAACTATTACAAGAACACCATTGTGAACCCCCTTTCATCAATAGGCCTACAACTTAAGGTCTTTCTATTGAATGCAGCCCACATTCCTCTCAGATGAGACGAGTAACTATTTCTGTAATTGTCTTATTTTTCATTCTTAAACAAAAAATGTTTTGGAACTCACATGATCCTTATAATAAGTCACCATGGTTGATTATAGCAGCAGAATGTCCTTGAGCAGAGAACAAAAATCCCACCAGTGGCCAACTAGTGCTTTCCTTTTGAGTACTTGAGATTCAAGCAAGCAATTTAAATGCAAGTGTCAAAAAACTCTCAAAAAAATTCCAGCTCTCAACCACATCATAGTAAGTTTAGACAGGTCAACTTACATTTTCCACAATAATTTCATACATTTCAGCCAGCTTTCAGTTGTAAATTGGAATGTTGAAACACTATAAAAAAAATCTACAAAGGATACTCTACATTATACATTCTCTCTTACAATGGCATATCTTACTGATGATCCCTCTTGGCGTGCAGAACATTTATCATCCCTAAGTGTCAGCTGAAAATCAGCTTACTTGAGCAGTATGACATGAAAAAAATTAAATTTTAAACTTTTGACTGCTTGAATTTGGTAAACATCATCATTTTTTAAAACCAAAATTTTGAATGGTAGAAATTATGCTGCAGAGTAGAATTATAAAGAAATAACCATCAACTTTCTTATTGTTTTCAGAAGGACTCTACCGTTAGAGAACTTGCTGCTCTTCCTGATTCTACCATGCAGATCATCCAGAGATAAATTATATGATTGCCAAATGTAATCTCAAAGATGACACAGAAAAGCATAAACCATCAGTTGCAACATGCTTTTGAGCACCATGTATTTTCTGGAGATATACCCCTCTTTTAGGTTTGTGAAGCCTGGATTGGTGGCCCTTTCTACCACTGATATAGGCATTTCAAGGAAAAGAAAGGCAATAGTACAAGTACAATGATTAGAACCTGCCAAACTCAATGGCATTCATGGAAATTGCCATATGAGATGATCATTCAACACAATTTAATGACTCAGAGTCACCAGCATTTCCTGGATATAACAGCTTAATGAAAACTCCCTCTAAAGACTAATCATTGGTGCATGTCTTTCCCATCAAGATGTATCTCTATGCAGGAAACCAAACGGAACACATTTCTGTCACTCCCACTTCAAGAGCTCAGGGGTTTCTCAAAAGGCCTCCTACCACTACAAAATAAAAAAATATGAAATCTTGCAAAATTTGAGGCATCTGTGAATTGGAGCCCATGACAAAACTTTCCTCAAACCATCTCCAGAACATTGTTGTGATATCTAACTCCTCGTATCTGCCTGCCCATACCTTATCAGCTACAAAAACATAATGCTGCATCTCTAAGATACAAAATCACATGCCAATCTTTCTTTTAGTACAAACCAGATTTCCTTCAATGTCAAGCAATACTGCCATTGTTATCACACTAACAGTGCCAAAAATCTTCTCAACAATCATAAACTCTGCTGCTCTGCTGCTCTGCTGCTCTACGCAAGATTTGTAATATGCGTGAAATTGTCAAAAATTATGCCATCAGTCTAGTCCTCTCAATAGTGGGGTATCAGTATCTGTATACCATTGTAACGGGAAATAAGAATAATGTGCAGCTGATACTAAAGAGACCTAACTTCTATGCAGCCACATTTGTTTCTGCTGTGGACAGATGCTCCTCCCTCATCCAAGGTAGCAGTTGCATAGAAATGCTCTGCCAATAACTACCATCTAGTTATATCACCGACACTTAACGCTCTGTTTCATCGGTGAGCACATTGCTTTGTTGGTACATGTTGGGAACAAATAGATGGAAACAGAAAATAATTCAGACCGTTACAAACTGTCTTTTCACCCTGCAAATACAAGTGTTAATCAGAGAACCTAAAAAACAAATGAGAAGAATAAAATATCAATGTTATGTGATGCAAAAATAAATCTCCTATGCATCACATCCATGACGATTACCCTCAAGACAGGCAATTGCCACATGAAATACTCTGAATCGTTTAACTAGTAAAAAGCTTCCACTGTGTCAAGCTATTGTTATCTACTGCAATCGCTTAAAGGGAGTTTCACTTTCATGGGCAGATTACTACAGCTCAATCTTAAAAAATGTCTACTAATCCTTCGTTCGTTTGCATTGCTGCATGTATAACAATAAAATTGACTAGACAACATTGTTGACTTGAGCTAAATTCTTGACATTTCACTTACAGAACAATACTACTTTCCAAATGCAGTTAAAGAAAAACAAAACAATCATGGACTACATGATTGCCTCAGCTGCATCATTAAGAAAGCATAAATTGCAAATACTCTGGTGTACTTTAAAAAAAGTGTTAGAGGTTAACAGCATATTCATACAGAGGATGGCAAACAAATCATGAAAGACATTTAGTTTGGCAGCGGTACACAATCAGCCAGACTCTATACAGGCTGTTGAAACTTGTCAAGATTCTCTTATATAGCTGCAAAGAACCTCCTGAGTTCTACACATAGGGATGTCTTTAAACACAATCTTGGTGCAAGCAAGCAATGTAATTCCAGTGAAGATAACAAAGCTTCTAGGGCCTTCCTAGGGTTTTTGTCAAAGAAGATGCCTGCTTTTTGAAATTTCATATTTCATAATGCTGCACTCAGAACGCCAAAGGTCCAGAAGGGCATGCATAAGAATCTTTAAAGTTTAACTGCAACTTGCATGCAGTTAGCTCCAAAGGGTTGCGTGACAAATTATAATAGTATGTTTTAACCTTGGATACAGAAGAAACATAATGTTCAAGAGATGTAATTAAATACAAAACCAGAAAAGCTTTTGGAAGCAAGTCGGTGAATTTCTAGGCATGTAACAAAAGCAAAAGAGGGACACTATGTCATGTCATTTGTAAAAAGTGCAACTTTAGAATAAGAAAGAACATGAATATCCGTACAGCAATCAACCCAGCAACAGAAGAAAATGTTTGTTGTAGGCTTAGAATATCTATAGTATAGCAGCAGATGCCTACCTGAAGATTGAAAAATATTCGAATTATAATCCTTGGGAGAATGCCCATCTGCTCAAATGGTACTTTTGTTATAATAAAATTTTCCATTTGACTTGTATACATATCAAGCCTGCATAAAAAGTTCGTTCTACAGCCAGTACATCAGCAAAACGATCACATTTATCCCCAATCAATGAATGAATCTTCGGTCATCTTGACACCTGAACGTATCATACATTTTAGCTAAAAAAGTGTTCAGTGGTAGCATAATTCCTAGGCATTCAGAACGACTGATGCCGTCCCAGGTATTATCGAGCTCCCAGCATTCTAAAAGACTGTCAATTTCTTTCTGATATAATTTTGAAGATGAGCAATGCATTATGTACAAAATGGTATTTGCGAAACATCCTGAACGGCCAACGTCATTCCAGGCATTCTAAACCCCCAACATTCCAAAGAAAGTGTCAGTTTTATTTTTTTTTATTAGTATGATTTTGAACATAAGGCATGCATCATATACAGAATGCAAATAGATAATGCTTTCATTAGGCAGACTTTGACAAGAGTCCACCGACTGAAAAAAAACCTTGTTGTCATGCTACCAAGCAAGCATTTATAGCCTGCAAACGTTTGGGTTTGAGAACATGTTTGCGAGTCTGATTGAAAGTCAAAACGTTGGCAAAGGTTTTCAAAAAAACCCTAATTCTGCCCCCAGTTTATGATGGAAACTTTAGGGTAGGTTTTAAGACTGAAATAGCTATAGAAAATACATCTAACATTTTCGAACACATCACGTGCACGATAGGGAGGGAAATGTTGGACCACTACATGACATAAAATATTCAAGAAAATATGAAATGAGGTCTCACGTTTGCAACAGACTTATAATAAAAGTTTGCAGCTTGATGCAAACACAGGTGCTGGTGACTATGCCTATGGCCAAATTTACACTGTAAGGTTATCAGATATGACAGAATTGTCAATCAGAAATAATAAAAGATTGTTCTACTTTAAATCTATCATTCTAAGAGGAAATCAATGGTTTGAAGGCAGCTATGTTTCCACATTGTACAAATAGCAATTCAAAGCTTATGGAGCTTGTTACATTGCAAGTCAATAGTATTTCATTCCTAAGTTCTGGCACCAAAAGGTCTTTCAACATTTGCAACAAGGTGATACTATATCCCTGAAGCATGCATTCCCTCAGAGATGAGTTTTGTAAAAGCATATAAACACCTTAAATAGGTGTATTCGGTCAGATAATTCACTATAAAGTAAAGTGACAAGAACCATACATCCATTACTCTGCATAACTATTTGCCAAAGAGTGAGACCTTTAAAAACCCACCTAAGGATTTTTGCAGATAAAATATGTGTGCAATTGTTCAACCAGTTGCTCCTTCAGCGCTTGCGGGACTTGGCGAATCAATGCTGGTTTGACATCTTCTATCAGTTCCTTTCTGCTTATCAAAACATCATAGAAAACAAAGTTCAATATAAAATTTAGATGAAACTTCCCAAAGTTCTATGGGACAATTAAATACATATGTACACATATAAAACATTATACACTGCAGCGAACCAGCAAACCACGAAACATCATGAGCACAAGCTAGATATACAAATACTTTCTTTTGCATGTGCAGTGATCCAGAGAAATAAGTACAGTACAATATGATTATGGCAATTCTACCAGCCTACCATAACAGCAACAGATAAAGATATATAATGCCTCCTGAGGGAAGTTGACAATGCAAGCTTGTTCTAAAAAGAGCAAGCATTAACTGTTGCATTTTGATAAACTCTGCTTTACACAGAACGATGATATAGGATGGGAGCAAATCTTAACTTGGAATCACACATTGTAAACTGTAAAAATACAATGCAAGTCGAAAAAGTAAAGGAGAGAGATAAGGCATGTGCCCTTCAGCTTATGCAAACAAATCAAGATTGTAATTGTACATTGTGAATTCAAACTTGATATGCAAACTTATGGAAATGATATTCTGTAGCTTATTTAGTATTTATCTTGATTTACAAAGAAGCCCCATAATATCAACTCCATAGATATCCAGCTCTGTTTCATTCTATGTTGAGGAGCAATTTTGTCAACTGCTCACTGTATCACAGTGGAACAGTAGAAGGTAAAGCTAGAATGTAAAATCCTTTGTATGCCAATAATGTTAAAAGTAAGCTTCTATAGAAAAGATTTAAGCCTGCCAATCGTAGTGCCAAGTATTTGAAACTGCTCTCTAGTACAGGCAACATATCCTACTTCAGTGTTTATGGATGTCAAATCCCTGTGTACCTCAGATCTCCAAATGTTGCATTTGTTCCGTCCTTAGTCAAAGTAAGTCTCTGCCTTTTGGCAGCTCGTAGAGAATGTCGTAGAGTGTTACACCAACCACAACGCTGTAGCTCTTCACGGCCTTCTTTCTCAAGCCTGTAAAGAAGGAAATGTCATTATAACTTTAAAAACGATAATAATCAACAGCATCAATTGCAAACTGATCTCCAAACAATATTTGATATCTCAAGGTAAAAGCAAAAGAAAAAAAAAATTCCTAAAATTTAAAGCTTTACCTCATGCTGCAACTTTTCCGAACTTTCATCAAGGCCTAGATCGAAACATGCATTTCTGGAAAAGAGACAATTCTAGTCATTTCTAAATTTGACACTAGTAGGTTCTGATTACATACAGCAATTTCAGCCTGTCTAGCTCAGACAATTGCAGCAGCTGGTTTGCAGTTGATACCTCCATGGCTCCAGAATTGTCTTTGATTCTCAAAAAACCACTACCAACTGTATCTTGAATTTTTTTTGAAAAACCATTACTTTGTGGCTGATTTTGGCCATTGATTATAATTTCATTTAAAATTTGAGAAGGATCATGGTTTTGCATGCCACCGGATGTTTTTGACATCACTGTTGCAATATTCCCTGTATCTAAGTCATCCAGTCTTCTATCCTGTGAGCTTGCAGTGACTGCGTCATGATTATTCTGGAAGCAATTACTTGCCTTCTCATTGTTTTTTGTGTCAGACAAACAGGACGAACGGAACATCCCCATGGAGTCACCAGACAGTTTTGCGGTTAAGATTGGACTCTCAGGCTGAGATACTGCTGCAAACATCTGTCCATTACTTTGCAAGGAAATGTCCCGCTTTAGAGATGCTTGTACTTCAGCAACCTTTTCTTTTGTTGTGCAAGACGTCACACTACTTTTGTGGTTTTGAGCACTAACATCAAATCCTACCTCAGGCTTCTTACATTGAACCACAGCGTTCTTCATGTTTCCAATCTTTATCTCAAATTTGACTGGAGCTTTGTTCAAGATCCTTGAACTTGCATCCCCCTTCGTAGCTATTGCTGTTTGCATATTCGCCAACTTGTTTGAGGGAAACTTCACCCTTGACGGTTCAGACATGTCTGCATCGGGAGTTGTTGGTGGTGATGGTGTCATCTCACTGCATGGCACTGCCTTAGGCCTAAGATTGTTTCTGACATAGAAGAGCATATAGGCCTTTTCATTCAAGACTGATTTGACTGGTTCCATGACAACATGGGCATCATCACAGCAATACCACTCCCCAGAAGCATCCTGTATAGAAATAAGATAAAAGCATACACAGTTACTTATATGTGATGTTTGATTCTTTCCTGGCAAACTTCTTATTCCAAACAGTCTACAAAAGTGTGGACTTACCTTAACATATGCATAATAATGTCCACTAAACTGCGATCCACCCACATGCACCAGAACTCCATACAAAGTATAGTCGGGCCACAAATCCTGATAGAAGAACAAGCAAGAAAAATGAAAAACAAAAATAGTGGCAAACTTCAAAAAGGTTATAGCAAATAAGACTTTACAGTTGTACTTATGCCAGCATGCCAGGCATTTTCAAATCTCAAAAATCCTAACCAAGAACTGAAGCCAAACCATTACAAAGCAATAGAGTGTGGAAAAGTATCTAGCACTACAATGAAAGCGGCAATCTTTCAACAATAACGTTCATTAGCCAGTGAAATTTGAAATAAGTTCGCATGCATAAGACCCTTCCCTGTCTTAGTTTTAAAAGGTAACGGTTTGAAGGTATTCGTCATGTACTACAATCTTATCATTATACAGTCCCAACCTAAAAGCGTAATACACTTGGTAAAGTTGTTGCTTCATAAATGGACAAATAGAGAGCCATAGCAAGTCATGAAAACCATACTGACTCTCTCTCTCTCTCGCTCTCTCTCCACCCCACCTGCGGTCCCCGCCCCACCTGCTACCTCCGACCCACCGGTTGCCACCCTCCATTCTACCTCCTCCGCCCCTGCTGCTGCCCTCTCTACTGTTCAAGAGCTTCCCCATACTGCTGTACAGCAGGCGCCCCTTCCCTCGCCACACACTAACAGCCCCCCCCCCCCCCCCCCCCCCCTCCTCGCTTCCCACTCCGGCCCCCCTCCTTCATCTCCTGTCCCTTCCACTCCCATCCCTGCCAATGCTGCCCCGGACACCCCCTTTCTATCCCACGCAGATTACACGACCTCCAAATCCTTCGAAAATTTTTTAGCTTACCAATTGAAAGAGCTGAAAGCAGATGTACAAACCTTGAAACTGGAAATCATACATCTACGCACAGAGAACCGGACAGAGATGGATAACAAGTGTGCTTCCCAGCCGCAAGCAGAGACAATGACGAAGTTACAAGGCCTGGAACAACAGTTGGGCCAACACAAAGAATCGACCAGAACATGGGCTTCTATTCTCACCAATGGTAAAGGTACCAACCCACCTTGGACAACCGATGGCGGAAGTAAGTTTGCCCCTCTTTCATCGTTCATTTCCGCTACTCTTACGGAAGAAAAACTTCGAGATTCCAAGGTTCTCAATATTAGGGTACGAGGCATTGTCGATACCCAAAACGCCATTGAAGAAGCAAAAAGATTTCTATGTACCACCCTAGGACACAATGTAGAAGGTTTTGATACAGCATGGCGCACCAAAAAAGACACCACTACTTTGGTCCTCCGCTTTACGTCACTTAGGTATCGTAAAGAAACCTTGCGGAAAAGAGCCAAGTTGAAAGACACCAAGATCTTCATGGATGATGACATTACCTACATACAGATGGACAGGCACGATACATATGGGTTCACATTACTGGACGAGCTATTGGTTTGGATAGGGATCTCTTCATTGTTGCCTGCTACTTTCCTCCAGAGTCTTCCTCCTTTGCGGACGGATCAGGTTCTCCCTATGTTGATCTTTCAACAGATATTGTCAGATTCACAGATCGGGGTTATGTCCTTCTCACTGGTGACTTTAATGCCAGGACTGCTACCAGACAGGTGGATTTTCATGACACAGATGACATCTTACGTACACGAGCTATTGATTGCGAGGACATTGGTATCACTAGGACCTCGGAGGACGAGATGGGCCCTATCACGAGCTATGGAGAGTACCTTTTACAGATGGGTGAAGCTCACGAGTTGGCCATTTATAATGGCTTAGCTTGTTGGCCACATTCTGGCAGATTCACTTGCCACCCACACAGTGGAGGACACAGTGTCATCAACTATCTCATGGGGTCACCAGTTTTTATCCCACTCCTGTCCGATTTCCAGATTCTTCACACCACCCTATCCGATCACTCCTTTCTATATTTCAGTATGGGCTCCATCCTGACCCTCCAACCACTACACCACTCATCTCCCGCGCACCCAAGTACACTTTTGATCATTCCCACATCCAAACATACCAGCAGGCCGTCAACTCATTTCTTCATCGTTTCCCACACCACGCACCGTTAGAAACACAAGCTACCTTCCTTACCACTTCACTCCATAATGCTGCATCATCTTCCTTTTCCTCCAAGCCACATCGACGCCCACCCACTTCGTCACACCCCATCCGACCTCCCTGGTTTGACGCCGAATGTCGTTTCCTTCATCTCCAAGTCACCCAAGCTAGACTTCATAACACACATTTTCTCCATGCAGCTCGTCGATCTCTCCATCACACCCTCCGCCGGAAGAAACGAGTGTATGAAACCCAAAAAGGGAAAAGCCTAGTCGATTCCCTTTGTAGTTCCTCCACTGGCGCCTTCTGGAGGGAATTCATTCCCCGTACCCCACCTCCCCCGCTCACTGACCTTCATACTTGGACTACATACGCCACTACCCTATATATTGTACCCACAGACACACCCATCTCCATCTCTCCCCGGCCGACTACCTTCACGTTCTTCACCTCGGACATGGTCTTGACGGCCATTAAGAGACTGAAAACCCGTCGCACCCGGGATATTGATGACCTCAAATCCGAGCTTCTAATCCATGCTGCAGACACATTATCACCTACCCTAGCCACCTTGCTCAATCGAGCAGTTGTCTCCGGCTTCCCTTCCTCCTGGTGTACCAACATCATCCATCCCATTCACAAAACTGGTGACCCCATGGACCCTGGTAACTATCGCACCATTATGGTTGGGCACATCACTGCTAAGTTATACGGCACCATCCTCCAGTCAACAGTCAGTTCTGAGGCAGAGTCCAGGCGATTACATGCATTGGGCCAAGCGGGTTTCAGAGCACACTAACTACTCCACTATTGATCATATCTTCACTCTTCGGGCCATTATTGAGGAAGCTAGACACAGGAAAGAGCGGGTCTACTGTTGTTTTGTTGACTTCAGGAAAGCCTTCGACTCTGTTCCACGTTCCCTCCTCATCCAACGGCTTCGTGATCTCGGCTTTTCTACTGACACGATCTTGGCAGTGATGGCACTATATGAGAGAGTCCTTGGTTGTTTTCGGAGTGACATCGGCATCTCAGATCATATCTGGAGCATTATTGGTGTTAAACAGGGTTGTTCTCTATCTCCAACCCTGTTTGGGCTATATATCAATGAGCTTGAGAGAGTCATTGAGGGATGTGGTGGCACAGGTTGCAGACTGGGGAGTATCTTGATTGCTATAACTTTATATGCAGATGACGTGGTTCTCCTATCTTCTATCAGAGAGGGATTACAGCGACAGCTCGACAGCCTTCATGCTTTCTGCAGTAGATGGGGACTAGGGGTTAACATATTGAAAACCAAAGTTATGGTTTTCAACACATCGAGAGCTTTTATGCAGCGCCAGGAACTCATCTTCGACAGGCAGCCCTTGGAGGTTGTATCTTCCTACACTTACCTTGGAGTACTCTTTACAGGCCCTATCTTTGGTATGCGACAGGCAGCTTCCGCCAGACTTGGGAAGGGCCACGCGTCACTTGTCCAGTTAGAGCGTTTCTGTTTCAGACGGTTTATTCGGGATGCCCCGAGTAAATGCCAGTTGTTTGACACTCTCGTTACACCCACAGCCCTATATGCAACAGAAGTATGGTGTACAGGTCTTACATCATCAGATTGGGCCCATATTTCACGACTGCAGGTTCTCATGTTATCCCGGATGATACGGGCTAAGGCCATTCGTCCCACACCAGATTATACTGACAGAGTTCGTGGTTCCACTTATACAGCAATCCGCCATCTTCCAGCTTATCCTATATATCCAGCGTGTCATGTTGTTATCCACAGACGAGCAGAGATACATACAGATGGCACTCGCTTCATCACGACACCTTTATGACCAAGGACATCGACTATCATGGTTCTCTCAGGCCTCCCAGCTATTGGACACACTTGGCATATCTATCACAGACCTTCCATCAGGCACCCATGAGTACATCATACGCTTTCTTTATAGAATATATCTGAGACGGACATGGCAAGGGCAGCTCGGGGTCAAACCCGACTATTACAGGACACACTTTCTGGAGCTAGACACAGCAGGACTTCCAGTTTTGCCACACTACCTCACCTCAGGACTGTCTCACAGGCTTCGGTTTCTGTTGGGCCAGTTTCGAGTATCTTCACATCAGTTGGCTATTGAGACTGGACGCTTCCAGTGCACCCCGCGAGAGGAGCGGATTTGCCAATTGTGCTCATTAGCTATGGTCGAGTCAAAGGAGCACTTCCTTTTCACATGTCCAGTTTACTATGAGATCAGAGGGCGATATCATTGCCTTTTTCGTCAGACACATGTTACACTGCGGTCCCTTATCTCATACGAGGACCCCCGTTGTGTGGCACTTATGCTACGTGAGATGTCCCTCTTACGACAGGACCTATGTCAGGCAGTTCAGCATACTTACCAGTCACCCAGTCCCAGATTACATCCTTCTTCTTCTTACTCCATCACTTCAGCCTCACCATCTTATGCACCTCTAGCTTTGTCTCATCCATTTACTCCTCAGCCATCTTCCATTTCCAACATTGCTTCAGTATCCTCTTCACAGCCCACTCCACCTTCCCCTCCTTCTAAGCTTGTTGCAGTTCCTATCTCCCCATCAAACCCTATTCTCCCTAATAGGGAACTTATTGTAGCTCTTCCTTTGACTTCAAATAATCCAGAATAATGTCTGCACGAATCGTGGTTCGAACCGGCCCAATTCGAACCGCTGTCTGCTAAAAAAATTGTCTGCCTCTTGTCATGAAAAGGGTAATCAATAAATCTACTAGAAGGCTGTTAATACTATCATTACTGAGGAGGTAACGACATACGGAGGAGAGGGTATAATGTTGTTTTGTAATTTATGAATTTTTGACCAGCCCTCAACCTTTGATTCTATTCCATAACATAGGCTTGTCCAGAGGTTCAGAGATCTCCACTTTTCCCTAGACACGTCACACAAATTTGGGGCAATTATGGATTTAAACAAGAGGGTGATGGGACACTTTAGATAATGATCCTCATGAGAATTCATTCAAGATAGATCTACAATAAATACTGTAGATGTGAATTTTGAAACAAGAATGCCCACTCTCACCTACATTGTTCAATCTTTAACGTTTATATCAATGAGTTGGACATTTGGAGTCGGTGATACAATATTTTGTTGTGACTCATCTAGGGGAAATTCTAGTCTCCACTCTAATATACAATATCCACATCCAAACTTCAAAGAACGGCCCTAACTACAATGAATTATGCAACATTGCCTTGTACAGTGTACTTATACGAGAGGCAAAGAGGTTTGGAGGTTGATTATGAGAAGATTAAACTAATTGATGCATCATGCTAGCTATATAGACATCCCCAGATTAGCTTGATACTTATTACTAAGTTTATGTAATATGAATCATGATTTATCTTCAAAAAGAGTCAAATTTCAATAAAATACAAAAAACCCTAAAATCGGTTTCACGGTTCGTACGATCAAATCGGCCAATTCAAGCCGGGTATCTGAACATTGAGATTCTAGAGGCATCTGTGCCTCCATAATTCATGATCTCTGCTATTCGTGCAGATCAAGAACGTTCATTCCAGTACCTTAACAACCATCGAAAAAGGTTGGCTTCTAACGAAACTATGATCCTGGCTATGCAAATGCACCTCCAAAAGCTGGATACGTCCGCTGAAGATGTAAGGAAAGAAATTGCAATCATCAAAACCGAAGCATTTCCCAAATAACTATCTCAGCTAAACCTAGCAACTCGAGAATCATGTGGAATAGCATCATACGGCTGTCCAATCATGGGCAAATGTACCTAAAGGTTCGACTAGTCTTATTTAGTGAGAGCCCCTCGGCAAGAGCATAAAGCTCTTACTGTTCGAGTTAGAGGTATTTTGAATTCCCAATCTGATGTTAATGGCTTTGAGGGCCTATTCGGATGCTCATTTTGCAGGTGATTTTCAAAAGAGAATCTTCATCATCACAACAAAAGTATGGCAACTGCTTGGTGGCCTAAGGACTCTTGTCATACACCAGTGTCTCAACGTTATGAAATGTTGGAGCCAAAGAATGTAAACACATAAAAACAAGTGATTTCATTTGCATTACATGAGCCGGGCCATACGTACTCAATGTACTCACACCTATCCTCGGTGGAGCTCTGTGTCGCCTGGACATTTGGCGTCCAAGTCCGATCTTTGAAACACCTCATTAAGGCAGTCCATGAACTCGTATACGAGACCGAAAGTGAACCTCTCTTAGTCTACTAGGTGCAACACATAGAAGACAAGTCGAAGAACCTCTACACGCTCATCCGACCGTGTCTAGAACTCCTCTCCAAACATTGTGGTCTAAAAATGGACTGCATTTGTAGGGCAACATCCAAGCCATCACTAGCCGCCATCCTCCACAAATGATCTCGTACGACACATAGTCCCTCAAAAACCAGAAAAAAAGTAAGCAAAGTGAGTGGCAGTGGGCACTTGCTTCTTGAAGTCCAGCGACGAGAAGGTATGGAACAAGGCCAAACGCTTTCTAGTGACAAAACTGACCACACGCATAGCTTGAGAAGTAGTCTGCAAGACAAAATTCAATAAACATTGAGAAAGAGGGTTAGGAGCAGAGAGCAACACACTAAGCATAAAAGATGAGAAGATCATGGATGAGAAGATTGATGTGATGTGCAGCACATGGGTCCACACAATGCTAGGGTGCTCCTTCATCAACATCTCTCCTATCTGCCTGTAGTTCTTGGCGTTGTTCGTGAAAACTTGAAACACATGCTCCGCCCCAGTCTCATCTAGTACACCAATAATAGCACTCACTGCCTCGTAGACGAACTCGACCGTGATTTCCGCATCAGCTTCAGTAACATCGACGTCCCATAGGAAGACTACGCCAAGAAGGCAAGACACCAAGATATTGGCCACGGATCATCGACGAGTGTCGGTCCATCCATCGCTCAATATCAAGCATCCATAGCTACAAAAAAACATCCATCGAACACATGCAAAAACTATGGTACTTGCAAAGTGAAATAGATGCAAAATAGAAAGTTAGCAAAGATTCTTACATCCGCCACACTATGCGAATAAAGCTTAGCTCCGGTGTGATAATACCTCTTTTTGATGCAGCAGGCTCGTGCGCAATGCCTCTCTCCTAGAAGGTCCCTCCATTGCTACACTCTAAAAACAAGTGTCAGCAATGGCAAAAGGGATGCTGCACTCGTAAAAGAATTAGCCAACCCGTCGAGTACAAAGGGCATGTTGCTTTGTCTACGACCAACAGTGCTCAAAGGTCTACACGTTTGTTTGCACAAAGGGCTCTCTCAATACAGGGAGGCGACAGATGGATGTACTGAGGGTGTGTGTGACAGTGGAGAATCGAATATTGGATCTCTCTCCCCCCTGAGGTAGGCTCTGCAAAGCACAGATGCAGCGGATCATGATCCACCGCATCCTTGATATATTAGAGTTCTAAAATTTAGGGTTATGGTTTTTCAAGACGCCAAGAAAAAAATCTGGCTTTTTTACTTTGCCTTGAACTTTTTTGCTTCTCCTTGAAACTTTGTCAAGAAACAACCTAAACTACAATACGAGCAAACAAAGGTTCCTTTGCAGATTTGCTGAAATTGTTCAAAATATTGACCTGAAATCTATGTTAATGGAGTAGCCTGCTACGGAGGCCCTGCTAAAATATTTGTATCATAGATGCACTCGCAAATCGCGAATCACTGTGAAAAAAAAACAGTGATTTGCTGCAAATCGCTGTGTTTTTTTCTCAGCGAATTACCGAGGAAAAAAATTCTGTCAGCAATTCGCTACAGCAAATCGCGATTCACGAATTGTGAACCCCAGCGAATCACAATTCGCTGCAACTATGATTTGTATAAAAAATGTGGTAGAGATTGAGAGAGAGGGAGCTTTGGATTTTTTTTTTTTAAGTATGCTGAATAATTGTACTCCCTAAACAATTCTTGTTACTTTTGCCTTTTTTGGCATTTTTTTGGGCTGTTTGGTAACTAAAAAATAATTAATTAATTAATTAGTACGGTTCACCCTTAAATTTTTTGAGAAATATACGGTTCTGAGAACCGTGGTGAACCGTACATGGTTCTCAGATTCTATGGACGTTCTATCTTTCAGATTGTGACATTTGGTGACATTCTCTCAATTGAGCATAGATGATTCCAAGAATGTTCTCAACAAAATACCTTTTTGTTGCAGCTGCCTATGTGAACAAGATACTACAAACTCTGCGAAACTTTGATTTGGTGCCTGATCGTAATGAAGAATCATACCATATTTACACTTTATGACTGGCAACCAATTGGAGTTCAACTTAAAACTTGAGAAATTTACATTAGAGTTTATAACATACTAACAAAAAATCCAGCATACTAACAAAAAAATTTCCAGCAATTTTTCCTTAAAAAGTTAAAAAAATTAAAAAATGGATTTAAAAAAATTTGCCTTCTAGGTTTCAAAATATTTTTGCAGCAGAACACATTCCGCTACCACTATGAGTTATATGTGTAATGTATCAAATCTGGAACACTTCAGTTTACCTTGCTCGACTTTGACATATAAGGTGAGAGTTGTAGCTGCTCCTCAAATCCAATATGACGATCTATTTTTCCGCCGAATATATTCTCAAATCTCTACAAGAAACAGTCATTAGCAGTTTGATTCAAGGATGCAACTAGAGATAAATAAAGCCACTCAACTACGGATTCAAAAGCTTGAAAATGTGTACCTTAAATTGTATAACAAGCACATTTGGAGCTTGATGCAAGGACATTTGTTTCCGAGCAGTAGAAAGTCTTTTACAACTGCCAAAACAAATAGTTGGGAAACCAATAAGATTCACAACTCTCGCGCTTGTCGGTGACTAATTTAACTAAGAAGTGCACTTCATATGTTTACATTATATCTAGAATAGTACATAACATAAGAAAGGAGGCGAGCAATCACCTTTCCAACTTCTAGGGGTTGTAACCATTAAATTAACCATAAGAAGAAGATTGTGCTTATTCACCGCCATTTTGTGACTGAGCTTTGTTTTGCACTTACAAATCATGACTTCCTAAAAGAAAATTTACACAAATATTACACCAAAAAATATGGATCGATGGAGATTGAAAGATGGGGTGATAAAATAAAAACACCTCCCTCATACAAGACTAAACAAATTAATGATCAGCGATCAATCTTGAAACCTGACTCGAGAATCAAAACTTTCAACTCTCAAGTCCCACCCAATACCTTTTGTAATGATCCGTACTACGTAGTACATACATTGATGGTTTGGAACGGGGAAGAATAGGCAAAACGGTTTTAGGGTATGTTTTTTTTTCCGAGGGGGTGATTTTTTTTTCTAGCCATCTATTATGATCAATTATCAATCTTGAATCTTGACTCGAGAGTTGGAACTCTAGAGTCCCATCTAATATCTATTGTCATGATCCATACTACATAGTACATACCCTGATGAGGACTTTAAGAAAAATTCAATGAAACAATTTTAGGGTTTTTTTTTGGCAGGGGGAGATCTTATTTCTAGCCTTATATTATGGAGAAAACACACTAATCTAAGTTTTATCACTAATCTTAAAACTAAAACTACACTAGCTTCCAAGTTCTCTCCTTCACACAGTCTTTCCCTCAACTTTCAAGTCTCAAGCTAGAACTTGGAGATACATGTGAAAACTTTGTGAGGACATACAAAAGATTTCACATGTAGCTCTAATAATTTGCCCTGCTCATAGATCTAACATACACTTGCTATAAGCTACATTAAACGGCACCTCTTAGTATGATGCTTTACTAAGACTGCCAAGCAGAAAATCAATACAAAAGATGAGAAACAAGAGAATAGTTCAACAAAACATGAAATTCAAAACAAATCAATCAGAATGCCCCAAATACTAGAAACACGTCTCTTTAGAGATGTCTACTACTGGAAGAAGTTACCAATAGAACATCAGAACATTACTGGGTGCCTATAAAAACGTGATCCTTGAAGTCTCTCGGAAGGGGAATTAGGAACATAAAACAATCATGTCAGGAATACAAGCTTAAATTCATAAGGATAACAAGCCAACGACCTATAAAAGTTCAAAGATTCTGGCTCCCTGAGAGGGAGCAATATGCAAAATCTATGGTTTAGAATAGTCAGCTTTCAAAAGAATGAACCTTATTGTTTTACGTGAGTGAGGTAAAGTCCTAATATCTATAAGGGATGTATATCCAATTACTTTCCTCCAATTGCTTGCTATTCTACCATTGTTGAGGGGCCAAAAATAGAGAATGATACTAATACTGCTCACAAATGTAATGTCAAATATTACAGCATTATTCCTACCATCATAGACTGATATTGAGGAGAAAATGCAAAATTTGAAACTCTTACTTTTCACAGTTATATTTGTTGCTTCCATCGAGTAATTCTGACTGGAAAAAATTGCAAAGGGCTTCTTTCAAGGTCTTAGCCTGCAGAACTTCAAGACTAAGGTCCATAATGTCATCCAACTTATTTGACTCGTAGTTGCATGATAAACACCTAACTTGGCTTTGCAAACTGCCACCAAAAATCTCTTTCACTACTGTATGTGGCTCTTCCATTTGACCAGTGTTTTCAAGCTTTTTCACTAAGCTTCTCTTTTGCAGCTGCAGGCAGACATTGTTGCAAGCATCAATAGCACATCGCAAAAGCTCATGAGCATCTTCTTGTCGGCCAGGGCGAAGGCTCTTTGCAAAGGTTTGAATTCGCCGGTAGATTTTTACAGGCACGTCTACAGTCACTTCTGTGCTTAGATGGTAAGCAATTCGCGTTTCGAGCAAGCAGAATGGACACTGCTGGTCAGAGCCACATAGATTGCCTATACACAAAATCAGTAGCTGAAATAAGCAACAAACAAGAAAGGAAACTTGCAGCCATCTAAAACACAGGAGCGAACCACAAATAGCAAATAGTAGAATTTAGGTTAAATCTTACATTCAGAAGAATGAAGGCCTTGAAGGCAAAAATTAGCAAGCGGAGGTGTATATGTTAAACATTGGAGCACACTGTTCAAATAGCAGGTGTTCCCCAAGTTTTTGAAACCAAGAGGTGCTCTCTTGCGTTTATGATTATCCTTCCAGTTCACGGACAACATGGGAACACAGGCCATGTGGGTCCTCAACAGCCGCAAGACCTCGAGTAATTGTAGCCGGTTTCAGATTACGCCAATTAAAGTCCTCCCAACATAAGAGTAGGTTCAACCACTAGCTCTCAAGCATTGTGCTCACTGCTCTTTAGTCCAAGTGCTAATCCTTGTCTCTACACAATGGCTACGCCTAAGGATGCACTATTCCAACAGAGATTGCGTCAAGCTTATTATCAGAAATCCGACTTAAAGAAAGTTGGATAAAGGGCACGAATGAAGCCGCCAATTTAGAACACGCTTATTCGTCGCGTCCTCAGTAGAAAAGTGCAGTTTGCAGATTGATTTGTTCCCGAACGGCTGCATTCCGATCCAGTCAACCAACAGCGGCATTGAAACACCCGAAACACAAAACCCTAGTAGCACCAAAAATTGTTCAAACTTCAAGCATTGGCCACCATTTTTTGCAGGGAGCGATTGGATCGATAGCTGCTGCTACACACGACATCAAGCAAGCCAGCATGCCACCGTTCGACGCTCGCCCAAGCGCCGCCCGCGAGGGGATAGAAGAGGAGAACGATCGATCTGAAAAAAAAAAAAAAAAAAGGAAGAAAAAACAAGGGAAGAAGAAAAAAGGCAGAAGAGGAAGAAATAAGAGGAACCGTTGAAGGCCTATATACAATACGTCGAAGTCTTTAGTGCTCGGGATTCAGCTAAATGCCACAGAGCGCACCACTCACAAGCCGCCACCTGGTTTGTCGTGCTACCTAGTCATTCTAACAAATAATTTTTGTGGGAGGGTGTTCCACGGGGAGGCACTAGAGTGACCTTATGCCTATAACTATATCAAGGCCCTTCAACCGGCAGAATAGTAGAGCAAATTTTTTAGACTTTTTTTTTGTGGTGAATGTTTACACGCATATTCTGGGCGAAAGGTTAACATCAATACAGGTAAATTGTTTTACATGCACCTTTCGGGTGCCAAAAAGTGCATGTAAAAAAATTTGACCAACAAAAACTTAATGCACAGATTCTATACGAGAAGGCGTCTCCGTTTTCTTCACAAAATAGCCAAAATCGGTTTTACGTGGGGGGGAAGGCCCTTCCGTGTTGGGAGGGCCCTTGCCCGAGGGCAAGACCTGACCTGCACGGAAGGCCCGAGGGGCTCGGGCCTTTCCCTGCATAATGACAAGTCTGAATTTTTTCTCTCTCTAATTCTTGACATAATCACTGATGATGTTACTCAAGGATGAGAATTCTAGACCAGTTTATGGACAGAATCTCTGATGCTTTTATCATGGATTAGAATTCTGGAGGTGCAAGCAAATTCCACCTCTGGAGATGCATCAAAATACAAAGAAAAATTGAAGACTTGGCATTACGTTACGATACCCTCTAAACTAAAGCAAGACTTTATAGGTACCAATATTGGTCTCTATGCGCACATAATATTTTGAGCACAACATACTAGGAATAATTATGCACAATTGCACAATGTTCTTACCTGTGTAACCTATGAGCGCAAGGCTCCAAAAATGTTAACTGAGGATCACGCGGGGTCAAGCCCACATGCATGTCATCAATCTCTCTCTTTTATAATTTCCCTACCTCACTCATCCCAAGAGTCATTGATTGCTCACAAGAATAAACTATTTAGATTTTTGGATTACGAAAATTAATATTCACAAAATGTCTTCAATCCCTAGCATAGTGATCAGAGCCCACATCCAGGCTCGCCCACCCAATGTGATGCGAACAAAAGGATTCGGATGGATTTCAGATATGATTGTTGGTCACTGCCAGTTGTATCATTCCTACAATCCTCTAAAATGTAGACAGACACTGTTGTACTACATTAACAAATTAATGTAGCATTCAACAAAATTCAAACCAAGGTGCAGAATTAAATGAACAAGTAAATCAGACACACGAATAGCAGCAGACTAATTTGCATTCAAGATCAAACATGATAAGAGTGATATGTGCGCAAACGGCTACAAAATCATCTATTGATTTTTCTCTGATTCTTCAAGCACTGCATGCAAATCCACGCAGTGCGTTGGCGTGAGAGAAATACAGTTCTCCCACAAGTAATGAGAACTGTCGCTCCTGACGCGATGGTGCATCCTCCTGAGACGCTTTTACAATCGTCTTTGAGGGATGCCCAGCTAACATCACTGTAGGAAATCATCTGAAAACCTGCATCATGACAATAACACAAACCATAATCCTCTGTTAATTGAAGATATTGCAAAATTCGTTTTGCAATCTTCCAATGTGTCGAACCTGGATTCGTGCAGAATTGGCTCATCCTGAATACTACATAAGCAATATCAGGACGTGTGTTGTCTGCAAGGTACATCAGCGAACCTATCAGCTTCCTGTAAGGTGTGACTTGCATTTGTTCTCGCTCTTCTTCGGTCCTCAAACAATCGTCGTTTTTCAGCACCGTTCCTATGAGCATTGGAGTATTCGCTCCTTTGCAATTCAACATCCCAAAATTCTCTAGGATTTTCTGGGTGTATCTGGACTGTTGAAGGTACAACTTACCTCCCTCATAGTCCCTTTCAATTTGCAAGCCAAGGTAACACCTGGCCTCTCCCAGATCCACGATTTCGAAATGTTTCGAGATGTCTTCCTTCACTTCAGCAATCAGCTTCTCACTCTTGCAAAGTATTAGAGTGTCGTCCATATACACAACCACAATGATGGTCTGCCCATCAATAACTCTGACATACACATTGGAATCAGCCATCAGTGGCTTGAATCCTAATGATTTCAGGGCTTGATCATTCTTTTTGTACCATTGTCAAACTGACTGTTTCAGACCGTAGATACTTCTATGCATTCTGCATGCATAATCAGGAAGTGAACTCGAGAATAACCTGGGGGTTGATCCATGTAGACTTCTTCGTCTAATTCGCCATGCAAGAAGGCTGTCTTCTCGTCCACAATGTGGATCCTGAGGTCATAAGCAGCTGCATATGCAAATAACAGATGTAGGGACGAATGTTTGACAACAGGAGAGAAGGTTTCAGAGTAGTCAATACCATATCTCTGAGAAAATCCCTTCACTACCAGTCTTGCCTTGTATTTCAAGACATTCTCATCCCATCCATACTTGAGTTTGAAAACCCATTTGTATTTGACAGTCTTGCGCTTATGTGATAATGGCTGCAACATCCATACCTAGTTCTTCCTCATGGACTCCATCTCTTTGTTCATGGCTTGGATCCATTTGTCCTTCTCTGGACATTCAATCGCCTCCTCGAAAGTCTGTGGTTCGCCACTGAATCCGCATAACTCTTCTGATGTGGAAGTTGAGCTGCCTAGCACGTATCTTGATGGCGCTTTTCGTGGTCTTGTCGACCTTCTAGGAGATCCTCCTGGGACAACAATGCCTTTGCCTTTGTCTGCTCTGCTAGGTCCGGAACCATCTTGGTTTACAGGAACTGTAGCAGTAGGTTGCCTTTCGAATCTTTTGTCTTCAGATTCGTGACTCGAATGGGAAACGACTCGAAACTCTTCGTTTTCATGTTCGTCTTCTGCTCCCTCTGTCACTGGCGGTAGATCATAGTATTGTCTTTCCAGGACTTCATAGCTGACAGGATCGTCATTGGCCATTGTCCTGCTCTCATCAAATCTGACATCTCTCATTGCCTTCACAGTGTTTGTGTCTGGCATGTAGACTTTGTAGTATGACGAGTTGTTGTCATATCCTACCAAAAATCTCTGTTCAGATTTCTCATCAAGCTTCTTTCAAAGCTTATCAGGAATATGTGCATAAGCTGTACAGCCGAAGATTCTGATGTGAGACAAGTTGGGCTTTCTACCCCACCATAACTCGTGTGGTGTCGTGTGAGGGACACCAGATTTCCCTGTCCTGTTCTGGATGTATGCGGCTTTAGCTACTACTTTAGCCCACAGTACCCTTGGAGCCTTCGAGTAGGCCATCATGCATCTGGCAGCTTCCATCAGGGTCCTATTCTTTCTTTCTACAACACCATTGTGTTGCATTGTGTAGGCTGCAGTCCTTCTGTGAATGATGCCATGATCATTGCAGAAGTCAGTGAAGCGATTCGAGATGTATTCGCCACCTCGATCTGTCCTGATCTGCTTTACCTTGTTGTTTGGACATCTCTCAGTCCAATTCACATATTTTATGAATTTATCAAGTGCTTCAGATTTATTCTGAATAAAGTACACTCTGGCGAATTTGATATAATCATCAATGAAGGTTATGTAATATTTTGAGTCTCCTACTGAGATCACATTGAAAGGCCCACAGATGTCAAAATGCACTAACTCCAGAATCTTGGTCGTTTTGTAGGAGTCTTTGACAAATGGAGTGCGTGACATCTTACCCTTCAAACATGCATCATAGGTGGTCGAACCGATTGCATTCGAGATGTTGACCCATGTTATCGCTCCATGATGACTTGCTTGGTAAAGTGCCATTGAGTTCATGTAGCATAGTCTCCTGTGTCACAGAGTGTCTGGTGAGTCATCATGAGTCTGATGCACCTGATCTTCAGGTAGGTGTACCTTCAGGTGATATAGATTACCCTTTCTTCTGCCTTGAGTGATCAGGGTATTGGTACTGGCATCAATCACGTTGCATGTTTCGTCAGAAAACGTCACACGCATTTCTGCATCAGCTATTCTTGCCACAGAAAGCAAGTCTTGCTACAGTGTAGGCATGAACAGAATGTCTTCGAATCGTCTGTCTCTGCCATTAGTGTTGAGCCACAATGAACCAATATCGTTCACTTGATGTATGGATCTTGAAGGATCTACACTTTTGAAATCAGACATTATTCGTCTTGATTTGACGAAGTGCGAGGTAGCTCCTGAATCAAGAATTACCTCCTGTGTGTCAGATGTTGACGCTGCACATAGATCTTGACAAATGTAGGTGGTTGAACAATTGTTGTTCGATCTCTCTTCGACTATTTTCGAGCTCTCAGACTCCTCGACATAGGACAGACTGTTGATGTTCTCTTGTCTATTCTGTGTTGATTCGTTTCTTGGATTCAGGCGGCAATCAATGGCTGCATGACCCTTCTTGTGGCAGTGGATACAAGGATGAGCTAGCATGTATCAACTATGTGCCCATCTCTTCTGCATCTCACGCAAGTCTTCTTTTCTCCACCTTGCTACTTTGACCTCCCTTTGCTCTTCCAGTTGCCTTTGTTGGTCCCCTCTGCTTGTTGATCACGATCCTACCTTTGATTCGACTCCCTCTTAGGCTTGAATTGTTTCTTGGATTTTTCTTTGTTGCCATAGAGGGCCTGGTCAGAACCATCCTTGTGATCAAGGTGTTCTCTCACCTCAACTTCCTCTCGAATCTCGACAATTGCTTTTTCGAGGGTCATGGTAGAATCTTTCGTGAGCAGGGTTCTCGTCGTCTGGAAAGATCTGGGTAGGCTCTCAACAGGTAAGTGAGCTGCTTCTCAGCTGACACGACATTCTCTGCTCCAGAGTTATGTAGTGATAGAAATAGATCCTTCATCTTTTTTACAAAAGAAGTGAGATCTTTCCCATCCCACTGTAGATTTGTCAGTTGATCTTCCAGTATCATTATTTGACTTCTTGATTTCGTTTGAAATCTTGTGAGCAGTACATCCCACATCTCCTTAGCTTTGGAGAGTGTAGCCAGGTCAAGTGTGAGACTATCTTCGATGGAAGATGATAGCAAGGCTACTGCCTTGTCATTTTTCTCCCTCCACTCGCGTAGCTTTCTGCCTGATGTCGTAGGCATCTCCTCTGTGCCATCCACCCAAGGGAATAAACCTTTGTCCTTGAGTATCAGCGATGTCTTAACTTTCCAGACTAAAAAGTTAGATTCTGAAGAATCAAGAACTGTACAGATCTTGCTCTGTATGCTGCTGATTGAAGCCATTGCTTCTTAAGTGTGTTCTCTTGTTGATGGTTATATGTGTAAATGCTTGGCCTCCTGGATCTGATAGCCCTTTGGCTATGTCAGATTATGACAAGGTAGGTAGGCTCTGATACCACTGATGCGAACAAAAGGATTCGGATGGATTTCATATTGACTGTTGGTCACTGCCAGTTGTATCATTCCTATAGTCCTCCAGAATGTAGACAGACACCACTGTACTACGTTAACAGATTAATGTAGCATTCAACAAAATTCAAACCAAGGTGCAAAATTAAATGAACAAGTAAATTAGACACACGAATAGCAGCAAACTAATTTGCAATCAAGGTCAGACATGATAAGAGTGATATGTGCACAAACGGCTACAAAATCATCTATTGATTTTTCTCTGATTCTTCAAGCACTGCATGCAAATCCACACAATGCGTTGGCGTGAGAGAAATACAGTTCTCCCACGAGTAATGACTCGCTTACTAGCAAACTTGTGGATCTATAGATCCTATGTAGAATTGTCTCGCACGCAGGCGGACTTGTATTCTATATTTTCGTCTTCTTGCTTACTAGCATTAGACTACTTCATTTGTATTGTATCAAGTATCATCTAGAAAATACATAGTCGTGTCTTGTAACTTCTAGATTAGAGTGATTACACATCTACAACTAATCACGAATTACAAGAGTGGCATATTAGCCACGACCTAGAGTGTATCTGTTGACGTCATGCTATCAGATCAGATATTTGTACTTCTGGGTACTTGCATGATCTTGCTGGTCCTTTTTGGAGCGTGAGGGTAGAAAAGGGTGTCGCGACGATTTTCGTGTTGTTTGACTTTCTTGTCGTCTGACTTTCTCCCCTATACTGCAAAAAATTATCTTTTGCGAATTTTTCTCGTTCGTGTCTTTTTTCGTCAGGGTGTTTGCGAACATTTCTGCTCCGTGTCTCTTGACTTTCACGTTCGCGAACATTTTCGTCAGGCATAGGGCTAAAAGCTAGCAAAGCTTTGGTAACAGAAACGTTTTGTTTCTTCACAATGTTCAATCCCCATGCATGCATGGACACCAACACCAAGCGTTTGGCTTTGGTTGTTGCCAATCAAGGACATAATATTGTCTAAAGCCATATGTAGGATGTTTGTCTTTTGTTGTTCATTGTTCTTGTTGCCAAGACATACGAGTTGTTTATGTTATCAGTTAGCTCACCCTCTAGGGTGCTCTTTGCCTTGTGCCAACAGTGTTATATTTATTATGGGCTTTCATCTCTATCCCATAAGATGGCATGATCGCAAAGCATAAGACACGCTTGGTGGTAAAAGGCTATGAGCAAAGCAAGGGGATGGACTATGAGGAGACATTTGCTCCAATGGCTAAGTGGACTATGCTACGCCTAAATTATTGGCTTAGCATCCCATTTTGGGTGGAAGATCCACCAAATGGATGTGAAATCTGCATTCCCGAATGCTATGTCAAAGCAAGTATGTTCACAAGATTCTAGAGAGATTCCACATGACAGAGTGCAAACCTATCATGTTGTCAATTGTTCTAAGTAATGTAGAGCTCAACTTTCAATCAAACGGTTTTTGTGATACTTATGCAATTGAGACAATGGATGTCTCTATAATATCTACATGTAGACTCAAATATTTTCTATAGTTTACATATAGAAATAAAAAAGTAACGCTCACCATCTCATAATTTTTGCCTGTTTCTTTTTATTTTATTTTATTTCTCTTATCTCCGCAGGGTTAGAACGTGGCATGCCACTACCTTATCACTCTTTCTAGGTTGAGAATTTGTGTGTTTTTGGGTAACATTTCATAGAAAAGACATGGCTTCAATTGAAAAGTTACCTATTTATTTATACAAGTTGTTGTTTTTTCATACTTTGAAACAGTCATATTTGTTGAATTTTCTAAAAAAAATTGCACATATTGTGGCCAAATACAACTTAGTATAGTAAAGAAATCACCTTGATTGTAGGCACAATTACAATAAGTGATAACTATGTGGCATAAACGATCCAATCTTGATGAACTTTTTTTTTCTTAGTATATCTAAATTAATTTTATATCATATTTTTGTAATAGGACTAGCAACTACTATTACATTAGTCCAACCTATAATACATGCATGGAGGGTTTATTTTGTATAATGTATTGTCCCCTTCTTCACTCATGGCCTCTCTATTTGGTGCAATAGTAATCATCCTTGATCCATCATAGTATTTGAGCATTGCAAGGGTCAATATCTTCAACTTATGCATTTCCACAAGATTCTCGAAGGCATTAGTTCACTCTCATGTGCCCTAGAGAGTACAAGTTTTAGTATCTCACGCTTGAACTTGTACATATTCTTGTAGTAGATATGGGTGGGAGGAAGGAGTTGATATCGAGAATGGAGATGAGTAAAATGTTAAGTACACAAATTTTATTCAAAGTTAGTTCCAATCCCAAAATATATAGTGGTGTATTTCATAGATGGGAAAAGATTAGCATATGTGACAGATGAAGATTTACTATATGCTCTCAATGTCAATGTGCTTCAATTTACCATGTCATTTAACAAACAAACAAATTTGATATAGTGCAACACAAACCACCCAAAATCATTTAGTTGTTTAGTCTACGAGCACTATTGAAAGTATTGTCATTAATATATAAACAAAATCAATCTTGTAGATATCATTATCTGAATTTTAAAATGGACAATCAAACAATAATAAACTACTTGTTGTCATGTACATTAGTCAAGACAATTTTGAATGATTTAAGAATCTTTGTACACAAAGGTTGTGCCAATCTTTCATTGTTCACCTTTTTCAATCTTTTGCTTAGATTCTAATGATGACCACAACGAAATACATACATATAGTATGTACTTGAGAAATAAGAAATGGAAAGTACAACAATGTGGGAAACAAAAAATGAGATTTGAAAAAAAAATTCATTTTTGGAGTCAAAACATGCATTAATATAGGTCTTCCAAAATTGCTAGACAAGTCCTCCCATTGTAGTTCTATTGGATTGATGGATTATTGACCTCCACTTTAGAATCCCAAGCAAGCAACATCGAGTGCCCATTGTGCTCCAAAATTTGGCTCTACTTGTTTATTTATTTTGTTCATAATTACAAAACATCTGGATGCAAAGTTTTTTTTTTAATTCCTATGCTTAGATGGATTGAACCTTTCAAATTTTGGAAATTCGTTTGGATTTTGATCATTCCATTTAGAGCAAGAAATTTTGAAGTCTAGGAGATATTTGAGAGGTAACTACAATGGTGTCTTACATGAAGTTATGCTAAAGCCAACCTTTTTTCACAAGAATTTGATGATTTTTATCTTACTAAAATTTTCAAAAAGTATTTCAATATTTGAATTTCTATCTAAACTTATTGGATTTTGCCCTAGTTGTAGATGTACTACATGTTCTTATTTGTGAATGAACATTGGTTTTGTTTTGTTTTTTTTTTCTATAATAATGCTAGTGCAATGTAGTCTATTTTAAAACAATAATTCTATATCAAATTTTGAAAACATTTTCTATAAGTTCCTTGTAGCATTTCCAAACAATTCATATATGTGCATTGCAGTTTGTATTAAAAGTAACAACTATTGTTAACTGTATACAATTTAAAATCATAGAATTTTCATCTGGGCTATGATGAAAAATTCCAATTAGGCTTCACCTATAGTTTGTAGGGCACACGTTAGAAGTTTCTGAAATTGGAATCTAGTAGTAGAACGAATATCATTGTACATCTTAAAAGTTATTGAGAACATGATCTATTAGCTGAACCAAAAGCATTTTTAATACAATGACATATGACAATCGGATGTTTAATCTCAAAAAAGAATATGTATCATCGCTCACTGTCTTGCTAACTTTGTTAGAACATGAGGGACATGAGATGAAAATTCTAAATTTATGAAGGAGATAGTTTTGTAGGCTTTAGATCTCCTTTTTTGTGAATGTAGTGCATGAAGGGATGGTAGAAAACTTTATCTAGCATGAGATTTCTTGGAATGAATTACCCTTTATAGCTGTCTCAATTCTTTTGAGAACCCTTTGCTTTCTACTCGTCTTTTATGTTGAATTTATTCCTCTACTCTCCTAAATCCCACATTAGTCTCGATCCATTCATGTTGTTGTATATTTACTCTCATTGTCACACATTTTGTAGAAATACACCTGATTCAAAGACAGGTATCATGCAACAATCAAAATATCGAGTCAATTGTTGAGGGTCAAAAGGCTCGAACTCAAAAGAGTCGAACTCCTCAACATACTCGACCCCAACTCGAATCGACTTGACTCAACAATCGTCAAATTCAACTCTTGACCTGGCACCACTCTAAATGAAGCTAGTCACCTATACTAGCCACTCCTACTACTATGCAAACTACCTTGACAATGATCGCAACTATGTCACCACTTGTCTGAATAGCTACAGCCACGACTGTTGCCTACAAGGATAGTGACATCCATGCCTACTAGCTACCTGGAGATGACATCCACCACGTCAAACAACTAAAACATATGTCATTATGTATATATATCTACAAAAATGTATAATGATCATGATGATACATATTTAAATGTGAAATCTCTTTTGTCATAAAACACATAAAACAATATGGTGTCTCCAACTAGGCTATCTTGACATCGCAATGCACGACATCTCGCTTTTTTTCATTTCTGACTCGGACCTTGCCTCGTGTTGTTTATCTAGCTGGATCACCTTCTTGTTGATCAAGGTATTCTCCGAACCCAAATCTGCTATGCGTTGCTCCGTTTCTTTTTTCTTATCCAGCATAGACTGGATCACACGCGCAAGGTTAGAGACTAAACCAATTGCGTCACCATTTGCCTCTTCTCTTTGGCATATTTCCTTTTGTAGATAGTCCAAACCAATGAGTAGGTTTTCATAGCTGGTCATCTTAGTTATTTTCCTCATTTTCTTCATCCATGTTAAAGATTCATCATTTGTTGGAACTTCACACATTGCCTCAACAAACTATACTGATCCCAGCCTACAAATTTTCAATCTTTTCATGCTACGTAAGGAGCAATATTAATTCACTTGCCTCTTGAACTCTCCCATTTAGTTGTCGCCCTTGGCAGATTGCACTGTGAAGATCTTTCCACCAATGCTTATTCTCTTCTCTTTCTTTGTTTATGTGATATTATGGCTATTGTCCAACTACTTGGTTTTCGTATTATTCTCAGCTTTTCAACTTGTGTCAAAGGAGAAGGGTGGCTTTGTCTTCATCAAATTTTTTTTTCTCTGACTATCTTCATTGTGTTTGTCTCTGGCATATAGACTCTATAGTATGAAGAATGATTGTCATATCCTACAAGATATCCTTGTTCTACTTTCTCATCAAGCTTCTGAAGTTTGTCAGGAACATGTGCATAAGCTGCACATCCAAAGATTTGAATATGAGTCAGATTGGGTTTTCTACCCCACCATAATTCGTGTGGTGTTGTGTGAGGAACACCAGATTTTCCTGTCCTGTTCTGAATGTAAGCACCTGTAGCTACTGCTTCAGTCCACATCACTTTTGGAGCCTTTGAATAGGCTATCATGCACTGATAGCTTCCATGAGAGTCCTGTTCTTTCTTTTTGCAACACCGTTGTGCTGCGGTGTATAAGATGCAGTTCTTCTGTGAATGATTTCTCGATCATTGCAGAAATCAGTGAATCGGTTTGAGATGTATTCTCCACCCCGATATGTTCTGATCTGCTTCACCTTATTTCCTGTGCATCTTTATGATCAATTCACATACTCTGTGAATTCGTCAAATGCTTTTGATTTATTGTGAATGAAGTAGACTCTGGCAAACTTACTATAATCATCAATAAACGTGATATAATATCTCGAGCCTCCTACTGAGATCACATTGAAAGGTCCACAGATATCTGAATGTACTAGCTCCAAAATCTTTGTCGTTCTGTAGGAGTCCTTGACAAAAGGAGTACGTGACATCTTATCCTTTATACATACATCACAGGTCATCGAACTGAATGCTCACCCCTTTGATTGCTCCGTGATGGCTTGCTTGATATAGTGCCAGTGAATTCATATGACGTAGTCTCCTGTGCCATAGACTATGATGAATCATCATGGGTTTGATGCACTTGATCTGTAGGTAGGCGTACTTTCAAGTGATACAGGTTGCCTTTTCTTCTACCTTGAGTGATTAGTGTATTGGTGCTTGCATCAACAACATTGCATGCTTCGAGAATGTCACATGCATCCCTGCATCAACTATTCTTGCCACTGATAGCAAGTCCTATTGTAGTGTAGGCACGAACAGAATGTCTTCGAGTCGTCTGTCTCTGCCGTTTGTGTTGAGCCATAATGAATCAATACCATTCACTTGATGCTTTGATCCATCTCCAAGAATGATAAATTTTGATAGATCTGCACTTTGAAAATCAGACATGATCCGTCTTGATGTAACAGAGTGTGAGGTAGCTCACGAATCAAGGATTACCTCTTGTGTCTCAGATGTCGATACTGCACACATGTATGCACAGTTGTAGGTGGTCGAATTTCCGTGATTCGATCTTTCTTCGCTCATCTTCGAGCTCTCTGGTTTTCGACGTAGGACGAACTATTGTTGTTCTCCTGTCTGCTTTGAGCTTGTTTGTTTCGTGGGTTTTGGTGGCAGTCCATGGCTGCATGACCTTCTTACGATGGTGGATACACTCAATTTTTGGATTTATCCAACATGAATCAGCAGTATGTCTTTCGCGTCTGCATCTCACACATATCTTCTTGTCTCCACTCTGCTGTTTCGGCTTTTCTTTGTTCTTCCATTTGCCTTTGCTGGATCCTTCTGATTGTTGGTCTCGATCCTGCTTTCTCCCTCTTAGACTTGAATTGCTTCTTAGTCTTCTCCTTGTTGCTGTAGAGGGCTTGGTCAGAAGCATCATTGTGATTAAGGTGCTCTCGAGCTTCGACTTCCTCTCAAATCTCGACAACTGTCTTTTCGAGTGTCATAATAGGATCCTTTGCTAGCAACGTTCTAGGTGTCTGGAAGGATCTTGGTAAAGCTCTTAACAGATAGGTAAGCTGAATAAATCGCGAACGAGATCAATTCAGATGGAGTTCGGATATGATTGTTGGCCACTGCTTGTTATATCATTCCTACAATCCTCCAGAAAGTAGGCAGACATTGTTGACCTACGTTATAAATTAATTCAGCATTCAACAAGACTGAACCAATGTGTGGAATAGAACAGTAATTCATTCGAGATCAGACAAGATTTAGAATGCTATGTGCATAACAACTACATCATCTTCTATTGATCCTCCTTGTTTCAAGCACTGTGTCATAGATCCACACAACGCATTGACGTGAGAGACGCGGTGTTCTCCCACAAATAGTGTCTTGCTTACTAGCGGACTTCTTGGATCTCTGTAGATCCTGCTTACAACATTGTCTCGCTCACAGACGAACTTCTTTTTTGTATATTGTCTATCTGCTACTGTTTGATGCATCTAGCAATTGCATGTATTCAAAGTAGCATCTAATTAGATAGATTAAACAATCTATACTAATCATGGATTACAAGAGTGGTGGGTTAGGCATGTCCTAACGCTCTTCCGCTGATGTCATCATATCAGATCAGGGATTTGTACTTCATGGTACTTGTTTGATCTTCCTGATCCTTTGGAGCATGAAGGGTTTCGTGTCGCAAAGTTTGACCTTCTCCTTTTTCGTGTCGTTTGACCTTCTCCTGTTGTGTCGCAAACATTTCGCTTTCGTGTCTTTTTGTCAGATTGGGAGTTGAGAGCTAGTAGAGCTTTGGTAACAAAAACATTTTGTTTCTTCAGTTTATGTGTCCAAAGTTTGAGAAAAAGTAGAAGGAAATGCTCAAATATCTCTATCATTCAATCATTGGCTCTCTCATGTATGTCGTGATCTACACACGTCTTGATCTGGCTTTCATAATCAGCACATTGTCTTAGTACATGTCGAATCTAGGCCTACTACATTGGAAAACTCTATAGAGAGTATTGAGGTACATACAAGCCACAAAGCATTATGCCTTGTGTTATGATGGAAATTTAGTGGATGCATTAATCCTAAAAGCTTATTCAGAATCGGATTGGACTGGAGATGTGGATAGCAGGAAATCCACTTTTGGCTACTTATGTTTTCTTGCAAGAGGACCCATTTCATGGAACAATCAAAAGCGAAAATGTATTTTTTTGTCCTCTACAAAGTCTGAATACATGACGACCGGCTGAGTTTTTACAATATGCGATTTGATTTTTTGCGAGTTTCACTCTATCTATAGTTCATCGATTATGTAGCACATGGCATGCCATGTGATATTAACTGCATTTTGTCTCTAACTACAAGAAGATACTAAATACAAAATTTCAATGGATTTCAATTTAAACAAACATGTCGCTTGTGACCTCAATGTGAGACAAATTTGGAAGTGACATTGGTTGTCTCCACCCTATACTACTAATAATCCTCTCAATGTCTTGTGATAGGTGTGATGAAAATCTCTATCACATCTTCTTTCTATGGTATTGTATCCACTTTCATTTTTTTTTTCTTTTTTGTCACATATTAATGTAGCTTTTCCTTTTCCAATACCACAAAAGGATGTGGACGCCATAGCACGAGCCACTTTATCATGTGAATCATTCACAACCATTCAACTTTGTCATGTAAAACAAATTGTGTAGTCTATGTGATAATGCAAGTACCAAAGTGTGGTCTATATGGCAATTCAACTATTAAAACATCACTATCATGAACAATATTCACTTTTAAGATATTAAATTGTATTTTTGTAGATACAAGTTTGGTAGGTTGAAAAGGTCAAATTACAAAGTCAAAAAAATATTTTTACACATTTGAGAATCAAACTTTGAGTAAAAACATTATTTTGAATATATTTTTCAGCCTCCAAACATAGTAGGCCAACGTGCTAAGTGAAATAGTTAGAATTTTGTTTTCTACAGCCTTCAGAGATAGCACACCGGTGTTTTAAGTAAAATAGAACTTTTTTTGTAGCCTGCAAAAATGGCACACCGACGTGCTATCTTTGGAGGCTATTTTTTTTTTTTACTTTGGGATTTCATTACGAGATTTTTAACTATGTTCCAAACCACAACTCTTAATAATAAACATTCAAGTAGTGGCATAAAAAACTAGCACACCATGTGCTATCTTTTTCTTGAATCATGGCAAGAAAGAAACTCACAAACACCTTAGTTTGTTGTCCACTGTGAAAGTGGCAAATCCGAACCAAAAAAAATAGCCTTATGGCATTGGTCGTTGGTGATTAATGCCACGAGACTATTTTTTTCTTTCTTTGAACAATGAAGCTAAAAATCGAATGAAATGAAATTTGAACAAAAAAAATATGGTGAGCGGCATTGGTCGCCGACAAGGCTTTTTGGCCTTCATTCATCTCTTCAATTACACTTATTTTCTCCTTCTCCTTCTGCTTCTATCATTAGAAATCAGAATAGATCAAATCAGCTCTCTCCCTTTGCCTCTCTATAGTTGCAAAATTGTTGCATGTGTGAAGATGGATTTTAAAATGCATATAGAATGCAATGCTTTTAAGTAGTCTATTATTGATTGCTTGTTTTTGAGGAAGTAGTCTTTGTGTTTGCCAATTTCGTGGGAGCCTCTCTACCAAGGGTTCATTTCTTGGTAGGATCTCTTTGTTTGATATCTTCTTGAACAATTGTTCTTCTCCTCCAACAATTTGAAAATTATCAGAAGTCTCTCCTTTCACAATTTCTTGCCACCAGTAGCAATCTAGCAAGATTTTTGCCATGTCTCCATGCACATCAGAAATGTATGCTTATGTAGGCAACTCCATATATGCGCCAACATCCTTCTCTAATATCGCCCCCTCAACAAGTCTAGCATTCTACTCTATTGTTCAATCGATATTCTAAAAAACAAGATTGCCCATTACAATGGAGGCGAAGCGTTGTCCCTCTCATTAAAAAACACAATTTAAAAAAAAATGCCTTCCAACATTGGTCGTCGGTGACCAATGCTTGCAAGGCATTTTTTTCATGATGATTTCTGATTTTTTTTCACTATCTCCACCCTACTATAAAAGTCTATTTGGTTCTCTTTATAGTCCGGGTAGTAATTGAGCAGGAGGCTGCACATTCTTTGCCTTCATAAAAGGATGTTAATATTATGATGTATTATGCATTCTTGCCCATCCAACTTTTGTTGCTATCATAGTTGTTTCTAGTCCAGACGAATTATAGTTTAGAAAGTAGCTCATTCAAATGGATTTGATTGTATTATTTTTCAAGATTATCCATAACCATGCTCGAACGAGCATAGTACACACCCCCTCGATGGATGATGAACGGCTCTGACAAGACCAAAAGGCATGTTGCTATTTTTTTGGGATATTTGTCTACAAGTACACCTTCTTTGGCATAAACATTACCTTCTACCAAAACTATATGATGCTTATACTCAAAGCTATGTGCTTAGACAATGCTACAACTACTCATTGAACCAGGTTAATATTGGGCGAAGATTTTTTTTTTTTATGAGTTTCTTCTAGACTCCGTCCTTCGATCCTTGTCCTATTCTTGTGGAAATTTTTTTAACAAAAATGTTTTGCAGCATTGGTTGTCGATGAACAATGTTGTAAGGCCTTTTCTTTTTGTTGTGCCTACGTGAGGGCTCCCTGCTTGCAAAAGAAATTTGGCCTCCCACATTGATCATTGGTGATCATTGTGCAAGGGACAATTTTTTATATCCCTCTCACATTGGAAGGGGCAACAATATTTTATACTCATTAGGAGGGACAATTTTTTATACCCGTCTCACATTGATTTTCCACGATTAATGTGGGAGGAGCAACAAATTTTTATACCCATCCCACATTGATAGTTGGTGATCAATGTGCGAGGGTTAATTTTCTATACCCATCCCACATTGATCGCCAATGTGGGAGGAAAAAAAAGTTCCAGCTATGGTGCCTCTCAAAAAGATCAATCTGTCTATTCCCTCCCACATTGATCGTTGGGGATCAACAATGTGGGACCGTCAAAAAATTTCAACGATCTCAGCCATGGTGCCTCCCAACGATCATTCTATCTTCTGTCCAATAGAACGTGAGCAATCCTCCTATACTGCATGACTCGAAATGTTGCAAAGATCTGCCTATCCAAATCTTGTACCTTTGAAAAAATCTAATATTTTTCCAAATCATCAATCACCAGGCCATGGTAGATGAACTATACTGGAGTCCTTCCATCTCTCATGAAAATGGCTCTGCAATAGTACTTTCTATGATCCTAAACCGTGATGAGGCATCGCTGCCAGACAAATATTTTGTGCCTGGCAGCATTGCTCAGCGATGCCTCATCATCACGGTTTAGGGCTACCAAGCAAAAAGAATTTGCCTGGCGAGCAATGCTGCCAGGCAAAAAAATTTCGCCTGATGGCAGCCCTCCATTTAGGCCTCACGGTTTAAAAGTTTGCTTGACAGCGCTGCCTAATCATGGTTTAAAATTTTGCCTAAACAGCATTCTGCTCTATTTTACGCTAGTAACTGAACATATAATGAGAAATAAGATTGTGTACGGATGGAATATATATAGATCGTTGTAACTTGTTTACCTTTTTATTAATGTAGTCAGCCAAAAATCGTTCCATAGCTCGATAGTATGGATCTTTCGGAAAGATCGCTTGTCTGGAGCCATCTTCAGGCCAAACGTGTATACTCTAAAATGATAAGTGATTCTGAAATGGGCCTCATTGTCGATCACAACAAGGGATTTCTTATACATAGGGTTTGACTGAACCAACAACTCGCTCTTATTCCTCAAATCTTCCTCATTGCACTTTCTTTATTTACAGCACTATGGCTACGCTCATACAGGACGGACTAACACAAAATGAAAGTAGTTTCAACTCGTGTGCTCTCCTTCCTGGTGATTGCAATTATCTTCCAGGAGCAAAGTATAAGCTTATGCTACCTCTCAAAGATCAGGATAAAGCAACACGCTGCTTGCATGCAAGAAGATTACACACACACACACACACACAATTCGCTCTCAACCCGAAATGAAATCTCCTTTGAGCACAATGATGCCAAATATTTCTGGCATTCTCTTTATTATACACAACTGGCCTCTCTATATATGTGTCTGTCTCTCTCTCACTCTCTCCTTTACAATCTCTCTCTCTCTCTCTCTCTCTCTCTCTCTCTCTCTCTCTCTCATGGGCTCTATTATATAATAGCCAAGCCACACCGTATATATCCTTTAAAACATATATATCCTTTAAAACATCCTGAAATGGGTACTCCCTTATGATACCAAACTGATTAAAATACTTTATCTTGCCAGACTTAGAAATGGAACCCCTTATGAAGTTTTTTTTTTTTAAAATGGTCTTGTTGGAGGGAAACTTGCTTTCCTTTGAACGGCTATGATCTGTGCACATTATAGGGATACGATCGAACGGTGAGCATTTTCAAACACTTAGTGCATTCAAGGGTATTGATTTTCTTATATGAAGATTACACAGACCTAAATCACATTCTTCTTTCCTTCTCTCTTTCTTGCTCTCTCTCTTTCTTTGGTTGTGCTTCTCCTATTGCGACCTACCACAGCCTTGAGGATTGTTGCTTGTGAAGGATATCGAAAGAATACTCGTGGGAAGCATACTACAAAGAAAGGTAAGGCTATGAACAAGCATGAAGCTTAATAACCTTTCATATACATAAGGTTTTTTCGTACTTAATAAGCATTCGTTTGGAAGCTTACATAGCATATGATAACGATATGATTAAATAGCATTCTAGATTTCAGAATACACATTTGGATTAGTCGTATTTGGACGCTGCCCCAAAAGTGGATTTGGAGCAAAATCACAGGTATACCACGTAAACTCAGTGCTAATGGATCATCATTGACAGCGAACCCTTTCATACCGTTTCATCGCTGATAGATACTTTCCAATGAATGTATTGATTGGCATATAGCATGTGGGATGATGGCCAACAACTTACCTATGGCCAGATCATCGCGATTTTATAAAAGGATTTCATATATATTCGATGGTATGATGGCACCGCTTATGACTACCAACTGTCTACAAAACTCCTCCGTCACCAGCTCAGCCGCACACCTTCTCTCTCATCTCAACCGCAACCTTTTGTCACCAACTCAGCCGCTTCCCCTCCTTACCATCTCAGCCGAGTCATTTGTTATACTCTCAGTTGAGTCTTCGTCAACATCTCAACCGCAACTCTCAGTTAACGTCTGCGTCGAGCCCGTCGTCACTTAATTTTTTTTTTTTCAAATCTCAGCCGAGCCCCGTGGTCACGATCTCGACCGCATGTTTTGGTCAGGATCTTGACCGCGTGTTTTGTTCACGATCTCGACCGCGTATTTTGGTCCCAAAAAATTTTGTAATAAATTTTTATTCAAAAATAACATTTATACCAATAGAAAGCCCTTCTGATATTGAGTCTCCCCCTTGAGTTCTCTACTATCTGAAAAAAAAAAAAAAAAAAAAAAAAAAAAAAAAAAAAACCCTAACAAATCAAAAATCATAAAAAAATAATAATAATCCAAAACACTAAAAACCCATATACGACAGTACACAATGGACCAACATACTGATCTTGAAATCCCAGAAGATTATCCATACGAAATAAGGTCTTCGACAATGGAACAAATCAGACGTCATAGATTCTACCGAATGCAGTCCCAAATACACGAGCAATCCACAAACCCATTAGAGGGACGAGAACCTGATAGAGTCGAGTCTTCACGTGCACGAGATGTTCATGGTGTTGAAGCATCACATGCCAAAACACAGCTAGCTGAATGGAGCTTCTGCCACCCACGGAGCTCATTTTGAGAAGAGAATACCCAAGCTAGATCTACCCAAATTTGATAGTGGACCCTCGAAAATTTTTGCAAATCTTTGAGAATGCATGTGATGTGTATGGCGAAACATCTCACGATGCTATGGTCCAACTGTTTTCCATGACCATGATCGCTAAAACACATGACTGGTTTTTTAACCTTGATCGTGAAGATAAATTAGATTGGTCTGTATTAAAAGAATCCTTTATCACATGTTTCAGACCCTTTCGTCTGATAGAGAATCCTTTTATCAAATTGAGTAATATCAAGATGACAAAAGATGAACGAGTACAAGACTACATTGAGCATTTCAAACGCCTCAAAAGTCAAGTATAAGAACAGCCCACTGAACAGATGCTCATCATCTGGTTTTTAGTCGGCCTTCCAAAATGGATTGGACGCGAGCTTAAATCCAACAACGAATATACGAGCCTAAAGTTAGTTATGTCTGATGCTATCAAGGAAGAAGATGAAGGATCCGATGTTGATGAATCTTGGGAAAGACAGGCACCTCGTGCTCCTATCCATCGAAGCTGATTGAGGATACCCGAGACCAGCTTTGGAAATCCCAGTTGGAGTTGCTTAATAAGCAACACCAACTGCAAATGGAGAAACTCACCACCAAGTTTCAATCTACTCTGAAATCTATCCAACACAGTATGTCTGGTCAATCAAATCTTGCACATATACCTTATAGATGAAAACCCATATGGTGCCCACATTGTCGGGCTACGCATCCTGCTGATGCTTGTCCTTCGTATCAGCCTGTTGATGTCTGTCCTTCATATCAGCCTATCCAAGCACATGCCATCCAACGATATGATAAACAACCATCTCAATCTGGACATTTCTCACATTATCACAAATATCCACCAAAAAATCCAGAACCACTAGCCATACAAGATGGCTACGCCATTACACAAGGGCCATTGAACAACAAATGTTTCATTTGTGGTGAAACCGGCCACTTCATGGTTGACTATCCAGCCAAGAACAAGTACCATGCCGAGTGTCCCGAATGTCTCAGAAAACACAATTTCAAAGACTGCCCAAAACAACTAAGTAAGATCATACTTGCCCAATACGTCAGTTATGACTCACGATAGGATCCTCACGACAACACCACACAAGCACAATAGCAACCAACAGTTAAACCTATTGCTCAATCGAGAATTTCATTGCGAACTTCTACATTACCATGACATTCACCAGATCAATAATCGAACAAAGACGTCATATGAAATGAGTTATTGTAAGACGTAGAGGAAACCGATATTCAGTCATTTGCTACTATTCCCAGACAAGAGCAACCTCCCCAGGGAATTGACATTTTATCTCCACTCCTGCAACCTCAATTCTATATGACGATCGACTTTCTAATGAGATTTTCAACCACTGGATATAACAAACCATATTAGAGGATCAGAGATCTAAAAGTGATTTATTTTTTTTAGTGTTACCAACCTCATCTTGTTTTTTACAAGGGCATATCCAAAATCTCATTAATCTACCAAACAAATGGAATATTGCAATTGTCAAGGTGAATTATCAATGTTGATGAATGCAAGTTTTGTTCGACAAGTGTCACACAGTTCTCATTCTCTGTACCGTTTGTTTATTTCCTTGTTTCTCTCCACTTGTTTCGTGTAATTGATTTTTGCATGAGAAATAGCTACTACATGAGAGTCTTTCATAGAGCATCTCAAGAACACATTTTCATTCACCTGTCCATCTTTAGATCACTTTGGATAGAGTTTAAGGTCTTTGAGCATACTGAAAATTTGCGAAGTACATATCACATCATAGTTGAATCCTGCATCTCATCGTTATATTCATCTTTGAGTCAACTACATCAAGATCGAAATCTTTAGTCCACATGTTCTAAATGCCCATCCAACCTTGAGCATGTCAAATACTAGCAACAACATCCCCACCAACAGATTTTTTTTGGGGGGGGAGTGGATATGCAGGCATCCAGTGGAGCAGCCACATTGCCAGCAACACCATCAACAAGGTCAACAACCAAGGTCACAAAACCAAAGACGATAACGACAAGGCTAAGAAGACAGATAGGCAATCCAAAGAGACACAATCAAAAGAAGTACCCTAGTCAAGATAAAGATCCTTCAAAAAAGGGAAGCACGAGCATTGGGAAATCAGCCTCCTTCTTCAACCAGCCTCTTGCCATACATCTGCATCCGTTCTCATGCCTATCGCCCACACCATCTACCGTTGTCACCACCACCACCACCCTTCCTTCCATCTGTTTGTTTATCATCAGTTCATTGTTCTTCTGAAAAACTCCCAGTTTTTTATAGTCTTACCAAAGCAGCTGATAGATCGTTGCAAATGTCTTGCAGAGACCAACTACCACCTACATGGGTTGGTCAGCTAGGAAAGAAGATCTAAGTAGCAGGCAAAGCAGCTAGAAGAAATAAAGAGAAAGATCCAATAAATTGAGGAAGAAAGGATGAAACTTAAGCAACAAATGAGTGAGATCGATCTTGATCAAAAGAAACTCTATGGAGCAATGATAGTTGAATCCCTCCTTATGAAGCCCGAAGAGATCCAAAAGTAACGGACCAAAAGAAAGAGCTACAAAAAAAAAAAAGATGAAGACAACCGTGAACCTGCAAATTAAAGCGAGCTCCTCACCCAGCAAGTGGTGGTCAAAGCTCGACATTGCAAGGGTCCAAGACTGCAACTGTAGAACTATCAGTTCTTTCACCCTTCCACCAAGACCTCATCATGTTTCTCTATTGTCACCAAACCATCCGTCCAATCTGTTTCTACCACTAATTTGTCGATGAGTCCATTCCCTTGAAGACTGATAACCAAGATCTGTGCAACCTATTAGGAAAGAACATCGACAAGACTTGAACTTCAACTAAGAGAAGAATTGTGAAAATGCCTAGAAGCAAAATGGAGGATACAGACGTCCCATAAGCTAGTACCTACCAAGAAACCCGAGATGAAACCGTCAATGGCAGATACAAGTGATAAAGAAAAGACACGAGGAAAGCACTCAGGCATGCAAGTTGTGAAGCTGTTGGGAACTCTCCAATTTTGAGAATGTCGACCACTTGCAGCAATAAGACATTCTGGTTATTGCAGCAATTTGCGAAAAGCAGTTTTTAGATAAAGATTGTTGACAATAAGCACTTGATTTTATGCAAGCGAACGAGGATCTACGTTTTTTCAAGTGACAATCGAAGACGCCAATGTGGAAGCGGAACAACATCGTCTAATATGAGTTGCAGTGGGTCCTGCAACACATTAGGGGTGGGATGATGTTGGCTGATTATGACGAATCCCCGAGATACTCGACTAGAGCTAACCAAGAGCACCTCTCACGTTAGACTGAAGAGGTCTCTGAGAAGACGAGACAAACAAAAACTGAGAGCCAAGTATGAGAGCCGAGGAATACTAGTTAATACTGTCAAGTAGAAACTGTGTAAGCCTCATGGTGAATCTCAAAAGACGGAATGACCATGTAGGAACTAGTATTTCTAGGAAAAGTAATAAATGCAAGTAGACCCCTCTTAAAGAAAGTAGAGTGAGCCACCTTTTGACGGTGACCTCTAGTGGAGAGCATTATTCCACTTGTAGTTGGTGAAATGTGGAAATGCCACTAGGATGCCGCCTAAGGAGCTCTCTTGCTTATTTAAGAGACTCCCTCTTTGAGAAGATGAGCTTTTTGTGTATTTTATCTACTCCATGCTGAAATGAGAAGAGCCTCCACAAGTTTGGTGCATCCATTGAGCTCCTTGATCATGCTTGTTTCTTGAGTGATGCATTCATGATCTTGCCCTTCCAACCTTTGTGTGTGGTTGTGGATAGTAGATTGGATTAGCTTTCTTGCTTTCCTAGAGTGGATTAGATTTTCTTTCTTGCTTGTGGATTAAGGTAGGAATCAGCATTCAAGTAAACTAAACAGGCTAGAAATGTGGTGTAAATCTTGCAAATTCTTGACATTCTAGTTCTTGATGTTCTGGGGATGTCCAATAATCAAAAGACTGGCTGGTTTCTTGATTCTTGGACTTCTGAAATGCTGTAGATTAGCTTCTTGTTTTCTTGTTTTGTTTTTTGTTAATGTTATAGATTAATTGGAGTTTCAATAGCTGTTCCCTGGTCGTTTTTTGAGTAGATAGCTATAGGAACTGTTGAACGTTCATTTGGGCTACATGCTGATCTGTAAATGAATGTTCTTGGCTTGCATTTCCGATTGAGTGTGAGAGCTTTCAAGAGAGAACAACCCTAAGTTGTCCTCTGACAGGCAGGACAAACATACTACAATGTTGAAATCTGTCCATTCTGCTTGATCTGGGCATTGTAATAAAAATAAAAACGTAAAGAACAAGCCCACAACCTCTATTGTCAGGCAGAAAACACAAAAGTGGTAAACCAGATGAGCAAGAACCATGTAGCAGATTCTGGAGCAAAGAAGCTATTAACATGTCCAATGATTCAGTTGTAAAAAGGAAGCCTTGGTACCCATAAGTAAATGGCTAAAAGTGCAATAATATGTAAGCAACCAAGCAATTTCTACCAGAGAAGTAAAAAAATAACATAAAAATTCTTAGTTGGAAGTAGTAAAAAATAGACCACACTATCACTGCCAAAAATAGACCACACTAAGTAATCACTGCCAAAAGGTGCTTTGTCAAAGAAAGTAAACAACAAAAAAGTTAAATTTCAACATAACCTATAAGTTTAACAAAGAGAGTAACAAAATAGGGTTTAGTTCAAGAAGTTTGTTCTAAAACAACCCAAATAAAAAGCTAAGTGCTTGTGATAGGAAGTGATATGAAGTAATCAACAAGGCCAAGCTTTGGTATTGAAGAGATCATTATTAACATACTCACATCTATACTTTTCAAAACAAAGAACTTAACCTCAATCTAATAATGGAAGATAATTCAAATTGCCAATGCAACATTAAACAAAAAATTAAAATTCTTACTTTTTGGGCACCATGATAACAAAAGGTTGTCAAGGCTTGAAATTAGCACACAAAATGCTTTTTTAACAAAAAAAACTTACTACAGAAGAAAGATTTTATATGAGACCCTATATGGTTAGTAGTGTATGAAGTGTGACATACATTTCTTCTCAAGAGAAACACCTCGTGTCATCATGGCAACACATCTTTGATTTTCACATAATATCAAGAGACAACTATATCTCCCATGAATCTCATAGTAAATCAAATAATGAAAAACAAAACTCTCATCTTTATCAACCTCTCTTGTACATGACACATGAAAATTCTAGTCTTCTCTAGGATATCCTTCAAACGAACTACTTTTATTTTCCCAAAGTAAGGAAGCTCGAAGCTATCCCAAAATAAAACTGAAGATTGGGTGATAGGATCATATCTAGATAACGCTCTAATATTAGATTCACAGTGGCTTCTATCTTCATGAAATGACCATGTGGCATGACTCCAAATGAGCTGACGCAGACCTATCAAACATACAATTTGCAGATTAACTATCAAATTTAGGAGTTGGTCATTTGGAAGGTGTGATGACCATGCCCAAGGAATTCAATAGTGTTGAAGAGTGGGAATACCAAGATAAGTGAGTTCTCAACTCGTGAAGCTCTTTCATGATGTAAGTGCCAATCATGAATGTCTACCCCTATTGCAAATGTGTCATCAAAGGCCACAACTCAATAAATATTACTGATAAAATAACAAACTTAGCTAAAAGAATCTAGTGTCAAAATGAGGACTTGTGATGTATAACTTGTGAATATAGAAATTTGGATACAAGAAAAACTAGCACAATCAAATATTGTGAGATTAATGCACCGTTCCTCTACTGCATACATGACTATAGTGGTGACCAAAAACTCTTTGTATCTTGTATATGTCTCATGAAACAAATTTAATTCATGTTGACCACAAAAGACAATCATTTCTCCAATCAACTGGTAGTTGGACCTACGAAGTGTGCTTCCAAGAATTTATCATACAAGGAAACTATCTCTAATGATTGAACCTCCAATATGAAAAGTCGGTCTATGCATGAATTATCGTGACGTACTAGCAATTACAAATATGGTCTTCTGTTTGTTGACATAAGATCCTCATGAGAGAGAGAGAGAGAGAGAGAGAGAGAGAGAGAGAGAGAGAGAGAGAGAGAGAGAGAGAGAGAGAGAGAGAGAGAGAGAGAGAGAGAGAGAGAGAGAGAGAGAGAGAGAGAGAGAGAGAGAGAGAGAGAATCTATATATGTGTGTATCTATCTCATGAAACAAATTTAATCCATGTTGACCATAGAAGACAATCATTTCTCCAATCAACTGGTAGTTGGATCCACAAAGTGTGCTTCCAAGGATTTATCGTACAAGAAAACTATCTCTATTGATTGAACCTCCAATATGAAAAGTCGGTTTATGCATGAATTATCGTGACGTATGGGATGAAATTTGGATACAAGAAGCCCATGACTGGTCTCGGGTAGCGTGTCCACGCTAGGGACCGGTAGACCAACAACCCGTAAGTTAATTGTGACTATAAGGGAATTGGGGGTACATGGTCATAATTAATGGTTGTAGGCCTAAACACATGGTGGTGGAGTTGGTATGGGTCTATCAGTGAGTCATTAGGGAATTGGATGACGTGGCCCAGATAGGCTGCAGAGGTGTCCAGTGAGGTGTCACAGTGCACTACCATGGGCCTTGGAGGGTATAAGTATACCTGCTGGGCTCTCATTAGTGTATGCTTGATTTGTGATGAGTAGCTACATGCTGCTGGTGTGACTCCTCTTTCCATGACTCTGATTGATCCATAGCTTGGGGGCTAGATCCGTTCGATCTAGGTTTAGTTGGGTTGACTTGTTCCCTTGTGTTGTTGTTTTGTATGGTATGCTTAGACTAGAATCATGTTGTGAGGACCTTATATTGGTATCAGAGCCGGTCTAAGCAGGATTTACCATCAAAAGTGCTGAGTGGAAATCTCGACGTTTTCTGGAGAATTCGACGGAGTAAGCAACAAAATGATGGAATTGTGGAATTTCTTCCCGTTGGAAATAATTTTCGAATTGCAATCAATTGTGTGGTAAGTGCACTACCAAGCTCACAATTGGTTGGTTTTTGTGCTTTTCGAATTGGTTTCTTGGAAGGAATTCTGAGTCAATTCTGTTGTTGCCGATTACTCTGTGGTTAGTATCTTTGTGAGAGCAACAAATTACTTTATTGGTTGCTGAATTTTTCCTTACAATCTCTTATTCTTCTTATGAATGATTACTGTATTTTAAATGTTGTCTATTGCCTGTTTGGAAATCGGTTTGATTTTAAAACGATGGGAATAGGCTGGAATAGAAGCAAAAATACTCTAATCTGTTGGTTGTTGAGTGTTGATGATGTTTGACAGGTTTGCATGGCTGCTTATTGTGGAATCACAGGCTTATGCTTCATTTTTTGGCAAACTAACAGTTGTTTATAGAGTTAGGAGCCTGTACAGCCATTTTGGAGGATGGTTGGATTCAGAATTGATGACTATTTGCTACAGTAGTTGTCATAACCTGCAAATCTAGGTTTTTTAGGAAAATTTTGACAGCATAACGATTGTTTTTCAAGCACAGTGATAGCAAAAACCTTGTAAATCTTGCCTCAAATCATTGTTTATGCTGGAAACTAGTAAAGGAAAGCTATAGCAACTGTAAATCGCCGATAGAACAGTGGTAATCTGCAAAAAACAGTAGATGGGTTATGTTCTTTGCTTTCTTGCAAGTTATAGGTTAAAGAACTATGCAAAAAAAACTCAAAAATCATGATGAGATCCTCCTATTTCCTTCCTCCTGGTCGCCCTATTGTTTACTCCAAGACAGATCAGTATTTGATGAGGGAGGGCGCCTCTTCTTTCCACCTGATAGCGCTTTTTGAAGCGCGATCTCTCTCTCTCTCTCTCTCTCTCTCTCTCTCTCTCTCTCTCTCTCTCTCTCTCTCTCTCTCTCTCTCTCTCTCTCTCTCTCTCTCCCCCTCTCCCTCTCCCCCTCTCCCTCTCCCTCTCCCTCTCCCTCTCCCTCTCCCTCTCCCTCTCCCTCTCCCTCTCCCTCTCCCTCTCCCTCTCCCTCTCCCTCTCCCTCTCCCTCTCCCTCTCCCTCTCTCTCTCTCTCTCTCTCTCTCTCTCTCTCTCTCTCTCTCTCTCTCACGGGCTGATCTTCTGGAATGGGTGATGAAGCCCGAGAGGGGCGCGATGGGGAGGCCCGAGTGGCCGTGTGCTGTCGCCTGAGGGTAGGAGAGGATGGGGGGGGATAGGTGGCATATAAACTCCAAGTTTTATTTCTAAAACTTGATGTTATGCCATACTTAATTGAAGTTGATGGGGAGGGGGTGGAAGGCTGACCATCATAGTTATTTTTTGAGTTTTTTGAAGACTTGTGGTTTTTCTTTCTCAAAGTGGGGTTTTCAATCTTTTGGAACTGATATTTTAATTTTTGCAGTATCGTTTGAGCTAACAAGTTGATAAACATATTTACGTTGCATTGACGATTAATTCCAATTTTATTGCGTAAACGATCCATTTGCTGATTCATTGGTATAACTGGTAAATAAAAGCACGTATGGTCTGTAAATTGCTTTTTGAAGACATTTCTTAGTTTAGCAACTATTATACCCATAATGAATGCATTAACTGAATGAAATTTTCTTATTTTCAGTTGGCAAGCAAAGGATATTGATGAAATTTGTTGAATAATTGTGACTGTACTTGTAACTTTAGTGCACTCTCTTTCAAGCCTAATGAATTGTTTCATGTGAGAGGCAATATTTTGGGGAAAGACGTGAATGTGCTATTTGATTCAAGTAGTACTCACAATTTTTTGAATGCTCGACTTGTGCAGAAGCTCCGAGTGCCCACCATGGCCAGTGATCATCATTACGTGGTCTGTCTTGCCTTAGGGTCGGACACTGAGATTTGGGATGTCAAAGTCTCAAACTTCGGCTGAGTATGAACTCTTTCATTTGCTTTTGACATCTCGTATGCATTGTGATGTTGGGGATGTGAATGTGTTTTCATGCTTTAACACTGAAAATTCGCATCAGGAACAACAGCTTTTGCAAGATTTAAAGCAAGAGTTTAATGAGGTTTTTTCAAAGCAGCTACCTTATGGACTACCACCCGCTCGGTCAATAGATCATAAGATATATCTTTTGCTCGATAGTCGTCCTATCTTCAGACAACCATATCGGTTTAGTCAAGAGGAGGAAGTGGCTAGGCAGATCGAGGAGTATCTCAAGATGGGGCACATAAGACCAAGTAAATCTCCATGGGGAGCACATGTCCTTCTTAAGAGTAAGAAAGATGGGAGTTTTTGGCTATGTGTAGATTACAAGGGTCTGAACAAACTAACAGTTAGAAATAAATACTTGTTGCCCAGGATGGACGATCTCATAGATCGATTGAATGGAGCTAAATACTTCACGAAAATTGATCTACATATGGGATACCATCATATTAGGATACATTCGGAAGATGTATCTAAAATCGGTTTTAGGACCAGGTTTGGCCACTACGAGTTTCTTGTATTGCCCTTTGGTTTGACAAATGCTCCGGCTACTTTCTAGCAAATGATGAACGATTTGTTTCATCCATATTTGGGAAAGTTCGCAGTAGTGTTTCTGGACGATATTCTGATCTATAGTAGAACACTCAAAGAGCATGCTAAGCATCTCCGTACTGTCTTACGTATCTTGAGACAAGAGAAGCTCTATGCAAAAGAATCAAAGTGTGAATTCTTTAAAAAGGAACTGCTTTACCTAGGTCATAAGATCACCTCCTTTGGGATCAAGATTGACGAGGAAAAGAGGAAGCGGTAGTGGAATGGCCAAATCCTAACACGGTGCGTGAACTTAAGTCATTCTTAGGTTTCACTGTGTTTTTTTGTAGATTTGCTGAGGAGTACTCGAAGATTGCTGCACCTCTCAACAATATGTTGAAAGGAGTGAAAAGCCGCAAAGGTAGGCCAAGTCCTCCTATTAAATGGAATGAGAAATTAGATGAGAGTTTTCGCAATCTCAATCTTCTAATTGCCACAGATCCAGTTTTGAGGATAGCGGATCCAGATTTGCCGTTCGTCATTAACACTGACGCGAGTGATACAGCTATTGGAGCTGTTCTCTTACAGGAGGGTCAGCCCGTTGCCTTGGAGAGTACAAAACTAACCGATGCACAGGTCAAGTACTCCACTCATGAAAAAGAGCTTTTTGTTGTGATCCATGCTTTGAAATCATGGAGGCATTACTTGTACGGTAATAAATTCGTGTTAATACGGATCATCAACCTTTAAAGTATTTCTGTAATCAGAATGATTTGCGAGGTCGTAAGGCCAGATGGGCAGAACTCATGCAAGAATTTGACTTTGAAGTGCGATATATCAGAGGCTCGTCTAATCAGGTGGCTGATGCACTTAGTTGAATTGGTGAAGTGAACAAACTTTCCTTCACTGAGATCAGTACAGACTTTTATCTCTCCTTGAGAGGTCTTTATGAGAAAGACCCACATTTTGGACCAATCTGGAATAGGGTTCTAGCAGTTTCATCAAGCAGGACTGATGGTCATGGTGATCAATCTGGAGGGAAGGATATAAAGGGTACTGATGACTTATCTATCCGTAATGGGCTTTTGTTCGAGAAAGGGAAGGTTTGTGTGCCTGATGTGGATGTTGTTAATAATAAAATTCTTTATGAATGTCA